>CM061267.1:98355000-99555000 GCA_030848825.1 Tadarida brasiliensis | reverse complement strand
AATACCACCTGTGTCTACAGGAAGCTCCCACTGTGATGAGATTGATTGGCAGGTTCCCTGAGTGCTCGAATACAGCCATCGATCGCGTGTTCCAGCCACGTGGACCTTTCCTGCCAGTGACGAGTGTCCCATTCTACGGAAACACGTTTGCTCCACAGAAAACAAACTCACCAGCGTCCTGCCGAACCCCAAACCCTCCACCTCTTATTCACAGGGATCCAGCGCGAAACGGCGCCCTGCGTTCCGTCACCCGCTATTGGGACGGATCTCACAAACAAGCAGGTTTCTGAAAGTAAACAGGTCATCTTAAACGGGCTTAAATCTATTTTGAAACTTCACCAAAAGGCAAATTCGCCTTTCCTTGTGGTCTGGAACATTCTGTCAGTTATTACACTTCAACTGAGTTCTACGATTCCCGGGAGTCACATCGAGTCTGACCTGCTGGTTTCTTCTGTACGTCCTTCTTCCTAAAAGAGTAAGTCACTGTGTTTCATAAAATTACTAAGAAAAACATAACTTCAATCCAACTAAAAATGCACACCTGTGTTCTCAGCAAAGATAACGAATAACGACCTATTAATAATTCAGTCAGACATCTGATATACGAATCTGCACGCTAATCTCTGTCCCCCCAGCCATCCTCGAGAAGGGCTTCTGCAGACCTGATGTTATAACGTGAGCTCCCCTTCATTCATCGTCCCCCACTAGCTGTTTCTACACAAGAATGAGTCAAGTTCATGACATCAGTTGGAAAACTGATCACCGACTGCGAGTCTGATTTGATAACCATCGCGGCAGCACCCAAGAGAAACCAAGTTCACTTCCCCGGAGCGTGTGACAAGCTCAACTTCGTTCTTAGGCAACAGAGGAGCAGGTCGGAGAGGAACAGTTACTGCCGGGGAGAGCCTCCAGGACCCCACTGCCACAGTCAGGTTCCAAAGCCAGACACCTCACTCCCTAGCTTTCCCGGTAGGCGAGCGACACACCTACATTATGTGAAAGACTCAAGAAGCCCAAGCCAGTCTGCTCCCCACTTCCATGTCTCTGGAACAGACTGACAAACCTTGGGGGGGGGAGGGGAAGAGATAAACCAAAGAACATATACGCATATACGCATAACCAATGGCCACAGACAACAATACAGTGATGGGGGGGTGGAGATGGGGAGGAGGGTGTCAAAGGGGGAAAAGGAGGGACATCTGTAACAAAAAATAAACAGATTTTATTTACAAAAACACACACACACACACACACAAAAGCCCCAAACAGTTCTCTCCTCAGATTTTAACTCACAATACCCTGTTATTAAACGCGAATTCTCGTCTGGAAAACAGAAGCTGCTGTTCCCTCAGCGCCTGCTCACCGAGGGACTGAAACTGAAACGGCGAGCGAGGACCTCATCGGGACAACAGGGGTTAAAGGCCATGTGTCTGTTTCTTGGGCAAAGACGTTCAAACAAGCAGAACAGAATACAGTTTCAAGTTTGGTCCTGTTCACAGTGAACATCCTTTGTTTCCCTGGGGACTCGGACGGGAAGGCCACCAGAGCTCAGAAAAGCCAAGTGAGAACCTGACCCGGGGTGTCGCGCCGGGCTGGAAAGAGAGCCCCGAGTCGGGGTTCCAGGTTTCACTCCTATAATCAGATTTCTACAAAGGATTTTACAAACACTCTCATTGCAAGTTCTCTCCATATTCATTTGCAGGTGACAGGACAAAATGATGCAGTTTCCTAAGTCAGCTCCTTAGCCTGTTACCAGAGCATAGGTTTAAAGGTGGTTCTGCTTCCTGTAGGGATGCCCCTTCTGTGAAGAGGGACTCCCCACACTTATTTTCTTTTGGTCGGGAGATCTGTTTGTCCAGAGGGAATTACATAACCACCACTAAGTGCACTGAAAAAAAAAAAAAGTCTTGTCAACATTCCTCAACTTCAGCATTATTTGTTTGCTAACCTGGCTCATTTTTTTCCTGGCATTAAAGGGAGAGGTTTTTATTTTTTGGTGTTTTTTTTAAATAGCCAATTTGAAAACCTCTCGCAGCCTTGGGCGACAGAGGCCTGTGGGCACAGGGCAGAGTGAGTCAGAGGAGCAGGACCGCAGAGAAAACAGATTAGTTGTCCCCAAAGCAGCCTGGTGCAGGAGCAGTTGCTGAGCGGAAAGTGGGCCCACTGAGGAGCAGGTGCCGCCGCCCTACTCATTCCATTTGCAGGACTCACACACATTTGCTCCCGGCCAGCGACAGGGCTCCTGCCCGCGGGGACTGCGCGCACTCCGCGGCGAGGAGGACATGCGGCCTGGTTTGGTGACCCGTGGATCTAACTCAAGCTCAGTCCCTGGTAAGGGTAGGGCCGTTTCTCTGGTAGGAGAGATGTGAGCCTTTCTGCGAGTCAAATGTGGAGTGGCATGTGACCCGCACACGCGAGTGTGGGACGGAAACACAGTTGAGGTGCGGGCAGCAGCAGGGACCTAAGCCCTGACTTTAGGTCCAAGGCCCGGTCCCAAGTCAGCCCGGCCCCTCCCTGCGCCCTGTCCACTGTCTAGGGGACACGGAACACGAAGTCGGGGAGGGGGGCGATTGTCATGAAAACTTCCAGGGCGGTGCCCTCTACATGACCCTCGGAGACCGCGGGGTCCTATGTCTTCCCAGTCGCGGAACCTGCCCTTCTCCCTGCAGGAACTGTGGCCCAGGGGGGAGAGCAGCCTGGACACTGGCACAAGGCACGGCAGTGACGGGGCTGGAGTCAGAGGCCGGCCGCCACCGCCTTCCCACCCCCCAGGGCGAACGTTGGAGGTACCGCGAGGGCTCGGTGGGGACTCTGCCCGCGGGGACCCCGGAAAGGGCGCGCGCGCGCGCGCACACACACGCGAAAAAGGCTCCGGCCTCCGCCTGACACTGTCACCTGGGCAACGACCCGGGCGCACAAAGTACACAACCTCCTTCCCCCGGGGCGCGGGCCACGGTGGGGGCGCCCTGCCTCGAGCCAGCGCTGCTGCCTGCGCCGCCGCCCGTTGTTTCGCGTCCTCCCGTGTCCGCGCCCCGAGCCCCGTGCCCGCACACTCCCCTGTTCCCGGTGCCCGCGTCCCCGCGTCCCCGCCGCCTGGCCGCTTACCCGGTGGGGGGCTTGGCCGCCGAGGCGCACGGCGCGTCCATGGAGCCGGCGGGCCCAGCCGAGTCAGGAGCTCGCGCCGCCGCGGTCCTCATTCACTTTTTCCGCGCTGACCCATCGTCCGCCCACGCGGGCCGGCGGAGGACAGCGGCGGGCCTCTGGCAGGACGGCAGGCAGGGGCTGGAGGCGTCCCGGGCGGGCGGGGGCCGGGCCGCGCGGGGAGGGGCCGGGAGCCAGGTGCGCCGCGCCCCCGCCCGCTGGCTCCGCCGCGCCCACCGAGCGCCGCCCCCGCCGCAGGGCCCCGCCCGGCCGGCTCCCGGGACCTCCGCCCCGGGGAGGGAGCGCGCCCCTCCTGGGCCGGTGGGGGCGGGAGGCGCGGCGGCGAGGCGGCGGGGAGGAGCTGCGGGAGGGGCACCACCTGGCGCAGCGGGGCCGGAGGAGGGCTAGGAGGGCGGACTAGCGGGGGAGATTGAGGTTGCAGAATGAGCAGTGAGTGACCGGTGTCGCTGGACACCCGGGACGACCCTGAAACCAGCAGAACCTTCACCCACGCAACAGATATCTAGTGCAGACGGTCTCAAAGTGGGTCCCTGCCCAGCAGCACCTGGGAACCGGTTAGAAAAGCAGAGCCTCCTCCCCCTGTCCCAGCAAACCCGGAACAATGGGGCTGGAGCAGGGCCAGGCAGTGCCACCAGGAGCTCTTTGGGAAGCACGCTCAAGGTTGCCAAGCTGGTCTGCCGGGCGCTGAGCTGCACCGCCCGCCCGGAGAAGGAGCCCAGTGCCGCCCCCGGCAGAAATACCGGCGGAGGCAGCTCAGGCTGGGGCCCTGAGCTAGTCACCTGAGGGGCCCTGATCTGCCAGAACTACACCCACACACTCCTCCTAACCAACCTCAAAGCAATGAAAGAGATTTGGGTTAGTATGAAAGTCTAACCTACAAAAAATGTCAGTTCCGTGTGGTTCCGAGAACTAGGAATTAAAGGCCCAGAACACACCGCAGGATCGAGGGAGCCCGCAGAGTGATCAGCTTGGGAGCAGTGGGTCCTGCTGGGACCCTATCCTTGGACAAGGTACAGAGGCTGCCTGAGCCCTCCCAGCTGGTCCCCGTGTTCTCATTAACAAAGCCAGGAGATCAGTCTAGATGCAGAGTACGAAGTCCTTGCCACAGCACCAAAGGCCTTGGGCACTCGGGTGCGGGCACCCACCCAGAACCGGATTCCTACCTGTAAGCATGGCCTTGGAGCTCACTGGTGCAGCTCAGCCTGCAGGTGTTCTCCCAAGGATCGCCACCTGGGGCTTCTCCTGGGGGCTCTGCCTCCTGCTGCTGGCACCCTTGGGTCTCCATTCAGGTATCAGCTTCCCAGAGGCCTGGGTATGAAAGCAAGGCTCCCCTTGTCCTGCTGTTTTTCTTCTGAGCACTTATTACTGTGTGTGTGTGTGTGTGTGTGTGTGTGTGTGTGTGTGTGATTTGTTGCTGTTTATGCGTATGTCAATAAAAGTTTGTTTACATTCATAATGAACAGTTTATATCTGTGTGCATTTGTAAACTAATAACTACGGGTGTGTACACTGTATATCAAGGGAATGTAAGTGTCGATACGTAGAGTTCAGTATACGTGTGGTCCAGGTGGGTGCTGCCAGTCTCCTGCAGCGTGTGACCTCAGGGGTACGTCCTTATCATGTAAGTGATTTGCAAATATTCTCTCCCATACCGTGTGTTATTCTTTCACACTCTGGGTGGTATCTTTTGAAGCACAAAAGTTTTCCACTTGGATGAAGTTCAATTAATTTATTCTTTTTCTTTTTTTTTTTTTTTTGTAATTTTGGTGCTATATCTAAGAAACCATTGCCTAATCAAACATCTGTTTGTAGGTATTAGAGAGTATTAATTCTCCTTTTTAAAAAAATACTGTATTTTTTTCCTAAAGTGGTCGTTTATGAGCAGGGCCCAGCACAGGAAAAGCTGGGACGTAGCGGTGGCTCGTCCTCGGAGACTGGAGCCCTCTCGTTCTGCTCCGTTCTTTGGCTGGCGGTCGTCACAGTACCTGGTGCAGCCCCATCTTTTGCTCCTGTCGGGATTAATTCCACCTGAGAGCCTTCAGGCACGAATCCAAGGGATGGGACGCAGTAACTGGTGGCCGGCACTAGCAGCTACTGAGGACTCTTGACTCCCAGGAACCCTGAAACCACTGTCTGGGTGGGAGAGGTCTGCTGTCATACTGTGGCAGTATGACGGAGTGGGAGCCGGGTTAGGAACTAAGAGAGATGGGACGGGACAGGATAGAATTGGGTGTGACCGGGCTGTTCCTGGCTGTGGCCCTGGGCCTGGGAGAGAGAGGTCCATGTGTGTGAGCATCAGGATCGAAGCCTAGGAGCTGAGTCTCCCTCCCCCATCCCCTTCCCGATTTACGTCTTTCAGACCACCTTCCAGCGCCTGCCGGAAGACAGGCATCTCTTCGTCTTTCCCTCTCTGCTAATAATAACTATAATGATTAACTCCATGCACCTAATAGGTAATAAATACTGTGTGGACTGCATTATTAACTATATTAGTAGTTAACATTTAGGACAGTGACCAGATGCAAAGCACTATTAAATTCATGAACAACCTTAACCATATCATATTAACAATGACCTGAAAGAGAGTACTATTGTTGCCCCCATTCCAGAGATAAAAAAACTGAGATTTTGGGGAGTTAACCGAGTCACCCCAGGCTACACAGAGCAAAGATGTGTGCCCGGGCAAGCTTCCCCGAGACCCTGTGCCTTCTGCCACTGTGCAAACACAACGGCCTTCCTGTGTGCCCAGCACCCTCTCCCGTGAACCCGTCCACGCAGAAGCAGAGAGATGAGGATTTGTCAGCACACGTGTACAGAACTCACTGCCACGTAGCGAATGCGGAGAAGGTGCAGCTCTGGCCATCCTGCCACTTGGCCATGAAGCTGTTGTTTCAGCCCCCGGCTGTCCCAGTTTCCCCCTTGGGGGGGTCCCAGGAGGAGCTGAGCTTTCCCACGGAGCGCCGTCGAGGGGAAGGAAGCATCGGCCCGGACGTTTGGCCCTGGACTTCTGTAACCTCACACCGACACCCTCAGCCCACGCTCCGATTATGCAGTGGGGTTTAGGGTTTCTTCCAGTGTTTTCTGGAAATAGGAGCCTCCCCTGAACACGCAGCCACGGAGTTTTGACCGAAGAGGATTTTCTGACCTGGGCCCGTGTGTGTTTATACATGACTTTGCCTCCAAGAACTCGCCTGTTTTTAAGTCCGCGGAAGGTCCAGAACTTACAAGTCTACAAAGACGACTCCATCCTTCATGCTTGTTTGAGGTCACTCGATTCTGATGTCACCCCCAAAACCGAAGAATACGGCACCCATATTCTTCCTCCTGCTCTGCACACAGAAGCTGTTACCCGACGTGGTTCAAGAGTGGGGATCTAGCCGGGGGGTGTACTGACATTTCAACATTGTTGATTCATGGCTTTGAAAATGGTGGCTTGTTGTGACAAGCCACGACCTCCTTGCCAACGTGACCATTTCGTGTTTCCAGTGAGTCTGTGGGCTGCATTCACCGAGAAGGGAAAGCGGGGTCCCAGACATCTCATGTTTAGGAGAGCTCCCAGCCGACACCCGCAGGGTCTACCGTCAGCATCAGGCCCGAGGAGGCGTGGGGGTGGCCAGAGCGGGAGGCCGCCAGGGGTCGCATCTCCGGAGGAGCTGAGGGACCTTCTGGAAGGAGTGCATCCTGACTGTAGAGGGCAGAGGAGCCCAGGTTCTGTCATCAGAGGGGTTGGGGGCTCGGAGCCTCACACAGTGTCACCCTCCAGACTGCAACCAGGTCCACACGTCTGGTGATGCCTGGGGAGCTGGCAGATCCAAGGGGCAGCGTCTGAGCCTCTGTGCTTTGTGGGGTGGTGTGAGGAGGCCTGCCGTGGCTGAGGGCACCAGCAACTAGCGAAGAGGGTCAGAGCTGCAGGGGAGAGGCTGCGGGTGCCTGGGCACCCAGGAGCACCCATCTGTCCTCTGAGGAACACCCTCGGGAGACCCGGAGCTCTGGGCGCCTGGCAGATCCAGGGGCAATGGGTGGGGGCAGGGACATTTTCCTTGCTACCACAGTTGGGCATTATTATTTTCCCAGCTTGATTAAGATGTAATTGACATACAGCACGTGTTAAGTTAAAGGTGTACAGTGTAGTGACTTCAGATGTATACAGATACCAGAAGGATTGCCTCAGTGAGTTAATATATCCGGGGTATCTCACATCGTCACAGTTCTTTGCGTGTGGTGGACACTTTTAAGATACGCTTAGTACTTTTCAGACACTAACACAGCATGGTGTTAGGCCCCATGCCATACATGCCAGCCCAAACCTCTGCACCTCACACCGCAAGGGGGGACCTTCGACCACCCTCGTGGCCCGGCTCCCTCCCCAGCCCCAGGTCTGGGACCAGCAGGTCCTGCTTCTGCGAGTGTGAGTGTGTTTCTGTTCTTTGGACTCCTGTAGGAGTGAGATCAACGCTGCCCGCCTTGCTCTGTCTACGTCCCTGGGCGCAGCACCCTCAGAGTACCAGCCACGCTGACCCCAAGGTGAGATTTCTCTTTCCTTTCCCTGTGACCTCTCTCGCAAGTTGTCTGGTGTTTTTCGCTTATTTACTGTCCTAGCGTCAAGGGGATGCAAACACTTTAAATCATTAGCGCGAACGTCACCCGTCATCTTTCCACGGTTCAGGGCCGGCTGAAAACAGGGTGGTGACGGAGTAGAACTCACACGTGGGCTCACGAGATGGGCGCGGCCCTGTCCGCAGCTCGTGGGCGCCGACGTGTCCCGTTCACGCGGAGTGGAGGGCGCTGTGCAGAGCTGACCCTCCCGAGCCCGCTCCCTTCCTGACACACGCACTCTACCCACGCAGGGACTCATGAAGGGAACCCCGGGGTGGCCCTGTCCTCCTCCCTCCTCCGTGCTTGGTTTCCAGAGAAGGTGGTGGTCTAAGGCATAACTAACTTCGCAACGTATCAGCCAGCGGAGGCTTCCGAAAGGAGGGAAAGCTCACACCTTCTCCATCACCCACGGAGCGCTGGCCCTTGTGGGTCAGCCCAGTGCCTGGCGGGAATCTGTGTGTGTGCATGAGCGCGCGCGTGTGTGTGTGTGTGTTGCACACGAGGGTAGATAGTTGAGTTGAGAGAAGAGTGAGAGATAAATTACTCTCCCACGGTGTCATCTCTGTAGCTTTAAGAGATCGCAAGGAAAGCGCCCTGGGCAGTGTCCTGGTTTTGGAGCAGGAGGGACGCAGGAGCATTGCCCAGCCACAGACATGGCTCCTCCACGCTCCGGGCTATGCTGGGAGCAGCTAACAGAAAGCAAGGAGTCTGCGGACGCCCCCGGCTGCGGGGACTGGGAGGGAACAGGTCTCAGAACCACAACCAGCACGTACACAGAAGCTGTGCGTGCAAATGCTGGTCACCTCAGACTGCATGCTTAGGACGGACACTGGCACATTTCATTGTTGTGACTGTATATAAAAAAAGAGCATGCCAGCCGGCGTGGCTCAGTGGACGGAGCGTCGTCCCAGGGACTGAGAGGTGCAGGTTCGATTCCTGGTCAGGGCACGTGCCCGGGATTCGGCCTTGATCCCCTGTAGGGGGCGTGCAGAAGGCAGCCGATTGATGTATCTCTCTCATCGATGTTTCTATCTCTCTCTCCCTAAAAAATCAATCAAAATATATAACGGGGGAGAGAGAGCATGTAACGGAAAATTCTAAACTGCCAAAGAGTGATGAATGTGGACACCTTCCTGAGGTCCACTTGGGTTTCTTGGTGCTGTGAGTTGAAAGAGTGGAGTGTTACAGGTCGTCAGCCCCCCATTTCGGACTTTTACCTTCACCTGCCTTCAGTGTCTGTTCACACGGCAGTCCCAGCCGATGGGCGTAGACATGGGAGGCGACCTCAGAGCCAGAGGAAACCCCAGGCCCTTTGCACAGCCCCGCTCAGCCTGACCCACCTGCCTCACACCTAAGCGGCAGCTGGTGTGACATGTGTCCCGTCCTTGCGTCAGACCCGAGAATGACCCCCAGTTTCCTGACGTTCTGACCACTGCTTCAGGCGCTGGACGGTGGCGCCAGGTGCCAGGACACTCCTTAGAATGATCCGATGGAACACAAGTCCCAGCTCAGGGTACCGGCCCGTACCTCCCTCCCTTACTATTCTTCCATGGCTCCCATCACCGGAGAAACGTCAAGTCTAAGCACTGTGTGCCACCCTCAAGGCCCATATATATCTGGGCCCACTTTCCCCTCCCGCCTCCAGTGGGAGTGGGTGTGCCAGCCAGGGGATCCTGCTAGCCTGGTGACTCGGGGCTGAAGCCCCAGGAGCTAGAATTTTTTAAAAAAATATTTTTTTCTTTATTGATTTTAGAGAGGGAGAAAGGGTGAGGGAGAGAGACAGAAACATTGATGAGAGAGAGCAGTGATTGGCCGCCTCCTGCATGCCTCCCACTGGGGATTTGGCCCACAACCTGGGCATGTGCCCTGACCGGGAATCGAACCGGTGACCTCTTGGTGCATGGGTCGACGCTCAAGCACTGAGCCACACCTTCTGGGCCCCAGGAGCTAGAAGTTTGACAGGGAATGCAGTCTAATCTTTAAATGCTGGATTTAGGATTTGGAAGCGGTGTGTGGTTGCACCTCCCAGCTGCAGGGCAGACCCAGCAGGGACTGTTGCCCACCGGCAGCGGAGCACGCCGAGGGTGACGGTCCCACTCCGGAGCCGAGCAGTCCTCCGGATTCCAGGCGAGGGAGCACGGCGTCCCGCCGCAAGCCCACTCTCTCCAGGCAGACACGAGGTGCCTCTCCGGGTGAAAACTCTTCTGCAGCGTGGAAGGTCTCGAAACACAGGAACAGTTTCAAGTTATACAGAGTACTTTCTCCGAGACCAACAGAAGTGAATCGGAAATCGAACTCGATGACAATGGGGCAGAGAAAGAGAGAGACTGTGTGATTTCACTTCTAGGTGGAAGCCAGGAAAACGAAACAACAAAACGAACAGAAGCCAGAAACACACTCACAGGCGTGCAGGACAGAGGGGAGGGGGTGAGGTGGACACGCCTCGTTGTGACGCACGTCTCGGGTGCGGTCTGTGGCATGGGGAGGACAGTCAATGAGACTGTGGTAGCCTGGGACAGGTAACGGTCCGCAAGGTGTGTGCATGTGGATGGCTGCACTGTGCGCCTGCAACAGACTACTTGGTGTCAGCTGTGATCAGAGACAAGTTCACGAAAAGAACAAATACACTTTCCACGCTAACATCGGTAAAGGAACCAACAGCTGGTAGTGAACCTGGCCTTGCAGACACCTAACCACTCCAAAGTACACATTCTTCACGCACCCACGGAATATAATCGAAGTCAGTCCTATTCTGGGTCAAAGAGCATTGGCAGCAAATTTCAGACCACTGAACTCATTCACGGAAGGTTCTCTGAGCAGTGGTGGGAAAACGCTGAGGAAAGATAACTCGAGAGTCCCTAACTCCTCGTGACGTGATACAGGGTATGTCTGATCTCCTCCCCGGAGCCGCAGTTCTTTTGTGATCGCACATTAATGCTTGTCGCCTCTCACTTCGACGCTTTATTTTTGGGTTAGCATCACCATGAGGATTCTGGTAGAAGTGGTTGGGAGCTTGGGTCTCAGGGATGACCCTGGGGTAGGGACACAAACACCAATGGCCTTTTTCTCTGCCCTGGATGGTCTTGTCTGAGACGGATCTGCAGGGACCCCATGGAGCAGCAGTACTGTGGGGGGACCCCGTGGAGTGGCAGTACTGTGGGGGGACCCCGTGGAGCCGCAGCCCTGTCGGGGGGCCCCGTGGAGCGGCAGTACTGTGGGGGGACCCCGTGGAGCCGCAGCCCTGTCGGGGGGCCCCGTGGAGCGGCAGCCCTGTTGGGGGACCCCGTGGAGCGGCAGTACTGTGGGGGGACCCCGTGGAGTGGCAGTACTGTGGGGGGACCCCGTGGAGCCGCAGCCCTGTCGGGGGGCCCCGTGGAGCGGCAGTACTGTGGGGGGACCCCGTGGAGCCGCAGCCCTGTCGGGGGGCCCCGTGGAGCGGCAGCCCTGTTGGGGGACCCCGTGGAGCGGCAGTACTGTGGGGGGACCCCGTGGAGCGGCAGTACTGTGGGGGGATCCCTTGGAGCGGCAGTACTGTCGGGGGGCCCCGTGGAGCGGCAGTACTGTCGGGGGACCCCTTGGAGCGGCAGTACTGTCGGGGGACCCCGTGGAGCGGCAGTACTGTTGGGGGACCCCGTGGAGCGGCAGTACTGTTGGGGGACCCCGTGGAGCGGCAGTACTATCGGGGGACCCTGTGGAGCGGCAGTACTGTGGGGGGACCCCGTGGAGCGGCAGTACTGTCGGGGGGCCCCGTGGAGCGGCAGTACTGTGGGGGGACCCCGTGGAGCGGCAGTACTATCGGGGGACCCCGTGGAGCGGCAGTACTGTGGGGGGACCCCGTGGAGCGGCAGTACTATCGGGGGACCCTGTGGAGCGGCAGTACTGTGGGGGGGCCCCGTGGAGCGGCAGTACTGTGGGGGGACCCCGTGGAGCCGCAGCCCTGTCGGGGGACCCTGTGGAGCGGCAGTACTGTGGGGGGCCCCGTGGAGCGGCAGTACTGTCGGGGGACCCCATGGAGCGGCAGCCCTGTTGGGGGGATGTTTCAGCTCTAACTCCTGAGACCCAGCCCTCTCCACTGTCTCCTTCTGGAACCCCGTAAACCTGCGCCCCGGCTTTGGCCCTCCTCCTCGTTTTCTTTGCCCAGGCCTCGGGCTTTCCTCCTGGCTGACGCTGCCAAAGGCCCCAAGCTCACGGTCTCTGTCGCAGCTGGCACACCTGTGACCTTGGGCGTAGACCTGGCATTTCACGAGGAATCTCAAGTCCCTTTTGGAGTTCGCAGCAGAGGGGAGAAGACAGTGAGCGGATGTCTGGTGTCCCTAAGAACGGGAGGCGGCCAGGTACCTGGGACCTGCGGGCTGTGACAGGATGTGGAGGCAGGAGGGGGCCCAGGGGACCCGCAGGCAGGGCTGACCCCCAGCAGCTGCTCATGCAGCCCAGAGCAGGCTCTGGAGGTGGGGTTCTCAGGGACACACGCGAGGCATGACACCTTCTGGAAATGGACTTGCGAAGCCAGGAGCTAGCTGAGGACTAGCATCCAGGTACAAGAGAGGGCAGAGCTGAAATCCCGGTCTCCAGAGCCAGAGATGAGAGGGGAGAGAGGAAACTCAGGCCCAGGCCACGAGCCAGGCAGAGGGAGAGCAGGGCAGGAAGGGCTGCTCCCCCCCAGGCACCCCCCACGCCGGCAGGGGCACGTCCTGTCCCTCCAGAGGACCCAACACCCCTCTCTCCAGGCTGCCTCCTCTGCACCCTCCCAGATGGCAGCCAGCCACCTCTGTGTTCTCCAGGGCCCCTGGGAGTCATCCCCCCCACGCTCCCCCCCCAATCCTCCCCTCTGCCTCCTTTCCTCACCTGGGGGTCCGCGCCCAGGGCCTCCTCCGCTGGGTGTGGCTGGACAGGGCCCATCGCTGGGAGAAGGAGCTCCCGCCAATTTAGGACCAGCACCTCAGCGGGCCCTGGGCCCTGCCCGGGATCTGACGTCTCCCTGGGGGTTCTCAGGCCCACCCTCCAGGAGACAAACTCACACCCTGTGAATCTCTCCAGACTCCCCACGCCCTCCCCTTCCCCTCTCTCCCTGATGACCTTCCTCACCATTTCCCGAGGAAACAAGGAATCAGAAACGCATGAGCTCATCGCCCCATCTCTGGACCCACCTGCTGGGCAGCAGGTCTTCTCTCCTCCCCGTAACCAGGCCCCGGCTCTGCTGCTGAGACCCCCCTACCCGCCGGGGCGCTCGGCCGCTCTCCACCTCCCCTGGGTCACCAGACGGTCTCTTTGCGCACGTGCGGGAACCGGCCCATTTCAACATGCTCCTGGACGCTCCGTCCCCCTGCTCGGCCCTCTCTCCCCGCCCTAGCGGCCAGTCTGGTGTGGGTGCTGCTGTCCAGGCCCTGCGTCCCCTCCCCCGGGAGCCGGACCCAGCACAGCTGGCTTTGCCCAGGCTCAGGCACTCAGCGCGGCCCCGCCCCTGACTCTGGCCTCTCCGCACACGTGTGTTTAAAATGATAGAAACGGCCCAGCTGGTGTGGCTCAGTGGTTGGGCGTCGACCCTGCACCAAGAGGTCGCCGGTTCGATTCCCAGTGAGGGCACATGCCCAGGTTGTGGGTCAATCCCCAGGGGGGACATGCAGGAGGCGGCCAATCGATGTTCTCTCTCATCGATGTTTCTATCTCTCCTCCCTCTCCCTCCCTCTCTCTAAAAATCAATAAAGAAAAAAAAAATGATAAAAACGTAGAAGAAGGCATCAAGGACAATGGATGGGGGAATAATTCACACACACACACATACACACACACACACGATTTTTGAATAACTAAACACAGAACTTTAATGGTTTTTACATTAAAAATAACCTTTGAAATGTTTTCAAGTAGTGTTTGACCTACAGGTAAGTTGTAAAAATAGCGCAGAGGGTTGGGTGCGGCCCTCACCTAGTCCACAGCGAGGGCTGACATTGACATTCTCTGCTCTCTATGACCTTGTCTTCCCACAGCGGACACAGGGCGGGGCCCACACCACACTTGCTGGTCATGTCACCGCGGCCTCTAATATCACTGCCACTCAGGGTTACTATTACTATTATTTGGTAGAAAGGGCTTCGGTTCCAGTTTGTCTGATGTTTTCTCATAATTAAATGAAGGCACGTTTGGCTAACATACCATCAACTCAGAATTTTTAAGCTGACTGATCACCATGTGATGTAATATTCTAAGTCTTTTTTTAAAAACATAGGAACTTACTTATAATCCTCAAAGCTTCCTGTGAAGTACGGATGGCCCCCCACTTTGCAGATGAGGACGCAGGGGGTCGGGTCGTTGTGGGTGTTCCCCCGGTTAGAAGGATACAGCTGGGACTGAATGTGCTCCCTGGCTGGGCGAGCCACCCTTAGCTGTGAGCGGGGGCTGGGCCGGGCCGGCTGGGCTGCACCTTGGGCTGGGGCTGGGGGGTGGGGGCAGAGGGGACGCCTCCCACAGGCTCCGCCTCCCCGTGCCGAGGAAAAGGAAAATCCTGGACGATAATGCTCAGACCATTTCTCAGGACCTGCTGTCTCATCCCCGCCATGGCATCGGGCCTTACTGCAAAGTAGGAGGAACGCATTTTTGAATTAGGAGCAGCTAGATGGGGAGCGAGATCAAACATGGAAACAGAGCGCAGAGAGCTGTCAGCGACCGCCGTCACGCCACGTCACTTCTCCCTTGAAAGTGACCCTTGCGGCCACGTCGCGTTCAGGATGCGGGGGGAGGGCAGGGTGCATGCCCCCCAGTCCTGCACGCCACAGCTAAGTGCCTCACTTTCCCGTGAGCAGGACGCGGGTGACGGCCGTGCTCTAGATAGCAAAGCACTGGGCATCGCACCCCAGAGGGACTGCGCCACAGCGGTGCTCCTGTCGCCCTTCGAACACCTCGCACCAGCGAGTTGTTCTAGGCGGACACGCGGGGCTGCAGGGGAAAGCATCGCAAGCGGCCGGCGCACCTGGCCGGAGGTGTGCACCCAGGGAGCCGCTATCAGCCATCAGCGATAAGGAGACTAACAGCACAGGTGTTCTTCAGAGGTTGGGCCCGGGCCCGGTATTGTTTAACATCTCTATCAATGACCTGGGTGAGACGGCATGGAAAGCGTGCTCCGGCCACGTGCCGCTGACACGAAGTTTGTGGGGACAAGCGGGCCCCGGAGCGGAGGGATATGACCCAGACTGACCTCGACGCGCCGTGGCTCCCACATTCAGCAACGCGCGTGGCCTGGATTCCCGGGCTACAGAGCAGTCGTAGGAGAAAAAGAGAGTTTAAAGAAAGTAGAAACATTTTTCTGTTATCCGGCAATTTCCAGAGGACTGGGAGCCGAGGAAAGAGCCTGGCGGAGACGGGGCCCAGGACAGCCTTAGCACAGCCAAGGCCCTGCTCGGCCGTGGCGTGGACACAGGGCGGGGAGCGGGAGATGGCCAGGTGTGGGCCACACGACAGGACACTGCCTCTCCAGGCTCCTCGGGGAGAGCAGAGACTGGGCCCCCCCTCTCGTCCATGGTGTGTACCGCTGTGCTGAACCAGATGGCATGATTTCACAATGTCACGGAAAATACTGATTTTTTTTTTTTTTTAGAGAGAGAGAAACATTGATGTGAGAGAGAAACATCGGTCGGCGGCCTCCTGCACGCCCCCTACCTGGGATGGAGGCGGCAACCCGGGCTTGTGCCCTGACCGGGAATCCAACCGGGACCTCTCAGTCCGTGGGACGGCCCTCCATCCACTCAGCCGCACCTGTTGGGCCATATCACGAAAAATAAATAGCAAAAGCAAGCCATAGGAAATAAACTAACTCTTTAAGGTCATGTAAAGTGAGTTCCACCCTAGATAAAAAGCAGATTGTAGTAGAGAAACCGCAGAAGGAGTGAGTACGGAGGAAAGAGCGATGGTTGATGTTAACACGAGTATGGTGACCCAAGCCTTGTGTGCGGGGACAGGAGAGAGGCAGAACTGTCCTCACCGCCGCGGGACACCCTTCCTGTTCCATTTGTCATGTTTCCTTCGGAAGCCAAACAAACCAGGAAGTCAGTGTGTACGTACATATTGACAGGAACAAGGTGTGTGTATGGGGCGGGCTCCCCTTCTGTCTTTTTTATTTAATTGAGCTATAATTCACATATTATAAAACCATCCCCTTTGAAGTCCTTGGTAGCCTGCGGGTGGACCAGGCCCCTCTCAGCGGATGAACGAGGTGGCAGACAACGCCAGGCTGCATGAACGAGCTGGGTTTGGTTGGCCCGAGAGCAGGACCGCTGTAGCCCAGAGCACAGTGGGGAGTCTGAGTGAATCACCTTGCTTGTAACCCTGCGCTTGCCAGTGCAGGTCATGACATCGTCTCCGTGAAAACGTCTGAAATTAAGATCAATCCCGACCTTTCCAGCAAGGCATATGTGTGGTCTCACACGGCACGGGGTTTGACCCCGAGACGCTAGGCCCGTGTGCGTGTGTGCGTGTGTGTGCGTGTGTGTGCGTGTGTGCATGTGTGCGTGTTCTGGTGTCCGTCATCCTCTGGTGTGTTACACTGAAACCTGTTGTTCATAGAGAGAAGGAGCCAGGGGGAGGGAAACAAATAGTGCTTAGCCATGTGGGCAGTGTAAAATGTAAATATTTTCTCAGAGCTGATACAGTCGTCAGAGCCTCGGCTGAGCACCTACCCTGTGCTCTGGGCACAGCAGTGCTCAGCACTGGAGTCTTCGGTCGGCTGGTACCATGACTCCGGGTGGCAAAAAGTTGTGCCATCCTAGACATGCTATCTCCTGCCCGCCGGGGGAGGAGTGAACCCCTGTCAATCTCAAGGAAGCCAGATGGAGCAAAGAAACATCCTGGTGATGTCCCCTCCCCCCCGTGACAGGCTTGCCACCCCGGCGATGTGTCCAGCCATTGCTGACTGTGGGGACGCTGCCTTCGGCCTTGGAGAGCGAAGGGTTCAGAACAGCCTCCCCCAGGCCCGTCCCCTGAGCTGCCCCTTTGGGTAGGTGAATTATGTTCAGCTGAATCCAACGGAGACCTCACAAGCTCAAGAGAAACTTTAGTCCTTTCCCTTAAATTAGGGACTTTGCTCATGATAAGAGTTATCACGAGAAATAATTTTTTATGACCAATGTTCAGGGCAGGGCAAAATTGAATCACCGAACATCTGCTCTTATCATCCTGGGAGTGACCTTCCTCCCTTCGGAAGCCCCAGGTAACTTCTTACCTCCTCCTGGGCTCACGACGCCACATGGACCCCGTGTTAACTGCGTGTCTCGGACTGTCACGTTCGTGGGGCTCCCCCATGAGTGTGATTGCATGTGGTCATTTTCTCTTGTTCATCTGGCTCACGTCAATTTGATTGCTAGACCGACAGGGAGCACCTGGAAGGCTCGAAGGAGCGTTTCTTCCTCCGCCACAAAGAAAGAGGCTTTGCTTCGTTGTCCACCTGCCCCCTCCTCCTGCTTTCTGTGGAGGGGGAGAAGCAGAATGCAGACGGCAGGCCTGTGAGTCGGTCCCAGATGGTGCCAACCTACCCACAAAAGCCTTTTGTCTTCAGGTACCCTGCCACCTGACAGGTGTGGACGGTCCAGTGGGCACCGCAATGTGCAAGCTTGTTACCGTTCTCCGTGAAGTTCCAGGGGACCAGGGATCCTTCCTCTCCCAGGGAGAGGAGCTCAGAGGGGTGGGGATCCCCTTAGGGGGTCAGCGGAATCCCTGGGCTGTTCACCTGAGCTGATGGGAACCCACAGTCCCCTTGTCTCTGGGTCACAGGTACGTGCCACACCTGAGGTTTCCACCTATTGAGATGGGAAAACAGCAAGGTGTCAGCTCTCTTTCGGGTGACCAGGGACCTTGCATGTTTGTGTTTGCCTCACTGCAGGGCAGTGGCCCACCCTGCCGCCCCTCTTCCTCGGTTGCTCGCTCCGTGTCCAGGCTCCTGAGTGGAAAGAGGCAAGCATCCCCCAGCCAAAGGTGCCAAATGCCCTCCCAGCGCAGATGCCACTGAAAACCCGAAACATCATCACAACCAAACAACTCTGTCCTCCTCCCAACCAGAGGGAAGAAACCTGGGAAACCCAGGAGCATGTTACGCTGAAGGGTTCAGGCTGCTGAGAGGAACGCTTGCTGGCTGTGGAAGGTCAGTGCCGACGACACAAGGTGACCTTGGAGCTGGCGTAGACCTTTCCTCCTCCGTTAAAGGGCGGATGTTTCCGACACGTTACTTCTAGTCCATCATGCTATTTGGAAATTTCAAAAGGACGTTAGGTTAGTGCTTTTCGGTTTAACAGCTGCACTTTGCTACATTCTTCTTAGTGAATATCACTTCTAAGCAACGTGGGACAGGTGGGAAGGGTGGGTGATGGGGTTATGGCCTTGGCAATCCATTTCCACCAGAGAATTCGCACAAGCCGTTAAATTCCGAACAGGTGAGCCCTGGGATATGCCCACTGCCCAGGTGTCTTGGCCACCTAGCAAGGCCTTTAGCATACAGAATTCTTTCATTGAGTTATTTTAATGACATTATATCCATTACGCCTCTCTAATGACTTGGAAAGGCATGATCTCTCACACACACAAACACACACACACACCCACACACCCACACACACACACACTTGACCCTTGAACAACATGGGTTTGAACTGTAAAGGTCCACTTATTATTATTATTATTATTATTATTATTATTTTAATCAGAGTGAGAACAAAGCACGTTTTACTCAGGGAGGGAGGGAAAAAGGAAGAACCCAGGGTGCGGGCGCCACTCTGAAAGAAGCGAAAGGGACGTGTCCCAGTGGACTCAGGCCAGCTCGAGAGTGACCTGCACCCAGGCCGCTTGTATGTGAGTTTTTTCAATAACTACGTTGCAAACATTTCTGGAGGTTTCCCGACTGCCGTGAGCAGTATCTCAGTTGCACCGGGATACCCTGAAGCAATCACATTGCTGTTTCGTGCTCGGTGCACGAATCGCTCCTGTCAACGAATACGGATTTCTTTCTCACACGACCTTTCCATTTTTGATGTCCCTTGTTAGTAATGATGTCTGCAGTGTTTTGTATCAGATGAGACGATACTGGTGCAGGTACCGAGAGGGGATTCGTCTTGCAAACAGACGATGTGAAATCACGGTATCAGTACACACAGTCTGGTCCTGTACATGTATTCTGTCTTCTTTATCATTTTTAAAACATTTTCTTTTCTCTAGTTTACTTTATTGCAAGAATGCAGTTTGTAATACTGTTATCCTCATAATTAACTAGTCAATATTCATAGTAGGAAGAGGGCAAAGAGAGGCCAGACATCATAAACACGGTCATCCCGGGCAGCTTCACTCTCCCCGGGGAACCACCTGTCCATCCCCTGCAGATCACTGGGGGAAGGGGCCCAACAAAGGGGGAGATGGGCTCAGTGAAGTGGGGAGATGTAGGGAAGGTGTCTGCCTGTCAGTCTAGCCTGCGGAACAGTAGATTGGCTGGCAGTAGACCCCACTGGAAGTGCGCAAAATCTTAGAAAGTTAAAATCCCCAGACAGGGAGTTCCCTCTCCCCTTTCCTCTCTTGCTCCCTGCCCTGCACGGCCCACGCACTCACCTTATCTCTCTCCATAGTCACGTGGCCTTAAGCAGCCTCGGGCCCGTGGCCATGTGGACCTGGTACACGATGGACTGCAGCTGGGAAGATACGCTAAGCTCGCTGGATGCTGGGCTGGACTGGACTTTACTATGGAACAGAAACCACGGTCAGTGACCTTTACTCTGGCCCTGCTGAAGACCAGGTTGGACTCTTCCATGGCAAGAGGGACAGAGATGGGACCTTGGAGGGGAACCCCATTAATTTTACATTGTTAATAAAGCTTTCCATGAAACCCCATCCTCCTGTGGGGGCCTCAGGAAATTCTTTTCCTCACAGCACCCTGAGAACTTTACTTTCACCAATAACAATGCATATATCATACGAATATGTGTTAGTTGACTGCTTATGTTCTCAGTAAGGTTCCTGGTCAATGGTAGGCTATTAGTAGTTAACATTTGGGGAGTCAAAAGTTATATGTGGACTTTTGACTGCTCAGGGGTTGGTGCCCTAACCCCCATGTTCTTCAAGGGTCAACTGCATATATAAAACACACACACACACACACACACACACACACACACACACACACAGTGACTCAAAGCATGTCAACACAATATTGGAGTGTTTTCCATCAATGGTGGTTTTTGTGGTGATTTTAAACTTTTAAAAATGATTGTATTATTTGATATATACAACATATATATGCATCTTTTTTACAAAATTTAAGTTGTCAAAAAATTACTTGAAAATAGCAACTGAGATTCAGCCTTCTCCACTTCACAGTGATGAAACAAGGGGGTGACTGTCTTACAGAGACATTTCCAGGGATCAGAGTGAGGAGCCAAGCACCCTCCACTCACTCATTTATCCTCCAGTTATTTGGAAGTTCCCATTCATTCGATCGTTTAAATAAGGTGCCTCTTACGAGTCACAAAATGTGATTATAGTTGGGGCTACTCCGTCAATAATACAGAATCCCCAAATGAATGATTTTCTCTTAAAATCATAATCTTAAACCCATCACACAATTGAGTGTAACTTCCAGGGAGAAGCTGTGCTCCGTGGGTGGGCACCTCAGGGTGAGTGGTGGATGCATCAGAGGCTCCCTAGGTTGGACACCTGACTCAGCTCCCATCTGTAAAATGGGTCTATGACATGTCAGTCTCATGGACCCACCCTAGGAATGCAATGATTTGGTCATATTGGTGATTATGTTTGTAAATGAAGCAGCAACAAAACCACACACAAAAAAATCTTGTTGTATGCTGAATACCTTAGAGACCAACACTTTGGCTTGTCAATCAGTGCAAGACTGGGGACCAGCGTAACCGGAAATGCAAAGTTATCATAGGACTTGGTTAGAATATACCGGTTCTTTGTATTCCATTCTATGAAGTGCTGACTATGTAAATTCAATATTTCCCGGAGGATATCCATAACTAAAAAATAGGCAAATATTTTTACGTCTAAAACAAAAGGAAAAAGCAATCATACAAGTGTCAGTCATTGACCCCCATCTCTTTTTCGAGTTCCTGTGCTAGCTCCTCATGGCTTGGAGGGGAGACCTCCCCATGGAGGACCTCACAGTCCTCGACTCGGGCAATGGCTTCTCACTACATAATAAAACATTGTATTACCAATGGGGTCTTCTGATTGCATGTTCTTTTCAAATACAGAGTCTTAAGGAAGAGTGTGTTTTTCCAGGTCATAGTACTATCGAATAATGCTTCATTATGAATTTTTAAATTCAGCTTCAGTTTTGGGTATGTATTTGTGAATGGGCACATATTATACATTCTCTCTCTCTTCCTTTGCTGTAAGGCAAGTGGAGAAGACAACAGGACACGGGAGCCTTGACTTCTTTGGTCCAGGATACAGTAATTGAACCCCATTCCTCTTCCTCATGTGCAGCTTAGGCAGATTTCCAGTGAAAAGAGGATTAGATTTGATTGGCTGGAGGTAGTTATTAATTAGCCAATTGGTTCACGTTGGTGTTAGGAGAAAAACATTCACCGTCATCATCCCTCTTGATTCAGCCCTAACTGCAGGGCAGCTCTCTGGCCTCCTATGATCATAAGTGTGTTCACTGGGTACCAAGAGGCGGGCGCCCGCAAGTCAGAGATTCGTGCTGAGCCTCAGGGACGACAGAGCGCACAGGCATTCCAAGTGTCCCTTTCTGGATCTGATGTTCCCATGACACACGATCCCCGCTGTCCAGGGGCAGGGCTGCTCATGTTTCAGGGCTGAGCTATGATAGCACCTTCCAAATAAGGGAAGGGAGAGCAGGGGTGCGTGGCGAAGGCCGGTGTTGCGTTTCAATCCATGGGGAAGAACGTATGGGATGCCTGGTGTCAAGTTGGCCTTGGCATCCTTTCCCTCCCGGAAACTTCAGTACTCAGGGACCGTGCCGTCATTTCGTGTTCCACGAGCGGCTCTTTCCCTGGGGTGGACCAGCCCCACGTCCGGGTTACACAGGTGGAATGTGCCCTAAGCTGCATTGTATACCCTCTCGTGTGCAATCTTGCTTGTGGTACACGCGCATGAATTGGGTTGCGATCGCCTGTAAATTGTAAAAATTCACTGGAAAAGCGCTGGGTTTGCAGTTCGAATTCTGTTTGACACGCAGCTTGTAATCCTCAGAGAGAGAAGCCAGGGCACAGCACTGAAGACTTCTGTGGCCCCCATCTGTAAAATGGGGATACATACTGAATGCCTCTGTAAGTAATTGTCATGCAGTCAAGTCGTGTAAACTGTGAGTTGCAAACTGGTGCAACGAAGCACTGTGTGGCAAGAGTGTATCTCTCCACGGGCGATTTGACGGAATGCTCAAGGCAGTCGGAACCGAAAATGCACAGGAGCCTGCGCGGGGAGGCTCTGCCACAGTCGGGGCCTCTCTGCACACCCCAGCTCCATCGTGCTGGCACACGTGCTGTTTGAGGCTGGTTCTCCTTAGAAACATCATCTCAGTTTGGAACCACTGTCTCTAAATCCTGACCTAGATGCTAGCATTTTGTCGGTTCCGTCGCTTGGCTCCCAAAAAGGTGAGTCGAGCTGCTCAAGGTCACATAGCTAGCTCGTATCAGGCTAAACCCAGAATTGTGGGTAGTCCTCGGGGTGCTGCTGCTGATTCTGTGAGAACCTGCCAGTCAGACCCTAATAGTTCAGCAAATAAAGTCCACACGCCATGGATGAGCCCGAGTGTCCACAGACATTACCCGGAAGAGTGGGCCCATCCGAATGTGCCAGAATCTGGGGCTTGTTGGATCTGTGCAGTCAGGGTTCAGAGAAGCATGGACTTCACACAGCCAGCAGGCTCGGGGTCCCCAGGATAGACAGTGGCCTTGGACCCTGTCAACTCCACGGACTTCGCCTTCAGATGGCAGGTGCCTCTGTTCCCATTGTCCTGGTTATAGTTCGTTCCCCAGGCGGGCTTTGCAGCAGGAACAAAGACCTCCTGCTGGATAGGGTAGCCTCTCTTCTCGATGCTGATGCATCACATCGAAAGTCAAGAAGTCACCTGGTTTCTACATCACCCCCGCGTGGGTCTGGTTCACGGGATCCCTTTCCTTGAGCCAGTTAGTGTTGAGCTAACATGTTCACAGAACCCTCCACGTGGAGGCTGACGATAAGACCCCGAACTAGATGACCCCACTACAGGAGGACCCTGGGAGGCCCCGTCCCACTGCCTAGCCACATGACGCTAAACCCTCAGCGTCGTCGAGAGGTTCTGATTTTACCATCCAATTTTACCATAAGCGAATTGATACAAACAAGAGTTACATTCCTATGGCATCTCATCTACGGTATGACAAAAACGACGCTGAAGTAAACATCATTCCAGGACAGGCTGGACCTGATTCCAGTCGAGCGCTCCTTGCACTACCAGGAAGCACCAGAGGCGGCACCCTCACCCTGCTCTTGCAGCCAGCCCTAACCTATCAGCAGTGCTGTGCTGCTGGGCCCCAGGTGGCCCACTGCCCAGGGCACCAGCCGGATGCCCAGGCTTCTCTTCCTGTGAGTCCCGGGACGTGAGAGCCTTTGCTAACCCCCTTGCCTGCTGTCCATGACAAGTGTCCCTGCTACTCCTGAGCAGATCACAGAGGAATGCTGGCTGGGTTTTCACAACTGGAATGCTGAAGGCTGAAAAGATAAGAAACGAAGAGAACACTCAGCAGTGGCTTTCAACTGGCAGTTGCAAAATCGTCGGGGGAATGTGAAGTATAGCTTGGGGAATGCAGTCGATAACACTGTAACAACTTCGTGTGGTGGCAGGTGGAGACGAGGCTCAGTGAGGGACCGCTGCCTACGCTGTTCGTGTCTAACCGCGGTGCTGTGCGCCGGACACTAATGTAACAGTGAATGTCCGCTGTACCTGGAAACATTTTAAAAATTAAAAAATTATAACAGTGAATAAAAAAAAAAAAAAAAGAAAAAAGGTAGACATGTCCACTGTGTTCGGCGGTGCAGTAGTGTGGTTCGTTACGCCCCGCTTCTCAGCCCAGTGGATGACGGCGTGTCCGGGGTGCGAGGGGGTTTCTCCAAGGAGCAGCCTGTGGGAAAAGTCACCTTTGCTGTTAAATGATCACTTTCTCGAGCAGCCTGAAGCTGGCAGCTGGGCGACTTCCCTATCCAAGTTTCCACACTGTCCCTGCTGGGCAGGTTTCGCCGAGTTGGTTTGACAAAGAGCCCTTCTCTGTCACCAGCGGTAGTTTCACTTTACAATTGTCCATTTTGTTATCCCCGACGTTTGGCAGAAATCCAGGATTTCCTCATTGAATGAAAACTTAGTTTACAAGGTTTCCCAAATGTATCAGATTTATAAAAATTAAAACACCTTGTTTTTGAGCCACACATATGAGCCTCAACCCCACCACAAAGGATGCAGTCATTAAAAAATAAAGAAACGTTTAAAGAAAGGGAGATCCAAACAGAGCTTTCAAAGTACCGTGGTTTCTGACCCTCCCTAGTGGTTGGTCCGACAGACACCAGGAATGCCGAGGTCACTTGGCCCCCAGCGGAAAGCCTTGGGGTTAGAAAACCTGACTCTAGCCAACTATTCTTTGTCATCTCACCAGACTGGCTTGCTTTCCTTCTTTTAAAATTGCTAAATAGGAAAACTACTAGCTTATATCGCCCCCTAGTGGCGAGTGGCTGCAAACACTTCACCAACGAAAGTTTTTACTAAGTTGTATTCAAATCCATTGTTTTATTCTGCAGCAAAAGGTCATGAAAAAGATGAAGGGATTAAGCTAAGAAAAAAGAAAACCCCATAGCTGGGTGGCTCAGTTGGTTGGAGCATCATCCCGTACACCGAAAGGTTGCGAGTTCCATCCCCCGTCAGGGCACGTATAGGAAGCAACGGATGGATGTTTCTCTCTCACATCGATGTCTCTCTCTCTCTCTCTCTCTCTCTCTCTCTCTCTCTCTCTCTCCCCCCCTACAATCAATAAATATATTCTTGAGTGAGGATAAAAGAATAACTCACAGACACAGGCAACAGTATGGGGGGATAAATGGTGATGGAAGGAGACTTAACTTGGGGTGTCGAACACACAATACAACATACAAATATGATGCATTATAGAATTGTACACCTGAAACCTATATGATTTGATTAAGCAATGTCACCCCCATAAATTCAATAAAAATAAAAAATAGGTTATGCATAGTTGAGATAGAAATATGTGTATCTGGACTTCTCTTCTGAAGTCTAGGGGTATTTACCCAAACCCCGCTCTGCAGGCCCACGTGGGTCTCCGTGCCCACCTCCAACCTCCGTCACCCCAGGAGTCTGCTGTTCTCCGCATGGTGCCCCCGTCTTCTCCAGCCCAAATCCAGAAGTCACCCTTGACTCGCCTCTCTCCCACACGTTCTGCAACCCGTGCTGGCATTTTCAGTTCCAAAGCAGGCTTGCTGGAGTCCGGTCCCCTCTCCACACACCAATTCCATCCTGCTGATCCAAGGCAGCAGCCTCCTTGCTGGTCTGCCCGCCTCCAGCCTTATCCCCTGGAAGTCTGTGTCCACACTGCTGCAGAGAGATCCTATCAGATAAAAATCCAGTAGTGCCTCCGCTTCCCTCAAAGCCTTTCTTTTTCTTTACTTTAAGATTTTTTTTTAATTTTTAGAGAAACCGTGGAAAGGAGAGGGAGAGAGAAACATCGATGCGAGAGTGGAACATGGATCCCCTGCCTCCTGCACGCCCTCTACTGGGGACTGAGCCCACAACGGGGCATGTGCCCTGACCAAGAATTGAACCAGCAACCTTTTGGTGCACGGGAGGATGCCCAAGCAACCGAGCCACACCGGCCAGGGCTCCCCTCAAAGACTTTCAAGAGCCTTGATCTCAGTCAGAACCAAAGCCCTTGCAGTGGCTCTTCAGCCCCCAGGATCTGACCTCTGCTATTTCTCTGAAACAGGCTTTTCCTCTCTCCCCACCAGCCACTGGTGTGCTGCCAGTGTTTGAGCCCTGGTGGGGGGTGGAGCGGGAACCCTGATTTGCAGCATTTCCTGATTTCTGTGGTATTAATCCTCCCATCACAGCCAGTTTCCAGCTATCCACGTGACACCCACCTGTCCACAAAATTCCTGGAACACTTAGTGATTGGCTCCGGCTGGCTGCTGTGAGTAGCTCCCCCACCTGGCTGCCAGCACCCAGGCCCTCAGCCCCCACGGCTCCCTCCGCCTTGGAAACAGGGTCTGCGCTCACCTCATGCCTTTGCACCCGCCGGTCCCCCCGCCATCGAGCGGCTGTTCCTGTTCTCCCCTCGGGTCACCTTGTCAGAGAGGTCACCCTTAGCAGCACCTGTAACGTGGCATGTCCTCAGCCCTGCCCTGATTTAGTTTGCTGTTGGAGATCACCGCCACCTGACACACTCTCAATGCATTTACCTATTGTTATGGGCTGAGGGTGCCCTCTCCCCACCCCCCCCATTTATGTTAAGATCAGAAAGTGACCATATTTGGATATAGGTTCTTTAAAGAGGTAATTAAGTTAAAATGAGGCCATGAGAGTGGGCCCTAACGCAGTATGACTGGTGTCCTTGTAAGAAGGGGCATTTGGACACAGAGGGAAGACCAAGTGGGGACACAGGGAGCAGCTGACCGTCCACAAGCCAGGGAGAGAGGCCTCGGAGACCCCCACCCTGCTGGCACCTGGATTTGGGACTTTTGGCCTCCAGAACTCTGCGACAATAAATTCCTGTGCTTAAATCCGTGGTACTTTGTTGCGGCAGCCCTAACGAAACGAACATACTTTTCACATGTTTTCATAGTCCTCCTGGCTCTCTCTGCGCCGACCCCTTGGGAGCACAATCCCAAAGCTGGCGGGCCGCTGCTGCCACCTGGTGGCGGAGCCTGTCATTGCTGGTCCTGCTAAAGAGCTCGGGCTAGTGCTCAAGGCCCACATCCTGGCTGCGTCCTATCTGCAGGTGCCGTTTGCCATCTTACTGACGCAACTCTTCTTAGCAACCAAGATGCAAAAATAGTGAAGCAGCCGGAGATTTGGGGCCAGAACCGTTCGCTAGTGTATTACTGGAGGCGAGCTCTCTCGTCTGCATCTTCTACACGCATCCAAAAATATTATTAGTAAGATGGATTGGCGGATGGGTAAAGAGGTAAGTAAGTGAGAAGGCGGGCCAGGAGCCCTGGCCGGTTTGGCTCAGCGGTTAGAGCGTCGAACCGCGGACCAAAGAGTCCCGGGTTCGATTCCGGTCAAGGGCATGCACCTCGGATGTGGTTGTCCCTGGCCCTGGTCGGGGTCCTCCAGGAGGGAACCAGTTGGTATGTCTCTCTCACATTGATGTTTCTCTCTCTCTTTCCTTCCCTTCCACTCTGTCTAAAAATCAATGAAAAAATGTTCTCAGATGAGGATTAACACACACACACACACACACACACACACACACACATGCTGGGGTTCAGGATGTTTAAGTCAGCTTACTAAACATAGACAATCATGAGGCACTAGACTTCACCTCCACACCCATGGTATCTGGATCTGAAGTGAACGGTTTCCCAATGCCTTGCCTCCCCTCTTCCTCCCCTCTTCCTAAGAACAAGCTTGAGAGCTAAGGGGACGTGTAGTGATGCTGTCGGGACCACCTTCCTGGAGGGAGGACAGGTTGGGACCACCTTCCTGGAGGGAGGACAGGTCAGTATTTGAGAATGTCCAGACCACCCCAGCCTTTGCCCATCCCTGCCCTCAGTAGGGGGCAAGCCACTGCCCGCACTAGGTGTCATCTTTGACTTGCTGTGAGTGATAGACCCGGGCTCAGGCCATGCACTTTGATATCAGTTTACCTCCCTCCTACAAGGGTCAGAGCAACTCGTACTTTTCCCCATACGCCTCTTCATAGTCCCCCAACTGTATCGCCATGTGTTTCAACGTCGTGGAGGGCAGGCTGGCCTCGGAATTTCCTGATTCTGTCAAGCTACAGAGTCACTGGCTAAAGGGCGTGGGCGTCATGTGACCTCTCCTTGCTTCTTTTCTTTTTTTCCCTTTATTGATTTTAGAGAGAGAGGAAGGGAGAGGGAGAGAGAGATAGAAACATCGATGAGAGAGAACATTGATTGGCCACCTCCCGCATGCCCCCCACTGGGGATTTGGCCCACAACATGGGCATGTGCCCTGACCGGGAATCAAACCGTCGACCTCTTGGTGCATGGGTCGACGCTCAACCACTAAGCCACACCAGCCGGACCTCTCCTTGCTTCTAAAGTTTAGTCCAGTGTGAACAACCTGTCATCGGCTGGTCTGCTCCCAGTTTACAGCATCATTCTGTGGGCCCACGTTCTCGCACCTTGCTGGGGTCCTCCGCACTGGGATGGGCCTGGACTGTCCTTTCCTACCAGGTGCTGGGGTCACCGAACAGAACGTCCCTCCGCCCCTCCACACATCGCTGCCCACCCTGCACCTCCCACCGACCGGTCCCTGGCGCCCTTCTCAACACCTTGTCCTCAGTGACTCAGTCCCTTCTCCAGGGCGGGGTAAAGGACACAGTTCTGCCTCCAGCCACTGGGTGTCACTGCTGCACCTCAGAACTGCAAAGGCGGGCCCCAAACTGAAAACATCAGGACTATGTTTTCAAAAGCTGCTTCACCTGGAAATGCTTAATCCCTTGTTCAACAAAAACGTCTTTTCCTGAAGCGCAGGGGTTGAAAGTCTGCTGGTCTGGAGGGTTTGCCGGTGGCGGAGGCTGTCGCCAGGGCACAGAGCCTTCCACCTGACATCACCTTGTAAGGCGCACAGGTCCCTCGCTTTCTTCCCTTAGCTTTTCCTCTTTGGGAACGGGGCAGCAGACTGAGAACTGAAGTGGTTTCTACCTCTCTCTTTTCCCGGGGGATCCTCTCAGCACACACCCTGCTGCCCCCACTTAACTCCGGGGGCTAACCATGAATGCATTTACGCGGTGAAACGTCAAGAAAGTGATTCTAAGTGAGATCCACTAATAACCCTTCAGCAACGGATTCCGCAAACGATTGGTTCCGTTTTCTGCAAACCTGCCGTGAGCAGCACGCCCCCTGCAGGCGTGAGTGTGCCGGTGCTGTGCCACGTTTGGGTCGGGCGAGCCCAAAGGGACAGAGGCGGAGTGGAGAGAGGGAACAGCATGGTGTGTTGGGAATGCAACAGTCTGAAACAACCCACTTTGCACAGCTCAAGATGTGCTCGGACCCGGGTCCGATGCTCAGGTTCACAGTGTGCACATTTGGCCTCCTTGGTTTTATTGTTTTCTCTGAGCTGATGGAGGAGGGAAGTGTCCCCATGCATTAAACACAGAACGTCCTGAAATCCTCTCCTCCAGTCCAGGGATTGGCTGTCTAGACTCTGAACGTGGACTCAACCTGGAAAGACAGGGCCCAGGAAACACACTTTGAGGGTGGGTGGGCTCTTTCCCCCAACATCTGGTTCTTAGAACGGAACCGCCACCAGCCACCATCCAGAGAGCCCTGGCGCAGGACACTGGTCTAATGCGGAGTTTGCAAGCCCGAGGCAGGAGGCGTGGCCTCAGACGTGCTGGGTGTGGCCCCAGCGTGAACAGAGGAGGCGTGGCGACGGTGGAGTAGCTACAAACGTGGACATTTCACGAAGTCACGCACGCGTCCCTTTCTCTCGAACAATCAGCAGATGTGACCTCAGCGGGTCCGGAGGTGCAGGCTGGTGCCAAGGTCAGGAGGGGGACTGAGCCCGCCAGGCTGCCCGAGGCGGCGGACGGGTGTCACAGGTGGGCTGGAACTCAGTGAGCGCCTCTGTGCCCTGTCGTCACCGGGATGCCATTAATTCAGCCCAGGATCCCATCGTCCGGCTTCCTGCCAAATAAGGTGTCAATGAAAATAACTGCTTTTTAAATCGGGGACCTAATTCTTTCCAGAACATCACAATCAATTTTTCTCCAAGGTGTTGGAAAATCACTTCAAGGAAACGCTGAGCTCTGGATGAGAACCATGATTGATAAGGAAATAAAATTTTCTTATGAATATAAATAAATACTTGTCTAGGTGCGAAGGCGACAGAAATATGTATTCAGAGGGCTACAGAAATGCTGGTTTCTGTCTAAAGTCGGGTTTCACGGCGGACTCACGGGCTCGAGTGACACCAGCCCTTGCCATCTGTGAAAGACACCTGAACTGCCCGCTGGCCTGGGCACCCTGCGAGTCAGGCCGGGAAGACAGCGGGTGCCGGGGCAAAGCCCGTGTGGCGGACGAGAGCAGGGCGGGAAACGCTGTGTATTCTGACTACCTGGGGTTACTGTTCCCTTGGCAACTGCTTGACCCTTTTAACCGGGTGCGTCTCTCCCGGCAGGCCGGGGAAGAATGAACCCACTTCCTCCATTCCGGACAAACGCGTCATTTCGCTGTGCGTGACGCGTGGGAGGCTGTCTCGGGGCCACGGCCGGGTGGATGGGTGACGTCATGACGTGACAGTGCCCGACTTTCCACCCCGGTCTGTCTGAGAGAGAAAGGGACGCGGAACACATGATCGGCTAGACAGGTGTTTGTGCTCTTGGCGTGTGTTCCCTGGTGGCTCCTGTTTGCAGCGGCCCCGAGAGTCTGGGTTCACTGACCGCATTCGGAGCCTTCGCCGTGAAGATCTCTCCTTGTTGCCGTTTGCATCTTTGGGGTGAAGACACTGGCGAGGTCATGGAGAGACACCTGCCAAGTCCCGTCTCTTCCGAACGGGTCAGGAGGCCCCCACAGCCCGATTCACAGGACACCTGTCACACTCCACTCGCCCTCCTCGCTGGGGCTTTCCCTCCCACGGGACACGCCCCCTCGGGACGCCTCCGCATTCCTCCAGACAGTGTAGCCCCGCACTCTAAGGTCCCTGCCTGGCTGCTGTCTCACCGCCTCTCCGGAGCCCTCCCAGGGGACACCTGGCCTCACCGGAGTTCCTCACTCCTGCCGCCTCGGGTCTGCAGCGAATGTCGGCCTGGAGCTCTCGTCCCCAGGTGTCTTCCTGTACCAGACCTCTGCTCTGTCCCGTCCTCAGGGTCGTTTCCCTGACTCTCACTACGATGGCCTCCCCATCCTGGCCACTCTCTCCCCCTCGTCCCGCTCGGTTTTCCTTTCTGGGTCAGTTTGTATAGTAATTGAGGGGAGCAGACGCTGTCCTGCCCGCCGCCCCTCCCCCGTGTGGGCCTAGCGCTGAGACCAGGAGACGGGCGCTTGTTGAACGAGTGGCCGTTTCTGAGGCTTGTGCTCGGCTCACTGAGCAGGTGAGTGGATTTTTTTTTTTTTTTTTTTTTTAGCAGGCACTGGGTTTGCTTCTTCAGGTGAGTCAGAAAGAGGGAGGCAGATTACTCTGGAAGAAGTGGAAGGATGTTTACCTGGGCCGTGCAACCCGGCGGCTGAAGAGCGGAGCGGTGAACGTGGGCACTCAGCCAGCCGCGGCCCCTGAGGTCCTTGGACCGATGGTGCTCGGTCCAGCGCACAGGAGAGCGGTCGGAGAAACCCAGGGGGAGCAGTGACAGGGCCGCTGACAGGAGGAAGGCCTCGCCCTGGGTCCCAGCTCTCAGCCTGCGCAGGACTCCTGGAGGGGGAGGTAGACCCTCTGCAGAAGTAGTCGGGGTTCTGGACTGAGAATGAGAACATGGACCCACACCCAGCACGAGAGCCCTGTCCCTGGGGCCTGAGCTCTAGGGAGTGACCATTTTTAGGGTTATGACAGAGGACACATTGTCACAGCTGGGAGGCAAGTCCAGGACCACTGACACCCTCACTTGGTGCTGAGCCGCAGAACGCCAGACTAGAGCTTCTTCAGTCCCCTAGGCTGTTTTAGGGGAGTCCCCTTGTCTGTTTTAGGGGAGTCCCCTTGTCTGTTCTAGGGGAGTCCCCAGGGGTGAGCCTGCTGCTTGCCGGCTGCTGTCAAGGGGCTCCAGTTCTGAGCGGAAGGCATGCCCTGGACCTGCCTGGTTTGGGGCAAGTCCTCACGGACAAAACATTATCCGGAGTGAGTCATGGGTCATGAGAACACTGGTGAGAGGAGGGAGAACGTAGGGGCTGAGACCCTCCTTATCAGTTTTGTAAGAATGCACCGGTGCCCTGGGAGCCTGAAGTCAGAAACACATGGTGTGCGTGTGCGTGTGAGTGTGTGTGTGAGTGTGTGTGTGTGTGTGTGTGTGGTATGCTTTTTACATAATTGATATGTTTTAATACATTGTGGTTATTATTCTCTTGGATGGTTCCATTTGTCTCTTAGTGGGGTCCCTTCAGGATAAATTCTCAGTCCCTTTCACAAGACCTAGTATATTTGATAACGTCTTTGCTTTCTGTTACAGAAAGGTCTCTCAGATTCCTAGGAATGTAACTAAATTTTGTCTATATATGTACATGCGTATCTATCTATCTGCCTATCTATCTATCTATCTATCTATCTATCATCTGCCTATCTATCTATCATCTGCCTATCTATCTATCTATCTATCTATCTGCCTATCTATCTATCATCTATCTATCTATCTATCTATCTATCTATCTATCTATCTATCTGCCTACCTATCTAATCTCCCTGTAAACAGCCTGTCTGGAATTATGCCCACACATTTTTGAAACCTAGTGACACAGTCACTTGGGCCCAATTTGAACACCAGTGACACTTTTCTCAAGAACATGACAATGACATCTTGTAAAAACATCCCTTCTCTATTTGTAGAGAATTGTTGGTGTGTATGCAGAATGTGTCCCCCTGCGGACCGGAGACCAGGCCAGCAGGGACCCGGCACCAGGTGAGGCTCAGGGAGAAGTCCCCTCCTCTCTGCCATCGCAACTCAGCCCCCTTGCCCTGCCTCACAGACACACGGGCAGGACAGAGCTGGAGGGAGCTCACAGGCCCTGGGCACACAGGACTGACTGCCCGCTTCAGGTGCTGCTTCTGCCCGACGGGCAGACTGAATGAGGCTGTCCGGGGCACCGAGCCGATGCCAGCCATCCAGGGCACCTCCCCTTGGAGAAGTGATGGTCACTTTGCCATCCTTGAGGTTGGCTCTGCCCTGGGCAGTGGTCTGTCCTCGGCACACAGCCCCGGGCGGGGGTGTCGGGACAGCTGCCCGCACCATGGGCCGCTTGTCTCCACAGAGGCCTAGAATCTGGGTGTGCGTCCTTCCGGAGGTCCCCAGAGCGGGGACTTTCTGTGCTTATTTTAAGCCCTGACTGGTGAGGAGCCCTTTCTAAAGTGCTTTCTCTCCCAGGAGCCAGAATTGACATTCAGCCTGCAGGCCGGGTCCATTAGCACTCAGGCCGCCCCCCGCCGAGGAGTAAATCAGATCATGGAATCAGTGACGGCGGCGGGCGCGGGCCTTGCCCTGAGAAGTACCCGCAGTTAGCCAGGCTCTTCCTTAAAGGTCAGTTAATAAAACGTTTCAGTTTAGCATTCCAGCTGCACAGTTTGCCTTCGTTCTGTATATGCTCACCCATAGCCCAGCCTCGATGGGGCTGACCCTCGTTCCTGGGTGGAGACCCTCATCTCCCTGGTTCCTATACGCAGAGACGGGGGCTGTCTGAGTCGGTGCCCCCAGAGTCACTGGCTGGTTTATTGAGGAATCTCCTTGAATAACTCTTAGCTTATGAAGAGAATATTCTGAAAAGAGGACTAGCTTTTAAAAGATCGTGAGTATTTATACCATTTGAGCACAAGACTTGAGGTAAATTATGAGAAAGCATTGCCTTAGAAGGAAAAGTGGTAAGTACATTTGAAAGGAGGGCCTGGGCCAGGGCCTCCACCTGAAATCCCTCCGAGGAGAGGGCTACCATGTGCACGTCCTTCTACGTTTCCTGCAGTTGATGTAAAGGTCGGGACTTTAAAGAAGTGGCCACTCTCCTGTTTTATAAAGGAAGGTGTAAAGGATTATTGGAAGACTACATTTTCTCAGCTCAAGCTCAGAACACTTCTTCTGTCTGAAGACTTAAGTCACACTGAACCCCAGGGTAATCAATGGTTTAATTAAAATTTTTTAAAAAATGAGAATTTTTCTTCCATTTAGTTCTTTGCCTTAAAAAGAGTTGAGGAGCTTGGAAGCTGCCCCTCCATTCAAATAAGTAAAAAGCTAAACAACCTGAAAAATCCGCAACTCTTCTTAGATTTGTCAGAGAAGCGAGGTCACAGGGCACACTGCTGCCCCCCAAAACTGGAGAGACAGGTGGGATGGAGAATCACAGTGCACCGGAGCTGAAACTTGTGGGACCCAGCGTCCGAGCAGGAAAACCTGAGCTGTAATTGGTGGATTTCTGGAGGCTCAGTGTGGACACACTGAGAGTTAAAACTCCAGGGGTCACAGTCACATGGAAGGTTCCCAAAATTTTGTGAGTTTTCCTGCCGGGAGCTCTACCAGGTTCTCATAGTAAAAACCAGAGAAAAATCCCATTGTGCTTCCAACCGTAGGCAGGAAAAGAAACATTTTAAAAAAGATCAGAGCACTCTGTTCTCTTTATCAAGGTATGCCCTCAGGGAAACTACTTACCAGAGCTTAACCTGCTGGGGAAGAGAAACACTGGACTTTCGGCCTGGGTAGGTGGGGGGCAGGGGGCAGAGGCAGAAAGAAAAACCTGGGAGTCACTGGTGAAGGTCACAGTCCAGGGACTCAGGATCACCAGAAGACTGAGACCTACTCATAGGACTATAGAACACTTCCCATCCCCAGCACCTTGCCACTAAATCACCAATGGCCTATTTACTGCAGTCCCCTTTACCTAGTACCTCATGTCCACCTAGCAACAAAAATTACAAGGCAGACTAAAAGACAAAAGTTTGAAGAGAAAAAGCAAGCATCAGAACCAGGGACAGATATTAAAGGAATGTTAGAATTATCAGATCAGGAATTTTAAAACACTATATTTAGTATGTGAAGGGATTTAATTGAAAAATTAGACAACATACAAGAACAGGTGGGTAATGTAAGCAGAGAGATGCAAATTCTAAGAAAGAATCAAAGCAAAGTGCTAGAGATCAAAACCCCTGTAATAGAAATGAAGAATGTCTTTGACGGACTCATTAGCAGACTGGACATGACTGTGGAAAGAATCTCTGAGCTTGAAGATATGACAATAGGAACTTCCAAAAGTGAAAAGCAGAGAGGAAAATGACTGAAAAAAATTTAGAATAGAATATTCAAAAGCTGTGGGACAATTCAAAGGGTATTCATAAGTATAACAGGACTATCAGAAGGAGAAAGCAGAAAGAAACAGAAGCAGTAATGACTGAGAATTTCCCCCAAATTAATGTCAAACACCAAACTGCAGATCCAGGAAGTCAGAAAACACCAAGCAAGATACACGCCAGAAAACCGCATGTAGGCATGTCAGATTGATGCTCCAGAAAATCAGTGGTAACAATCTGGAAAGAAGCCAGGGTGGAAAAACAGCTTACCTAGAGAGGAGCAAAGACAAGAGGTACTTCTGACATATTCTCAGAAACTATGTAAGTAAGAGGAAAGTGGAGTGAAACATGTGAAGTGTTTAGATAAAAAAAAAAAAAAAAAACGCCCCCAGCAACCTAGAATTCTGTATCCTGTGAAATTATCTTTCACCTTTAAGGAGAAATAAAGATTGTCTTAGACAAAGAGTGAGGGAGTTTGTTGCCAGTAGATCCCTTACCAGAAATGTGAAAAGACCTTCTTCAGAGAAAATGAAAGGGATACAGGTCAGAAACTTGGATTCACATTATGGAAGAAAATATCACCAGAGAATAAGTGAAAGTAAAATAAACACATTTATTTTTTTTTATTATGAATTGATCTAACAGATAACACCGTGTTCTAAACAATAATAGCAATTATTAGGAATGTTTTGTCATTCTAAGGTGCTTGGCTCTACCCACAAAGCAGTAGAGTGCTATTTGAAAGTGTGTTTGAATTAGTTGTAAATGTATATTGCAAAACCTAGGGAAAACCACTACAAAAGGGGGGGGGGATATAATTGATATGCTAAGAAAGAAGAGAAAATTGAATTATATAAAATGCTCAACTAAATAAAAGAATCAGAAAAAGAGTGGAAGAAAACCATAGAAACAAAGAATAAGGTCAACAAATAGAAAACAGTCACAAATATAGTAGATAGTAATTCAGCTACACCAGCAATCACTTTGAACATCAATGGTCTAAATACAACAATTAAAAAACAGAGACTGTCAGAGTGGAGAAAAAAAAAAGACCAGAATATGTGTTGTCTATAAGAAATCTACATAGACTATAAAGATACATGCAGACTGAAAGTAAAGTCATGGAGGAAGACACACCATGCACACGCTAATCAGAAGGAAGCGGGAGGAGCTGTGTTGCCTTCAGACAGAGCAGACTTCAGAACAGGGACAAAGAGGACATCACATAACAATAAAGGGCTCAATATTCCCAGAAGACTGCATATATTACAAAGAACACATGATCTAAAATCAATGATCTAAGCTTCCAGCTTAGGAATCTAGGGGGAAAGTGAGCAAATTAAACCAAAGTAAGCAGAAGAAAAGAAGTGATAAACATCAGATCAGAAATCAACACAAACAAGAGTACAATGAAGTCAAAAAACCTAGAAGCTGTTTATTGGAAAAGATCAGTAAAATCAATAAGGCTAACTAGAAAAAAAATAAAAGGGATCTCAAATTACTATGTCAAAAATGAAAGCAAGGGCATCACTAAGATTCTGTGGACATTCAAAGGAAAATAAGGGGTTTGCGCAAAGAACTGTGCTCACAACGTCCATAACCTAGGTGAAAGGGACCAACCAGTTCCCTGGAAGATGCAATTTACCGAATTCACAGAAGGGGAAGAAGAAAGGAACAATCTGAAGAGGCCTGTATCTGGTAAGGAAATTACATCAATTGTTAAAAGCCTTCCCAAACTGAAAACACCAGATGGGTTCACTAATGGATTCTACCAAAAAATTTAAGATAAAACAATGCCAGTTCCCTATAACCTCTTTCAGAAGATAGAAACAGGAGTACTTCATAACTAATTATACGAGGCCAGCATTACCTTAATAGCCACACCCTACAAAAACATTACAAGGAAAGAAAACTACAGATCAATATCTGTTATGAACAAAGATGCAAAGTTCCCAACAAAATCATAGCCAATCAAAGCCAACAATGTCTAAATAGAATTACACACAAAGATGGAGTGGAAATTATCCCGGCTATGTAAGACTGTTTCAACATTTGAAAATGTTAATGTTGCCCAGTCGGTGTGGCTCAGTGATTGAGCATCAACCCATGCACCAAGAGGTAGCTTGTTTGATTTCCGGTCAGGGCACATGCCCGGGTGGTGGGACAAATCCCCAGTGGGGGGCGTGCAGGAGGTGGCCAATCGATGTTCTCTCTCATTGATGTTTCTATCTCTCTCCCTCTCCCTTCTTCTTTCTCTAAAAATCAATAAAGAAAAAAATTGTTAAAAAAAGAAAAAAAAGAAAATGTTAATGTCATCCACCTTATCATCAGGCTAAACAAGAAAAACATGATCATATCCATAGACGCAGAGAGCACATTTAATACAATCTAAAACCTATCCATGATAAAAACTCAGCAAACTAGGAATAGAGGGGAACGTCCTCAGCTTGATTAAGAACAAAGCAGAAACAAGTTACCACTGCACACCGAATCGAACGGCCCAAGTCGGAAGCACCGACATCACCAAATGCTGACAGGGACGGGGAGCAATGGGAACGCGAATCCACTGCTGGTGAAGACGCAAAATGGTGCCGTCGCTTTGGAAGACAGACGGACAGCGTGTTACACACTTATGCAATCTCGCATTCACGCTCCTTGGTGTTTACCAGCCGAGTGAACACCTGTGACCCCCAGAACCTGCGTGTGGATCGTCAGAGCAGCTTTGATCACCATCCTGTTTCCACTATCTGTGATCACACTCTGAACACTCACTCCAGCACCCTTTGGGGTTTCAAACCCTTAGTTTTTCACAGCTCCGTCCCCTCGCCCTGCTCCCCCCGCAGCCTCTCCCGAGACTGCCTGTTCACACCTGCACGTTCAGTCTCTCGTCTTCCTGGACGGGTATTTTCTCCCCCTTCTGCTAGACGGAGCTAAGGCCGGCTGCAGGTGGAACGCTGCTCAGAGTTTCTGGTACATTGCTTGACACTTTCCATGGGTGTCGTGAGCAGCGCTTTTGTCTGTAAGGGAGATGTGTGTCCAGGAACTGCTTTACTATCCCCACCTAGATACTGCAGACCACGGAAACAGAGGTCTCTGCTGCAGACGCAACCCTCTCCCTGCCCCACGGCACTCGGGCCTGACTGTGATACAGTTGTGAAAACTGTCGGGGGCCTTAGAAGGCTCGGGATCCAGATTATTTTTGCAAAAACTCCTACGATTTGAAAATTTAAAACCATCCGTGCCTTAATGTAAAGAAATCGAAAAGAACTGTCTTCTCTCACAGTCATAAAAAGAAGCGGATCTTTTCACATGGGAAGTCTTGAGATGACTCTTCAGATTTACGGACTAAAAGTCTGTGGACATTTCCTGCTGTCAAACGTACAACAGGGTGAGGGACGCCGCGGCTCGGTGGTAGGTGGCGATCTGTTATTAACACTGCAGGCTGCAGCTGCCGGCAGAAATAGGCGAATGCGGCGATCCTGGCACATGCTTATTTTGTGTGAGGAGGTGAAATTGTCTCTTAAACAGATGACCAGCTGTTTCAGATTATTCTGTGAATTACAGTAATTTTGGTAATTACGAAAAAAAATATCCTGATTTTTTTTCTTGGCCAAACCTCTAACTGTCTGATACCCTCCGACCTCAGAGGGAATCACTCTTCTCTTCCACCTGCAGGCAACCCAGAGAGGGACTAACTAAACCCAGTTAATACAGTCGTTTCCAGAATGACTACTGGCACAGCTCAGGATGGAGACAGCGGGAAAAGCAGCACCATGTTCGCTCCAGTACCTCCAGCAAGGTGTGTCGGGTGCGGCGGGGACACGTTCTCCCTGGAGCTCCAGCATGTGGGGCTTTGGGAAGAGGGGGTTGCTGTGGGACCCACTTCCCGCCTGGCCTTGAGGTCCGTGTGTGTGCTGGGGGCAGGGGTCCTCCTGCAGCTGTCCTGTCTGTGGACCCAGGTGGGTGCACCAGCCTGTGGTCGCAAAGTGCTTGGTCACTACCTGAAATCTTCTATTGTCATCTCTGCTAGGGCTTGGCCAGTGGCTTGGGCTTGTGAAAGAATTCACAGCTGAGAGATGAGAGAAAAGGGACGATGTTTATTTTACTTTCCCACAGTAGGAAAAGGACCAAGTGCCAGGCGGCACAGGGCAACTACAAATAGGAAGAGTTGTTTGTTTATTGGGGCTGTTGGGAGTAAAGGGCAGTTGGGACAGGGAGGGGACTGTGTTGAACTTGAACAGATGCCGGGGGTGGCCTTGAGAAGGTGCCGTCTGTTTTCCAGGAGACAGTCCGGCAGGTGCCTCAAGGAGGCGTCCTCATCAGCATCTTCTCTCGCCCGTACGATATGCTTAGAGCAAAGAAAGTTACAGAGTGGTTCGGGGGGGTCTCCTCTCAGGGGGCTACAGAGAGTTCGGGAAAGGGAGCCTTGTTGGAAGGGGAGGGGGACGGGAACTTTCTATTCATTAGAGACTTGGGTGCGAATTATCCGAATTATCTGGGAGCTGTTCAAGCAGCAGGGAAGAGGCGGGAGGGGCAGAAGGCAGCTCTTACATTCTCCCAGTTGAGCAGAAAGGCAGCTTGAATTGGAGACGCCAGCAAGCGCTGTGCTCACTTACCAGGTGCTTCTCATAAATTGTGGAAAAATCATATGAAAAAAGAAAGGCCTGTTTTCTGTCCTTACAGTCTCGGCATTTAGCCTCAACCAACTCTTATCTCACTCCAAGAGCAGGACCCAGCTGGCCACAGGTCTGTGCCCCTTTGGTCACTGCTTCTAGCGACCTCGGACGAGCCGTTTCACTTCCTGGAAACAGAGTCTGACCATCGGTGCAAGAGGCACGCAGGTGCATGGGCCGAGCCCGAGGGGCCCGCCTGGGCTCGGGAAGCCTGACGCTGTGCGTCCCCAGGGCTGGGGCGACCCCACCTCCTGTCCAGAGCCAGGGTTAGAAGCAGCTATCCTACAGCCGTACCTGTCTTCTCCGTGGAGCTGGACAGAAGGCACAGAGCCGCAGCTGCGAGAAATGGCTGTAATCTGAATTATTTGTAGGCCCGAGAAGGGTTTGGCGGGGGCTTTCTACCTTCAGATTTCTCCAGCTGAATGACGCTAAGGACGGAACCTTACAGCTACATCTCAGTTGAAATTCAGTCGTCAAGTTTTTTTTTTCTTTTTTTTTTCATATGTTGAAATTAATTACATCGTTTTTGAGAGTGCCAGACTGAGAGTTTAAAAGTCATTTCATGAAACAGAAAGACGGTGTCCATGAATTGGTTTCTCCACATTGTTCAGCTAATGTCTCTGGCCCAGAATGAATGTGATGAATAGTAATTCTTACTATTTTTGAGGCACTTGACATATATTTCAATTTTCATAAGATTTCTAAAGATGTTATTATTTCCGTTTTGTAGGTGGGTAAGCTGAGACTGACGTGCATGAAGCAAAATGCCCGAAGTTATAACTGGTTCATCTTGCAGGAATAATTCAAGGCCTGTCTGAACTCAAAGTCATAGTCCAGTCCCAGGACCTCTGAGCAACCCCTGGACACCGTCTCCCCCCGGTGTCAGGACAGCAGGACAATTCGTTGACCTTCCACTGCCCAGCAGCAGAAAACCGTGAGGTGAGGAGCATCACCTCAGAGCCAGTCTGGAAGAGCTAAGACTGCACCATCGTTCACACAGTCAAACCCCACCCCCAATACTGTAACTGTCAGTTACAGCTCAGCAATTCTTCCGTCATGTCGACAACACAGCCCATCCTGAGCGAACAGGCACCTTGATGAGAGACGGCGGGGCGTGGGTCTAAGGGAAAGACGGGACCTTGTTTTCACGGGCGTTTGTATGTCCTCAGGGACCTTAGCTGGTTAGCTCCGTGTAGGTCCTCGACACCGGTGGTGGAGAGCAGCTGCCCACTGGCACTGAGAATCTCTGATGGATCTGGGCACCCTGTAGGACTTCCTGTGGAGACCATTGATTAGAGCACACACCCAGGGAGTAGCACACATCAGACTCACTCGGGGAGATGTCTGAAGAGACACGTCCAGTGAGTCTTCGTGACGATGCAGCGTGTTTTCAAGGTGACATTGGACTTAAGCATACCACTGTGGACTTGTTAGAACCAATCACAGATGGAAAGTGGGACACCATGGAATATATTCAGAAGCCAAATTGAAGGCGGCAGGAGACCCAAAGGCAAGGGGATAGGTCAATGGGGTCATCGGTCAACAAGGGACCAGCTTCCCTTAACTGTGTTGGAGTCCCTCTTTCAAATGCGCTCAGGACTCCCAGTGCCTTGTGTTCTGCACCGGTGTGAGCAGCCTTGTGCTGATGGGAAGATGCCAGTCTCGAATCTGGGGTTCAGGGGAGCCTGGCCCACGCCCAGAGCTAACCCTCTATGACAGCTAATGGTGCCCCTCCCATCAGGAGGGTCCCACTGAATACAAACAAACACACATACAGAAAACTACTGCCTAGTACCAAGACGAGGCCCACTTTGGAAACATTCTTACCCAAGGTCAGGTCGACCTAAGGGGTCGTTTGGTGAGTGATTCTGTAAGGAATGAGTGACAGTCCAATAGTTCACTGAGGATAAAAGCACGATGCAAAGAAAAATGTTTGTTGTGATTCTTAGCTTTCTCATTTACGACGCTGAGGGGTATTTTTTTTTTTTTCTTTATCCTCACCCGAGGACATTTTTGCATTTATCTTCAGATAGAGCGGAAGGAAGAGAGGGAGGAAGAGAGAGAGAGAAACATCGACGTGAGAGAGACACATTGACTGGCTGCCACCCACACGACCCCAACCGGGGCCGGGGACAAACTGCAACCGAGGTACATGCCCTTAGCAGGAACCGAACCTGGGAATCTCTGGTCCACAGGCCGATGCTCTAACCGCTGAGCCAAACTGTCCAGGGTCTGAGGGGTATTTTTAAAACACAGCGTGTCCCTTCTCTGTGAGTCAGAAATGGACATTTTAACACACTCTTCACGCACTTCAGCAAAACACAGCCGCCAACTGAGGCTGGGCCCGCGGGGTCCCGTGACTCCCACACCCACCACCGGGCCTTCCAGGCTTCTGAGCGAAGCGTCTGGGTTCTCCGATCAGTGGGCGATTTCTCTGCCTCCTCACGCTCTCCGTCTTCCACCAGGTGCCAAGTTTATCTGAAGAAAACTCCGATCAAGTGTTGCTGTAGAAAGCCCCACTCTCGCTCGTCGGCTTAAGGAGGAAGTTCCTTAAGAGCACCTTGGGATGGCTCCCATCCCATCAGGAGGGTCCCACTTCCCCGAACCTGATCACTCCCATTGCCCCCCGCCGAACGCCATCCCTCCCAGGGTAGGGCTTCAATGTACAAACTTTGTACATTGAACAATGTACAATGTACAATGTACAAACACTCAATTTGTTACACATGTCATCTTTGTGAGACTGTTTATAATCCCTTTAATCCCGCAAATGGGGTTCTTTATATATTTTGTCTTCTTCAAGGAATCGCAACCCTCCTAAGGCCCATCCTAGTGCTTAGCTCAGTGCTTGGCACTCGGTGGGGATTCAATCCAGATGAAAAAATAATGAATGGAGGTTGGCCCTGCTGGTGTGGTTCGGTTGGTTGGGCATCATCCAAAGGTTGCTGGTTCGATTCCTGGAGGGCACATGCCTGGGTTGTGGGCTCGATCCCCCATGCGGGGCATGCAGGAGGCAGCTGATAGATGTGTTGCTGTCACATCATTGTTTTTCTCTCTCTCCTTCTCCTTCCCTCTCTCTCTAAAATTTAATAAAAAACATATTTTAAAAAATTAGTGGAGGTTGGTTGAAGGGATTAGACGGTCATGATTCTTCGTGACTGACCCTGATGCCCCAGTCCTGACTCCAGACCCGAACCGTCATTTGGGGGCAGCTCAGCTCTAAGCAGGGTCTTCCCACACGCCGGAGCTTCAGTTGGAATTGCTGGAGGTAGCACAGACTGGAGGTTCTTACGGTGCTCAGTGTCTCCGCCTGATCCTCAGATGTTTGGGGCAGACCCCACGGTCAGTGGAACCCCTTCTCCTGCGGGGGCCAAGCAGACTCACCGCGTGCCTGTCTGTGGGCTATCGAGCACCGTTTCGGTTTCTTTAGTAGTTAACGTTTGTCTGTCTGCTTTTTCTTGGGTCAGTTGTATTAAATTCTGTCATAAAAACCGCCCGTCACACTTCCAGTTTTGCGTGTCTCAGCAGTAGTTTTCCCACGTGTTCTCGGAGAAGCGTAACCCGTGTGTGTCTGGTTCTTTGCAGGTTTTCTGTTGTCCATGTAGGATAAGGCACCCGGCAGTCCTCCCGCCTCTTGGAGGTCAGGATTTGTCTCCCCGTTTCGCAGAAAGAGAACAGAGGTCAAGATACGCTAACTGACTCCACCCAGGTTTCTCAGCTGGTGAAACTGAGAAGAGACTCCGAGGCCACACCTGCTCCTTCTGACCCCTTCTTCTCCGGCCCCTCTTTCAGACTAGCGGAGGCGGCTTACCGGTCCCACACTTTGGACAGGGGTCTCCCTCTTTTTACTTGTTTTTCTCCTTCATGGTTCTCCTTCATTTGGGCTTGAGGATCAATTACACTTGCAGGTTAAAAATTCGGTGCGGGTTTGCCCATCCTCCGCACTCCCTCCTCTCCCGAGGACATCTCCCTGGATGGGTCTGAGGCTGAGTCGAGGGGGTGGGCCGCACCCCGGCACCAGGGACTCTGCCCCGTCCGTGCTCACTGTGCACCGGGTGGACCAGCTCACCTCCGACTGCAGGAAACATTGTCAACAAGGGCAGCGTCCCAGGAGCCGCTGCTGTTTTATGCATTCAGATGAAGACATTCAATCTCAGCTCTCCTAGGGATTTTTAGACCTTGATGAGATCCTATTTGCATTAATGGAAGCTATGAAATTCAAATGGTTAGGCCAGTACTGGGGTGTTGGAAGCGTAATGAGATGGATTAAGGAAAGAAACATTTAGTCTGATCAGGTAAATCTCCTAATGAGCTCTCCTAGACAGCGCAATTAGGAGAGAAAGATTAGTCTGGGCTGGACAAACAGGAGTCCACAGAGATGGGGACGAGATCAGACCATCCGTCATGACTTCCGTGCTAGCCTCCTTCGCTCTCAGAATCATTACGCTTTGCTGTTGCTTCCAAGGCCTCTCCACACACACACGTGAAGCTCTTTAGTTTATGAACAACACGCATTTTGGGAGGGTCTGCTCTGTGCTAGGCACTTTTCCGTGTAACCGAATTATCACCATGGTTTCTGATATACAAATGAAGCTTGATTGTGATTGATACTTTGTGTTAGATGCTTGTTGAATCCTCTGTCCTTCCAACTAGTCTCTCAGTCCCCTGAGGCACAAGTGGGGCCTTTATGTCCACCACTGTGTCCTTGGCCTTGGAGGCGTGTTGACTCGGGCTCTGAATCGTGGTGAGCGGGGGGACGACCCACCGCCTCCTCGTGCAGTGTCCTTCGGAACCGTTCTTGGTTCTCTATAACCTTGGCCGCTGTACTGAAAGCTTCACAGGGTCTTTATTTTAGACCCTGTTGTCGTCCAGTGTTACTTGGCTCAATGATATTTATTAAAGTTCTGGTTGAGTATTGTGTTTCCTGCTGTCCCCTGATGTCCTTGGAGGTAGGTTTTCAGTTCAGGCCCATACCTGTCACACAGAAAGTGTCGTGTCAGAGGAAGTCAGGGCTCCGGGATGCCGGAGAGAGGTTCCAGCTCCCAGGCCCCAACCAGAGGGGGCTGAACGTCCCTCCTTCCTTCCCAACTTCCATCCAGTTTTTGGAAACCTCGTTAGGACAGGCCACGTTTTCAAGGCGTCGCTTTCCTTACTACCACCTGTTTCCTGACGCATGCTAAGGTTTTCCTAAGTCATTACTCAACCCTGTGCATGGCAAGGGTCTGCAGATTTTCTGGGTTTATGGTAATTATCATAACCTCTTGTGAAGAAACAGCTCACACTCTCCTTGGAGGTCGTTGTCCTCCAGCTCCAGAGCTGGGCTAGCCCCCACAGGGGGCAGCCAGTGACGGGGGCGTCCTCCTTCGGACGCCGTCCCCAGTCTGCATGTTGATCGCAGGTGTCGGTGGCTAGGGTCGCTTGCCGTCTACTCGGCAGACGTGATGGAGAGGCTCACGTCCCTTAGACGTCGGGGACACACTGATGCCTCTCATAGCCGTTCAGTGTGAGTGTTAAATACTGAAAGAATAAAAAGGCCCACTTCCAAACTTGATCTGTGTGCAAAGTGCAGATTTCTCACACATGTGAATAACGACGGCCGCAGAGAGACAGGGTGTGCCGACGGGGGCGGGGGCCGTCGGAGAACAGCCTCTGGGTGCACAGTCACTGCAGTGAGACATTCCCGTCTGACCAGCCACAGGGAAAGTGCTTCCACGCATGCAGATCACCCACCGGCCCGGCTCCGGGTCTGAAGGTCACCCCGTGGGCCACAGCGGCAGCTTCACACGCAGGCGTCGGGGACAGTGATAGAGAGAATGTCTTTATTTTCGCCCCTGTCTCTCTTCTGGGTGAAGCCACAGAGGGTCATGAGCAGCCCCTTCCTCCAGGTGACTTCGAGCTGGGTTGTTGGATCCCTGGACGGGGTTCCCTGCCTGAGAAACGCTGCTCACTGGGCTCACTGGGCCCACCGGGCTCCCCGGGCTCCCCGATCCTCACTTAGCATGAGGTGGCAGCAGAATCAGTCAGTGTTACGGGCAAATTGTGCCCCCAGCTCCATGTGTCGAAGTGCCCCCCGTAGCTCAGATGGGACTGTCTTTGGAGATGGGGTCTGTACAGAGGTCATCAAGTTCAAGGGAGGTCATTGGGAGGGTCCTCGCCCCACATGACTTATAAGAAGCGGATGTTTGGACCAGATACCACGGGGGAAGACGAAGTGAAGACGCAGGGAGAGAGGCCACAAGCCAAGGAGAGAGGCCGGGGACACATTCTTCCTCAGGCCTCAGGAGAAACCAGCCCTGCTGGTGCCTTGGTCTGGGACCTCCGGCCTCCGGACCGTGAGACAGCGCACGCCTGTGGTTGTGTCACCCAGTCTGTGGTACTTTGTGTAGCAGCCCCAGCAGCTAACACAGGGAGTCACCTCACACGGTGCCCCTCCAGCCAGTGGTGGGCCGTTTAAGGTGCACTGAGGACTCTCCCCACACTCCCGACTCATCCGCACTCAGGGGGATGTTCTCCTCGTCTGGGGTACTGGTTACCTGTCTCTCTGCAGCAAATGGACCGAACCCTTAGTGAACGGCAAGTCCTGGATTGCCTGGGGGCGTTCTGGCCCAGGAGCCCAGGAGCAGCTCCACCCTGTGGTTCTGGCTCCGGGCCTCTCAGGGGGTTGCAGTCAAGCCGTCTGGCCCGGTCTCTGAGCACTGGCCGTGCGAGGACCTTCGGGTCCTCATCTTGGATGTCTCCAAAGGGCAGCTCCCCAAATGGCTTAATCCAGAGCGGGTGGTGAGACAGACAGAGAGAGAGAGAGAGAGATTTTCCGGGGCAGGCAAGGGGGTGCCCCAGACAGAAGCTGGGTCTCTTATACAACCTGTTGTGCGTGACCTTGTCACCATGCTCTCCTTAAGGGAGGGACCATCTAGGAGTATGAACACCAGGAGGCGGAGTCACCGGGGAGTCTCTTGGAGGCTGGCGACCACCTCAGGCCCCACGCTCTCCTGTGGACTCTTCTACAGAATGTGACCTTTGATCCTGGGCCATGCACACCCCAGGTCCCTTCTGCCTCAGCTCCTAGTAAAACATCCCCAAGGCCTCCTTTGTCCCTCCCGTCCTGCTCGCCATCTCGATCCCTTTCACTGGGGCCCACCTGGAGCTGGTGGGTACCCATGGAAACGTGGAGCTCGGCAGTTCGGAGGTGATGGGCGTGCTCTGCCATTGAGGAGAGCCCACCACGCAGAAGTGACAAGAACTCTGCCCACTCTGCTGAGAGCACTGAGCCCTTCCCCCTGCTCAGAGCCCAGAGGAAGGCCTGAACGTGGCGGGCAGAAGTGGGGCACCCCAGCTGCTTGGTTGACTTCTGGTGACATAGAAGACTGCTTGACCCAAGTCCCTCTTTCTCCGTCTGGTGGGACCTACTCCCGTGTGACAACTCTGAACTATTTCCTCCTTTTCACTTTGTGTTGATGTTAGCGCCAGAGACTGTTCGATTGACCATGGGGTGTGGAATTGGGGGCTGCCTCTGGGAATCAGGGTCACATAACCACTTCAGAAAGTTTATTCTGCTTGTCCCAGGAGACGGTAAGAAGACTTAGAACCAGACCCTACATGGTGTCAGCAGGTAGAGTTTTGTTTTTTGTTTTTGTAATTTTTTTTTAAATCCTCACCGGAGGATATTTTTCTGTTTATCTTCAGATAGAGTGGGAGGGAGAGAGAGGGAGAGAGAAACGTGAGAGGGACACATCAACTGGTTGCCTCCCAACCGGGGTACGTGCCCTTGGCCAGAATCGAACCCGCGACTCCTTGGTCCGCGGGCTGACTCTCTACCGCTGAGCCAGGCCGGCCAGGGCACAGGTGGAGTTTTTCATTTTTATTTTTTGAGCACGTCCACGGAGCCCACCACGTGCTGTGCCTGCCGCCGCCTGGCTCTGCCTCGGTGTGACCACAGGGCAGCCCTGTGTCCTGAGGACCGTGTTGACATCACGACGGGTCGTTCAAAGACACACTTGTGTGTTCAGTCAGAGTTGAGAAACACATTAACGTCAGTCCTGTGAGTGGGGCTGCTTCTCCTCTGGTGGCTAATTAGTCAGGACGGATGTAAAGCGAGAGCGGCCTGCCTCTGAGCCCATTACTGCCCGTGACTTTCTTGTGAAAAGGGCAATGTTTGTCACTTAAACATCTCGGGTGCCACAGGAGATTCAACGTAGAGCAGGACAGGCGGAATCGGGCCTTCCGTGTGAGGCTGTTGTGAGATGAAGGGAAAACGGGGTTGGGGACCTCGCTGTGCAGGAACAGGCTTGGGGCACCCGTACTACTTGCCCCAGTGTCTACGGTGCGACCAAGATGGGTCTGACTTAGCTTAGCATAAAGGCAACACTGGGGACCAATGATCTCGGAGTGACACTGGGGTTTGGCTGGGGTAAAGCTACTTTCAAGAGAACGAGGGACGAAGGAAGAGTGGGAACACAGAGACTCGGGAAACCTGGTTCAGCTGAGTGCCTTGGAGCTGCACTGGCCTGACGTCCTCTTGCAAGGAGGTCATTTCAACCTGTTGGGAGCAAGAAGATCAACCCAGCTCCTGGAATGCTGCGAAACACCCTGTGGATTGCGCCTTCCAAGAAGACAGGTGTGCGTTGACCATGTTTCTGAAGATTTTTTGCAACCCTAAAAATGGATTAAAATCGTGCATTAAAAAAAGTAAAAACATATTCAAAGCAACATTTCCAATGCGATCGCTTTCCATCCTCCACCCGTTTTACGCCCCAGCCCTTGCTGTTCTTGCCGAGAGCACAGTCATCTCGTGAGACACAGTGTCACTGTGATGATGGACGCTTCGTTAGGGGCTGGATGTCAGTTCTGAAATCCGGTCTATCTCCTGATCTTGTGCTCCAGAACCATCCTTCTTTTTCTTGTTTTGCTTTTTCTCCATTCTCATAGGGTTTCTCAGAACCACGCATTTGGGGGGAACCTCGGTGTGACCTCATCCTTGGTGTCTCCCTCTCAGTAGTTCTGAGCTGGAAGAGTTCAATGACTGAATGATGAAATGCCTCAGTTTTTGGAGAGGAACAAAGTCAGCCATGGCGGATGAGCTGTGCTAATAACAGCGACCTCCCAGCTCTGCCGGAGCCTTGCTCTCACCACACTGGGTCCTCGCCACCAGGCAAGCTGGGGGCACCGCTGGAGCCCAGCGAAGCAACATGGATGGACAGATCCGTCCTTCTCCCCAACCTCACCCGTTCCTCCGGAGCAGACGCACAGCAGTTAGTGTTGTAGGAGGAGAAGGGGTGCAGCGGGAAGAGAGGGGCCAGTGCGGGCTCAGGGTCATCACACCGGCAGTGCCCTCATCCGGAAGCCAGGAAACAAAAACTGCCCGAGGACCCAGGAGACGTCTCTTCCAGAAGATGGTGTGACTGGAGCCCTTCTCAGACTCCCTGGACGTGTTGTCCTCATCCAGAAAGTGGGACGAGTAACAGGTATCTGCAAGGTGGGTGTGCACCGTGTCTCACACCTGTGGGACACTCGGCACATGGCCCATCTAAAGCGCGTTGGGTTCGAACACCCGTGAGGTCATCCTCACGCCCACGCGTTCTCTCTGCCTGTGCCCACGCTGGTGATTGTTGAGCTGTATCCCCCTCACATTTGAAAACATATTTAGTTTCCCATTTGATTTATTAAACTCTCCCAGGCAGAAAACATGATCGGACACGAGGACCCCTCCTGGCGAGGACCCCGGTGTTGGGATGGCTGCTGCGACTTCCATTCAGTGGTTATTAACTGTCAAACCCTGCACAACACATCTTTTCTCTGCGAAAGTTTTAATTTAGAGGCTGCTCACATGTTGAACATTTTTTAAAGTCAGCATTAGGCACGAAAGCACATTTGTACACAGAATAAAACTGAACAAAGCACGCAAACTCTTAACAAAGGGGAAACAAAGAGGCGCGCGGTTTGCCTCCGTGGGCCCAGTCGGGATGCTCGCGTGTTTTTCGGTGTGTTAACAAAGGGGAGCTGCGTGGAGCCGCTTCCTTTCATCTCCACTGTGGCGATAATTACTCAGCGTTTTAGAGTCAACTTGCTTTCACTGGGTGCCCGTTGCTATGTGTGAGGCCCTGTAATTGGGTTTTTTTACATTTTCATTAATGCTCCTCACCAGCCCAGGAGGGGCTGTTATTGTTCTCCCATGATGCTTGTGGAGAAACTGAGGCTCAGAGAGGAGAAAAACTACTGAATTTTATAGGAACCAATTCTCTGATGTTTTGACATATAATCTTTCATTCTCCCCCCCCCTTTTTTGTTTCTATTGATTTTTTTAGAGAAAGAAGAAGGGCGAGAGAGAGAGAAATATCAGTGAGAGAGAAACATCTATCGGCCGCCTCCTGCACGCCCCCTACTGGGGATCAAGCCCACAACCCAGGCATGTGCCCTGATTGGGAATCAAAGCAGGACCTCTCAGTCCACGGGACACGCTCCATCCACTGAGCCACACCAGCGGGGCCCCTTTTTCTATTTTGAAATCATTTCACAGGTAGAATAAAGAACTCCGTGCACCTGCGTTGCAGATTCATGCTGCTACTGTCTCACCACGTTACTCGTTACCCCCTGCGCCCTGTCCCTGTCCTTGTCCGTCACAGCAAGGTCATGACGCGGTGTGTGGTGGGCGTATGCATTCACGGAGAGCCGAGGCGGACGAAAAGAAGCACAGCATCCAAGAAGAAACACGGGTGAACTGTTTCTTCATCTGACTATTCCCCAAGACCATGGAAAAGCGATAAAAACACGAGCCCTTAAAAGCCACCCTCCTGGAACCCCTTAATCTGAACCCTTGCTCTCCTATGCTGATCCCCAGATTCCTCCTCCAGACCTCTCCCTTCTTCAAAGCCCCGGGCTGAGATGTTTCCCCCTTGTCTTATTCGGCACATTCTTACCCCAAATCCAGTCCTCTCATCTCTGGGACAGTGGTGGGACCGGGAATTACAGGTTGTATTTCTACCGAATTATTCAATCTAGAGTTTCACCATCCAACCAAGAGCGTAGTCACCAGCTGTTTACATTTAAATTAGTTAAAAATTAAGCAAACTTTAGAGTTCAGCTCGTCGGGTGATCAACAGTCAAGGTGAATACTGACCTCCATGTCGGATGAGCACGCAGAAGATACTTCCAACATCACAGACATTTCTGTCGGACAGCCGCCAAAGGGACCACCTGTTACATCTGTCTGATTTCAGGCTGTGTCCTGGGTCTCGGGACATAGAACCAGTGGGCTCGTTAGACAAGCCTCGGGGTCTGCATCAACTTCAGAGACCCAGCAGACGTTTCGATTTTTTTTTTAGCGTTTTATTTCAGCCCAGTTTCTGCACAGTTTTGATGCTGTTCTCCTGGGTATAAGGACAGGGGAAGGCATGTTACCTGCGAGTGCTGTGACCTGTGGGTTCAGTAGTCTGTGGTGGTTCCTCTGTTTGTAAGTGGGATGCAAACTCGAAGGGTCTGTTGGTGACGTGGGTTCGGGTGTGAATGAGCGGCACACACTTCTCGGCAGGGTGTTCGGACCCTTCACCGCGGAGACGGGCGAGTGCGACTCTCGTGTCTCTAGGAGACAGGGCGGCGGTTCAGCAGTGACATCGCCTCCTCTCCTGCTCGCTCACATTCCTCTTTCCTCCCGGTACTTGTCTTTCTTTTCAAAGTGTCTCCTGAGACGGGCCTTCCCGGCTGCAGGGATTCTAACGTTCTCCAAGCTGTTGGTTAGATATCAATGTTGTTATTATGTCCTCCCCAATTAACCAACATCTCGTGGTTCCAGTACTTATTCTACTGCCTCACCGAATGTCCCACTGTAACGAAGGGCGAGGGTCCCGTGGCCTTTCTGTTGGCCGAGACACAACGTCACCGAGTTTTAAAGAGCTATTTACCAAAGCACGCTTTGCTGTGATGCTTGGTGACTTCTTGTCTGCGGTCACCTCGTAGGCTCTGGTCCCCTTGCTGAGGCCGACGTGACCATGGCTGGCAGACCCCTCGAGACGAGGCCACGGCACAGGGCAGGGGTGACCCGGAGCTCTGCCCGCGGTGTTGTGGAACTTCTGCATTTTATCCCCATCTCTGCTGTCATCTTCCCGCGCGCCCCCCAGTAAGCCCTTCTTCTCTGGTGTTTGCAGCAGGAGAGTGGACAAGGCTGTCTCCGCGCTGCCTTCACCGCTCACGGACACGCCCCGGGTCCACGGGCAGCGGTGGTGGGAGGGGCTCGGTGCCCTCGACTGGTCGTGGCGTGCGCTCAGCCCCCCGGCGTGCTGGGGCCCTCCTGCTAGCAGGCTGGTGACCTGCTGGCCGGCACACCTCACTGAAGGCTCCCCTGCTGGCAAACTCCACGGCCTCTGACAGTACTTGGAAAATACCCTACAGGAAGAGTGAGTTTCTGGCCCTCTTTCCTGGGTAATCTTCGTTTTCAGAGGAAGTTTGCTGGAAAGTTCCAAGTTAATCTCCTCCTCGCAAATGAATAAGAAATGGAAGCCTTTCAGGTCTGAGACAGTCACTTGAGGGTCTGTTGCTAAGATTTCCGAGAGCAGGCTGGGACCAGTCCCTCATTTCTGGGGGTGGGACCCCTCCACGCGGCAAGCTGGGAGCCGGGAAGGGAGGGACGGGGTCCTCTACCTAACCTTGGCATTGCCCAGCCTCTGCTCTGACCGCTGTACACGGTTGGCATTTAAACGAAATCCGTGTATTCAGTTTGGAAATTCTCTCGATTTCAGCTAACTCAGGGGTTAAAGAGCAATTGGAAAATATTTAGGTAAAAGTCAGTGGGTGTTGGGGTCGCAGGGGGAGGGTCGAAAGGGTACGAATGGCTGAACAAATTGACGTCAAGCTAGCGAGTGGCAAGGTCTTTCCTCAGTCACCTTGGCGCCTCTCCTCTTCTCTCTGCAAGTGCTTCCGGGTCGTTCTCAGTGGGTGGGTGTAGACTGCTGAGAAGCTGTTCTTTTTCCTTATTACTACTATTGTTTTACTTGCCAGTTACAACCACGGTTCAGGTTTTCTTCTCTCCGCGTATCGGGTTCCTACAGGCAGACTTACCCATCATCAGTCTCAGCACCTTCGGGATCCCTTGAAATAACTACGATTCCAGAGCCAGGACTTAGAAACGGGGGTCACTCTGCGGGACCTCTGCCGAGATGGCAGGCGGCATTCTCCTCCTGTGGTGTCAGCAGAGGCTGTACCCTGGGCCGCTTCCTCTTCACCTCCATCCTGGACGGGGCGGCTCCGGTACGCCCGTTCCGAATGAAGAAGGCAGTATAACCAAATGCAGTTCAAGCAAGATGAGATTCAGCTTCCTTCATTTCAACAGTGTCTTGGAGATTCTTTGCTACGTGTCTGACCCCGTGCTGGGCACCGAGAACATAAACACGGCGGGTGTGACCCCGGCATCTCCTCCACCAAGCAGAGGGCCATCTGCTTGGAGTCCCATTCCAGTGTGGGCACCCAGACCGGACGGACACCAGGCTAGGGGGACTGGCTGGGGCAGCACCTTCCGTAGTGCTGAGCGAGGAAGAAGGTGGCTGTGTCAGGTAAAGAGGGAAGTCACTGAGCAAGTTCTGTGACTGTCACCCGGACCCAGCTGGTGAGACGGGGGCCCAGGGAGCCCAAAGCATAGACTGGCCTCTTTCCCAGCCTCCGGGATCTCACACTGTGCTTCTTGGAGTGCAAATACTCGTGAGTTTGCGGAGAGGCTTGGCATTTCATTGGGATTGTTTTAATTAAGAGCCAGATGGACCACCAGGACTCAGTCTAAAAACCTTCTTTTATGTCTCAGAAAAGCCAGGCCTCAGGGAAAGCAAGCCTGTCTCCTTGCTGGCTGGGCCTGTGTCTGCTGAAGGCCGGAGAGGACAGCAGGTGTTTCCTGGGTGATGGATGCTTTCCTCTGACGTGAAGAGTGATGGCCAGAAGAAAGACAGGACATTTGCCAACACCTGGCTGGATGGGCTTGTCTGGTGGCTGGGAGGAACCAAGGAGCTGAGACTCAGGCCCTGGAGGGCTGGGGGGAGGGGACCAAAGGCCAGGGCTCTCCTCCTCCGGGCTTTGCCTTGGGAAGCCTGAGGCAGAGGCAAGAAGGTCTGTCTTCTATGAACTGGGACCATGTTCTTCACTTGCTCATTATCCATCATTAATTCATGTTTACGACAGAGACCCACCTGCCGAGCAGAGCAGCTGAGCTAAGGACCACCGCGCTGAATCCCCGCATCCAACGATCCGCCCCAGCTACTCACGGTGACGCGTGTCCGTCAGCTCCTGCTGCCGTCCCCTCGGCGTCCTCTCCTTTCTTCTCAGGACACCCCGCTGTGGTCTGCCCACTCCAGACCTCAGGGTGCTGAGCAGGCCACACGAGGGTGACTGGGGCACTTGGGGAGCTTGCAGGCCAGGGCACGGCCGTATACTTACATGGTTCGAGACTTCAGACGGAACCTGAGACAGATAAGGACTGAGGAGGGCGAGGCGATCCTAGGTCCGCCACCAGGCAGGGTGCAGGGAAGGGTGAGAGAGTGTTCCTTCGTGGTAGGTGCTCTGCCTCCGTGACGGTCCACGCCCCCCGAGCCGCCTGAGGGCGAACACCACGGCAGTCTAGCACGAGCCTCCGGCGTGAGGGCTGCTGGCGTCTGCTCCTCCTGCCATGGGATGCCTCCCAGCCTGTCACCTGGCTGCACCGTGTGACTGTGGAAGACACAGTGACGCTTGTCTCCCACACGGTTCGAGGGGCCTGTCGCTAACGAGTCCTTCTGAGCTCACCGCATTCCGACGGTGACTCAGCGGACGGGAAATACCATTTTCCCCACGGTTAATGTCTTTCCTAACCCATTCAAGGGCTTTGACTGAATTTCAAATGAAAAAGGCTTTTCCCCCCCCCATCTCATTTCAAATTACAGTTGGACGAGTCCCTTTGGCGATGCATTTTAGAAACAGAGAGAAAAATAACGGGTAATAGAGTCCAATCAGGAGGCACAGCAACCATATGATTTCGGATGAGAGTTTTCTTACCTGTGGAATGGGAGTCGCACACCTACCTCCTGTGGGGTCACCTGGGTTACCATGTGGGGAGTGTCGGAACATAATGGCGGGGTTCAGTAAATGGGGGTGTCATCGTGCTGTTGGTGGGAAGGTGCTGCTAACCTCAGCAATCCTGGACGCAGACTGTACCCGGAAAAGCATACAGAGGTTTGGGGTTCGGAAGCTGTGTGTAAGGTCCTTGTAGCTGCATCTCTACGACAAAGGCGTGGACAAGTTGTGGTTGTTATACTTTCCTTCCACACGTGCGTTTGGACTCGGCCGACCACACCCCGTGGGCGATCCCCCCCTAACGTGAATCCTCACTCATCAGTGGCTGGACTCTCAGAAGCAGATGACACCCGGGCTTCCCCATGGGGACAGGGACGCTGGGACAGACAAGCAACGAGTCTGGGAGGTAAACTGACTCCATGAACCCCACAGATCTGTGTCATCTAACTGTGAGTGCACTTACACCTGCCCTGAGCTCGCCCCTCACGCCAGGAGACAGGTGCGGGTTACAATTCCCTGGGGTTGGTCCAACCCCAACCTGGGGTGGGGCCCAGAGCCTGTGGATAAAATGTACCCACTTGGTCCTCGAAACTTTGCAGAATTCCACCAACGCAATTTCCTTTTCTCCCAGTCCTTGGTTCCTTTATTTCTGTGCATTTCCTGACTTTGTCCACGTGACTCCTGGTGCCACGGCTGAGCTTCCCACGGCTGAACATCCCTCTCCTCTCTTCCCAGCATGCCTCTCCCGCTGCCCGTCTCGGGGAACTGCGGTGCTTCCCTGGTGGTCCCTTGAGGGGTCCCACCCTCTGGGTACACCCACGTGCCCAGAGCCTGGTAGGAATCATGGTGCCTTCCTCCTGTCCCCCTGAACCTCCAAGACCCTTCCGGCTTACGCACAGACCCCTTCTTCCCATTTCACAGATCCCAGGGTCTGTTTCTCCTCTCTGCCACAGACTCCTTACGTCCGTCCAGGTCCCTCCATTTCCTGAGGAGTCTGGAGACGCCCTGTCGTGTGCCATGGCCCTCCACGCGAGCTCACATCGTCACTCACTGAGATGCGGTGGATTTCATTTACCTCCTTCGTTCCCGGCTCCGGACCGCGGTTCTTTGCTCCTTGGTAACACGGATCACGCCTTCATGGCGGAGCTCACGTCTGAGTCTTTGAAATCCAAACAGTCATGAGACTCACAATGTGTTTATGTTTACAAAGCGATCCTCTCCTGCTGAGTCTTGTGGGCAGTGTGATTTTAGTGTCTGTGGGCAAACCCGGAGGACCAGGGAACTCGGGGTCCTGCACCCTCCAGGACCACGGAGAGGCCTGCGTCCTCGGGAAGCTGCCCGGGACCCGCCCTGGAGCTGGCGGGCGTGGCAGAGACGCGGCCTCAGCAGCCGGCCTAGCAGGCCGTGTAGAGAGCAGCCCCCATTGCTGTGTAAGCCCTGGCCTGCTGTCCGGGCTGAGAAACCTCCAGAGGACCAACACTAGTTCCCAGGCCCACGGCTCAGGATCCCGTTGTGTGTCTGAGGCGAGCTTTGATCGGGTTTCTGTCTCAGCCCCAGAAGCTCCTTGTCCGGGGCTGACGAATGCGTGCACTTCTTAAAAACAGCACAGCCTGGGACCCACGGCCACTGGCCACAGCAGGCGGCTAGGACCGAAGGAGAAAAATCTTCCCCAACCCAAGGGACACACTGGCCACGACAGAGGCCTTCAGCTTCCCACGCGTGATACCAGCTAGTTGGAGGATGTCTGTACTTTCCAGTTTGTGCGTCGTGCGGACACGCTTCCTGCAGGCCGGGAGCTCTGGAGGCTGAGGGAGGACTCAGGGCAGGGGACCGCGGGGCCATGTCCGCAGGCCAGGGCTGGAAGAGCAGGGTGCAGGGATTTGGAAAGACGGAGAGACACTTCTGAGCTGGCGTCCGCTTCCACAGTTCTCATTTCTGTTTTTAGGTCCTGGCGGAGGCCGGGTCCCTGCACAGAGCCCTTCTGTTTACTGGTTCTCAGCGGCGGCGCGGCCCGGACCGGCGGAGACCCGGAGTCAAGGTGCGCCCGCCGTCCAGGGAACACCAGGGTCTCCTTCTCGGGCCAGGGAGACCTGCCCCGCCCAGTCCCGCACAACATGTGAGGCCTGCTCCCTGCAGTTTCTCTCGTCCGCAGACGCCCGCAGAACTCACAGCGCTTGTTTTCCTCATCAGCTGCCTACGAACGAACAAGAGACCTGCTCTTGTCTGCACGATAAACTCGAGGTCACGTTAACGTGGTCTTTTAACGCTTCAGATCGAGCGCTTGTATCAGGAGACGGCCAAGGCCCCCCTCAGCCACACGTCCAAACCCTTCTTGTCCCTGGGCAGGTGGAAGGCGCCGCCTGAGTGTGCTGACAGCCCCAAGGACAAACCTGGTAGCGCCTGGCGACCCCTGTGCTCCGAGGTCACCAGGACCACAGAGACAACCGCCCACGGGAAGTGGAAGGACAGGTGGAGAGATGTGGGTGGAGCAACGGTAGTCACACGCACAGCACGCGTAGCAGCGGCGGAGAAAGGGCGTTAGGTAAAATCGGTGCGTGGCAGACTTCGCCACGAGAGTGGAGCTGCAAATGCCGTGCCCCCCAGGGGAGACCCGCTCTGCGCCGTCGCTGGGGCTCATGGGCCCTGCGTTCATGTCCTGGGAATGTCACCGAGTCCCTGCCGCTAAGCTGAGGAGATAAATCCGGACTGGGCATATTTATTTGGGTTGTGTTTTCACCTGAATTACTGTTGCATGAAGCCATGGCAACAATGAGATGCCCCAGGGGTCGTATCTAACTTGAGAAGAGTGTCTGGGCGAAGGATGGGGAAAAGCAATATCTGACACAGAGCAGAAGAAAGGGACGCAGGAGAGACCCTGAGGAAGGGCAGTCCCTGGAGGTTCCTCTGCCTTCCCTGCTGGTGTGCGACACAGAACACACAGCCGGACACGCAGCCCTCAGGGTCAATGTCATCCGTCCCTGCTCGTCAAACCCCGGGCAGCGGCTAGGGCGTTTGGGGTCTAATTCTTGCATTTTTGGAATTGATGCGACACCCCTCAGTCCTCCTAAATGTGGGACCACTGACCACACCAGCTTGGCTCTGGGTCATGCAGCTTTGCCCCCTGGAGGCATCCTTCCCAGAGCCCTTTAGGCCTAAGACCCCCTCTCCCACCCCTACCCCAGGACTGTGGCCCAGGGCTCACCCGCAGTCCAGGGAATCTCCGTCCAGTTCCTACTGCGCTTCTAATGGAATGACACGCGCAGGACACAAGTTAAACGATGACAATATTCAGAACAGTAACCGCATCAAAGCGCACATTTAATCAGTATTAACCATGTTGTCATGTCTACTGTTATTTAACGGGGGCTGGCGTGGTATTGCGGGGTCACTGCCCACTCTGCCTGTCCCACGGACGTGTCCATGGCTCACGGTCCTGCAGAGCGCTCACCGGGCTGACAGACCCCCCAGAAAGGACAGCGCAGGCCTGAGGAACCGGGTGGTGAGGCCCCTCGCAGGGACGCGGCTGAGGCTTCCCGGGAGTGGCAGGGGCAGGGACATCACCGCCTTCTCTCGGGGCCTGTGCGGGTGGGCCGCAGGCCCTGGGGTTTTGCGTGGTAGGGTCTCCCCCGCCCCTGCAGCTCTCTGCTTCAGGGTCAGCTGCAGAGTGTCGTGCTGTCTCCCTCAGGCGAGGTGTTCTGCCAGGGGGCGTGGTGAGACCCACACTGCGGACACAGATCAGTGCGGGGGCAGACCTACGTCTTAGGAAAGAATTCACCAATCACGGGTGAGGAATTCTTTCCCCGCATTTTACCCATCCCCTTCACACCAAGGAAAGGTCAGCCTGGCTCGAGGGAGCTCATGCCCCAACGGCTGTGTTTGGGCAGAAGGACGGGAGGGTGAGCGGATGTGGTGATGAGTTGAGGTGCGTCCCGGGTTCATCCAGTTGTGAACTCTGCCTTGTCTCTGCTTGTGCCCTCGGGGGCCTCTTGTCCCCCCCCCCAGCACGGTATTTCCTGTTGGACTCTTCTTGGGGGTTCAGGCTGGGTGATGGGACCCCTTGTCAAAGCTACAGCCCATCCCTTCATAGAGCAGCCAGGACCCCCAGGGCCCCTCACTTCACCCCCTGCGTCTTCATGAGACCCTAAAATGTCAAAAGTGTGGAGATTCCTTGGGGTGTGTGGGGGACGGGGGGCTCTGCCATTTTCCCAGTTCATGACATTGTTAGAACCCTCTCAAGAGGGGTTTAGGAGACAGTGAGGTCTGCAACGGAGTAGGTACCCCTTCCAGAACCCATGTGCTTCATGGGGACACAACTGATGGACAGTCCTCGTGGGGACACCTCTGACGGACAGTCTTCGTGGGGACACCTCTGACGGACAGTCCTCATGGGGACACCTCTGATGAGTCCAAGTGGGGACACCTCTGATGGACAGTCCTCATGGGGACACCTCTGATGAGTTCAAGTGGGGACACCTCTGACGGACAGTCCTCGTGGGGACACCTCTGACGGACAGTCTTCGTGGGGACACCTCTGATGGACAGTCTTTGTGGGGACACCTCTGACGGACAGTCTTTGTGGGGACACCTCTGATGAGTCCTTGTGTCCCTTGGCTGTCAGCTCACTCTGCAGAATCTGGTCACTAAGGGCAGCATGCGTCTCTTCCTCACGTAGCAGAGGGCCCCGGTGACACAGACCAGTCCTCCCTGCAGAGCTGAGGGCGAGCCAGTAGCCTTGGATATGAACCACATGTGTTCTGTATTTGATGCTTTAACATCTGGGGTCCTGCTGACTATGGAGGGATAGTCCCCCTTCCCTGATCAGTTCCTAGAGACACAAGCTTTTCATGTGCAAGCCCACCGGTGCAGAGCCCACACCCTCCACCCCTCTACGGGGCTCCCACAGGCCACTGTCTCCAGTCCACCCTAATCACCCCAGGGCCAGGGACCACACTACTAGGGGCAGCCCCTGGACCCCACAGCCTGCTTCTTTCCATCCCACAGTCCAGCTCTTGTCCACAGTCCCACTCCCACTGCCCCTGACCGGCCTTGGTGAATCTCCAGTGGCCCCCGTGGTGTGGTGTGCCCCCTTCTCTGGGATCTGTGAGCAGGAAACTGTCTTTTCAACGGACCTTGTCTCTTGATCTGCTGTCCTCGCCATCCCTGAATCACCACAAACCTGTGTGAAGGCGGCAGGTGGGCCTGGGAGTGGACGCGCAGGAGGCTGGCCCCTTGGGCATCAGATTTAAAGATGGTCAAGGCCAGCTCGTCTATCAGCGCGGGCCGCGCAGCCAGGCCCGCAGCTCCCGTGGCCGGCTGCCGGCGCCGACAGCCACGCGCAGCCAACCTGCGAGGCCCCGAGTCCAACCCTCTAATCTATACTTATCTCCGAGCCAGCGTATTTGTCTTCCTGACAACATTAGGCCCTGGCAATGTAATTTTTTAAATTAAAGAACTTTATAACGTGGGTCCCCGGCAGAGCTCCTTCCAGCGCAGATGAGGGCATTTATCTCGTCCTGTCCCCTCGCTGATATTTTAATCTCGTGTAATTCACTTAACAGGGCGCCTATTAATTACAGCAGAGCCTCACGGCTGCACACTGGATGGTTCGAGGACAGCTTTCCTCTGCTGAGCTCCTCGCCAATTTTTACAGACAATTTGGTTGGCACGGATTACCAGGTGAAGGTGCTTTCCAGAAGCTTTTCACGACGGGAGCCCCACTTTGGGGGACTGTGCAGCCCGTAGGAAGAAAGCTCCGCTGAGATGCTGTCCAGGTTTGGGGCGTCAGGATGGAATGTTTCCTGCAGTAAAGAGACCGACAGGCGGGCTGGCTGGACTCGGCACAGGGGACGCCCGGCCTGCGGGGTCTCTGTTCTACCCCACGTCTCTCCTCTGCAGGGTCCGCTCTCCACCCAGCTCCATCGTTGCGGACATGGCGGGTGAGAGCAGCTGGTCGGAGTCCTTCCTGGGTCAAGTTGAAAGGTCAGACTGAAGTTGGTGCCCCCAGTGGGTTGTGATCTTCAGGCAGGCACCTTCCCGCCAGAGCCCGTGTCTGGGCGAAGGGGTTTCTGATCGGCTTCCCAAAGGAGAGGAGGCCTGGACCCCAGGAGAAAACCGGAGGGTCACTCCTGGAAGAGGGGGAGCAGAGACAGATGACAGCCCCACAGGGGTCCACTGTTTACTCTGAGAGGGACACGAGCCCATGCACAGTGTCAAAATAATTTCCGACAGGAACCAGGACTCGGAAATTTCCCATTTTTAAAAAGAAAGTGTCTGCTGGCATTTTAAGCAGTTTCGACGCACAGCCTCGGCTGCCAAGCGCGCCCCACTTTCTCCGGTTAGAGCTCCCCGCAACGAGGGGTGGGAAACGGATCTCCCGAGAAAGAGAACACAGCAGACGAAGGGTTAGCGATTATAGAGAAAGAATGATCAGCTTATTTTTCTTTATGAATTAACCATTCTCAAGAAAGAGGGGTCGCCCTGGCCGGTTTGGCTCCGCGGTTAGAGCGTCGGCCTGCGGTCCAGAGAGACCTGGGTTCGGTTCCCGCTAAGGGCATGTATTTCGGTTGCAGTTTGTCCCCGGCCCTGGTTGGTCGTGTGGGTGGCAGCCACTCGATGTGGCCCTTTCACATCGATGTTTCTCTCTCTCTCTCTCTTCCTCTCTCTCTCTCCCACTCTATCTGAACAAAAAACGAAAAAAATGTCCTTGGGTGAGGATAAAAAAAAAGAAAGAGGGGTCAAGAGGAAAAAATAAACAAACCTCTACAATGAGAAGACCAGAAAGGCCAACAGAGCCAGCCTTTGAATGAGAGGAAATAAAGCAAAAAGAGGCTGCAAGAAACGAGGCAGGAAAATCCAAGTGAACACTGGGAGGCAGAGGAGAACTGGGTCCGCCAGGCGTGTTCTTCTCTGGGATTACGTTCACACCCCGACCCACGTCCCCGCAAAGGCTGTGAGTGCGTGCGAGCTTGATGTTTTAACTATGAAATGATAGAAGGGTACACATTGTTCCCGAGATATTTTTTCTTTAACATATCCAACTCTGAGCGAAGATTGCCCAATTTTAGTTGCTTTTAGAGATTTTTTTTGGTGAGCACACTTGGTGTTCTTCCAAAGACAAATGAAAGAAATCGCTGAATGACACCGTGAGATAAATCAAATATTCCTTGCCACGCTGGTGACCTGCAGTAGAGTTCTTACAGGGCTGGCCACACACAGAGAACGTTTCGATGTCGGTCACGTCCTCACGGTGCTAGGACTGCTCGGCCCGGACCCGGCCGTCCAACCCCACGCACTGCGGTGATGGCGATGGTCTGCTCCCACAGGGGCCCCTCGTCCCCTCGTCTGCACCCACAGGGGCCCCACTGGTCCACGCGTGGCTGCTGGCACTTGAGATGTGGTTAGTGCCACTGAGCAACGCAATTTCAAATTCTATCGACTATTCAATCATTTCCCTTTAAATAGGTGCATGTGACCAGGGGCGACCGACTGGGGAGTGCTGGTCTCAGTGTTGACGAAGGGGAGGGGTGCTGCTGGGGAGCGGTAGCAGAGTTAGGAGTGGCTCCAGCAGGAGACATCGCTCCTCGGGGGCACGCTAACCAACCACGTGCAGAAACGCTCTCTCTCCTGTCTCTGTACAGAATTCCCCAGCCCCGCGGGGGCAGACGGCGAGGGGAAGCAGCCTTCTCCCCACAGCTTCGCCCACACCCCCAAGCGCGCCGCACTGCCCGGGCCCCAAGGGGATGAGCTCCAGTGTCCTTTAACCCCCGGGACCCGTGACGGTCGGCGGATCAGGGTCAGCATTTGGAGCGCAACCAGGCACCGGGCACAGGGTGTGCTGACCGCTGTGTGGCGGCAGACGGACCGGCCGAAGAAGATTATGCTCTGTTACAGGAAAGTGCTTCTCCGTGCTTAGCAACTCCAAGCATTACTGTATCTGAAACAACGACATCCATCAGTGGGCCCCAGAGGGCTGCAGAATGACCCCAGCGGAGTGTCAGGAAATCCACGGAATGCAGAAGCGGAGGCCGTGCATCTGCTTGGTCCCACGGTCCGTCTCCTAGGCGGGCGCGCGGGGAAGTCGACGCGCTCCAGCAGGAGGTCAGGCAGCGGCAGGGCGGACACTCGCACCCAGGTCCTCTGGCTCCCGTTCTCTCCACAGACGTGGCTTCCCTGTGTCTTGCCTGGAACGTACGTATATCACGGTTTTGATGACACTCCACCGTCAGAGACCTGCTGTTCTGTGACGGTCCCTCCTAAGTCCTCCTTCTCCAGGAGCTCGTGAGCAGGCAGAGCCGGGAGCTTTAACTCGGAGAACGCACCTCGCTGCCTCGGGCGAGCCCTTTAACATCCTGCACTTGCAGCTTTTATCTGAGATCCATTGTGAGGTGAGAATGAGGTGCTGGAAGCTAATTAGCTCATCAGACAAAACTGTCTTGTCTGCCATCTGCTGAGTCTGGGGAGCCATAGTCCCCGGTCGAACCGAGAAATGGGGCCGAAAAGATCCTTTTTTCCTGTTCCTAACCCAGTTCTGGCCTTGGTGCGTGTGGAGACGGGATTGTGCAGGATGCTGGGTGAGTGCTCACGTGTCTCTCGTGTTCCCGGCAGGTCTCTGTGTCCACAGATGATCACAAACGCAGTCACTGAGGGCTAGTCTCCGCGATCTGGGTCCCTCCTGCAGCGTGTACCCCGTCACATGACATGTTTGAGGAGGAGAAACAAGAATGGTGTTTACATTCACCGAGTTGCCGGGGCCCAGAGCCTCTGTGGGCAGAGTGTCCCTCACCTGGATTTGGGGATGAATTCTTCAGCCTTTTTCACAGGTGACCTCTTCTTTCGTAAACTCGGGGCTCACGTCTCCGGAACTAGGCAGCCTGTCTCTGTTTGCGCCAACATCTTGCTCTTGTATTTTACTCAGAACAGAGAACTGAGCTCGGTAAACAAGCTGGTTTTCCCTCATGATTGAGGCGCTGTTCCCTGACCCCCACTGCCCAGGGCTCAGCGGGGAGGGGCTGCCGACCCGGGGCTGCCGGCACTTTGATCTCCGTGCCTTTGGTTCCATCTTCAGAGCTCGCCCCGCTTTTGGAGGCTGACTCTAGATGACAGGGTGTGAAGTTTATGCAGGGGCCCATTTTGTCAAATTATCCTGCCTGTCACTTTCATATAATGACTCAGAACTGAAAAGTCAGATCCTTCTGAAAATCCATGCTCGTGTATAAACCGAAGCAGTGAGGAAAACACATCCAAAATTCCAAGTTCTCAGTAGGATGTACAGCAGATATCAGTCCTATCTGCATACATGCTAAATAAAGGATGGAATTTGGGGGTTTGAGGCTGAGATTGTACTTCATAGGGTGATTTTTCTCACCCAAGTGAGAGACACCAAGGACTCTCAGTTATACCCAGGAAGACCCAAGGGGCTTGTATTTACACAGCACTCTGGCATCAGTGTTTTTGCTCAAAATAGTCTCTCTTATCTCTTACACAACACCAACTCCAGTGTGGAAAAGAACACCTTGAAACTCCTCTGTGATGGAAAATAAACCCACACAAACCTAGACGGCAATCATCACGGGGACAGATGAAAACGACTACCCACAGGTCATACTGGACGCCTGTGAACTTGGCCCTGAGTGTTTTGGCGTTCTTCATGGGACCTGAATCCCTGACGGTCCCGTACTATTGCATCCTTGTTGGCTGATTATTCTAAGTGGGAGCCTTGAGTGGCTGTGTGCTCCGCCCTTGTGAAGGTGTTCACTGGCTGACCCGCCACCGGCCGCCCACAGAAAGGAATTCGGCATCTCAGTCCACTTGGGGCCTGAGTTGGACCTCGTCCCTAGGGTCCCCACTTCGCCCATTTGTAGGTCCTGCCCCCTGCCCTGTAGGCTTTTCTCACCGTGGAACGTACTGTTCTGACCCTTGCTGCGTGAAAGGTGGTTCCTGAACTCACACCCTCGGGTCACATGATAGAAACGCAGAACCTCAGGCCCCGCCCTCAGCCTGCGGCAGTAACGGGCCCTGTAACCAGGTCCCCTGAGGGCCCTGCACCCTTCGCTGCTCTGAACGCCTGCTGGGCCACAGGGTTGTCTCTCGCTCTGGCTCCAGGTCCTCATCTCCGCCAGCCCCACCGCACTGCCTGCCCCACCCCTCCAGGCCCCACGGGGGTTACCTGCCGTGGCCTCACCCCGTGACGGTGAGCAGAGGGCATCTCATACAGGGAGGGGCTGAGAACCGGTTTCCACGACCACGCGTGTGTTTCCCTCCCCCTCAGAGCGTGTACGCCTCCTTCCCAGGGCAGCGTGCACTTCTAACTGATCTGCTGCCGACTCGTCTCCTGGGTGGGCCTCATCAGCGCGCACTGACTTTACCAAGTCACGGAGTAGGTGTGCGTGATGTGGAATGGCAGAGAAAGGTCACTGGGGTGGCCTGGGGGGCTTTGACAGTCACACAGCGATGCGTGAGGGAGGAAGGGCGCTCACGGGACCCTGGTGGCCCGACCCTGCCACTGGTCTCTCTCGGCCCCTCCTGGCGCTGCCCACCAGCTGTGGACCCAGCCTTGCTGAACCCCCTTCTCCCTGCACTTGTGAAATGGGAGGTTAGTGCCCAGATCGTGCGATTGCTGGGACACGTGATTTAGATAATGTGAAGCACAGAACGCATTGCTTGGTGCCTGCTACGTGCTCAGGAAATGTGTTTCCCTCCCCCTCTGCTCGGCTGAGCTGGGACACGCACGCCACAGACACTGGTCGTGAAGGGCCTATCGAGTAATGGCATTCACAGTTTATTCTCTTCTCTCCACCTTTTCTAAAAAGAGGATTGGAGGTAATTAAAAAAAAATAATGGTATTGATCTAAAAGAAAAAGAAAAAACCCTGCATAGTTCCCCCATCATTGCAAACACAACATGTACCGAGAACAGAAGCCTGCCGGTCCAGCGTCTGGAGTTCAAGGTGAGCAGGGAAACGTCTGCAGAAATGTCTGAAGAAATCAGTTAGAGGAGAAAGAAAAGGCTACTTTTGTTCTGCAGAGCGAAGGGGAAACTCTGAAAGCGGTTTCTGATGAGGATCCTTGAGTGGGTCACCGGGTCGTGCAGTGGGAACGTTTGTTTCATAAACGGAACCCGCGTTGCGGTGGCTCGTGACGAGGGCCCTGAGCGGACACGAGGGAACCCCAGTGCAATCCAGCTCAGTGGAGGTCCTTTTCCCCAAGCCTCCTCCTCCTTCGGAAACGTCTTCCTCTAGACAGACTTCCTGCCTCCGCGAACACCCGTGACATGCGCCGAGCAGCATTTCAGCTTGAGTTTGCTTCATTTTTATTCTGGAAGAATGACTTCGTGTGGGGTGGCCATGCCTGTGTTTCCAAACAAGCCTAGTGTGTTTGCTCCAACAAGTTCAGGTGACGACAGGTAGAAACACCCATTTCTCTTTTCTTCAAGATTTGCACAGGTCCTTTTTCTGGTGAGGACCCATCTGTGAGATTTTCCCACAATGCAGTGCTAGCCGGCCCTTCTTGGTAGGGCCCCCGGGCTGTGACCTGCGCCTGGCCTTCCTGGTGAGCTGTGAATGGCAATGGAGCACACCCACGGCGACACTCCCACAGAAAAACCCGGCTCTGCAATTTCCTGCTGATGCTCCAAGATGCACGAGAGAAAAATAAAGACCAGGCTATTATCCTTTGCATATTATCCATGATGACAGAAAAAGACCTCTCAGTGACCGTGAACTGTATCAGTCAGAAAGGAAAGGATTGCAGGTGGGAAGACTTCTCCAAAAAGCATACGACCTTTTTTAATAGCTGCAGAGATTGATCATAAATGCCAGGCTTGGAAAGGCTCGCTGCTTGTCAAGAGCCTTTACTGAACCCAAACACATAAACAGCAGAGAAGTGATTCATTTACCATGCTCAGCACTCTGCAAACCTTTTAAAAGGCTGGGAGGTACACGGAAAACGTGGAGGAGAAATGTCAAAAGGCCTCACAAAGTCTTGAATTAAATGCCAGTAATAAAACAAAAAAAAAAAAAAAGAAAGAAAGAAAGAAAGAAAACACCAGCTATGCGAGGATGGGGGATCTTTAACCGAGGAGGCAAATGCTGGGCTGCCTACTCTTGGGCTAGAAAGAGCCAAGGGCAGTGGAAACGAGGAGATGCCCCAGGGGGGTGGCCGAGGCCAAAGGCTGGGGTGCAGCCGTCCCTCGGAAGGGAGCCGGGAGCTGCCTTTCTGGATTGATGGGCTCCGATGGGCAAACTCACGTGGACTGGAGACCTTGCCCAGCACAGAGGAGCATTTCATTCATTCTCAGCGACGTGTTCATTCTCTGAGCCTGACCTGCGTGCCCCTGTGAGGTGGGGCCCAGCAAAACGACATGGTCCCCAAACGCTGACACACGGATTGTCCCCCCTTCATCTCTCCTGTCCTCAACTCCCCCAGTATATCCACAGTCCAGCCGCCACTCCCCCAATCCCACAGAGGATGGGACCCAGAGAGCCAGAGCACACAGGGCGTATTGTCCTCAGACGGCACTTGGCTTGGATTCTGGGGGACTCCCCTCTGAAACCACAGAATACAATTAAAATGCTCCGTGATCAAAAATGTTCCCTCTTCACTTACCTCTGAACGTCTGCTTCTGTTTGACTGTCTAGGTGTTGTCTTTGGTGACGCTTTCCGGCCATCAGAGGTGGGCTCCAGGAGGTGGGTGCTCCGTGCCTCTGGGGGAGAGACGATTCTGCGATGGCAGGTTTGTTTGGGAAAGCGGGAATACCGTGTCACCACATCAGGTCCCTGGTGACGGTGCCCGTGACGGTCTCAAGCCCTCTTCACACAGTTGGCAGCCTGTTAGGTGGCACCGTGTTTCACCTGGGCGTGCTCACAGGGCCCTTTCTTCTCCCTGTCCCTTTGGGGTGGGTGACGCCCAGGCATGCACGTCAGCTGCCCCCTGCTGGCCGATGTGGGAGCTGCAGTCTGGCCTGTGAAGCCGGAGTCCCCGGTGGCCTGCAGGCCTGTGGGAAGGTGGGAGGGAGGTAAGGAGGAGTTAGAAAGGACTTCCCCTGTGCAGTGACACACAGGAGCAGCCTGGAGACAGGTGATCACGGGGTGGGAGCCCGAATAGGAGGCTATTTGCAGAGCTGTCCTGGGGCAGCTGCAGCTCGGTGCCCGCTCTTCTTCCAAAGGCGGAACGTGACGATGACCCCAGGGGAGAGCGGTTACCTGGGCCTGACCCTGCAGAGCAGCCGGAGAGGCGTGGATTTCTCCAAACTTCCTGCCTAGACGCAGGCCCGCCGCAGACTCACACTGGTCACAGCTGACCTGTCCCCCTCTCTGTCCGAGCCCGGTCTCCAGGCTCAGCCCTGAAGGTGTCTCACAGGGGTCCCCAAGCACAGCCCCGCCCTCTGTGTTGTCACGTGACCACCGCTGTCTTCACGGGGATCTGGGAGCCGGCTGGCGTCAGTGTGGCCTGGGCTCCGTGGCGTGAAGCTTGTGGGGCCTCTCCTGGGCTCTGTCACATGCTGTCCCCACGCGTGTCATGGAATAGTCATTTCTGCTTCTTCCTCTGTCCCCGTGGCCTGTGGGCTCAGACCTAGACTGTCTGCTTCCTTCCGGGAATGAAGACCCAACGAAGGAAAAGTTTCTGCAGAACCTCGAAGGATAAGAGAGGGACTTTGCTTCTGCTGTCAGGTGGAAGGACAAGGGGGTGTGCAAAGATGAGTGACATGCTCTGGACTACAGAGAGACCCCCGCCTGCAGTTTGGATGGTGACCTCGGGAGACCTTCATGCACTCTGAGCAGAGCAGGTGAGAGAAAAGGAGAGCTCGTGCTGTATGGGGACGCACGTGGTGATGATCAGTTGACTAAGGAAGATGTATTTTGAAGTAAATCAGACGTTTCTGGAAACCAAGAGACAGAGCGCAATCACAAGGCTCTCGCTGCCCCTCAGTTCTCGGAGACGATGCCAAGCACAGTACCAGCCTTGCCCGGACGCCGGTGGCCTTGTGCTGAGGGCGGATTCCACTGGCAGGGCCATGTGCCACTCTGCTCTTCGGCCGAAGGGCCGGGCGTCCAGGGTCGAGCCTTCTTCCCATTTGAGCTCTGTGGCAGGACTGGACACCTGTGCCGGGTGGGAGGGACTGCAGTGACAACGCCTGTGTTCACGGGCCGGTCTCTGCACAGCTCTCTCCTCATCTGGGGCCTGGAGGGCAGCATTCTTCTCATCTGCTCTGGAAGAGACACAGCGAGTGTCAGAGCTTCAGAAGACTCTGATAAGGGGCATTTTCTCTTTTTGTAGTAGGTCTACTTTGTGGTAAGGGGCCACAGAGTTCTGGGTGTACTCACTTAAAAATAAAAGTAGCTAGAGCTTTTATAAGTCAGTCTACTTCCTCAGGAAAAGGACCAGAATTACATGGTGTTGGCCCAGGTGTACGAGGGTTTTCACGCCTGGGAAGGAGCGAGAGGACCAGTAAGCCGATGTTGACGCCAGAGGAATCCGTGACAGCCTCGAGGGTGCAGCGGTGAACCCCTGAGGGGGAGCGGTCGTGGGGAGTCAGCTGACGGTCAGACCACGGGCCAGACTGAGCTCGCGTTCCCACTGTGCTCTGTCTCTGCACGAGGCACGGAGGGAAGCAGAGGCGTCCGACTCTAAGTGCATGCTGGGGCGTTCACTGGCTCACACGCTGCACCCGGCCCTCCTCTGCACCCGGCCCTCCTCTGCACCCGGCCCACCTCTGCACCAGGCCCTCCTCTGCACCTGGCCCTCCTCTGCACCCAGCCCTCCTCTGGGCCAGTCTGTGCTGGGAGCCAGGTTCAGAGAGAGAGTCAGCCTGGTGTCTGCCCTGTGGTGCATGGTGGCCACTTTTCATAGATTTCATAGATTTGTAGTTTAAGTTATAACATGTATAGGCTTCCAATAGCTTTGTAACAAAACCAGAATCCAAGATGAGCCAGGGACCTTAATCTCCCCCAGGTCCCGGGCTTCCTGCCAGAGTCCCCTTCCCAGCGGCGCTCAGTGTGCAGACGGTGTGCCTCAATCTGGCCGAGAGATGCACGCCTCGGCTCGCTGCTCCCTTCACTCCATCACCCACAGGGCCAGCCATGTCTCCTGAATCCACACCACTTTGTGTCTCTTCTGAATTCCCTTCTGGCCCAGGTTCCAGGCAGTGAGCCTCCCACCGAGTGATGTTGGGATCGGCCTGGGCAGGCTTGGGCAGTGGACAGAAGGGACGGGGAGCTGACTGGCCCTATGACGATGCACAGAATGAGGACTCGGAGTTGTGCCCAGGGACCACTCTCTCAGTCAGCGTGGGATGCGATGACAAGGCAGCCCGGCCTGGGCAGTTAAATAATAGACATTCATTGCTCACAGTTCTGGAGGATGGCAAGTCCAAGGTCAAGGTGCTGGGAGGTTTGTTTGCTGGTAAGGACTTTCTTCCTGGCGGCTTGGAGAGAGAGAGAGAGAGAGAGAGAGAGAGAGAGAGAGAGAGAGAGAGAGGGAGAGAGAAAGGGAAAGAGAGAGTGAGCACTTTCTCATACTTCTTGTAAGGGCACTAATCCCATTCATGAGGGCTCCATCCTCGTAACCTAGGGTCCCAACTCCAAGCACCCTCCCACGCGGATCAGTGTTTCCACATATGAACTCACAGAGCCGCCCCTACACGCGTCGCAGATTAGAGCCCAGGACATGTGAATGCATCCGCTACAGTGGCTGAACGGCGCACCGAGGGGCGGGCACGTGTTTAGGGAGAGTGGGTCCTTCTTGCTGACACCAGGCCACTAACACTTGTGGGCAGCCTCGCCTGCCACAGGAGAGATACACCTCCTGGAACTTCCTTCAGGACTCCTGTTAACCTTTGTTGATGCAATGACTGAATTCTTCTGTGCCCACTCTGTTCTGGAGGAACGACCTGACTGGCATTTACGTAATGAATTTCAGAATAATGCACGTTTTGCAAGGAGGCCCTGTTGCAGGTGGTTGGAGAAAGTCCTGGGCCCCACGCAGAGTTTCATCTCCCTCTCTCTCTCTATCCGGGTAATTACTCACCACGAAGTGAACTTAACGAAAGGTGCGCTGTCAGCTCTCCCAATTACTGTGTCCATCTGCTGTTGTTTTGAATTAATTCTTGCCTGCGATGGCGCTCACTGTACAGCGAATGTCCCTTCCGGCCTGTTCCTTGCTCTTTGATTGGCAGGTGTGGTGGGCTGGCACGTGCACAGTGAGTGCGGGCGACGCAGAGATGTCTGCAGATGAGTCTTAATGAGGGAGACCGAGAGCCAGAGCGGGAGCTCCCTGACCTCTGCGAGTTCTGTGGTCCATGCCGAAAACAGCACATGGTATCGAAAACAGGGCGCGCTGAATGCCTCCTGTGACAGAGACATGGTGTTGAGGTTCACTTGCACGACCTCAGCCTCCTGGGATGGGCACCCCATCTTTGTCTGGCAGAGATATGTTACTACAATTAATTCGACCTGTTCCTTTTTGTTTTCTAAATGTGGAGACTGGAATATTCCATATGTGAGCCACATTCTATTCCTATGGGACGGAGCTATTCTGGACAGTACCTTTTCAAAGTGGGATTATCAGAGAATTACTCACATATACACCCAGTCCATTTGCTCAGATGTCTCCTTGAGATCTCATTACAAGACCGGAGACCACTGCAGCTGAGGAAACATGAGTCAGGCGAGAGGAGAGGGCAGTGTGGAGACAGTGCATGATGTGCACGTAGGAAGAGGAGGCGGCTGAGAATTGGTCCCCCTCTGCCAGGGTCCCAGTGAATCACACGAAACCAAGCAGTAAGTGAGGGGCGATGAGTGATGGGGGGTGATGGGCCAGGGGAGACACACTTCACACCGGCCTCTCAGACTGTCAGATGCCAGTCCCTGCAAGGTCACAGACACTCGGGGTCTCACTTTCAACCCCCCCTCCCTCCGCTGATGGTAAATGCAGCCCCTGGGGCTCCAATGTTACACTCTGATGGGTCCAGCTTACCAGGCAGAAAACGGGTGGAAACCTCATTTAGAGAAAAAGCTCCCTGGCAGTATTAGGAAATTGGGTACAACACATGAGACCAAATGCAATCAATTCACCTACTGGGGTACTGCCCTGAGAACCTCGCCATACTCTGTCTGCCTGTATTTCCAGGAAATTGGCGTTTGCTTATCTCCATACGAACAGCATTTGGACAGCAGCTCACAGAAATTTCACAGACAGCTCTGAGTTCTCCCTAAAACCCTGAGGAACCTCAGTGCTTTCTATCAAATGAAAATAAAAAAATTGTTTCTGCATGGGCGGGCAGCTCAGAAAATGTTTACCAGCCCTTCCAAATGTCAGCAGCTACTTGGCTGCTTCCTACCATCTAAGCAACAATATGTCAGAGGCTTTCTGCCTCAGAGCTGGAGATGAGAGCCATTCAGGGCTGGATTTTTGGCTTTTGTGTGTTTTTTTTTACTTCAATTTCATTTCTTTATGTCAAGAACATAGACTGGTATCAAGTTGCCTGACTAATAGTTCCCACTGGAGGCAGAGAGCCCTGAGTGGGTTCAGAGGAGAGAACCCAACATGTCCAGTTGGAAGCATTTTTACAGCTGCTTGTGTGAGGATGAGGGAAAATAACCGAGATGATTATGGGCTGTCCCTCATCACATGCCAACCTCGGAACAGGGTTCTGTACCTTGATCATCAACCTAAATCTCACAGTAGCCACGCACGGCAAGTGCTATTCTCTATCTAACAAACCAGGAGACCAGAATTCCTGTTCTTACCAGCAGCTCACGAGAACCACTCATTTGGTGAAAGTCAGCTGAAGACCACACCTAAGTTCACTGGGGGCTGTGTGCTGGGCCCTGGGAAACAGGAGAAGATGCCCCTGTCCGAGGTGCTGACGCAGGTCCAGGAAGGAGGCCTGCCCATGGGAAGCATCTACCTCAGGCTCCATGGGCTGTGGGACTGATGCGAGCAGGACGGGCAGGACCAGCTGCCGGTCAGATGCACACTTTAAATTCCGTACTCCACACAGCAAGCACTCTCGAGGCTGGGTACGGACCACAGAGATCCAGATGAAAAAACAGCTGAGAATTTGGTAGCTTCAGATTTTATCTTGGGACCTAAATACATGATCTGCTGCATAAATTAAGTCAGAAAAAGGGGTCTCCTGACACATCACGTTCCTCTGGGCTAACCATCAATGAGGATGGCAGGGCTAAGATGATTTGGGCAATGCCTGCTTCAGAAAGCCACCATGCTGGGCCATTCCAGGCTGGCTCCGCTGTCTGGATTCTCCCTGTTATTTTCCAAATTCAGAGCAGCAAAGGTAGGGGTTGGGTATCACAGAAACCTAACTGTGTAGTCACCGCATTCCTAGGTCTAACTTTCACACGAACCCTAACCCTACGTTTCACCCCAGTTCCAGGCTTATTTAGCCCTAACCATGACCCTGACCCTGATTCTAACCCTGACCCCGACCCTAACCCTACCTCTAGCCTTAGCCCTAACGCTAGCCCTGACCCTGATCCTGACCTGACCTTGACCCACAGACAGTGTGTGAAAGTCAAGATTTCGCCTAATCTTCACACAGAGATCCATATGGAGGGTGCAACTGTTCTTTCCTCATCCTGGTCTTGCTAGTAGGAGAAACCGAGGCACAATCGTATTGAGCTTGTCATGCTGTTTGACCCCAGACCCTTTCCCTGGGGCGGCAGAGAGCAGAGCACTCAAGGAGGTGCCGACCCAGGCACCTGTTTACAAGGTCTGCAGACACGGCGTCAGCTCAGGCGACAGGCCCCAGTGGGCTGAGCACTGCACCTGGTTGCAAATGTTGCATAATCCACATGTGGGCAACTGCTCAGCCACTTACAGTAGCTCTGAGGGTAAACAGTCCGCCTGAGGCGCATGGGCTCTCTGATGGGGCTGGGAGAGTTCTGAGGGTCAGAGGGTCCATCCAGGAGCCAGCCGTGCAGATTATTTTCCTAGACATTTCTTCCTTCTCTCCTGTCCAGGTCCGCAGAAGAGTATGGGCACTTTGCAGGGATTCACTGCAAAGATTTTCCTTCCGTGGGGAGTGGAAATGCTTTCAGGGGCTGCCTCTTGCTCCTTGTCCAACAGGGTCTCCCTGATAAAGTCGCTCAGACTCATGGCGTCCAAGCAGGAAGAGCGGCCCAGCAAGGAATGGGAACGACCGGCCTCAAAACCAGTCTTGGAAGTGTGTTAGTCAGCGTGGCTGCGTAACAAAATACCAGCTATTGTCTCACAGTCCTGGAGGCCAGAGTCTGAGGACAAGGTGTCCACAGGGCCACACCTCCTCGGAAGGCTGCAGGGAGTCTGTCCCAGGCTCCTCGCCCAGGCTCTGCAAACTCCTCGGCTCCTGGCAGCATCATTCCAGTCTTCACACGACCTCCCTGTGTGTGTGCCTGCTCCCTCGGTTGTGAGGACAAGAGTCATATTGCATGAGGGGCCCCCTCTCCTCTAGTAGGGCCCCATCTCCACTAGTCCCACCTGCAGTGGCCCCATTTCCCAACACAGCTGTGTTCTGAGGTTTTGGGGTTTGGGGCTTCAATGTGTAAATTTTTGGTGGTGGATACAATTCAGTCCACAAAATAAGAGCTGCCCTATTTCCCACTAGGAGCAGCTGAGAGCCCGGAAACCCCACCGCACCTGGCCTCCGCCCCACCCACTGCCCCACACACTCCCACATGCCTGGTGGTGGCAGCTGAGGTCTCAGTTCCTGCACCTCGGCCCCCACCTCCTTCCTGTTGCATTCGCAGTAACTTTCCAGTGTCCCTGCAAGGTGGACGCACGTGCCTGGGGGCCGAGGCCACCTCAAGACCTCTCAGTAGCTCCCTGGGACATTTGAAGGCAACGGGCCCTGCTAATTGGGCCTCAGGAATCAGGGCCCTTGTCCGGCCGGTGCGGCTCAGTGGTTGAGCGACGACCCACGCACCAAGAGGTCGCCGGTTCGATTCCCGGTCAGAGCACATGCCCAGGTTGTGGGCCCGATCCCCAGTGGGGGGCATGCAGGAGGTGGTCAGTCGATGTTCTCTCTCATCGATGTTTCCAGCTCGCTCTCCCTCTCTCTTCCTCTCTCTCTAAAATCAATAAAGAAAAACAAAAAACAAACAAACAAGACCAAAACCCCTCCATTAAAAAAAAAAAGAAAGAAAGGAAATCAGGCCCCTTTAGGCCACACCCACTGTTGAACCCCTTGCTCCCCAATTCCAGACCCCCCGATGTGAAGGCGGAGTGCTGCTCTCAGCTTCCCGCACAGGGACCCCAGCCTCGGGGTTTGTGCCCTGTGGTTGGGCGAAGCCAGTGCCAGCCATGCCCAGCTCAGTCTGCTCCTGGCTGGGACGAGAGCAGTCCCATCTCCTGACAGATGCCCAGACCCCATGATCTCTGTGTGCAGGAGATCAGAATCCAGTCCCTGCCCCCAAACATGGGCTTGTTTGTGTCTGAAGTTCCCACTGATAGGTCATTTCATTCGGTCATCAGAAACATGACCAAAAAAACTAAATGCAACTCCTCCTGGACGAGAGAACAACACACTTGGATTCACACTAGCTTGAGCATGAGCTAGCCGTGCGTGGAGTTTGGGAAGGAGAGCGGGGCTGTGGCCAGTGGGGCTCAGGCGGACCCACCAGGAAGGCTGGCTGCCCTGCACACAGTGGGCTTGGCGTCTGGCCTGATGCCCACATATTTGGGTGGGGCACACACCTGCAGCCTCCAGATTCTGTTCAGACACCCCCGATCACCCCAAGGTCTGTGCGTGGCCACTGTCGTGACCCATTGCCTCTGATCCAACACGGACGCCCACCGCCAGGGTCTGAGCAATGGCCCTCCCCACCCAGGGCTGCTCAGACCCCTCGGGCCTCCCTGTGTTGCTCGTTATTTTCCTGGTCTGTCTCAGTCGCTAGCAGTTTATCTTCCTTTATTAGAACCTCTTGACTTTTCAGAGCACACCGCCAAATGCCTCGAGACACGGGGAGCCTGCGGTTTGCCCTGGCAGGCCAGTCCCCGGCCCGTCAGCGGCAGTGCCAGGCTGACTGCGCCGGTGCCAGCCCGTGATCGGAAACATGATCAGCCCTCAACCAACGATGATGGCGAGATGGGCTCTACGCCGCAGGCTGATGGGCGATGCATTGCCCTGCTGGAGAGGACAAGGTGGAGGGACTGGACACGTGCCACGTCTCCCAGCCACGTGGCGCAGCGCAGAAAGGACACGTGGCGATGCACGGCTGCGGTTCCCAGAGGCCGCTCCAGCCAGGCAGGGCTCGGGGGTGCTGGCACCGCTGCGGGCTGTGCACGGGACGCAGGCCCTGGGCCAGCTGTGTCCCAGTTCTCCTCCAGTGGCTCCTGCAGCTGCCGGGTGGAGAGGCCGGGGAGCCCGCCGAGAGCGCTCTCGGAGCGGCAGCCCTGACCACGTCCGGATTTGTGCATTTCTCCCAGTGGAGGTGACAGGCCAGTGAGCACCTCAGCTCCGGGAGGCCTGGGCCTGTGTCTTCCTGCCTCAGGACGGGGGCATGGGCTGGACTTCAACTCTGCGGACATACAGGTGATTGCAAAATAGACCGGCTTTCCAACCTGCACAGAAGGGACCGCTTGCCTTGTGTGCCCTCCGTGAGCTCGAGGTCACGTTAGGAAGTGCTGAGAACACAGTCAGGGCTTCCGAGCCAGGTTCCTGCTCCAGGGGCCGGGTCTCCCCGGGGCACAGTCTCCCCAGAGCACGGTCTCCCGAGGGCACGGTCTCCCCAGGGCACGGTCTCCCGAGGGCACGGTCTCCCCAGGGCACGGTCTCCCCAGGGCACGGTCTCCCTGGGACACGGTCTCCCCGGGGCAGGGTCTCCCCGGGGCACGGTCTCCCCGGGGCAGGGTCTCCTCGGAGCACCGCCAGCAGCAGTGAACTCCCCTCCTGCTCAGGTCACCGAGTGCTACCCCAGCTGTCCGGGTCAGCTCCGGGAGTGGTGGAAACCACGGGTTACCTTTCCTTCTACTTAAGAGATGCCCCCCTCAGGCCTGAGTCCAAATAAAAATGATTAGATAGAATTTGATCACAGTCAAGCAACGAAAGAAAAACTCCTTGACCCAGACAACAGGATGGTGACTGACAGAGGGGGGGGTAGAAGATGGTGAAGGGAGGGTACACGGGGATGGAAGGAGAGTTCACTTGGGGTGGTGAACACACAATACAACACACAGATGATGCCTGGCCGGTGTGTCTCAGTGGCTGAGCATCGACCCTGCACCAGGAGGTCGCCGGTTCGATTCCTGGTCAGGGCACATGCCCAGGTTGTGGCCCGATCCCCAGTGGGGGGCGTGCAGGAGGCGGCCAGTTGATGTTCGCTCTCATCCATGTTTCTATCTCTCTCTCCCTCTCCCTTTAAAAAAAAATCAGTAAAGAAAATAAAACAAACCAATATACAGATGATTATAGAATTGTAGACCTGAAACCTGTATACATTTATTAATCAGTGTCACCGCAACACATTCAATAAAAATTTTAAAAATAAAATAAACATTTCAAGTATAAAAAAATCAATGTGAGATTTCCTTTATATCATTGCTCTTTTCATCATGGCACGTCCTTGACATGGCCAGGTGACAGTGCACCTTCCTCTGTGTCACCGCTTACAGAGAGGTCACCCCATGGATTCCCGGGCATTCCAAGGTCAACCCTTCTCCAGTCCCCCCTCTCTCTGGGCCTGAGAGCCCCGGGTGCCAGGTGTCAGGGAGACAAATAGCATCTGCACTTCTCTTGGACCCGAAACCGAGGAAGCACCTGCTGGCGCCATGGACGAGTCAGTGATGCCCTCTCAGGACACAGATGCTCGTCCTCACGGAAGGTGACTGAACAGTGACGGGTGGAGACCCAGCCCTGGCCATGCCTTGGAGAAGTGATTACAGTCTCCTGAATCTCCTCTCCCCTTCGCCTCTCAGGACGATCCCTGCACAAGCTCCTCAGGTAGCTTCCTCTTCCTGTTTCATTTCAGCTGACCTTCTTCCAGCGACACATCCCCAGAGTGTGGCGTTAGAAAGGGAACAGAATGATAGTCCACGTGGGGGCCGATGCAGCCTGGCGCTCTGCTCACGCTCTCCCAATGGCGCGTTGCTGCCGACAGACAGTGAATTACAGTACCGTCCCCTTGCAAGGCACTGAGCATCTGATCCAAGGAAGGTGAGCTGTAAAACTAAAGGGCTCGCACCGGGAAGTGCAATGTAGAGAGGCGGCTGAGAGCCAGGTGGGGCTGAGCAGAGCCCAGGTGCAGGCAAAGGGAGGGAGGAGGCAGGGTCGTGTCTCCAAGCAGGTGCCGGCACCGTGCTAGGCCCTCGTGCCCTACGTCTGTGAGCACGCACACGACCCCAGTGCACGTGGTGCTGCCATCCACTTTGCAAGGGAGGAAGTCGAGTTCGGGGCCATAGGAGCCCCCCTAGGTCGCAGCCCAGACCCACACTCTCCTGGGCGTAACTTTGGAAGACTCTGTGGTCGTTTCCAGCGCTCTGAGTTATTTTTGGTGGCTGGACCGTGTTTTATGGAATGGGGTGCCATCCTCAACGCCAGGCTGCTTTGGACCAGATACGGTTTCTTAGCAGAATCTGTGTCCCCAATTTTGACGTCCCCCTGGAGCCGTCCTGCCATGAATGCTTTGAGAAATCGGCCTTGAGATGCTGCTTTCATAGAGCCGAGAGCCCAGGTCCTCTCCCCACCCCAGGACGGCCTCTCGGGGGGCCTGCGGATTCGATTTTTGGACTGAATTTTCCATCTCCTCTCTGCAACTTGGCTCCGCTGAGTATTCAATTCACTGCACTTGAATTCAACGAAAAACGTTGATTCCAGTGCCTCTTCCCTTTTCTTCTGAGCCAAATGCTCACTAGGAGAACCGTTGTGCGGAGAGGATTTTGCTGGAGGTGGGGGGGCAGGGGTGGCGGGGGGTGTTGCTTCCTCAGACAGCCCCCCGCGCAGTCTGGTGTCGGTCAGCGAGCCCTGCAGCCCCGGTTTCTCCCAGCTGCCTTGCCCCTCGAGCCCCCTCACCGGAGATGGAGCCCTTCCTTCCTTACCATTCTTCTGAACACCACACACACTTCAAAAACAAAGACCCACAAAGGAAAAAACAAAGCACATTGTTCCCTGCCAGAGCACTCCACGCGTGGGTTCGGTCACCCTTTTAGGTCCTCTACGCCTCTACCATTCTTTAGTGAATATTTATTGCTTTCTGCGCAGGGAAAGGAGAAAAGAGAAAGCATTATTTTTAGTTTGAAAGGAGATCCTGGGAACAGGAAGCGGGGAGCACGCTTCCTCACCTCGCTGTTCCCGGCGGCTCTCCTGACCTCAGAGCACCCCGCCTTTCCATCTTCTGTCGTTTAATGTTTGGGGAGAGTCACCCGGGAGGGGTCTGATGGGAGGGTTTTAGGATGGGGTTTACACGTGCAACTTCACCCCTCTGAGGATGGGATCAGGCCATTCAGCGGGTAACTGCTGTGGACTTCGGGAAGGCAGGACTCCCCGCCTGGAGCACGAAGGGCTCGCCCATGGTGACAGCTGCGTCAGTACTGATCAGTGTGAAGTCCCAGCTCCCTCCTCCTCTCTGTAGCCTGACTCCCCCGAGGGTTCCCACGCCCCGGGGATACCTCAGGAGAAAGTGATTGCATCAGCTGGTCCCTGTTAGGCTTTTAAGATAGGACGCTCAACTCACACGCCCTAGTCACTCACCATGGAAGCCAAGAGACCCCTGGACTGGGAGCGGGAGGTTCAGGGTGAGCTGGGGCAGGCGTCTCAGCTTCTCCTGCAGCAAAGGACCCAGGCCTGTTGTGCATCTTTCCCGTGAGTCCGTCTCCTGCGTGGGCCCGATGCTTGGTCTGCCTCCCTTTGCAAACCTGTCCCTCCCCTCTGTGTACCGGGCTTGGCCTCTTCACCCACAACTGGGGGGCAATGCTGGGCAACTGGAAAGACGGCAGAGAGGCAGAGGATGGGCGGTCACCTTTAGCTCAGTTACCATGTGACGGGGAGGCCTAGCCACTCACAGCCCCGATGTCCTCACACGAGAAATCATGTCCTGATCACGGTGAAGACTCGGATTGCCCACATCCTAACACGTAGATGGGACTTCTTATCATTCAGTCTTTCCCTCAAGGACTTTGATATGAAAAGGAACAGTCAGTTTTTCCTGCTTTGGACTAAATGTGTTGTATCACCTGCCTTGGGGTGTGACTGACGACACACCCTGGAGTCCTGTTCCCAGGGGGGACAGACACCCGGCCCCTGTCATTCTTCCCAGGCTGACCAAGGCGTGCTGAGAATGCCAAGGAAACTTCGAAGCTTATTGTGAGGGGGTCTAGGAATAAAAGGCTGTTCTCCCTCTTTTCTTTGTTAGATTAAATTTAATAAGAAATAACATTGATTCTTTGTGTAGAAGCAAAAAAAATGATCGTAATTATTATAAGGTGACAAATATAACTGCCTACATCTTCCAGCCACTGAGTTATCTCCGCATAGGCACAGCCACAGGGAAAGTCTCATCCTAGTCAGAAAGTGTCACGGTGAGACTGTCACTGTTGCTTCTCACTGGTCTGGGCGTTCGTTAATTTCGTCAGGAAATCATTGTGAGAAAATACCTTCTTTATGAAATGAGTTGGTTCCTCCACAATGCATGTTATTTCCAGTCTCTTCTCAGCCATGCTGAGGTCTCCACACATTTTTGTTTCCAAATATTCATTGTGAAATGTTAACTATATATAGTGTGGTTATCTGTAGTATATATATATTTTTTTTTTCTAATTTCCTTTATTGATTTTAGAGAGAGAGGAAGGGAGAGTGAGAGAAAGATAGAAACATTGATGAGCGAGAACATCGACTGGCCACCTCCTGCATGCCCCCCACTGGGCATCGGGCCCACAACCTGGGCATGTGCCCTGACCGGGAATCGAACCCAGACCTCTTGGTGCATGAGTCGACGCTCAACCACTGAGCCACACCGGCCAGGCTATTTTAAAAAATATCTATACCTTTCTCTGGCAACGGCGATATTTGTAAAGTTTGTTCAACCAAAGTGGCTTCAAATCTCTGCCAGGAAAACCTGCTCAGAACAGAGTAGAGGTTGGGCTGTCCTGGGGCGTCTCCGGTGGTCACCAGACAGTGGGTGTGTTCCCACAACACTGTGGAAATACTCTCGTTCAAGGTCCCTGGGCTTGGACACCGGGGACATGTTTGCAGTGTCCTTAGTTAGCTTGGCGTCCCACATTTTAGGCCATGACAGTCCTTTCCTGGTGCACAGAGGAAAGTCACAGAAATGTAAAAGGGTGTCTGTTCTGACTGTTCACCCACAGTGACTGATCCCAGCATGGGAGGAGTAACGGAGTGTCGAATACCAGACTGAAAAGCCCCATTTTTAGAATCATGTCCCCCGTCCCAAGCCAACACACACACCCTTACAGAGACGGCGTGAGAGCGGGACGCGGGGACGCAGGGCACCGTGGGATGCAGGCTCACCTCTTTCGGATGCCCTGCTGGGACGACCAGTGATTTTTCACATCAGTATTACTTTGAAGTTAAATTGAGAAGCCAGACTCAATGTGCCGATTGTTTTAGGTGTTAGATACCTTTCCCCTCACTTTCAGCGCCCCCAGGGCACGGAGCGAAGCCGCCCACGAGCCGTGGCTGCCTTGTCTGGAACGTAACGTTCCCCAGGCGCACGCCCCGTGTGCTGCGTGGGAAACGTGGTTTACATCTGCAGGGTGTGTAAGAAACCTTCCCACGTTTCACATGCACCGCTGAGTGGATCCCTGCACTCAGTCACCCGAGAGCCCACTATTGGCACAGCACGGGGTCTCGATGGGCTGGGTCCAGCACGAGGCCTTGTGGCCTCCCTGCATTCTTCAGGTAGCGCTCCATCTTCGTTTCATAACGGCTGTTTTCAGGGTGAAAATAGGTAGAACACTTTAAACGCGTACCCTCAACAGAAACACATGATACGCCGAGAACTGAGACGAGTGGGAAGGAAGAGCAGGCGGTTCTGTGACGTTCAGTCGGGGCCAGGGGCCCACACCTGCTTCAGGGCCAGCAAAGGTGTCGCTGTGCCGGGGAGAGACTGCAGACGAAGGGCCGGGCGGAGGGTGGATGGAGGGATGAGGAACCGCTCATCCACAGAGCACATTTCTGGGCAGGAGTGAAATCTCATGGTGCAGAGAAGAGGGCCCAGAACTTGGGACCACGCAGCTCCTTCCAGGGGTGGGGACCCTGAACATGGCACAGAGAACAGACTTCTACCGTGTGGAGACAGGCTGCCTGTTCTAACCGATCTTCCCAAAGGAACCTCTGATTTTAGGGGCTACCGTCCTCTTACACAGAGCTCTTCTGAGACCAGAGGGAGCTGAGCCGAAGCTATTGTCTACGGGGTAAAGCCGGGACCTGGGGTGACGACACGCCTCCACTGACAGGTGTAAACGTGTCCTGTGGAGAACAATGTTTCCTGAGCATGCGGTCACAGAGGACCACAAGCACTGAAGGCGGTTGTGAGTCCTGCCCTCCTGGGCCACTTTTCTTAAGAAGACTCTCCATTTTCCACAGTTTATGTGTCTGTGCTTGGAAAACAAGTCCCATAAAAGAAACTGTATCCACAAGGCATACATAGAAACCACCCTACCAGGACGCTGGGATTCTCTTTTAGAGAAGAGGTTTTACCAGCTTGTGGGGTTGGACCGGGAGACAGCGATGCTGGGTCCCCCGTCAGGGCAGAAAGGCACCTGGGTGCCCACAGGTTCCGGAACGCGAGCAAACACCCCATTTTCTTCCCACTACCCCTCAGAAGCGCTCCTCCCTTTTGGTGTGGATCGAAATCTGTTCGCAAGGGCAATGCTGCTTGGTTTTCTCAGGAACCAGCTGCCCACTGCTCCCTGAGAAGCAAGACTTCGGGGTCTCACCTCTGGCCACTGAGCGCCAGACCCCGGCAAGGCTCCCTGAGTGATGACCGCGGGCGTCCCAGGGCAGCTGGATCGAATGTCTTAGTCACAGGCTATAGAGATTGTGCTTTTGTTACTTTCAGGTGCGTGGGACAGCCTCGGGTTTCCTTGCTGACTAGTTGGAGCTGGGCAACATTAGCTCATCAGTGGCATCAACCCTTGTGAGAGGCTTTGCGCAGGGTGCTGGGTGCTTGGCCCCTGCCCTGGCTGGCACACTTTCCAAGGGCGGAACCGAAGCAGGGGTTCTCAAGTGGGGTGATCTTGCTCCCCACACCTGGAGACACTTGGCCACGTCTCGTGGCAAGGGTGGGGCTGCTGGCATCCAGTGGGTATCAGCCAGAGATGCTGCCAACTGTCTCACGATAAATAGGACAGGCTCCATGACAAAGAATTATGGGACCGGAAATGTCAATATCGCCATGGTCGAGAAACCCTACACTAACATAAGTCAGCCAGATACTGTCAGAATGATCTGACTTACCGTCAATTAGTAGAATATACATTAATGAGCCATAGAAAATTTTTCCCAGCAGTGTTGTCTATTTTTTTAATAGATTTTTTTTGAGAGTGAAAGACAGGGAGAGATAGGTAGATGATGACAGATAGATAGATAGATAGATAGATAGATGATAGATAGATAGATAGAGAGGCATTGCTTTTTTTGTTCCACTTACCTGTGCATTCATTGGTTGCTTCTTGCGTGTGTCCTGACCGGGGATCAAACCCGCACCCTTGGCGTATGGGGACTATGCTCTCACCAGGGAGCCACCGGCCAGGGAGGGGCCTGTCCGCTGAACAGTGACCCACAGCACGGATCCCACCCAGAGCTGCGCGCAGGTCACGTCCCAGCCTGCAGAAGAGCAGACTAAGGGAGCCTCCTTGGGGGAGCAGAGCGCGAACAGCTCGGCACCGAGGACGTAGGTTCCGCCTCTGGTGACATCTGAGGCAAACCGACCTGGAACCCTGACATGTTCAGACCTGCGGGAAGAAACGGGCAAATATCACTGGTTGCATTCTCTGTGTTTGTGACAGCCAGCTGAGGGCCTGTCAGGTGAGGAGCACGAACCCCGTGCGACATGAAGGCGGGGCGCTGGCGAGCTCTGCTCCCCGCTTTCCGGACCGACGCCGAGACCGATCTGTGCCAGCGCAGCGCTCCTGACGCCGCGCGCCGGAGGGCGCCTTCCAAACGGAGCGTTCATGACGCTGAGAACTACGAATTGCAACAACCATTTTAGAAAAAAACAAGTCACAGAATCTCATGGGAGACATCATTTCAAATAACAAGCCAATGAAAATCACTTCCTGGGCGCACGATATTAAAAAAAAAAAAACACTGTACGCCATTGCATACGGTTGCAATCCCAAAGGTACAATGTCTAATGTTGGGGCAAAAGCCAGCTTTCTGATCGACGTCTTCATAAATTCAACCAGCGGGCTCTGCGTTCCTACGACGTGCTCCGTGGGTAACATACCCCAACGGGCGCTCTCCGTGCCCTTCCCCGTGTTCCCCTCCCCCCGGGGCAGGATGTCACCGCACATGCAGCAGGCTGTGTAGCCGAGGGTGCACAAAGCGTGGTGTGCTGCTAACGACTGGGAGGCCCCCCGGAGACTGTCACCCGTCCTCATGTGCTTCTTCCCAGCGAGAGGCAGAAGCCAGTGAGCCGAGCCGGGCAGCGCGTTCTTCTGGACCAAGGAAGACAGGGCGGGACCAAGGAAGATATGTGTCCTCAGGGGCTTGTTTGTAACTCCGAGTAGAAAGGGACAGTGGGGAGGAATGGCCCGGTCTCTGCACACCTCCTGTGGGAGAAGCTGGGTCCCTTGGGGGAGGGGCTCCGTAAGCCAAGCTGGTGTGTGCTGTTGTGAGATCGTTGCTGGCCGTCCCCAGGCCCCAGGCCTTGTTAGGTCACTGGTGCTCACTTGGCCAGGGCTGGAGAGCAGTTTCTCGGGGCCAGCTCCCCTGGAGAGGTCCTGCTTTGGACCTGGGCCTCCTGACCCCAGGGTGTGCTGGATCTGGGTCTCTCCTGTTCCCTGCAGACAGTAGCTGGAGGAGTGTTAGGTGATAAGCTGACTTCATTTTCTTTCTTTAAAAAAAAATCCTCACCCGAGGCAATTTTTCCATTGCTCTTTCTAGACAAAGTGGGAGGGAGGGAGAGAGAGAGAGAAACATCGATGTGAGAGACTGGGATGGTACCACAACCGAGGTGCGTGCCCTTGATCGGGAATCGAACCCTGAACACTTTGGTCCTCGGGCAGAGGCTCTTACCACTGAGCCAAGCTGGCCAGGGTCTAACTTCATTTTCTAAAATTTGGGCTATGTCTTATTTTCCCCAAGATGCCATCAGAATGTGAAAATAGCTTCCGTGTCCAGGGGCCAGGGGAGAGCAGCAGTTTGCCCGAATTTGAATCTTTCTTCCCAGCAGCAAGCCTGCGCCACAGCCTCTCTGAACGCCAAGATGTCTTTCAAACGGGCTGCAGCTTCCTAGGCAGCGTTAGAGAAACACACACAGAACTGGAGCTAAGGGTGACCTGAATATCCTGTGACCGGTTCTTCCCCCTTCATGCTCCGTGGTTAGCATTTTCTACCGTTTACATTCTCGAAAAATAATGACCCAGCTGAAAAAAACAAAACAAACCCGGTGCAAGTGCCATAGGTATCACCTCGAGAGCTCCTGCCAGTGCCTTGAAAATGAGGTTTTTCGTTTTGTTTTGTTAAGTCCCAGGGGCTGTGAGGAGGACAGAGAGAAGGCAGAATCTAGCTTCCTCCCTGCCTGACTGCAGACAGCGGGGACCCAGTGAATTCAAATCCGATGCCACTGACTCATCTCTGTCCAGATCCGAATCAGAGACTCAACCAATGTCCTGTGAACTCTGAACTCGTCCCGTTACACTCCCAGGCCCATCTGGGAACACTTAAGTCGCTTTAATTCGCTTTTATTGAAAAGCATACATAATGTAAATATCAGCTCTCTTGGACTTAAGCTTTGATTGTTGTAAATAGTAAGGTGCTCAGGCGCTTTAATTACTGCCTGTGGCTGCCTGGTGGGTCAGTGTGGGATGGCTGTTTAAAGCTATCCTGCAAAATTCCCTGTTCGTCCTTTAATCCGTTATGTTGGCCTCACGACAGCAAAAACCCCTCCATGTCTCTTCTCTTTTATTCTTTGACCTTGAACCGTGCTGCCTCCCTGTATGAACAGTCCTGATTCAGTGGATGCTGTCAGGAGCGGGAGGGCAGCGAGCTGTGGGGGTGGCAGCCCTTCTGTCTCCTGGAGGGACAGCCGGACAGCGGTCCCACCCGCTAACCTGTGCTCCTGCGCTCGGGAAGCTCCGGTCAGTCTTTCCCACTCGGACTCGGAGTGGGTTCCTCGATGCCCAGGCTCTGGCATTCGAAACTGGCTCACGCCCACCCAACGGCGTCTGGGCGTGCTGAGCCGCCGCCCGCCCACCGCAGCTGCCTGGCGCCCTTTCCCTCTACAGCAACACCCGCTGTGCAGCAACATCCCAGCTACCCAGTTCCTCTCCAGATAGCTGTGCGTCTGTCCTGGAAATAAATGTGTTCTCCACGTGCAAGAAGGCTTTCAGAAAGCCACAGTGAGCAAGCAGCCTGTCTCTTGCAGCCAGGAATCCCCTGAGGCCGAGCAGGGCCCCTGTGCTGAACTCTCTGACAGCCTGGGCGTTCACGGGGTGCCTCTCCGAGCTGCACACTCGTCGCTCCTCTGAAGGTGGGGCCAGAGGTGCTTCACAAAGGACACAGCGGATGAGGGGAGAGGGAGATGGACTTCTGTCTCTTCTCCAGAAGAACTGATAGGCCTTGTTTTCCTGGCTCGCAGGGTGCGGTTGGACATCCCCAGCTCATTAGTTATCCACAACTGTCACTCAAAGCAATCGATGGAAAGAATGAAAGTGCATCTTAAAGATAAGAATAAATCCAGTTCTCCCTTGTTTTGTTAAACGAGCATCACACAGAGCTGCTTTTGACTAAGACGTGTTTTCTAAAAGCTTTGTTTCGATCGCATCCCGTACCTTTATTCCCTTCGTTACCACCCAGTGTTTTCTGAGACTGAAGAAGGCAGTCTGTCCTGGCTGAAAACTCCTCTCCCCCTCCCTGCCCTCTCGGATCTCGTTGGACCGCCCTCTACCCCCAGCCGATCTCCCTGCCCTCCTCGTTCCTCCTCTCCCCATGTGCTCACTGTTGCATTCTTCAGTCAAGACCACAGACGACGGCAGAGAACAATACAAATGTTTCTATTGTGACTGACAAATCCGGTCCTACAAAATGGGACCTAACCTCGTGCGGTCGATCTCCAGAGAGAAAGGCACTCCTGGCCCCCGACTTCACCCTGGTTTCCTTACACTGCTCAGCTCTGTGTTTGCGATGGAGTGAACTCGGGACGTCTGCGGTCCCTTCCTTCGTTGCTCTCACTGTCAGCTATTAGAATCGTCCAGTTTACTGCACAGGCTAAAATCAATAGAACTTTTGTCTGGGAAAGAATTAAATCATAACGTGGGCAAATCAGATTTTCTGATCTTTAGCTTCTTTTGAAAAGAGCGTCTATCAGATCTCCTGATAATGTCAAAAGGACTGGTCAGTCTTGGAAGTGGCAATAAACATGGAATTGTGAGAATGTTAATCACGAATCCTGTTTTCCAAAATGTGTATGTGAACACACATATGTACTATACATATATGTAGGCTTACACACATGTACCATGTCTATTATATACTGTGCTGTGTGGTAGATGTAGTTTTCATATATGCTGCTTATCTCCATGAGTGACACTGAGTCCTTCCTTGTATGGACATACCTCGCCCTGGCGTGGCTCTCTGGGCCCTGAGCTAACCCTCGAGGTGAAGCAGATGTGGGGACACTGGGGCTCAGTGCTTAGGACAGGCATGCCCCCACCGGGCTGGAGCACAGAACAGAGGCCCTGACCCCGACCTGCAGGCGGTTCAGAACGCCTCCGCGGGGCTCTCGGGCCTTAGGGTGATTTTCGAGGAGGGAAGAGGCAGGGTTTACCTCCGACTTCTGACAGCAGGATGGAGGACCGTGTGGACTTCCTGTGAGTTCAATACCCAACTTCCTCTGCCCTCACTATGCTCAGGACCCCGCAGCACCCTTACTGGGCCCCAGTAGCTTACTGGTAGGAGTCATCCTGACCCGAGAGCACCTGCTTTGCTCCTCAAACGTGCCAGTGTGCGTTGCCCTGAGATGGTGTGGTAGGGACCGGTCCCAAATCACTTACCCACCCAAAGCTGTACTGTCGGGTATCGCATTAGACTGGTGTTCGCCCACTCACTCAGTCATCCGTCCGTTTGCTCGTTGATTCATCGCAGAGCGATTTCCTGAGTGCCAGGTTCCCGCCAGGACCTTGGTGAGGTGCCAGGACATACGGGAGCACACCTGGGAGAGCAAACACACACCAAGGCTGAGAACAAGCTCACTGCCTGTGACTGCCCTTCCAGAAATACTGACATCAGAAGTCCTTGGGGAGGAGACACATGGCTAAGTGATATGAGAAGAATTTAGATTGGAGCGGTGAGGAAGGAAGAGAGAAGCTGATAGGGTCCCCCCTGGGCTACCTGAGACCAAGGTCTCGGGGCAAGGCGGCCACTGGGGGAAGCAGGAGCGTTAGCCCGGCGGTCACTGCGTCGATGAAAACACGGTGGTGTCTGGGGTAGAGGGCAGGTGTACGGGATGATCAAGTTTCTCATGAAGGAGAAGGTTGGAATCTCTTCCTTCACCGAGAACACAGGGCTCTGGGTACCAGAAAATAAGATAGTCATCATGCTAAACTCAGGCAAAGATTATTCAAGAATCTTTTTTTTTAAATATCAATATCTAAAAGATAATTTAAAGGAAAATATTGTGCTTTAGGAAGTTAATAATTTTCTTTCCATTTTCTACCAAAATATATCTAATCTGTCTTGTAGCCATAGATGAAATGGCCACATTTAAAACTAGAAATGATTATGCCGTGTATTTCGACCAACTTCCAATAAATGCTCATTTGCAGAGTTTTCTAAATGAATAGACATAGAGACCAGGGTAGGCTAATGGGCATTTCCCACTGACGTGTGGGAGTTACTTGCAGAAGTAAATCAGAAATTCTGCCTTTTACTTAGCTAAAAATATGTTACACATGAAGTCCACTGGGTTTTTTACGGGAACTATAAATCGTAGAGGTTTTTCTCAAGCTCTCCAGCGGGCCTGGAGGTCACAGGAGGGGAGACGGTCAGCCTGGCGACAGCACCTGCCGTAGCTATTGCTCCCCTGAGCAGGACTCCTCCGGAGGTGTTACCCGTGCACGCGCTGTGATCTTCTCGGGGACGTCAGTGCTGCCAGCACGCTCCCGACGGCGTGGAACTGACACACACAGTCAGACCTGTACGTGGGCTTGTGAACACAGAATTTTCATGTTGTGTTCAGTGACCTGATGTACAGGTTCTTCTGGGAGGCATGACCCAGGCTCAGCTGGTATACCACATCGCCACTGACGACATCTCTGAGGCATGGGTTTTGTTTTCATAACTAACCCTGCATTTTAACTTGGAAAATCATGCGAGCGTACCTTAGCTGCAGAGACAGCCTGATAAATTACCAGTGGAGAGGGAAGCGGCCACAGACATCCAGGTTGACATCACTGAGACAGAAACACTGTTCTGCTTCTTTCTGTGTTTCTTGTCTCCGTGTCTTTATGTAACAGTAATTGTTATGATCATTTTTTCCTGTGTTTCCAGGCTTTTTACATTTTCTGATGAGCTGATTTTTCCCCATATGGTACTGTCTTCACAATCATCATGTTTAATTCTGAGTGAATATCCTTCGTTCATTCGACCGGCCCTTTATTTTTGTTCCTTTATGTTTTCTTATCAGTTTTACACTATCACCTACAACACAGAAATGAGGGTATTTACATGTAACTAGTCTCTGGACTATTAGCTATTTTTGAGAGGTGGAATTAATTATGCAAAGGTGTATTTTTGTTTTGTTTTTGTTTTTTAAAGATGAACCCTGTCAATAAATCATAATAATTTATAAAGCAAGTTTAAAGAGTCCACACAGAGCCCAGCTGGTGTGGCTCAGTGGTTGAGCATCGGACCCATGCACCAAGAGGTCGCCGGTTCGATTCCCGGTCAGGGCACATGCCCAGGTTGTGGGCCCAATACCCAGTGGGGGGCATGCAGGAGGCGGCCAGTCGATGTTCTCTCTCATCGATGTTTCTATCTCTCTCTCCCTCTCCCCTACTCTCTCTCTAATATTATATATATATATATATATATATATATATATATATATATATGTATGTATAAAGAGTCCACACAGAGACAAACGAAAGCACAGAGAAGAAGGCAGACTCATCGCTGCGTGGGATGGAGTGAACTCAAAGAGGGAGGACAGCCCATGATCCCCTCACCCCTCGCACAGTGTTCACAGCACTCGGAGTCACGATTCGCCGTGCTCACCTGGTTTCTTCCCACCTCCATGGCCTATTCAATCAGGGTCAAGTCCTGTTTGTCCCCTGACAAAAGTGTTGGAGCACCACCCTGGACGCCTGCTCTCATCAGTTGTATGGACCTCTTCAGGGACCTCCGAGAGCCTCATGGCATCAGGTACCGTCTGTAATGCTGTGTGTACATGGCATTTCGAGTTTATTTTGGAATTCCACACCTAACAGTCAACTCAGACCTCCTGTTGGATGTGTATTAGACATCCCAAAACGTTCACAACAGAACTTCAGACCATTTCCCCTAAACTTCTCTCAAGGCCCTCCCCATCTCTCTTTCTCTCTTTTTCTTTTTTTCTAGAGGGAGAGAGAGAGAGAAACATTGACATGGGAGAGACACATTGACCAGCTGCCTCCCACACGACCCTGACCAGGGCTGGGGACAAACCATAATCAAGGTACGTGCCCTTGACCGGAATCAAACCCGCGACTCATTGGTCCGCGGGCCGACGCTCTAACCACTGAGCCAAACCGGCCAGGGTGCCTCCCCATCTCTTAAAAGCCCTCCATCTGCTCACGCCAAGGACAGCGGAGTCATAGCTTCTCTGTATCCTACCGAACAAGACCAAATGCAGCCGGTGTCCCAGTCACCTGCCTGATGTTATCTCCTAACACTCTTTGCCATTCTTACAGGTGGCCACATCTGTTTCTTCCCTTCTCTCTCGGGGCTTGTACACATGTGGCCTTTGTCTGAATGCCCACCACCTGCATTCCTCACGACTCTCCCGCACCGATTCCACAAGAAAAGGACTGTGTCCACGCTGCTCCACAGGGGTCCCCACTACCTGCACGTGTACCTGGGTCATGGTAGGTGCCAAATAAACATTTCTTGACTGGATGATGAGAAAACGATCATGGGTTGGTAAATTACTCCTTTCTTCCAAACCTATCACTGGGTAGATTTGGAAATTAAACCTAAGTCTCCCTGGGACGTCATCCATAGGCTTTATTTCATAAGACGTAAAATAATTTGAGGTGTTCCCACTTTTCTGTTCTCTGAATTTATCTTTTCCTTGAAGCTTTGGTAAAATCACTTGTAAAACCATCTGGGTTAGAGTTTCATTGTCGCAACGTTTACAGATTCATATTCTTTAATAGTTACATGACTGTTTTGGTTTTCTGTTTCTTTGTGAGTCAGTTTTTCAAAGAGGTGTGGTCTAAGAAACCATTTTTCCAAGTTTTCATATTTATTCCCATAAAGTTGTGTATCATTATTTCAGGGGTCCCAGGACCATCCACTAGTTCAGTGACTCACTGGAAGGACTCAGACCCCTCAACATAAAGTTAGAATCACAAACAGGATGTATCACATCAGAGGATACAGCGTAAGAATGACAGGAAATCATACACACAGACCAAGGTAGAAGGTCAGGTGTAGGTTTCCAAGTGGTTTCTCCCTACTGGGGCTGCAAACCTCAGAGACTGTGAGATGTCCCCACGCAGGAAAGCCCGCTTGAATCTTAGGTCCATGTTTCTGATTAAATTGAAAAGTAGCAACATAAGCAGCCATACTATTGACCAGAAGCCATGCACCTGGTGAATCCTTCTGATGACTGTAAATGATGCTGGCAGCCTGTAGTGTCCTAATCACTGATGCCAGAAACTGGTCCTCACAGCTTGACCAAGGGACGCGCCCAGCTTCCAGGTGTCAAGAACCGAGAAAAACAGATTGGCTGTGTTCACTCTTTCTTCACAATAATATCCCCTCATCTTGATCACCACAGCATATATAGTTAGTTTTTTTTTTAATACTCTTTATTTATGCTGACACTTTTTGCTTAATCATTTTTGCTAGAATTTTATATTATTTATTCCAAAAACTAATTTTTTCTTTATCCATCCTCTGTAAACTAGTCTACAATATGAGATATCCTATAACATTCTATAAAATGCTGTAAAAACTTAGATTTGTAACTCATAATATATACTGTATATAACTATATTTGATATTACTATAAACTATATTCCGCATGTTTTATATTAAATAGTAGAAAATGCAATTGATCTAATCTAATCAAATATGTTCTATATTATAATTTCATCTTTCATGTGTATCCTTTTTTTCAATATGTTTTTTAAGGAGAGAGAGATAGAAACATCGATGTGAGACGATCTTTAGGAATTACACATAGCAGTAAAAAGCTGTAGATTGCATTGTGAATATTTTAAACTGGACTCAAGACTGCCACACCTCTCTCTGAAACGCCCCCACCAGGTTTCACTCTCACTGCGGCGCCTGTGGGTTTGAGCCCATGTGTACCGCCCTTCCTGCTGACTCGGCCATTCCCAGCTTGCCAAGTTTTCCAGACCTAATTTCTGTAGAGCAACCTATCATTTTTGCTCTAATTTGTATGTGTGCAATTACTATTCAATTTGAGCATCTTTTCATATATTTTATAGACTTCTAGGTTTACTTGTCTGTGAATTATCTTCTTAACCTTTACTCTTTGTAAAATTTGAGTGATTGTTTTTCTTTATTATGGGCAAGGTTTTATTACATATTTTAGACTAATCCCTTTCATTTGGAACATTACAAACATCTTCTCCCAAGCTGACATTGTTTAATAAACTTTTTTTGAATGGGTATGACGTTTCAGTTGAGCTAGATGAACAAGTTGGAGAGGTCTGCTTTCCGACATAGTGTCTATAGTTACTCATTTGCCACTGTGCCCGTCAACATTTAAAAAGGCAGATCTCATGGTGAGTGTTCTTAGCACAACAAGAAAACAAAAACAACCAATAGACACGAGGGGACTCTGGGAGGTGTTCGGTGTCTGTAATCTTGACTGTGGTGATGGTATCATGGATGTTTGCATATGTTCAGACTCATCAAATTATACACATTATATATGTGCAGTTCTTTGTGTATCAATCAAGCTGTTAAATATGAAGAGAATGCAGTAAATTTTATTTATTTTTTTAATGCTCACCTGGGGATATTTTTCCATTGATTTTTAGATAGAGTGGGAGGAAGGGAGGTAGGGAGAGAGAGAGATAGAAACATTGATGTGAGAGAGACACATCGATTGGTTGCCTCCCTCATGACCCTGACCGGGGCCAGGGATCAAACCCAAGACTCTTTGGTCCATGGGCTGAAACTCTAACCTCTGAGCCAAACCATCCAGGGCATTTTTTATATATTTAAATTCACCACTTTTTTGTGTGTGTTATGGTGTATACTTTTGAAGTGTTGCTTACAAAGTCTTGCTCTTCTCTATGTCAGAAAATTTTTCTTCTACAATATTTCCTATTAACTTTAAATTTCTAATTTTGTATTTAAGTCTTTAATATATCTAGAGTCCACTTTTATAAAACCATTTTTTATTTTTCTCCATTCAACAAACCAGCTTTCTGAACATTATCTCCAATTGCCCATACATTTCCATTTAATTATGGTGGCCTTTTTATCTAATAATAAATTTTTGTGTACAAATATTTCTACATCTGGTATCGCCATGGGGATCCATTGGCCTATACACTATTCTTAAGGGCCAATAAATATTTGTATTTTCCAAGGCATTGTGATATATCTTAACATTTGACAGGAAAGTCCTCCTACTTTGTTCTTCATTTGCACAGCTGAGTTAGAGAGTCTCCAGAAACATAATGTTATATTTAATGGCAGTCCTTTCCCTCACACATATTTTATACCTGTGAGTAGTAGCCTATATCTGCACATATTTTAACCAAATTTATGTCACCCGTACATTATTTTGAGCCTATTTCTCTCACTGGTCATTTCTCTATTTCATTTGGTATTCTTATACACGGCTGCTAATCATTCCCTTGAATTTCATCCTAGTTTATACGTTCCATTTTTTAAAAACCAATTTCTTATTGGCAGCCATTCAGATTGTTTCCAGTCCTTCACTATTACACACTTTGCTGGAACGAACAGCATTGCACATGCATCTTTTTAAACATCCGTGATTGATTCCTTAGGACAAATTGCTAGAAATAAAACTCCATCAAAATGAGTGCTGTTTTCCTGGGGCTTTTTCCTCCGGCTGCCTACCTGCCCCAGGGCTGGGTGCGAGTCCACTTCCATGGGAGGACTAGGGGAGTGCCCATCTCCTTGCGCTCCACCATACTGAGAATACTTTTAATGTAGTGGTTAGAAGAATTTCCACCTATGTAAAAAAATGGTATAATTGTTACCAGTAGAGGTTGACCATTTTAGGTATATTTATTGGCCATTTGCATTTGTGTGTGCACTTATTTCCTCTGTTCACCATTCATTCTTTTACTGATCCTTCAGAGGCTTTATCCCTTAAGTGTAAGGGATGCTGAGATGCGCCCACCCACAGACACACCCGCTCACTCACAGGTTGCTAATGTGTGTTCTAGTTTGTTTCCGGTGCAGCTGTGTTCCTGCCCTTCACTTCCGGCCACTCACTTCCGGGATACTCACTTCCGAGATTCACTCTTCCGAGTCGCTCACGGTCAGGACTCTCACTTCTGGTTCCGGCCCAGCGGGGATTTTATTGGGTTTGGCCGCATCTCCTCATCTCCCTCTGGAGAGCTATTTTCTCCTTTCGTCCCTTCCACCACCTGCACCCTACCCCCAGGAATTTCTTGTGCTTCTACTTGGGGCCTGTCTCACCGCCCCGGCTTCCAGCATCCTTGCGTGTTCCTCCTTTGATGTCATTATCTCAGAGGTTATCTGAGCGCGGGAATCCGACATGAGCCCGCTCTGCATCTCACCTGGAGGGTCTTTATCACAACCATAGCTTCCCTTCAGTGGGTGAAACTGGCCGTTTGGAAGCAGGGGAGCCGTACCCCAGGGTCTGGGTGACAGTCGCTGGACATGGGGGGAAAGTGGGACTCGTCACAGCGCAGAGGGCTGCTGAGCTGCAGACCTTGTCAGTGCCTTCTGCGGGTAGGGACTGAGCTGACTTCGCACAAGGTGTGAAACATTGCAAGACACGCGTTCCCCCGCAGGTTCCCGCCTGGGAAGCTTTGTTAACCTTCTGTTGCGCCGTATTTTCCATTATTTTGCTGTTTTGAGCTCTGTATACTTCTTATATATGGGGTTTTCCTCGCTAAGATAAAAAACCAGATTTGTTGTTTTACTTATGATTATAAATAAAATTTTAGAACATTAAATATTAGAAGTTAAAACAATCCCCATCCAGATACTGACATTTTAATAAAGTTCTTCTCAGATATTTTCTCTCTCAGCATACATGGCACTGTGTCATCACAGGCGAGGATATTTCATCAGCTGGTTCCCCTCCCTAAATCTCCTGGATGTCTCCACGTGGATGCAGACGTCTGCACCGTAATTTATTTCCATAATTTACTGACACTGATGGAGAGTTATTCATGATTATAACACAGCTTCACTAAGCATTTTTCTGTCTCTGTCTTCTATGCATGTTTATCTAATCACTACTGTAGGGAAAATCCCTGAAAGTAACTTTCCTAGGTCTGAAGCTACCGAGGCTCACACACACGCGTGAGACTGTGTGCATTCTGTATGTGTGCATTGTATATTGTGTACTATGTGTGTGGACTATGTGTTTTGTGTATTATATATGTGTATTGTATATTTAATTTTGATATTTGCCTTCCAGAAAGAGATCCTCATTTATGCTTCTTAGAATACTTTTAGTATTATGCTGAGCAAAGTAAGCCAGTCAGAGAAAAACAAATATCACATGATCTCATTCATTCGTGGAATATAATGAACAAAATAAGCTGATGAACAAAACATACCCAGAGACCTTCAGACTGACAAACCTCAGAGGAAGAGGGTGAGGGGGTGGGAAGAGATAAACCAAAGAACTTATATGCATATATGAATAACCAATAGACATAGACATCAATGCTGGGTGTGGAGGCGGGGAGATCGAGGAGGAGGGTGTCAATGGGGGAAAAAGGAGAAACATCTGTAACAATAATAAATTAATAAAATTTGTTTTGGAAAAAAAGAGAATATATTTAAGACAGTACAACTGCAACTCTTTGTATAATCACCCCTTATGAAACAAATACATTGTCACAAAGCTACCTTAAAATACTTCTGCCCAGAAAGTCAACCCCAAATCACTGAGGTAAAGGCTTCAGGAGTTTGTAGTCATTCCCTATGTCTGAGATGCCATTAGCAGCATGAAAGGACATAGAGGAGCCCTGGCTGGTTTGGCTCAGCGGTTAGAGCGTCAGTCCGCAGACCAGAGAGACCCAGGTTCGGTTCCTGCTAAGGGCACGTACCTTGGTTGCAGTTTGTCCCTGGTCCCGGTTGTCAATGTTTCTCTCTCTCTCTTCCTCCCTCTCTCCTTCCTGCTCTATCTAAAAATAAATGCAAAAATGTCCTCTGGTGAAGATAAAAAAAAAAAGGATACAGAGAAAAAAATTAGGTCTGGATTTTTTTTTTCTTTTTTTGGTATACGTTTTTAGATATCTAATGAGCTTTTAGGTTTTGTAAGTGTTTAGCTGTAGGAACTTGTCTCCACATTGAATTTCTCTGTAACATCTCATGGAACGCTATTCTCCTACGATGTTCCCGCCCCCCTTTCAGGAACAGACCCTGGCTTTACCTGGCGACTTCTCATTGGCATGCGTGCAGAAACTGTCCCCAAACAGACAGAAATTCAGGGAGTCCCAGCGACAGACAAAGAGTCCATGGGCACTGGTTTTTCTTGCTAAAATCATGCAACCTTCTCCTCGATTCATGCAGGGCCTTTTTTGCTACCTACCAAGTATAAAGTAACGCTCCTCAGAACAGAAGAGCGTCCTGTAAATGGTGACATGTAAAATCACATCTTGTGGAATCAATTAACACTAATTAATGGAGTCTTTCCGTTTTTAAGCCACTTGATCAGTGGAAGGATTTAAAGGTCTGAGAACTGCAGATGAGCAACCCCATCACAGTTCTGGAAGGTAAATGGTCCAATTAGTGAGCCAACATTTGATGGCACGGTTAAGGATGCTGCTGACCTTTCCTGGAGTGATCGTCCCACCCCTTCCTGACTTTGTAAAACACCTTCTCTCCCGGTGCCTTGAGCTGTATGCTGACTATCTGTTATATTTGCTTCTCTTTGCAGTCTTACCCTTTTCTAAGTGAAGCAAGTCAAGGGATGTTGGCCTCTTTCCGTGCCCTCGCGGGTAAAGGTGAAGGAAGAGGGAGTGTGAGACTGTGTGGGAGCGAGAAGGCAGGGAGGGACTGGCCTCCATGAAATGTTACTGAAAATGCCACCGAGCTGGGATCCACAGAAGAGTCCTGAAATCAGCTACAATGAAAGTGAAAATGCTAGATTCTGAATTTTTCCTGTTTTTCCTGTGATGCAGCTGTTTAAACACAATGATTACTCATGAGCTGGTGACAATTTAATGTTAAGTAGATATTTTGTGTCAAAATAAAAATGAAGGATTAATCATCTATTCTATAAATGGGAACAGATAATAGATCTCAAACAGACTTCAACCTAAAAAATGTTCCCTGCTAATTATTGGGTCTGTTCTCCCTCCTCCCTGAGAGCCAGGCATCTGTGCAGGTCAGGCGGTCTGTCTGTCTCCCTTCTCTCAGCGTATACAACCTCTGAAATCTGATATCCACTCACTGGCTGGTGGGGCACTTTTGCAGCTAGAGGACAAGTTTTTGGGGTACATCCCTGCTTCTCAGACCGTTCTGCCCTTTACATCACAGAAGCATGTAAGCAGCTGATGGGGGTCATGGCACTTCTTGCATACATACATGCAAAACGTTTGCGCAGACTTTCTGGGGTTCAAAGATCCCCGAAGCTCATGCATAGACCCCAGCGTAAGACCCCTGGTTGCAGAGCAAGGATTCTGAGAGCAAGTAACAGATCCTGTGGATGCCCGTTTCAGCTCTCCTTGGCCGACAGTGTGTTACCTTCAGGATGAATACAATTTCTTCCTCAGCTCCCCACACTGATCAAACTAACACTACCTTTCCCGTTCCAGTAAAATCTACTCAGGGGGCTCTGGGATATACAGTGGGTGTGAATATTGACAGTTTGTTATGTCAGTTCACCCCTCCCCAATTTCTCCTTTGAAATGAGGCTGCTGCAGAAATACCCTGTTTCCGTTCCTGGAACCCTAACATTCTGCTCTCAAGCTGATCTTCACACGATTTCGATTGGATGCAAACGTTTTGCAATTTATTTTTTCATTTCGTCAAGTTGCAAATAGTTATGAGGAGCTGTTCCATGCTATTTGGATCCTAAGCACAGCGGGTAGACGAGTCCCCGGGAGAGAAATGGTTCTCACCTTCCGGAAACTTGGCATCTCTCATCATCACTGGTTTGAGATTTGTAGGAGTAGAAAACGACTTTTTTATGGGCTTATTGACCAATGGCCCATTTTAACTTTGTGAATGCAACGCTTTAGGAGGAATTCTTTACTTTATCATGACAGGTTGCAAGCATCACTCCAGTCTTACTATGCCAGACACTCCACCAGCTCCTCCGAGTCTATGCCTCTCGGTAACAGCACCCTGATGATATGTGCCGATTGACTGGAAATAAACCCTTCGCTCCGCTGGCACTTTCGTCTGACCCAGCATCTCAGCACAATGGTCAGTTTCGAAGATTTAATTCTGTGTTGTCATCAGAGCTGAGTGCACGAAGAAAGAAGTCAAACTGGCCTAAAATCCACAGGACTGGTTCTGCCCCTGGTGCAGTGATCTTACCTCATGTCAGAGTCAGTGTAATGAAAAGATGACCGGAAATGATAGCTCAGGGAAGTATGACTGGGTGTTACTGGGCATGGCTCTAGGTGTTTAATGGAAGTGAGGGTACCTCTGGGGTTTGGTCCTACATGGAAGGTGCTTGGAAGCCATCCCGCCCATCTTCACAACAAGGAAAAAGCTGAACAAACTGAAAATTAACATCTCATTTTAGATCCATTAGAGTGTTGAGGTCACAGAGAAAACGGCTGCCCTGGACACTGAGAGACAGGCTGGAGGTGTCGGAAAATCACCCTGCACAGGAAGGCTGTCCCAGAGCAGAGCCCCCAGCTAGAGCCCAAATCTGCAGGGACACTTTAAATTGTGACCCACGAATTGCTGGAGGGTCAGTGTGGACGAGGTTGAGAGGTAAAAACCCCAGAGTTGCCCAGTCTTAGGGGCTGTCTACTGGCATGAGTTTACCAGCTTCATACCAGGTTTCTCGCAGTGATGACCCAGTTCTCGCAGCGATGACCCAGTTCTCGCAGTGATGACTAGGTCCTCACAGTGATGCCCAGGAGACAATGCTCTCTAGCTTCAGGCATGGGGAGAGGAACTGCAATCATTTTTAAATTCACCCAGACTGTCTGTTCTCCTTATCAACACCTGCTCTCATGAGAAACTATTTTACCAGGGCCTAACTACCTAGGATTTTGCTAAAATAAAGATCATATACAGTGTGCTTTCAAGCCTCAATGGTATTAAACTAGAAATTAATCGCAACATACAGGTAGAAAATCCCCAAATTTTGGGAGATTATAAAAGCACACTTCTAAATAACACATGGATAAAAGAAGAAGTCTCAAGGGAAATTAAAAATATTTTGAACTAAATGAAAACAAAAACACAACCTATCAAAATCTGTGAGATGTTTATGTAGAGAAAGCAGAGCTTAGAGGGAACTTACAGTGCAGAACACTTATGTTAGAAGAGAAAAAAATATCTAAAACCAGTCATCTAAGCTTCCACCTTAGGAAACTAAAAAATAGAAAAGCAAATTAAATTCTAAGTCAACAGAAGAAAAAAAAATTAGAGCAGAAATCAATGAAATTGAAAACAGGAACACAGTAGAGAAAATCGATGTAACCAAAGCTGGTTCTTGGAAAAGATCAATGCATCTGATAAAACTCTATCCATGGTAACCAAGAGATAAAAGAGAGAAAAAAAACAAATTAACATCTGAATTTGCTTATACTTATTAAAGAAATTTAATCAAAACTTAATAACCTTTCTAAGCAGAAAACGCCAGGCCCAAATGTTTTCACTGGTGAAGTCTACCAAATTTTTAAGGGAGGAATGGTAGCAATTCCTCACAATCCATAAAGAAAGTAGAAGCAGAGAGAACACTTCCTAACTTATTCTGGGGCCAGCATTATGTTAATACCAAAACGAGACAAAACCATTACAAGAAAAGAAAACTACAGAATAAGATGTCTCATAAATGTAGATGTAAAAATCCCCATCAAAATAATAGTAAATTGAACCCAAATTGTGTATAGGGAAATATGTACCATGACCATGTGGGGCTTATTCCAGTTATGCAAAACTAGTTTAACATTAGAAAATCAACTATTATAATTTATCACTTAAAATAGATCAAAGAAGAAGTCATAATCATATTAACAGCACCAGAAAAAATTTGACAAAAATCGTATTGCCCATTCATAGAAAATAAGTTCTCTGCAAACTAGGATTAGAAAGAAACTTCCTGACCTTAATAAAGAACATCTTTAAAAATGTTTAGCTAACATCTGACCTAATGGTGAAAAACTACATGCTTTCCCCATAAGATCAGGAACAAGTTAGGGATGTCCCCTCTCTTAAGTCCTGTTCAGCATCATACTGGAAACTCTAGCTAATGCAATAAGACAAGAAAATGAAATAAAAACCATACAGATTGAGAAAGAAGAAATAAAACTGTCTCTGTTATCAGGTGATTGAATATAAAATAAAAAATAACCAAAGAGAAATTTAAATTTGCACAACTATTTTATTACATAATAAAATGGCCAATCACACATAAAAATGAACAAAATACACAAAATCCAGGACCTGAAAATATTTTCAACCTGTTTATTTTTAAAATTTATTTCTATTTGGACCAATTTTTTCCCCCTAAAAATCTGTAAAACAGACATGTAAGATACTTCCTTACAAATAATTGGAATGCTCCTGAGGAGTGTGTGTTCATACATGTGGGTTCGATTTCTATCCGATAAAGGGAGCCCGCTGTTAAATTAGAACAGGTAAAATAGTCGAGGGAAGAGCCTTTCTGCGACCTCCAAGGTATAGAAACTAAAAGAGATACTTGTACTACGTTAAACATGTAATAGGCATTATTTTAAAATGAATCTAACAGAAACTAACTGGAGCTTCTTCAAGCGAGAAAAGGAAGTCTATGTGGAACAGAACACACATTGTGTAAGCAGCATTGTGGGAAAGCAGGGGCGGGTGTAGGTTCTGCTGTCCCCTCCCCAGTGGTGTGTGTGTGCACGTGTGTGTACATGTGTGTGGGCACACATTTTTATGTATGTGCATCGTGTGTGTTGGCTGTAAATAAGAATCAGCTTCTCACCTCCTGTCATGGGAACCATATGCTGATTGCATTCAGAGGACATCAGATTGGCCTTTCCATGCAGAAATGGGTGGTTGAGTGTTTGGACAGACTGGATCATTTATCTGAGTTAATTGCCTTTCTTTTTTCATTGTACTTCGCTCAGCCAGTTTACGGCATTACCTGGATCTATGCTCCATGTGAAAATGGATTTCATTCTGGAAACTGTAAAACTCACTTTGGCTGAGAGTGTGGTTTTCTGCTGGCTGAGATTTATGATAACGCCGTAAGCTGAAAGCAGTTTCTTCTGAGTTTTCAGCAAATTGTTCTCAGGTTCCAGGGGCCCCATGTTCGAATGCAGGTGTGGAAGCATTGAGAGGAGGCTGCTGGGATGCAGTGCATTGTGGGGAACAGAAACTTGTGAGTAGTTAATGCAGTAGAAAATAGGTCTGGCCAGGTTTTATTAGCTGGAGATAAAAGATGATAGACTGGCCCTGGACGGTTTGGCTCAGCGGTTAGAGCGTCGGCCCACGGACCGGAGAGTCCCGGGTTCGGTTCCCGTGAAGGGCACGTACCTCGGTTGCAGTTTGTCCCTGTCCCGGTTGGGGTCATGTGGGTGGCGACCAGTCGATGTGTCTCTCTCACGTCTATGTTTCTCTCTCTCTTCCCCCCTCTCTCCCTCCCGCTCTATCTGAAGATTAATGCAAAAATGTCCTCGGGTGAGGGAAAAAAAAATAGATGATATGGAATCGTACACGTGAGAATTTGTGTTGTTCACACTCGGCTCAGTGGCCTGCAGTAGGTTGTTCATGACTCTGGCCAGGGGCCTCGGAATATGACATGAGCACATGCTCTGAGCTGGGTACTGGGGACACTGCACAGACAGACCCTGCTCCTTCTGTGACCACCACCCACTCTTTGGTGAGTGGAAAACGCCTCAGTGGGTTCACCTGGCGTCAGCATGCTTCTGTGCCACCCTACCGGGCGTCTGCCAGGTGTGCAGAGGTCTTTCTCTGGACAACACCAGAGATTTCTGTCTCGGGAAGGAGTTGGATCCATCATTGCTTCAGATACATTTGGTTTACGACGTCTGCTGGAGTTTTCTTGTGGAAAGTAAAACAGGAAACAATATCAAAAAACTAAACAATAAAAAGGAAAGAAGAAAACGAACAAAAAGTTTTCAGTGAAAACACACCAATAATAGCAATGATGATAACAATAGCCAACAATTACGTAGTGATTACAATGTGCCAGGGAACGTTCTAAGCACTTTTTTTTTTTTTTTTTGGTACATGCCCTTAGCTGGAACCGAACCCGGGACTCTCTGGTCCGCAGGCCGATGCTCCAACCGCTGAGCCAAACCGGCCAGGGCTGTTCTAAGCATTTTAGATACAAAAATCATTGAATCAGAAAATCCTGTGAGATTGGTACTAATAGTATCTTTTAAAATATTTTTATTATATATATATCTATACATTCATTGTTGACAGTGTCACAGATGTCCCCCATTCCCTGCCCCCTCCAATTGCCCCCCTCCACCCTGTCTCTACCCCACCCCAGTCCTTCCTGGTACTGCTGTCTGTGTCCATGGGCTGTGCATATAAGTATGTACGTTCTTTGGTTAACCTCTTCCCGCCGCCCCTCCCCTCGGAGTTTTGTCAGGCTGTTCCCTGTGCCCATTTTATGGATGATAAAACGGAGTCATAGAGAGATTAAATGAGATACCAGAGCTAGGAGGAGGCACAGTCAGGAGGTTGGGCTTTATATTCTGTCTTCCTACCAATTATTCTGTAGCATTTCTGTATATTCCTGTAAGTTTTTAAATCTGGAGTATGATTTATAGACATATGTTAACACACTAATTGAAATGCATGTGTGTGCGCACACATGTAAATCTCCATACGTGCACACACATACACGTACATCTTCATACATACGCCACACATGCATTCACGCAGTTTCACGATGGGTGCAGGTTCCTAGGAGAAAGAGCGTGAACGGGAGTCAGATCTGATTCCTTACTCTGCGTTTGACAGCTGGGTGACTTGGGCTCCTGAAGTACGCTCCGCTCCTCCGTGCTTCGCGTGTGGAATGTGGGTTCAATAATGCTTTCATCACAGAGTTAAGGAATAGTAGCTGGAACTAAGAAGACATTAAAAAACTTGGCAACTTTTATTATATTGTTATTGATGACACAATATTTGTTGTAACTGAAGAATCCTTGTTCTTCGTTTTTTAGGGTTGGGCCTCCAATCTGCTTTTTTGCCTAAATTGTTCCCAGTATTTCTCCTCCTCCTCCTCCTCCTCCTCCTCCTCCTCCTCCTCCTCCTCCTCCTCCTTCCCCTCCTCCTCCTCCTCCTCCTCTTCCTCCTCCTCTTCCTCCTCCTCCTCCTCCTCCTCTTCCTCCTCCTCTTCCTCCTCCTCCTTCTCCTTCTTCTTCTTCTTTCTGTTAATCCTCACCTGAGGATATTTTTCCATTTATTTTTAGAGAGAGTGGAAAGGAGAGGGGAGGAGAGAGAGAGAGAGAGAGAGAGACATCAGTGTGAGAGAGACACATGGATTGGTTGCCTCCCACAGGACCCTGACCAGGGCTGTCCCCTGTGCTTCTTGTCCTTTCCTCCAGGGACTACTAGTCACATTGGCAGTGTCTGTAGACCTCAGAATCTGGAATTCCTCTTCGATTTCCTGTTGTTACCTGCCTGAGTTTTATTTATGAGAATGAGCCCAGCCAGGAGATCAGCTCACTGCCGTGTTCTCCAGTGCTGCGCAGCCCTTCCTGAAGCCTTCCCAGAGCGCACTCTGGTCTCCACGCTGCTGCTCAGCGTGGGTGTGGGGAAGGTGGGGGCGACAGGACCAGACCCGGGCCAGCCTCGAAGCAAAACGTCTCCCAGGAACCTTTGCTCAGGGGCGCAACGTTAGAGTTTCACTGTATCTCCACAGTTTGTGGGTCCTGTTCTGACGATGAGACGCAGTTCTTTCCGATGTTTTAAGTTGTGACCCAATCACTGGAGAACAAAGCAAAATGAATCTAGAACAAAAATAGGCCTCTTTCTCATCCGCTGTTTCTGATCATCTCTTGGTTATTTTCGAAGCCAGGACGACCTCTGATGCCTGTTAACTGTCTGCGGCCTGAGTGTTGGCAGCTCCAGAGCTGGGTGGTCTGCATGGCTCTGAGGTGCCCAGCAGCAGTGTCTGTCTGTCTGTCCTCTCTCCACAGCACAGTCCTCCCGAGTCCAGTGTGGGAGGCACAGAAACCGTCCGCATCTCCCTGTGCTTTCTGCTGGGTGGGCTGTTTCCAGAGTGAGGGCTCCCCCTTTGAACAGTGGGCTTTACATTGCTTTTTAAAAAGTTGTTCTGAATTGCAATCAACAGCCCCAGGAAACTGCCCTCCAGCCTTGGCGGTGTCGCGCCGGACCTGCTCCTTCCTGCACAGCTTGTATCTGATCGCCCGCAACAGACACCTCCTCAGCCTGCCACGCAAGGGGACATCCGAGGAGACCAGCGGCAAATGACGGAGCGGGCAAACGCCCGCTGAACAGCGAGGGGCCGTGCTGCGGGGAAACGCTGCGACATCCTGGCAGGAGGCACGGAACCGTCATGCCGAGACGCTGAGGGGAGGGAGGGATATCTGGGGGACACACAGCCAGAAAGTGTCACGTTGACGCGTTCCCAACGCCAACCGTGTTTGTTAAATAATAAAGCTCACGTTAAACACTATTTTTCACATTTTTAAAAATTGAATTTATTGGGGTACAGGTTTCAAGTGTACAGCCCAAGAAAACATCTGCACACGGCATCTTTCGCCCATTGCCCCAAGCATCACCCCTTCACGCCCTCTCTGTTCCCGTGACCCCTCTGTGCCCACGTCCACCTTCCCCCACCCCACCCCCTGGCTATCACCGCACTCTTGTCTGTGTCAACGCGCCGTATATACGTATTGTTGCTCAATCCTGGCACCTTCCTCCACCCAGTCACCCAACACCCCCACCCCCCGACAGCGGTCAGTCTGTCCCATGCATCCACGCCTCCGGTTCTATTTTGTTCCTCAGTTTATTTTGTTCATTAGATTCCACTTATAAGTGAGATCATGTGGTCTTTCTCTGACTGGCTTATTTCACTTAGCATAATAAAGTACATTTTTTTTTTTTTGGTTTGTTTTCCGTGTTCTTTTTGTAAGTTTATCTTTATTGTTGACGTACAGATGTTCCCCCCCCCACTATGTTATGAGCCAACATTGCTGCAAAGGGGGCACCAGCTTTCCACTGGCCTAACTGTGATGGCTGTTAGATCAACCGCACTGACTTCAAATCCCCACTCACTGCTGCCTTTGAGCCTTCTGCGTAAGAATGTCCCCCGTGGTTGAGAAGTTGTCGCTATGACAACTAAGCACTGAGCCACTGATGGTCCCAAAAGGCCAAGGGACAGCACAGGCTTCCTTTTTATAGTTACAGTCATGTGGCTCCCCGGGCCGGATCTGAGGGCATCTTCTCGTTCACTCGGGCATCATCGCTGACAGTCGTCAACGGCTGGCCTAGAGCTTGGTGCTGCCTCCTAGGTGCGTTCGTTGACTATGATGGAACTAAAGCAATGGACATTAACGTCCCACACGTAATACCAGCTGCCAGGAACACGAAGTCTTTACTTGCAAAGAGGTCCCTACTGAGAAGTAGAGAAACAGGTTTCGTGTTCACTGCAGGTGCTCGAGCTGTGTAAAGGCACACGGAGTCGGGGCAGGGACATCCTCGAGGAACTGTCCGTGTCGTGCAGAGAATCCAGGGAGGGCAAGACAGGACTTCTTTACCAGACTGGAGGGCATGAGCGGAGCCTCTGCTGCATGAAGGGGCGGGTGTTCAGGAGCAAGGGGCACTGTCCGTCGGGGGCCACCACAGGGTGCACTGCGGGACAGTGTGGTCCCAGGCAGGAGAGCTGCACCCTGGGAACTGGATGCTGTTCTGTTCCAGGCCTGGGCTCCGTTCTGAGGGTGACAGGGACCCACGTTAGGATGGCAGTGTGGCTGCCCATGCCAGGACGTTTCTCTCTGGACAGTGAGGACATGCCTGGGAGCGGCCCTGTCTTAGTGTGAGCTGTAACCTGGATGCCGAGTAAGTGTGCGCTCGCCTGCGGATGGCCACGGCGGGTACCGCAGTCACAGGCACACATTCAATCTGTGAAAACGTTTCTGACAGCGGGACAGACGATCTTTGAATGGTCACTATTTTTTCCCACAACCCACCCCATTTTTAAAAAATCTGGGATCAGAAGCAATTGCATTTTCTACTTACATAATACATTTGAATGAAATTGATTTAAGAAGCATTTTTGGAGGACTCATTTCGTGTCTGACATTGCGCTAGTGACAGGAAGCATATAAAAAGTCTAAACCATTTTCTTTGTTCTCATGAGATTTATAATCCGGTGACGGAGTCATTAACATAAGAACACGATAGACTGCAACCCAGTGTGCTCAGAACTTAGAAGAGATGAGGACATCGGGCCTCCCGCTGAATAGACGAGCAGCTGCGGCCCATCCTGGGGGACGGGTTTGCTCCCCACATCTCAGGGGAGAAGGTATCAGAGAGACGTTAACACGGGAGACGGTGACCGGGTGAGGAGATCGTGTGTGCGTGGTGGGGCCTGTTGGCAGGAGGGGCACAGCCCGTGGGGGGCTGTGGATCTGGGCGATGGCTAGAAATTCGGCGTCCCACGGCACGTGTGTGGTAAATGCCAGCACAGCGTCGGGGGTCTCTTATCAGACTTCACCGTGAATGACTGTCAGGAAGAGAGGGATCAGGTTGGCACACTTTAGAAAAGGCACCCTGGCCACCGTATGAGGCTGGCAGAAAGAACTGACAGAGATCCTTTCAACTCTGAGTGCAAGCTAGGGTGGGAGCCAGAATCGCAGATATCTGTGTCCAATAAAAACCAGAGAGATCTTACTTTCTGTCTCACCTCCTACTCACGATGGCACTGGAGGGGTGCTTTCATTATAGCAGATAGAGAGCTTAGGCCACACGCTTAGGGGTGTCAGAAACGGTGCTTTATGTGTTCTCTGCTTATCCTCCAAATCCCGTAAATCCCCGCTCACTGGTCCCGGAGATGGAATCCCAGTTAATTGGGTAAATTCACGGAAGGCTCCTTCCGAGCCCCGGCCGCAGCCTTTCAGCCACGCTGTGTTTAAGGCTGGGGAGTTGATGTCGGCTTGCTGGGGTCAGGGACTTCATCATTCCTTCCCACGCTGAAACCCTCAGTCATCCCGGCCCTGAGACAGTCCCCGGGAGGTGACTTACACAGGTCACATCCAATCCTTTGTGTCTCATGCCTGGACCTCAGCTTTAAAATCTTCAAAGTCAAATATTTGCCTATTTTATTTTCCACTTTCCTGTTCGCGTTATAAAAACATTTCCTTGAGGCTAGGGAGACTCACGGTCCAGCTGGTGCATAGAGAAAGGTCGCAGCGTACCAAGCGACACTGCAGAAAAAGATTCCAGTTATGTTCCAACATTTCACGCTGGTACATTTCTGTCCCCCTATTTACACGTGAGGAGACATCATCTGTCAGGCAGTCAGAGTCGTGGACAAGTAGTGACTGGATAGATCTGACAGAGATTGAGTCTTAAATTTCACTTCAGAAAAAGTGCCTTTGGGGAAAGGTATCTGACTTGAGTAAGAAGCTAATATCAACAGAAAATCAGATTGAAAGAATATGCAAACAAGTAATTCAACCAAATTGCCTTTTCAGAGTAAACACGGAGGGCGAAGAACTGTGTACGTTAATTATTATGTTGCCATGGTTACCTTTCCTGATTGGAACAATGCTGTCGGTTATTTTAAGGTGACTTCAGGTAATGTGTCATTTGTTGGGGAAAGGCGCTTGATTTGCATTCCGATATTTTTTAACTCGCTGTTTCTGTGGCATTTTTGTGTAGGTACACAAATCAAAATGAGAAATTAGTTGTTTACGGTGTATAGACATCATGAAAATAAATGTATGTTTACATTTCAAGGGAGCGATGCTAGATGGTTTCTGTATGTTTCACACATTTAAGGGGATTATTATGGAGGCAACACCGTAAATATCCGAAGTTGGGGGTTGGAACATGTCCTATGACCATTTCTCATTAAACATGTAATCAAGATCAAGTTAATTAAAACCCTCAAGCCTTAGTTTTTTATATGTGTTTTTAAAAATGTTTTTATTGATTTTTTTAGAGAGCGAGAAAGGGGGGGGAGAGAGAGAGAGAGAGAGAGAGAAATATCAATGTACGAGAGAGAAATATCAATGTGCGAGAGAGAAACATTGGTGCAAGAGAGATACGTTGATTGGCTGCCTCCTGCATGCCCCCTACTGGGGATTGAGCACACAACTTGGGCATGTGCCCTGACCAGGAATCGAACCAGGACCTCTCAGTCCATGGGATGATGCTCAATCCACTGAGTCACACCGGCTGGGCTTAAATCTTAGTTTTTAATTCATATAACACAGACGGCAATCTTAGTAGCATGCAATAAGATTCACACAGCACAGATGGCAATCTTAATAGCATGTAATAAGATGTGAAGTAATCAGCTGAGATTCCATTTCTTTTCTCCTGGACCACCAATTCTGTAATTATAGCTACTAAAAATAGAAGACTGTCACTAGCCTCCATTCAATTGCAAACCCGGTATCAGTGGTTAAAAAAATAACAGAATGTAAATGCATTTTGAATGAAACATCCAAAGGGAATATTTAAGTGGACTCTGGGTCATTTGCTATTACATTTATATGGCTGATGTCATGACGAAAAAAATCTTTGTTTCCCAGACAAACGGATTTGCATCATTCTGTGTTAAATATACACGTACGGAACCCTCTCGTCTCATGTGGTGCATGGCAACGACGGGGGAGTCGAGTTCACGTTGCAGGTTTCCTACTCTCAAGAGGCAGTGTGCCAAGTAGGAGATGTTCAAAGACCATGTCAAGTCATGTTGTAGCAAAAGATAATTCAGTACTGATCCTGCCTTTGTTTTGCTTACTGTGATTGTCAATTGTATGTATCAACCCGATGGAGCCACAAGATGTCCAGATCGCTGGTCCAAGATTATTCTAGGTGTTTCTGGGAAGATGTGTTTGGATGAGATTAACACATTTATTTTTTATTTTTTATCCTCACCCGAGGATATTTTTCCATTTTTGTTCAGAGAGAGTGGGAGGAAGAGTGAGAGAAACATCGATGTGAAAGGGTATGTGCCCTTGTCCGGAATTGAACCCGCGACTCCTTGGTCCATGGGCCGACGCTCTAACCGCTAAGCCAAACCAGCCAGGGCGAGATGAACACATTTAAATCACCAGTTTGAGTAAAGCAGATTCCCCTCCCTAGTGTGGGTGGGCCTCATCCAATCAGTTGAAGGCCCCAAAAGCACTGAATAGCACTGCATCGATCTGCTTTCAAAATAGGACATCAGCTTTTTGTCTGCCTTTTGAGTCGAATGGAAACCTTGGCTGTTCTTAGGTCTCAGGCCACTGGCCAGCCTTCAGGCTGGAACCGGAGTCACGCGCCAGTTCAGAACGAGGCTCCTTTCTGAGAAATGCGTGCTTGGGCAATTTTGTCATCATGTAAACACTAGAGAGTGTCCTCATGCAAACGTAGATGGTGCAGCCCACTACTGGAATTGTACTCACTGTACTTTCCCATGGCTGGCAGCTGAGTAGGTTCACGCCCGCGTCACCATAAACGAATGAGTATTGCATTCCACTGTTACATGACAATGGCTTTGGCATCACTAGGAGTTATGAAAGTTTCAGCTCCATTATGATGTTATTGGACCATATGTGACTCATGACTGTCCATGTGCTTTCCTAGATCCCCTGCTTGCTGACCCACCTGCAGATGCTGGTACATGTCAGCGTCCACAATCATGTGAGCAGTTCCTTATGATAAATATTATTCTGTATTTATCAGTCCTAGTTGTTCTCTTTCTCTGGAGAACCCTGACTCATACATTCATCATAGATTTTTGCATTAATATTGATTTGTAAAAATATTACATTAAAATATACATTTTAAAAAAGATTCCAAAATTTTAAAAAATTTTCTGTCTTTGCTGTTGATAATACCCACCTAGCTCATAACACACCAGAGTCCTTGCCAAGACCAAACAGGCAATGCTCTTTAACTATGTCAGCTCTTTGCATAGGCAGGCTCTCCTGCCAGGCGTCTGATGCGTACTACTTATTTTCACCACCCTACCTAATTGTTATCACTTCATATTTCATTTTCACTCTCTCCCCCCTGTGCTTGCATAGTGATTATTATTATCTTAAAAATACTCACCTTGACATTTTACCTATACTCTTAGAAATTCATCTCTTCCACTAAAATGCTGGGGAGAGAATGAGAGTGCTTTCTCTGTGGATGACTCTTACACCAGTCTGTGTCCAGCCTGGGGGACATTAGTTGATGGCTAAATGACAGCTCTCAGGGAGGGAGTTATAGGTGTCATGATAGAGGTATGGCTAAAGGAGTTTCTGATCACACAAGCAAGAAGTAGAATTTCAAGGTAAAACCTCGAGAAATCCCCAGGAGCATGATGCCTGTGATTTGCCAGGTCTGGTGTTAGAGGACAGGGGAGCATTGGAGGCTGTGCTGCCCTGCATCTAATCAGGTGTTAGAACAGGAAATGAGATTCACACCATTTGTGTGGTATGCGATAAACATATGCAATCCAAATTTCTGTTCAAATGGAAAGATATTAAAAGCAATATTGAAAAGAATGAGAAACTTGGAAAACTTTTAGCCAATTGGCATAGGATTTTAATTGCTTGATTTCACAGTTACTGCACTTGGTTCCAAGAAATCAACAGCTTTGGGGACTCTGTCCATGTAAACACTGGGCCTTTTTGTTTTATTTTGAGGAGTCTCATCATCACTCCAGTCTATCCCTCCACGGTTTTCTGTCTGCTCTGTCTTAATTGCCCTGAAATACTTCACATAGCACTCATTGGCTCCAGCCAGCACCTGACTTCTGCCTGTGTATGGGTTGCTATACAATAATGGCTCCTCGGTTATTTCTTGGACTCTGGCTTTACCTTACATGAGGAGCCTCTAGGAATTCACCGTTCTCGATGATGCTGAATTCCCATCCAGGCGAATGTGACACCGTTGGTCGGTGTCACTTGAGCTCTGAACTCTTCCGTGGCGACATCTCTGTGGGCAGCCAGTGAACGCACACTCACAGTATGCACTTTCACCTAATGGACTTTCCTGTTACTTTTCAAATGTACTTTAAATATAATTTTTCAATGCTATGCATCCTGAAGGGAAAAAAGTAGGTCGCTTTACATCTATCATTTCTCACTTTAAAACAATACTTTTTATTTGGATAGCCTTTAGTTTTTAAACTACAAAGCAAGTCATGAGTAATTACCCCCAAATTACAAATGAGAATAAGGGACCTACACCTGGGGTCACACAAATGTAAGAGACAGGACTGTAATTGAAACTGTGACTCCCATGCAGTCTTGCTCATAAAATACTCTTGGACAATCATGTCTCTGAGGGAGATAGGACATTGAGATGAGAAAAAATAGAATCCTTGACTTTAAATGTTTGTTGACTGCAACCGCTAAATATTCTCCCACCACAAATGTTGTCTCTTTAAATAGAAATGTGTAGCTTTGAAAATTCCTTTGAAAAAGTCCCAGCACAGAATACTTTATTTTCTCAATAGAATCTTCTTGCAAAGGTGTTATTGGGGTAAAGGGCCAGACCGTCTCCTGGGGCGTCACGTGACACGTTGACGATGATCCTTGCCTGCGGGTGGGCTGATGTGCTGAAGTTTGGGGTCCTGACCCAGAGGCCATCACCGCTCCAGAGGCGGCCCTTCACCAGCAGGACTCCTGCCACTTGGATTCTGCTTCAGGGTGAATGAAAATGTGCCCCTCTGCGTACTCCTGCATGATGGCCCTTTAAATATGTGGGGGCCCCTGAGCCATTCCATTACGCGTTAGGGCCCCCAAGTTCCATCGGTCTGCTCTCTGGACACCCCAGCTGACTGATCTCCTCTCTGGGAAGCTGCGCCCAACACCCTCACACGGTAACTACCCCTGGATGGACCCTGGCTCCCTGGAGGAGGCGCTGGCCCCTGTGGTGTCCCCTGAGTATTCGCTGACCTGACCTGCCGATGCCTGCATCCCAGAGATGGTTTCCGCACTGGCAGAGATTCCTCCTGGGCTGTCTTCTCCGGAGCAGGGAGGCCTGGCCTGACCTTGGTGCTGTGGATGCGTCCTCCGTGCTGACTTTCCTGTTCCAGGTTCGACTCCAGGAATATGTATCAGCTACTCAGTGCTTAACTCCTACGCCAACGACAAGGCCACCACCTTCCGACACGGTAACAACAGTTTCCAATCCTGCCTCCTCCAGGAGCATTTGCTGACTGTTGACTCCCTGCTGGTTTCTGCTGAGAGACACGCCGAGCTTGCTCCGAAGTCCAGGAACCAAGGGTTTTGTGTGGGCAGCAAGTGGACCCCATAGTAGCTTCGCCTCCAGGCAGCCCAACCTCCTCGTGGATGCAGCTAGGATTCGGCCCCTGTCCACCCGGCGAGTGACTGCTGCAACCTGTGAGCTCTGGGCTCGGGCAGGGCAGTCACCCAGGTCTGCGTGTCCTAAGAGTGGAAGCCGGGAGCTCATTGCTCTGCTCCCAGACGTGTGACATCCGCAGAGGTTAATAGAATATTTTCTCCTAAAAATTGAGGTCATAACAACTCTTGGCTCCTCACAAGATTTGTTTACTTATCCCAGACTACCAGGACTTACAGATTTGCAGTAGCAAAAATACTGATTTCCAAAGCGGCCTCCGCCGTTATTTTACATCCAGGATTTACTTCGAGTGAGTGTGGAAGAAAAGCTTTAGTAGGGGTTTGCCTTCCGGGGGCGATGGCACCGTCCTCTGTCTTCGGTGGTCCATCGAGGGTATTTCCCGGGGCTCTGGGGGTTATTTCTCTTCATTCAGGTTTTTTCTACCTACGCAGCCACATTTCCGAACCTGTGCTGGAAGCCGAGTGGTTTCTGAGCGAGAGCCCTGATGCATCCATATCCGGGGTTCCCCCATCATTTCAGTAGGGTAACGCCCCTTCAAGCTCATGTAAACCCTCAGTTTCACCTCCTCTTCACCAGCTCCTTTCCCTGTTTTCTCCACTGTGGAGGGGTTACCTGGCCAGATACTGCGCTGTCCTTCTGCTTGTCCAGCCTCTGACCCCTCAAACTGACCACACTCCTGATGGTGAGGTCGCACAGCGTCCCTGAGGTCACACTGTGTCCCTGAGAGCACTCTGTCCCTGAGGTCACACAGTGTCCCTGAGGTTGCATGGTGTCCCTGAGGTCGCACTGCATCCCTGAGGTCGCACAGCATCCCTGAGGTCGCACTGTGTCCCTGAGAGCACTCTGTCCCTGAGGTCACACTGCGTCTCTGAGAGCACTCTTCTCCCACACGGAGCACGGTCCCAGCGCAGGGCTTCACTGATCCCTGCTCTCGGTGTCTTCCGTTCCACTTCCCTTCAACCTGTTCTCCATGGCGCCAACAAAATGATTTTCCCAAAATGCAGAGAAAGACTATCTTTCTCTTTGTTTAAAAACTCTCCACAACTCCCCCATTGCTTTTTTCTTTCACCAACACATTCTGTTTAGTGTGGCAACATGCACGGCACGGAAGACTTGGCCTCCCACTCTCCCTGAGTGCACAGTTCAGTGGGGTCATGTCCGTGCAGGGTGTGTGGCCGTCATCAGCTCGCACCTGCGCCGCTCTGTCTTCCGAACCTGACACGGGACCCGCTGAACAGTGCCTGCAGCAGGTCTGGCCTCTGGCAGGCAGTGGGCACCACGCCGTGTCAGGAACGTTCCGTGGTACCTCTGTCAGACTCTTTCTGAAACACTGCCAGCACCAGTACTAAGCACGTCATATACATGGAAAATATGTTTTCTTTTTAAATTTTTTTCTTTATTGATTTTAGAGAGACAGGAAGGAGAGGGAGAGAGAGAGAGAAACATCGATGAGGAGAACATTGACTGGCCGCCTCCTGCATGCCCCCCACTGGGGATCGGGCCCACAACCTGGGCATGTGCCCTGACCGGGAATCGAACCCGCGACCTCCTGGTGCCTGGGTCGATGCTCAACCACGGAGCCACACCGGCCGGGCCAATGCCCTTATTTACACCTGGCCTGGCTGTTCTAGCCATCAGAGATCAGTCACTTCTCCTGGCCTCTTGGCTCATGTAGGAAACCAAGGGGTTTGACTGATTTGTCGAAAATGAATCCTATTTTCCAGGTTTTATCTTGACATTGTGGTCAGTCCACTGGGTGCTCTTGTCCAAAGTCTTGGTCCAGAAGAGTCTGGCCTGTGTGGAGGGATGCGGGGCCAGGCTGGCTGAGTGTTTCATTCCCCCACAAATGCACAGCATCACGGAGACACGGCTCGGTGGGTGCTGGGGCATCGTCAGGAAGTGCCAGTTCTAGTTTTCGGAAGATGAACTGAACCTGTAAGGAATCCAGTCTGGATGCCTTTGGGCACTGCACCTCGATGAGTAACTCAGCTAATTCGCACCGCGGTTATTTGCACATTGTGAGAGCACACGCTTTGAAAGCATTTCTGTACCTTTGCCACATTGCCTGTTCAACGCGTCCTGGAAATGGACCGTCACGTGCTCAGTGTCCCCTTTGGAGCGTATGTGTCACCGGGGTGTGACCTCCACCTCTTGCCCCACCAGGGATAGAAAACACACTCTCCCTTTTAAAGGTTTTGAGAACAAGATTTCTCAGTTTCAATGTGTGTGTTTCAAGAAGAGTAAGCTTGGTCGCACAGCACGGTGGCATGCCTTAATTTTCTGTGCACTCATATTAAAACGTGTAGAGTCAGTGGAGTAAACCTCATGTAATTATCTACACTAGTGAAGGAATCCTGTCGTCCGGGAGTGAGTACGTGTGAGTGAGAGAAGGAGGTGGTGGACAGAGAAGGGGATTTTTTAATTCCATCCCTGAGGACAGAGGTTACTGTGGCCCTGTATTAGCCGTAATTCTGCAGAGAAACAGAATGGATCGAGGATTATACGTTACATAAAACACACCACGTATACTTTATTTATTTGGAGGGAGTGGCACTTATTCCCACCGGCCATCCACCTGGCGTGGGGCATGTGGCCACGGGAAGCTGCCACCACGTGAAGGCGCTTGTGCACCTGTTCGTCTGTGCAGATGCCTCGGAGTCCTCGCGGTCCTTGCCTGGTCTGCAGGAATCCTCGTGTCCATCAGCATTACGCTCGGGGCACTCACGCAGCAGACGTGACTCGTGAGGCTCAGGGATGTCGGGCATGTCCCCATGTCCCCCAGTGGCAGGTGGCACAGTGCAGAACAGTCTGTCCGTCCCTCTGTCCCCACCTTTCCTCACTGCTGGCTGAGGCGTGGGAGACCGCAGAAGCATCAAGCGCATTTCCATTTAAATGTAAATTTCCGGTGTACGGAAAGATAATTCTACATCGACCTCCCTCCGGATTACCCCTGCCATAGCTCTGTTCCGTTAGCAAAAGGAATTCAGAGGTGGCGGCCAGGTGGAGATGTACTGATGGGTAATTCTGATTTTGGTTATTTTCCTAAAATGTTAAAGAATGGCAGTGAACAATGCCCAACCAAAAAGTATTGCGATTTTTTTTTTCTTGAGAAATGATGCCATTTAAAAATAGAGGCCACGAATTGAGAGAAAACCCAGGAAGGTAACCTTTCACTGGAAAGTGGATACATTGTGACACTCCTGCTGTAAAAGTCTGATGGTGTATTAATGTCCTCGCATACATTATCTCAAATTGTCCCTTTCAGTGATAATGGCTGTTCCAATTACATAATAGCCACTCACCTGTAATTACGAGTTTTCAAAGCCTGAAATGATTCCAGTTGTTTTTCTCTGCTCTTTCCAGGTACAACGGCTCCGTGTGGCTTTGGGAACTGAAAGGCTCGCCTGAACTTTGTCTGTTTCCACGTATTGTCTCACGTAGCCACTGAAATTCGTCTCGGGTGCGTGCGGAGCCTGGGACAGTACCGAGGGTGTTTATTAGATAAAACGTCAGCCCTGAGGACTTCAGTGACCCATATCAGCTGCCTCCAGTTCCCACCCACACACATCCAAGCCCCATTTGTCTTTTGCAATGGATTTAACCTACGTTCTGATCGCTTCCACGTGCCCTCCTACACCGCATCGTGAAATGCATCCAGGCCACGCCCAGCTCCGTCCTGCTGCCGCCGGGGATAACATCCACAGACCCTGTGGCACTAGGAGCCGTTTCAGAAGGGCAGTGCTTGGCATAGTAGGATGTGAGCTGAACCAAATTCGTGTTGGAAAGAGACTGAGTTTTCAACCAGACACTGGTATTACGGGGAGCTTAAAGAGGACCCTCTCCTCTGGCTGGGAACTAGGAACACACAAAGGGCATAAACATCGTTACATATTCCCTTGCAACTGATTTGACATTGTCAAGGGGGCAGAAACACGAAGAACTCACCAGCTGACCGCTGACGCCGTATCACTCACTCACTCCGTCTCTAGCTGGCAGCTAACCTGGGTGCTGAGCTGCAGCGAGGGGGGTCGGCACGTCTCAGCACAGGAGTCATGTGTTATAAGCTCTTGGGTGGCTCAGACAATGGCCAGGAGAGTTCCAGGTTCCTGCTTGAAGAGCGTGCCAGAACCGTAGTCCGAAGTCACATTACGGGTCGGGAATCATGACCACGCTCTCCCTGCTGTGCGTGGACTCACTTTTAGAGCCTGCCTGGCCGACACCCCAAGTGCTGGACAGTAGCCCCTGGACAGGGAAGGCTGTCCCTTTTGTGGGGACCCCTCGCCCCGGGGCAGTATGTGTGATTGCCTTGGATGACTGGCTTTCTAGTCCCAGCAGGGAGGGGACAGGGGTGACGGACCCACGCCACCTTGTCTTGGCCCCGCGGAGAGGGTTGTCTTGCGCTGTGGACTTCCAGAGTAGTGGGCAATGTCCGCTCCTCTCTGAGGTTCAGGGATCCCAGGAAGGGTGGCCAGAGACAAGGCCCAGTGTCCACCAGCCATCTGGAGGACAGCTGAGCCGACAAGCCAGGGCACGGCTGTGCCACGAGAGGTGAGCTTGGGGTGACTGGAGGACAGCTTTCTGCTGAGACCGGGAAGTGAATTGCTTCGGGCCCTTCCTGTGTTCTGTGCCCCCGGGAGCGAGGCCGTGGCTAAGGCCTCCCTCTCTGTGCATGTGCTCGCTGGGCGTGGGTGCTCAGCTCCTTGGTTGAGTCTGAGTGTGTCCCCTGCGCAGGGCACCTCCCAAGGAGGCAGCAGTGACGAGAAGAGGGATTGCACTCGGGCCGTCGGCTGAACAAACATTGTTTTATTTATTTCAAATTATCATTATGTGACAAGCACTCTGGAAGGAACTACCAGCACCTGCCTCTGATCTCCTTGGCTGGTGACGTCAGAGCCCAGGGGACAAGGCAGTTGGTGCCCTTTCTCTGTCACTCGAAAAAGTGAAAGGTGCTTACCGTTCGTCTGTCCCCAAACCCTCCCCACCCCAACCAGCCCCGCCTGTCACTCCAGAGGGAACCACATACGCATTCAGGCATTCCGTGAGCACCCCGTAAGGCCTTGCAAAAACAGTTACATTGCAGAAGTATTTTCCCAAGCTGAAATTAAATCACACCACGCCCCCTCTGTATTATTGCCTCCCCCCAAAGCAGGTGGCTTCCACGTCAGGGCGGATTCTAACCCGTGCCTCCCCAGGCGTGCTTGGTTTCCACAGCGTGTCGCTAACACACGTGATTAACCATCCCTCCGTGAAGGACACAGTGCACTTCTAGCCCTGCCTCACGCCTGGGACATGTCTGACGAGGGGTGATCATTCAAAGCAGACATCAGGCACTGAGGGTTCAAATCCCGCCTCCACGTTTCAAATGTGGGGTCTCGTAGCAGCTCATGGGGGGCCCTGGCTCTCAGTTTCCCCTTCTGTGGAGACAGGGCTATAGCTCACAGGTACATGGGACACTTCACATGCGGTTATGTTCAGTCAGGAACTTTGGAAAATAAGGTACGCAGTGTTATCATATCTCTGCTGGCCACAGCGACTGTATCCAATAACGATTTCCTTTTTCTCTCCAAACTCGTCCCTTGAGCATGGGCGAGAGAGTGCTGAGAATCAGTGGAAAGGCTTTGAGGGGCTGCAGACGGCTGCAGCGCACGGTGCAGGTGACATGTGCTGAGAGGCCTTGGCAGCGAGACGGTCTCGGGCGGCGGCCGCTCGCGTGGACGGTGGGGCCGGTGGGGCCGGTGGGGCTGGTGGACGGTCGGCCGGCAGGCTTTCATCCCTGGACGGAATCGATCCCGGGAGAGCGCGTTTCGAAGGGCCCCGCTCATCTGCAGTCTGTCTGTGCTCTGAGTGTTACTGCAGCTTCTCTCCCACAGAGCAAACATCACCAGAGGGAAGACCGTATCTCTCCATCTCCACACAGAAGAAAAGGACAGCTTAGCACCCTCGGTAAGAGATGCAAAGATTCGAGGTTTTGAGGAGTGTTTATGTTTTCTTCCCCCAAGAACTGAAGAAAAAGAAAGCCGAAGGGCAGAGACCCTGGGATGCGATGGCATCCTTCTCAGTTCAGGACGGACTTGGCAGGCTGAGCTCTCATGCCCAAACACCCTGGGGGGCGGTGGGCCTCCGGCCCCTTCCTCGCCGTCCCCACAGAGTAACCGAGAACAGGATTTTAATTCCCCAATCCATATGACGACACGAAAATCAGCCTCCACACGCCAGGGGAAAAGGGAACTCCATGAAACGTACGGCAGTTTGGTCTCTACGATGCCACCTACACCTGTGACGTTTTATGTCCCACACCTGACGGCCGCGGTTTGTACTTCTACGGAGAAGAAGGAAGCAGATATGGATGGACCCACAGACTTCTGCTGCTTTCCTGTGGTTTTGGTTTGTTGTCTCTGAAAAGCATCCCAGTCTCTCGTTAGACCGGACAGGACCATTTCGAGCTGCTTCTGCGTTTATACTCTGGGCTACTCTGACCATTGGTGTTTGTTCTTTTGTTTTTATTATTGATTTCAGAGAGAGAGGAAGGGAGAGGGAGAGAGATAGAAACATCGACTGGCCGCCTCCTGCATGCCCCCACTGGGGATCAGACCCACAACCTGGGCATGTGCCCTGACCGGGGACCAAACCGGCGACCTCTTGGTGCAGGGTCGACGCTCAGCCACTGAGCCACACGGCCGGGCTGACCTCTGTTCTTTCCGTGGCCTCCTTCTGACCCGTGTTTTACTTTGGCTTTGCAGATCTCCTGTGACTTCTAACTGGAACCATCTCCCCGTCGGAATTCACTCGGCTTTCTGGGAAACTTTTAGGGACATTTCAGATGAGGGGATTGTGGGGACCACTCAGAACTGATATACAGATTATTTAAAACTAAAGACATTTGCGACTCAATAGTTGCAGAGAAAAGCCTCCTAAGAGCTTTCCCCGTCTCGCTGAGAGCAGAAACTCCTGGGCACGGGACTGCCACAACCCTCTGCGGAGGAGTCCAGCGCCGTGACGAATGGACAGAGGCGACCACGCGCACCTGTGTGAGGAACGTGACCGCACACCTTCTTGTCTCCTCCCCCCGCTGAGTTAGGTGTTCGAATCCCCACCCAGCTGTTCGGAGAGCCACCTCTCTTTGGGTCCCTGAGTGCATACGGATAAACTTTGTTTGTTTTGCCAATTGAGATGTCAGTTTCTGTTCAAATGACAGAAAACCTGAAGCCTCAGAGGGCACAGGGGCACGTTTTTCTTTCCCGACAGGGACCAAAGGCTCCCAGGTTTGGCCCGAATGTGTCATTGTATTACCGCCCCTCTTGAACGATGGTTTACATGGATCTAATGAGAATTCAGACATGTGAATGTGGGAAGTTCTGGGGGTGTGTTGGGTGGGCATGGAGTTGGCAGAACAGGGATTGTTATGAAGCCATTGTCATCTGGAGACAGTCTACCCCATACTCGAAGAGGCTGATGCTGTGAGCTGACAATGCTTCTTGATGATGCTGTTACCGGTGTCCAATTTTTATGTACGTTTAAATACTCTGGATGCAATTAGGACTAAAAAGAGAGGTAGACGAGAGCAGCGGAAACAAAAAAGCAGTAATGCACCCAATGCTGTGTGTTCGTATCAGTATAATAAAATCTGACTTCTTAGTCATCCATGTTTTCAAAATGTTTTTAAAATAATTCCAGCTGTAGTAGGTTCATAAAGAGAGAAGATGGCGTGAAACAAATGAAAATGAGAGTCATTTCCACGCAGAAGGCAGGGTCGGGGCTGCTGGCCTTGCCGTTGCGTGGGTGTCCCTCACCGCTCTCTCTTCGTGCTCTTACGACGTGGGGTTCACTGGTGTGAGCCCCACAGATACAATCCCAGTGTAATTGTAAAGTAATCAGAATTCAGTCAATACCTTGTAGTAGACACTGTGTACAGTCATAAATGTCAGGGCTAAGGCAAAAGCGTCAGGTGCTGACTTACAAAAGGATCACTGTCACTTTTCAATAAGAACATTTGTTTAGCATCACAAACACGGGGGCGCGAGGTGCCCTGGCGTTGGGTGGTTTCCTGCCTGAATGAAAATGAGGATTGGCTTTGCCCTCATTCTGAGGGCTGCGGTTCTCACCTCTTCACAAAGTGATGGGATTCTTAATTTTGTACCTGGGCTCATGGCCACACAGGAGAAAGACAGAATTCCCAGTCTGCTTTGCAGCTAATTGTGCTCATTTGACCGAGCTCAGGTTTACAAGCTAGGACAAAAAAAAAAAAAAAAAAGAAAGAAACTCACAGTTTACAGGGCATGTTCTTGGGTGACACTCACTCCCCTTCTTCGTCTCTTCCTCTGTCCCAGAACCCATGATCCCATCACCACAATCAAGGCGAAAGGCCTATTCATCACCTCCAAAAGTGTCCTTGGGTCCCTTTATTTTTTCTTTCTTTCTTTCGGCAGTGAGACCCTTAATATGATCTCTGCCCTTTTAACGAAATTTTCAGTGCACAGCACAGTATCATTGACTGTGGTTGCGGAGCTGGAGATCTCTGGAGTGGATCCTTCTTGCATAACTGAGGCTTTGTACAATGCAACAACTCCCATTCCCCCCTCGTCCTGACCCCTGCTCACCACTGTTCAGTTCTCTGCTTCTACGAGTTCGAATATTTGGGGTACTTCATATGGGTGGAATCGTGGAGTACTTGCCTTCTGTGACTGGCTTACTTCAGGTAACTGAATGTCCTTCAGGTTCATCTACGTTGCCACAAATAATTTCGTTCTTTTTAAGGGATGACTAATATTCGGTTGTGTATTCAATGGGCTTTGGATTGTTTCCATAACTTGAGTATTATGATAAAGCAGCAATCCTGTCCACAGGAGTGCAGATGTCTCTAGAAGCTCCTGAATTCAGTGCTTTTGTATATATACAAAGAAGTGGAATTACTGGATCATGTGACTGTTCTATTTTTGATTTTTGAGAAGCCTCCACGTTTTGTAAAGTGGCTGCAGTATTTTCGCCAGCAGTGTAGAAAGGTTCCAATTTCTCCACTTCCTCACCGACACTTGCGATCTTTTTTCGTTTTGATGACAGACACCCAGCTGCTGTGAGGTGTTCCCTGGATGCAGTTTGATTTGCATTTCCCCGATGAATCGTGATGTTGGACATCTTTGCAGGCACCTGCTGGCCATTTGCATGTCTTCTTTGGAAAAATGTCCAAGTCCTTTGCCCAGTTTTGAAAACACGATTCTTATTTTTTTATTTTGTGTTTGCTATTGAGTTGTAGGGCTTGTGTATATACTTTGGATAATAACTCCTTATGAAACACATAGTGTAATGGTTCATTTTGTGTATTAAATTGACTGGGCAAGAGTGCACAGATGAAGCATTGTTTCTGGGTGTGTCTGTGAGAGTGTTTCTGGGTGAGATTGGCATTGGAGTCAGTGGGCTCAGTCAAGTACATTGCCCTCCACAGTGTGAGTGGACTCCTCCGATCCACTGAGGGCAGGGATAGAACAAAAAGTGGAGGCAGGACCAACTTGCCTCTTTCCTACCTGCCTGCTGGGCTGGGACACGGTTCTTCTCTTGGGCTGGGATTGACGCCAGCCGCTGCCCTGGTCTCAGGCCTCAGACTGGGACGGGAGCCCTGCATCACCCCTCCTGTGTCTCCAGCTCGCAGACGCAGATTATGGGACCTAGACTCAGCTTCCATAATTACATGAGCCTATTCCACAGAACCAGTTCTCAGAATAATATGTATTCTGTTGACCCTTGAACAACATGGATTTGAATTTACATGCATTTTTTTTAACCGACACTGTTACTATATTTTCTCTTCCTTATGGTTTGCTTAATAACATTTTTCTTTTCTCTAGCTTACTTTGTTGTAGGAATACAACATTTAATACATATAACATACAAAACGTGTGTTAATCAACTGTGTGTGTTATTGGTAAGGCTTCCGGTCAACAGCAGGTTGTTAGAAGTTAAGCTTTTGGGGAGTTGAAAGTTTTGACAGCACAGAGGGCCAGCACTCTTAGTCTCCCTGTATTCAAGCTTATGTGTATATCTTATCGGTTCTATTTCTCTGGAGAACCCTGAAAGTTACACGTGGTTTGCAAACATTTTTGTCCAGTCCACAGATTGCCTTTTTCATCCCGTAGATTGTGTCTTTTGCTGTTCAGAGCAATTTAGTTTGGTTGAACCCCACTTGTCTGTGACAACAGACCAATTGCACAGAAAAGCGAAACCAGATACACACCCACAGGTGTGGTAAGCTCACCTGCAGCAAAGGGGCCAAGAATACTGAACGGGGAAATAGTCTCTCCAACAAACGGTGCTGGGAAAACTTGACGTTCACATGCAAAAGAATGAGGTTGGGCCCCTCTCTGACACCGCTCATAAAAATAATTTCCAAACGCGTAAAATATTTAAACAGAAGACCTGAACATGTAAACGTCCTAGAAGAAAACTTAGGGGACAAATCTTCTTGACATTAGTCTTGGCAATCATTTCTTGGATGTGAATCTAAAAAACACACGCGGCAAATGCAGAAAACAGATGAGAGGAGGAATCAGAACAAAGCTGGTTTTAAAAAATACTTTGACTTGTTTAAGTGTGAGAAGCAGGTGGCTGTGGGCTGGCACCCAGCACTGAGTGAGCTCCTGGGTGGCTCAGTGGGCACCTGGTGTCCCGTCTATGTGGTGATTTTCAGAGGCGGGGATGGGGAGGTCTGATCCCTGCTTTCAGGGGACTTAGACGGGGGAGAAACCAAATGGAGGGACTGAGTGAGTGGACACTTGTTTCTCACCTGCGCGGAGAACAGGCATCCGTACTGTCGCTCTCCTGTGTCAGTTTCCTGACCTTTCATTTCCTCTTCCCCTTTCTCTCTTTACACTGTGTTTGCTGTTATTTGATGTTGATTTTTGGTTTCATTGTCATTAGCCTTGAACAACCCCCAATTCTGTTTAAAACGGTGGAAGTATGCACACATCAAGAAACAGAGAGAGATGCTGGGAGAAGAAAGAGGAAATTTGCCTTCAGGGCTCATGTGAGAGTTGTTTTATATTTAGAATACAATAGAGTCACTTTAGAATATGTGTTTGAGTAAGTAATTTCATTGCAAAGGAAAATGAAATAGAAAAATAAAAGAGGGAGTAAAACAATAACACCTTAACATTTGTCTTGGTTGCATAGGACTGGAAAAAACACGACGTATCGTCGGATTGGCTTCCTCTTGGCTTTACAGTAAAACGGCAGAAGCAGGATTATTACCGCTGTGCTGAGAGCTGTAAGATTTCTGTTGGTGAGACTGACACTGTTGCCGTCCTTAGTGTCACCTTGTAGCACATGTGCATCAGGACATGTCTTCCTGGAAACCTCAAGTGTGTTGAAACAGCTGGGCGTGTAGAAACATATTTACACGCGCGTCTATTTAAATGCAACGTGTATAAAAGAGAAAGGTACAAGGTCAAACATTTCCCAAGCGGTGGTATTCTTCTCAGAGATGTTTTGCCTATTTTCTGAAGAAATTATCGGACAGAAAACCGAATTTTGAAACTGAGAATGATAAAAACGTATCCAACGTCCAAAAGAAGACGCTTGAAATGAAGGCCTTTCCAGTTACGAAAGTAAGTTATTGGGGAGTTCTGTCACATTGTCTGGTGTGAAGTGGAGGGGGGAGGCAATAATCACGTGGGCTATACCCACCTTTTCTTTTTTTAATCCTCACCTGAAGATATTTTCCCATTTATCTGCAGATAGAGTGGGAAGGAGATAGAGGGAGAAAAGGAGAGAGAAACATCGACAAGAGAGGGACACATCGACTGGTTGCCTCCCGCATGACCCCAACCAGGGCTGAGGTCGAACCACCACCGAGGTACATGCCCGTGGCCAGAATTGAACCCGAGACTCATTGGTCCGCAGGCCGATTCTCTACTGCTGAGCCAAACCGGCCAGGAATACCCATCTTTTCTTCGTCTTTCTTTTCTATCACTCATTTTAAATCTCTCAATATTCCCCAAGTGTTTATTTCACGAAATACTAACCTTACAAGCTCTCTTCGTAACAGTGGCGCTGCGTTTGCTGTTGTGAATCAGGCTGGAAACCATATCCTTCGGGCATTTCTCACGTGTTCCTGCGCAGGACGCCCACGACTTGCCTGCCTGGGGTGACCGATCGGATCCAGTCAATCTCAAACACGTTCCTAAAGGACTGCGGTTCTGGCTGCTCCTGACCCTGACAAACACGGCCCTCAGCGCGTTCTCGTGTGGCATCTCTTCCAAGTTTGAAAACAGTCTCTCCTCCAGGGGCTTATCGCTCCCTGTCTTCAGGGGTTCAAGCTTCGCACCGCAGCCGTCGTGGAGGGCCCGGGAGGAGAGCTCCTCGCCCCTTGCCGCCGGACGCTCAGTCATCCCCCAGGAGCCGGAAGACTCTGAAAGGCGGGCTCTGCCTTCGCTTCGCGAGGTGGCCCTCTCGGTGCGCACTTCCAGCTGTGTGACACCCTCTCCACTCGGAGGGCAGTCTGACCGAATGGACTGCAGAGGAAAGAGAAACCTGCTTGAAGTTCCTACGATTCCGATTTGCACTCTTTGCTTTTGGTGATTTGCTTCTTAACCCTATTTTTCTGGCTACTTGACTTCATTTCTAATCGATTCCTGACCTCACCCCCGTCCCCTTGACCCCAAGAGGACGCCGTGTTGTGACGGACAGAGAACTGTGTCTGCAATAAGGAGTCGCTGGTTTTGAGTTTATGTCCTCATAATAAGTGAGATAGATGTAAGGGCAGGAAGGGGGCCAAAGCAAACCCTTGTCAGTTCACAGTTGAAAGAGTGCTAATGCGAATTAGTCCAAACTCGATTCAAAGTTCTGCTTCAGTGGTACCATTTGGACCTTTCCTGCGCAACTCAGAACAGCGTCCACTCAGCTCCGAGCCAAGACATCTAGGTCTCCATCACCACCTACATCCTGGATAGGATACAAAGAAACACTTGCCATGCACATCTATTTTAATTTTACAATGCAACTAACATGCTGTTTCTGAATTGTTTATTATCTTACTAAACAGTTACAATTAGAATTTTGTTGCAAGTTTACTGAAGTACATGTTTGTAACATAAAGAAGTAAAAGTAAGGCAAATAAGAGCTTCCTGCAATCCCATGAATTAAGAGCAAAAAGAAAACTCAGTGTTTTAATTTTATGGTACAAATGTGTATATATTTATACATTTTATAAAATTAGCATCATACTGTTTTGAAATACTTTCTGCATTTGCTTAAAAGTGAGCATGATTCCTCCCCCATGGTATTATATCTTCTTTAACACCATTTTATTGTTAATTTTTTTTTCTTTATTGATTTTTAGAGAGAGAGGAAGGGAAAAGGAGAGAGATAGAAACATCTATGAGAGAGAACATCAACTGGCCGCCTCCTGCATGCCCCACACTGGGGATCGGGCCCACAACCTGGGCATGTGCCCCAACTGGGACTCGAACCGGCAACCTCTTGGTGCATGGGTCGATGCTCAACCACTGAGCCACACCGGGTGGGCTTTAACATCATTTTATTTATTTATTTTTTTTCACTTTTTTTTTTTTTTTTTTTAATCCTCACCTGAGGACATTTTTTCATTTTTTGCTCAGAGTGGGAGGGAGAGAGAGGAAGAGAGAGAGAGAGAAACATCGACGTGAAAGGGACACATCGAGTGGCTGCCTCCCACATGACCCAACCAGGGTCAGGGACAAACTGCAACCGAGGCACATGCCCTTAGCGGGAACCGAACCCGGGTCTCTCCAGACCGCAGGCCGACGCTCTAACCACTGAACCAAACTGGCCAGGGCTTTAACATCATTTTAAATAGTCAAGTCCTACTATGGGGAATGTTTTTAAGAAACACACTTACCGTGAAAGAAAAGAATTCAGATAGCTCTATTTCTGTCACCATTTGGGGGGATTTCTGTCTCTTTAACATCTTTTATTTCTTTCTTATCTGTTTATGTATCCTCCTTTTAATTATTTAATATTTTATTTTTCCTTAACATTTAGAAAGCATACCCTTCCATTGACATTATTTCACGAGCCACGTTTTCAAACCCAGCTTACTCACACAGGCTAACTTTTACAGAGAGATGGGACTTAGCCCGCGGTTTAAAAACGATCAGTGTTAAGAATGAAACATATTTAAAACCCAGGCTGGAAGATCCTTCTCCTCCTTACATCCTTCTCATACCAGCCGAGACGATCTCGCTCATGGATGTTCGGTTGTGCATCTTCTCGGGAGGACTGCTTTCTGTCCGTGCTCCGTCAGAGGCGAGCTCGAAGCCATGGCTCCGTCCTTGTTAAACTTGCAGCTGTCACTGGAACTCACTCTGCGTTCCACACCACGGTGGTTGCTACTTTGTAGAGGACTGATTCAAATACTCGTAAGCTCCTTAGGAAAACGTGTGCGAAGCAAATATGGATAGCTTCTTTCTCAGGTCTCCGGACATCGGAGAGCACGTTTGGCTGTCTGCACTGAACCATAACTTGTCTGTTCCCCTCAGACTCGCAGATATTGGTCCACAGCTTTTGGTTGCCTGTTTTAAATAGCGACAGTATTGATGACAATAACAAGCAATGTTGACTGTGGGGAACAACGATGCATACTTCATACAGACCCCTTAATCAAATCCTCTACCTTCTAAGCACGGTGGGAACTTAACCGTTCTGTGACCCTGTTGCAATCCCCATACTATCTTAACTGGGAAGTTGCAATACTTTCCTGACTGGTCTTCCTCCCTCTGACCTTGCGCTCTGCCCCTGTCCAAGTCTGTTCCCATAACAGCCATTTAATATCCTTAGGAAATGTCACTTCACACTTCTAGTGTCTTCCTGCTTCACTGCCTGTGGCATCCACAGACTGGGCGGAAGGTTAGCTGACACCGGACCATCTGGTCACCTCTTTCCTCTCTCGTTGTAGCTCCTGCTGAGACCCCCGAGCCAGCCGTAGTGCGGCCGCATGACGTCCCTGCCACTTCTCCAGCCGCACACACACCTGCTTATTCCAAAGCTCTTTCTGCTCTCGGCCTCACGCTGGGAGGGCATTCCCCCAGACTCCAGCAGGGCTTGTCCCTCCCCGAATCCTTTCTATTCTTTCCTTGATGTGACCTCCTAACAGAGGCCTTCCCCAAGACCATGGTAGCATTTGCTCCTTCCCCTTCCTGAGATCTGGTCTTGCTCCGCTTTGTGGCGTTCACGAGACGCTCCGTGTCTGTGAGCGCTCCCAGTCTGCTCTTCATCTGTGCTCTCCCCTCCCGCCTTCCAGGCGCTCAAAGCGCACACTCCGCGAGGGCACAGACGTTTGCCTCCTGGGTCCATTATTATCTCCCCCGAGACTGAGATCCACACCTCACGCATCGTGGGCACCTCGTAGCGTTCCAAACACACCACAAGCTCGGGCTTCACAGTCCACGGCGGACACGTTGGTGGGCATGTGACAAACACAGAGACGGAGGAAGAACGCCTTGCAAAGCCGCCAGGGCGTGCTGAAGGCACTCGGACACCCCCCTGGAGGTCAGAGCTGGAGTCCAGGCTGGACTGGCTTCAGGAATGTGAGGCCACGCGGTTCTGGCTGTTGTCTTTCCTCCTCCTCCCCACCCCACACCTCGTGATGGACGCGGTCACAGCTCTGACTTCGGCATCTGGCTGGAGGCTGCCTAGGACCAGGTTCTGTGGACATCACACTTCTTCTTTATACTCATACTTAAAAATGTATACTTAGTTATTTTCCGAAAGCCGGAAAGAGCAATGCATGTCCTACTTATCACGAATACTGCCCTCCCCCCGATAGACCTAGGATGTCCCTGTCCACTTCAGCCCCGTCCGGTCCTTCCCGAAAGAGGCATGGGCTCCACTCCCTGCGTGTGCACGGGGCACTGGATTCCCACGATTCTCCCGGTGTTCGCAGGGTCTCCTTTGGAATGTGGAGCCCAAGTTTGGGGGTGTGTTAGGCCCCCAGTCAGAGTCCTGCCATCTTGTCTTTGCTTCTTTTGTGTGGGGAGCTGGACCGAAAACAGAGTTTCTCTCTTGCTGTACGAGAACGTGAGACATTCACCTCTGGGAATCTGAAAATGTCCGTATTTATTTTCAAATAAAAAAGCTAATCAGCAGCTATCATTCTTAGAGTGTAAAATTTATTAAACTTATTGATTAGAGATGATCTCTCTCTCTCTCTCTTTTTAATCCTCACCCGAGGATATTTTTCCATTGATTTTCAGATAGAGTCAGGGGTAGGGAGGAGGAGAGAGAGAAAGAAAAACACTGATACATCGATGTGAGAGAGACACATGATTGGTTGCCTCTCACACAACCCCGACCCGGGCTGGGGGGCAAACCACAACCGAGGTACGTGCCCTTGACCGGAATCGAACCTGTGACTCTCTGGTGGGTGGCCAATGCTCTCACCGTTGAGCCATGTCAGCAGGGCAGAGATGATCTCTTTATCTTCAAAGCTTTGACTGCAAAGTATGACAAGGTAGCCGCCTCCATCTCTGGCTGTGCTGACCGCCTTGGGTTTCAGTACGAAGAACTGACGTGCGTGTGAGAAATCACGCGTGCAAACGCAGAGCCTGCAAGGAAGACGTGCGGCCTTCCGTGGCCGGTGACTGGAGGTGCTGACTCTTTCAGAGGTTGGGGCAGGACCTGTGGGACATAAACCAAAGTATCATCCTCCTGACCATGGCCTGCTCCCCCCTAGGGAGAGAAGTGAGAAAGGTATCTGTATAAACTGCAAATTACGATCATTTCCATGTCAGATCTGCGTATACTGAAGTGTATAGAAATTTCTGTTAGCAGTCGTTTCGGGGCTGCTGGGGGAAGCATCTGGTCCAGTACCGAAAGACTTCCTGTCGGGGACCCGTCAGACCTGGGCTTGAGTCCCAGCTCGCCAGTCCTCCGGCTGCACGTCAGAGAGTTACATTGTATACGTGGGGCTTCTTACCTTAAACATCAGAAACCACCTTGCAAAGCTCATCACTGATTGACATATGTTTACAAATAACTGATCAGGTGGTCCGTAGCAGGCTTGGAACGTGCCCTGGTGATCACCGTGAGATCATTTGTTCACGCTCGGAATTACTGTCTGGTGAACTCGAGGCAGTGAGTATTGGATTCCTATCCGGACACCATCGTACAGGGAACAGCTCCTCCATCATTTCGTGAATTTTCCCTCGGAAACGTTTGGAACAGAGGTGATCAGTGTGGTTACTACGGATGTGGGATCAATTTTCTGTTTCAGCAGAAATGTACAACCACCTGGGCCCGAAAGAAATGGGAGAATCAATCCAACTTGCAGAATCTTCCGTTTTATTGGAGAAAATAAAATTAGCATCAGTGTGTTCAATCAAGGGCGAAACCACGATTCATTTCCTGGAAAAGAAATCGCACCCTATTTTCATGCATATAAACGCTGTCTCTCCTAAAATCAATTTAACAAACCTGCCCTTTTTCTATAACATTAGATGTACGTTAGGTTTTCATACAGAACACGCTTCTCGCCAGCAGGAGACAATAGTTCGACTACCTTTTTCTATCAGCAGCAAACCCTACACAGCATCCCTTTCGCTGCTGGAAAGCAATGAGGGGACTGTCACTCTGAGGAGACGTCGTTAAGGTTTCATTCCCATTTGATACAACCATGAAACAAAAACAAAAACACAGGCAAACACGCTGTAGTGTTCCTTGAGTTATACCCCAAAGCAATGTTACTACCCTCGTGATCTGTATGCCTGTTCCTATCACCATTCCCCGGAATCCTCCGAGAAGCCACAGTAGAGAAACACACTTGAAATATGAGCACATTTTACAAGAAAATTCAGAACCTGGAGCAGTGCATGGGACGTAATTCTCCGGAAGATGAGATTACAATGGCACTTGGCTGGCCCTGGGCGGAGAGAGGCGGGCTCGGCCCCGTGGCACCAGCCTCCGCGGAGCACCGCACGGCCGTCCCTACTCCTCTAAGATGCAGAAGCAACCCCCCAGGTCTCGTGAGTCTGGTTTCAGATAGCACATCAAGATTTCTGTGCATGAAGATTAGAAAGTGATTAACAACCCTCTGTGTTTTCATCTCGAGACTGTCATTTTCTCTCCTCTTGGGGACAAAGCCGGGCAGCTGTACCATTATTTTATGAGGCGGTGGCGCTGTATCAGGAGACTTTGCTGTCTTCATCTGCCCCATTCCAGTCAAATAATACATGCAAAGAGGACATTTTGCAAAAGGAAGGAAGCAAAACAACACTGCAGTGAGAAGCCTGAGAGATGGAGCAAGTCTCTGTTCTCAAATCTTCAGCTCACGAACAGCCGCAGCTGGCAGAGAAGGTTTCATGCGTGTGTGTGCACACAGACCCACACACAACTCACGCTTTGTCCTGCGCACACACCTGTCTATAGACATCCTTTGTTTCACTCACGCAATCATCAGTCTGTGGAGTGCAGCGTGGAAGAGGTGGGCTCGGGGATTTGGCTCGGCGGGGGTGCAGGCCGGCGTCACAGATCTTCTTCGTATTACCTGGTGACGTGAGGGTCCCAACATGGAGCAAGGTGTCCTGAGACATTAGGGCGTCTTCTTTTATTTATTTTATTTTTATTTTTTCATCCTCACCTGGGGACATTTTTGCATTTATCTTCAGATAGAGTGGAAGGGAGAGAGGGAAGAAGAGAGAGGAGAAACATCGACATGAGAGAGACACACCGAGTGGTTGCCACCCACACGACCCCAACTGGGGCTGGGGACAAACTGCAACCAAGGTACGTGCCCTTAGCGGGAACCGAACCCGGGCCTCTCTGGTCCACAGGCCGACGCTCTAACCGCTGAGCCAAACTGGCCAGGGCAAGGTGTCTTCTTTTAAGGAAAAGTGTGGCTCTGTGAATGTAAACCCAAAATATTTCCAGTGTTTCCCTTTGGAAAGGAACATTTGGAAGAGTTTGAAGTATGATTTTTATTTGTAAAATCTTTAAAATGAATTTCATGTGATTTCTCAAAGCTTTTGGAGAAGGCCGATGCCCGGCTCCACCAATCTCTCTCTTTCTCCCCAGTGTGTGTGTGTGTGTGTGTGTGTGTGTGTGTGTGTGTGTGTGTACCTACTATCACCAGTATTGAAAAGTCCTTTTGCTCCATTCTCCTTACTTTTCTAGTTATATTTTATTGTCTAAGAAGAAACCGCAGAGAACAGGGGCCCAGGAGAGGGGAGGGGTCAGGAGAGCGTGAAGAGCTGACCAGGAGATTGTCTCCACGGTCTTTGCAGAACTTTAGATGGTTCACCAGGACCTTGGAGTCGTGGTCCTGACTGAGGAGACAGTTTTGGGGCCAGCGGCTCTGGTCTATTACCGTAGAACAAAAATAGGTTGGGTAGTTCAACAAACGTGTAGTTCCTCTCTGTTTTTTTCTTTATCCAAATCTCTTGACCCAGATCGCTGGGGGGAGATAGACATCGGAGGAGAAGGATTTTAAAAATTCCTCCTGCTTTATACCCTTCTTTGCTTTGGTTATTTGCGTCAACCTTCCATTTGGAAAAACGTTAAACATATATAAATTTGAAGAAAGCAGTACAATGATCATCCGTGCCCACCTAGGTTCAACAACTGAGAACATTTTGCAATAATTTCTCTGTCCACATATTTCTATCAACCTTTCTCTATGTGCTCTCCGCCAGATGTTTCTAAACCAAAGACCCCATTACATTTCACACATTACTTCATATTTGTGATTATATTTCTTAACCCCATTTCCCCTAGGGCGGCCCCCCTACGTTTAATCCCGAGGCAGTGAGGGTGTAGGTGCTGCGCGCGCCCTCCGCCCCCCATTCCGGACTTGTCTGCGTGCCTCCCTGGTGCACCTGCCTGTCCCCCCAGCCCTCGAGTCCCTCTAACCGCTAAGTGAAGTCCAGAAGTTTGACGAGATTCAGATTTCAACATTTCCCAGTAACCCTCATAGGGAATGCTGTGTGCGTCCTATGATACAAATTCCTGGAACTAACGAGTTACATCCTGGACTTTCAAGGTAAGTCAAGTGAGACTTAAAAACACGCAGTGACTTATTTTGAGTCACAGCTTAGTGGTGACTTCCTGCAGACAGCGAAGCGACAAGATCGGCTTAAGCGTGTCCTTCTTCAGAGGAGTTCACTAGGAGCCCGGTCTGCGGCGCCAGGCGCCTCGCACCCCAGGGGAGTTTCACACGCACCTGCTTCTTCCGTGGCCAGTTCTGCCCTCAGAATGGGACGTCCAGAATCAAAGGGGGTCAAGGGCATCTTGATCTAATGTAAGCTTCCCATGTGCAGAGCTCTCAGAGGGAGCAGAGATGCAGAACAGTGACCTGGTGGGGGTGCCCGCCTCCCGGGCAGCTGCCTTCCGACCAGCTCCTGCGGGGCAGGTGTGATTCTCAGCTCTCCTCTGTGTTGCCACCCTCCGGAGGCCTTGCTGAAACACGGGTGCGGGGCCTACTCCCAGAGTTCCTGACTCCGGAGGTGTGGGACGGGGCCACGAATGTCCAGGTCCACGTTCTCAGGTGGGGTGGATGGTGCTGGTCCAGCGACCACACTGAGGGGACACCGAGCTCAAGGCGACAGTCCCTGTCAGAATTCTGCAGTCATCCTTTAAGCCGATTTCACTTGTCAGCTCACCTTGAATAAACCAGAAATCCAGGAAGTGCGGGAAATGAAGTTCTAAGACCTGTACTTGAACCCAAGAGTTTCCACTCCGGGCTTAGCTTCCTACCTTGGCGTGTTTCTCCATCCGTTAAATGGAAATGCTCATGCCAGCTTATCTCGCCCTTCAGCATGTCCATGTAACTTTTTCCAACTAGAGACAGCTAAATTCTGACACGCCACCGAGGGACTGACTTCCAGCCGTCAGAGCCCCTGGACACACACACTTGACAAGAGGGGAGAGGTGGACCTGTGTGGAGGGTGGACCAGGGCTGCCCCAGGCCACAGGGAAGAGACGTACTCATTGGTTCGTTGGGTCCTAGGAGAGGACACAGAGACAGTTAGTGACAAAAGTGAGTCCAGGAGGAAACAACAACAAATGATGCTTCCTTCTCAATCTTAGTGACATGAAGTATCAGTTACAACTGGGAGAAGGGAAAGGCACAGAATGGTATCACCACTAGTTAAGACTGCGAGATATACATCTGTTCTCAACACCGAAATGATTCCCTGGATGCGCTTTGAGGACTATTGAATAAAATGCATACAGTCTAGCACGCTAGGCTTTCAGTGTGTGACAAGCACCACTGTGGCCAAACAGAAGGCGAGCTTTAGGGCTGGCAGAGCTCCTGCCCATGTCCCTTTCGTCGGTTACACAGGCCACAAGGAGGGGCTGGACCTTTGTGAGCCATAGTTTTCACGGCTCAAAACGCTTGATGATGATTCTTGCGGCTAAATGACCTTCTCGAGCAAGTATGTAGCATTTCATGCCTATGTTTGCATTCTATGATCTTAGAAGAATGGGTGCAACTGTGTCTCGTAGCATAGACACAGTGCACTCTGTGGAATGTATCCATGGAAGGACTGCTTCTATTTATGGATTTCTGGAACAAGTGTAGTGCTCAATAAACATTTGGAACTATTTATAGTGCTGCCTCTAAGTTTGATGTTTATGTTATTACGATTGATGCTGTTTCTGTTTTCTCAGTAAGGGGTTTTGAATTTCTGAACAAGTCTTCCAGGCTGGTAGGCCATGCCATACAGTACTACGCATTTTCTTTATCAGCCACGGTCTGAATGGTCCGCTGTGTATCTCACGGGGATGGAATGCAGCTGGGGCAGGGAGGCCACACCGAGGGTCTGGGCATGGCTGAGGATCTCAGAAGGCAGACCCTCAGATGCCTGGACACCTGCCTACCAGACCTGGGCATGCGTCTCAGGCAGGCCGATGGACGTTCGTGATGGGGGCTTGCTTGGTTCCCCGCCCTGCCTTGTTTAATGTGTTGTGTCAAACACATTCGGTTCTGAAATGCGATCACAGCTAATGGCAGAGATAAAAACTATGATGGTGAGACCTAAACGGACTGAAAGAGATTTAACAACAAAAATAAAAAACAAGGGACTCCGGGAAGTACAGCAATTGCTCATGAAAAATCAGAGACACCTAGATGACAACCTATGAAAGCAAAATATTGATACATTGAATCATCCATGTGAGCCACAAGCTCCTCTGAGCACGTGAGGTCTCCATGCTGCAGTTCAAGCTTCGAAGGCTGGGGACGTCTGCACCGGTGGAGAGGGTGGAGAGCGTGCCTGCCCCAGCGGCTGGCTGGCTCTCTGTTGGGTATCAGGGATGACACCAGACACTCCTTCCTGAAGGAGTGACTCAGGGAGGAGCCAATCAGCGCGTGCAGTGAGCCTGCGCCCTGTGCACGGGGCACGGCACCTGCAACCCGTCCTCCTTTCTATCCATCATTCGAGAAGACGGGAAACAAAAGGAAGCAAGAAGCTGATTGAAAACAAAGGAAGAAAGAGTGGACGGTCCAGGCATTTTCCTCTGGAAATTTGTCAGTCTGTGGGCAGCCCGATGGGGGAGTGCCTTAGCGAGAAACCATTTACAGAGAGAGTGTATTGGGCCAGACACGGCGGCATGCGGGGCCAGCGAGGATGCAAAGGAGAAGGAACTCACTTCAGGAACAGATTAGAGAACTGGTCGCAGAGAAGAACCGAGTCCCATTAAATGAAGAAAATGAAAAACAACAGAGTACAGATAAAAAAACAAGGCGGGGCGGGTAATGCTATTTGGAATGTAAGTCCACTGATACTGTGAGGAGAAGTTTGGTTCTGATTAATCAAAAGCTGAAAAGTGCCATGGGTGGAGGGTTTCAAAGGGTCCCGCCCGCAGGATGCTGGTGTGAGCATGGTGTGAGTCGAGGTGGGAAGGTAGAGAGATCTGGGTGCAGCCCGGAGCAGCAACGCCTCAGGCAGGCAGGCTCCTACCCAACCCCCACTCCGCTTCCCAAGACATTGGCTCTGCAGAACATTAAAGAATAACATCTCAGGTTGCAGATATTTGCCTCGTTTCTGCAGAGCTGTGACCAGGGATGTGCATGTGCATGTGTGTGCATGCGCGTGTGTGTGGGTGTGCGTGTGTGGGTGTGTGGTGTGCGTGTGTGTGCATGTGTGTGTGTGTGGGTGTGTGTGTACGTGTGCATGTGTGTTTCTCCTTTGGAACAGGAGAACAGTTCTCAGTGATCACCTTGCGCAGGAAATATCTTCCACTCGACCTCAGAAGCATCTCTCAGTGACAGCTCTCGGTCATGATCCTGACCTTTCAAACGACTCTTTATGCAGCTCATTTTTCTCTCGTTTTTAAACTCAGTCAGGTCCCAGATACCATTCTTGGGCGCTACTGTTTTATAATTAAGCTGATTTCTCCGTGGTGAGATCTTTAATTAGATGATTCCAGGAGCAGTTGCTGGGCGCTCACCAGCAACTCCTCCCCAGTCGGCGGCAGCGAAGCCTGGGGGTGGCGGGAGCTGAGGGCTCTCGGGGGCTCCAGGCTGACTCCTCACCCCGTCTCTAGGTGGTGACCACTAAGGGGCAGCTCCCCGTGGACGGACGAAGGGGAAATGGCTTTTGTGAGCTAGGTGTCAATTAATGTCTGTGTTGGCAAAACAGTGTAGGCTTTGGAGAGACTTCCTTCGTTGAATTAGTTCTTAGGAATAAAGAGCCAGGAGTTGGATTGATGGGTCAAAGGTGAATAACTGTTTCTTAGCTCTGGAAAGGTGTTCCCATGATGTTTTCCAAAAGTGTACCCATTTGTAACGTTACTGGGGAGGGATGACTGTGATCTTGTCTGTTTCATTTTTTTCTTTTTATGAAATCCTGACACGTATTTAGATTTATGTTCATGTAATAGGTGTAAAATTGAATTTTAGGATTCCTTAGGTCTCTACGCTTTCATTACAAATGTTCTTGGACATTTTCCAGATGTTTCTTTTCTTCTCATTTGTGATGGTTCCGCTCATAAGAATGACCCATCTATCTATTGCAGTGTTGATCATTTTCTTGCAATTCTAGAATCGTTACTATTCTTGAGAAGAGAGTTGCTAACTGCAGCCACAATGAGTATGTACACAGAAGCAGGCAGAAAGGAGTAGGCTGTCATTACCCAGAGGCCAGGTAAAGGTGGGCTGAGAACACAGGCCAGTCTGCTTCCTCTCCCAGGGCTGTCATCCACGGAGGGTGGCCCCAAATAAGGTAGAATGACTTAGCAGTCCCATATCCTAAGTAATTGCTGTTAAGTCTTCGGTGACAATTTGTGTTATATATTTTGCCAACAATGGTCCATTTTCTTTTTGCCTCATTTATGCAAAGTTTACTTTTTTCTATGCAAACGTTGTTTTTTCGCTGTACAATTTATCAGTGCCACTGAAAGAGACGTGGGTGGGAATGTATGATTATTTAAGTTCTGTGGGAGAACCCCCCACCTGCTCCGCTGATGTCACATCTGGACTTCTGATGAGGGACGTGCGACCAGGAGGGGCATCGCCACGTTCAGGAGGATGCTGTGCAAGGTGGTGAGACTCTGCCGTGTCCTCTTCTCCTTTCGTGGTTGAAAATGTCTTTACCCGTCTGTCCTGTGAGCCCGAACCCTCAGAGAGAGACTAGCGGAATAGCATCCCGGCTGGTCTGTGATGTACAGGTAGCGTGAGGAGGAAGAAAGGTTGGGCTTCGATCAGTCACTGAAAGTTGAAGGGTTGTGTATCATCACCGTGCAGCTCAGTCTAAGCTGTGGGATGAAGTCACAGGTCTTCTACGAGGCCTTGCGTCAGGCCGGCTCGTTTTCCTAAGTTACTGTGCATTTAGGTACCCGCTCAAAGTGCTTTATTCTGTTTCCTTATCGACAATTGTTTAGGCAATGGAAGCTGATTTATACTTATTGTCCTCTGTTCTTTTTATGTCCCCACCAAATATCTGTACTGCGGATAACGTGTCTGCCCCTCATTTCTCCCATGGCGTCACTGACCCCTGTTCTCTGTCTGCACAAGGCTTCAAAAACTAGACCTTCAGCCCAGAACTCTGTTCGGAGCAACAACTGTACCGCACATCTCAGCCTTGATTTCCTCACGTTCACCAATGAACCTTTAGAAAAAGAAGTCTTACTGTTATCCCAAATATTTTTTTCCATATCCTCTATCCTAAGTAGCGGTAACGCCAGCACCCAGTCCCAAGCTCCACAGGGGAGGCTTGCTTTGACTCACCCTCTGCCTTCAGTCAGGGGGTCTCGTTCATTCTACCTTCCACAGCCTTGCAAATACATCCCCTTCTCACACCTGCACAGCGTCTGCACTACTTCAGCCCCTTGTCATTGACACTTGAATCGCTGTGACTGTCTCCGCCATCTCCACACCTTCCTTTGCATCATCACCCGAGGTGGTTTTCCCACAGTCTGACTGATTAATTTTAAACAATCTTCCATGACTTCCCATCGTTTCCGGGATGAAGGCGTGTTGCATTTGGTACCAGTTGAAAGAGCATGTGGACGGACAACGGGGATTGCATGACTCAGCGTGGGAAGGGGGTCCGCCGGACTCACATTAACGATAAAAGCCAACAGGGCAGACCGAGTAGCTCACGGGGACCTGTCTCCCTGGGAGTCAGCCCTGGCAGCGGGAACTTGGGATGGGAGGGGAAATGAGCTGGGATCGTTCACGGCTGCCCCCAAGATGACACAATGCCAGGCGCACACAGTCGAGTCACCGTCGTGAGCCTTCATGGGTCATCGCACCAAGTCTTCTGCTGCAGGAATTGGGATCCTCAGGGCTCTCAACTCCTACCCGAACCCTCATGGCTTTGCCCTGTGTATCTGGAGAGTAGAGCAGGCCCTCGGATAACACCCTTTCAGCCAGAGTCGGTTCGTTATAATGCTGAGGAGATGCCGTAGGAAATTAATTCCTGTTTATATCCAGTAGCTTATGGTAAAATTGTTTTTTTCATACGTTGTTTTGCTTAAATTCACAGAATCTATCTACACGTGACGTGGGGACTTATTGTACTAACAGCAACGTCTCATTGTCAATACACAAACAGTTTTTTTCAACAAAGTGTTTTTATTGATTTTTTAGAGAGAGGAAGGGAGAGAGAGATAGAAACAGCGATGTGAGAAAGAAACATCGATTGGCCACCTCCTGCGCGCCCCCCACTGGGGATCGAGCCCACAACCCGGGCACGTGCCCTGACTGGGAATCAAACCGGGACCTCTCAGTCCACGGGACGACGCTCAATCCACTGAGCCACACTGGCAGAGCCACAGACAGGTTCTAATGGCTGTCCTCTTCGAGGGGAAGACAAAAGGATGATTGTAGACTTTAGGAATCGATCAAAGCACGAGTGTTGGAGCACCTCACGCAGCCTCACGAGGTGGCAGTCGAGGTTTCCGCCTGGCCTTTGCTGACACGGGGGAGGTGGCACCAGTCTGTCCACGTCTCAGTAGCAGAATGTTTGTTTTGGAAGAGAGTCTATCCGGCTCAGCTGAGCCTTTCCTGCTCCTTCGAATACAGACAGCAGGTTTTGACTGGGGAGCAGATTTTTACTTTTGTTGATGCTTCTTAATGTTTCTGGTTTGCTATCTTCAGACTTGAGTCTGGAACACTCAAGGCAGAAAGAAGTCACCACCGTGCAGGGCCCCGGCCAGTCTGCCTTCTTCTCTTCACCTTCTAGGGTCTCTCCGCACGTGTTTAGGTGCCTGGACACTCTCGCACGTAACGTTAACGGAGACTGACTTGAGTTGAATGGAAGCGATAGGAAAAGGTATGTCTCCTCCTTTTCTTCCCCCAGAAGCAGAAGCCTCTTTTGTGTCTCGATTTGGAGAAGAATCTTGCTGTACTGCAGAGAAAGGTCGCTCTCAAAACTGAATAGGGTTCTGACTACAGGACCTGGGACTCAGCCTGAGGAGACTGTGTGTGACAAAGTGGGGAGAATTAGAGCACCTCCCTCCGCCCAAAATGAGGAAACCCGCAAACTGAAAAACAGCAACTGATGGCGACCAGAAAACTTAGCTCTGAGTGTGTTTACTTCCTAGTTATTTAATTATATTCACAAGTGAGGAAGCCACAGCACGAACACTGACAAGCCGTATTGGACACCCCTGGGGGTGACTGCTACACTGAGCCCTTTCTTCGAAAATGGGTCATTGAAAGGGAAGGGATAAGTATTCACCTGCCTTTCCAATGTCACTGTAACTCAAGGTAACCAAAACGTCCACTTCTCAAGCAAAAGCTCTCCATACCAAAGGAATTATTGATTTTAATCACGGCCATTTTACACATCCTAATGAAATAATTGATTCCAACACTTGTCACCAAAGGGTGATGAAAGTCATCATTTGAAAGCCCGTCAGAAAATAAAACACTCACTTTGTGAGAAGTGACCCCTTCACATCCCGTTCCAGTCGGAGGGCTGCAGTGTGACCTTCTCGGAGAGGCCTGTCTGTTGCTGGCTCGGGCCAGAGGCTGATCTCAGCGCGACTGACCGTGTCCTGATGTCACCGCCGGGGCTCCCGAGGTGCGGCTGTTGCGGCACGGAGCACCTGCCCGGGCCGAGCCTGCAGACTTCAGTCAGCGAACCCCAGAAAGACAGGGCAGAAGAACAACTCAAAGCACCTCGGGATGAAGCTTTTCAACACCCAGAAGGTGGGTCGTTTTGTAACACAGGTGGGGGCCGAGGGGAGTGCTGTGGACTGAACCTCATCACTGCTCGGGCAGGGGCCTCCCCGCGGCTCCGAAACGGTCAGTTTGACCACAGCAATCGATCAGAAGGGCGACAGAGTCAAGGACACAGGATGCTCGGTGTGACCCCGTCACCACGATGTGTACCGAGCAGATCTGCAAAGACGGAAGTGTGAAGGAGCCGTACCCTCACTTCAGAGTCTAAAAATCTTGGTTTCCGGGACTTTCCCAAGGGATTCTCCAGTACCCTCCCCCGCTCCCCGATCCCAGATAAGGTGGTCTTGACAGACAGAGGATCAGAAGATGCAGGTCGTAAAGGATTTCAATGTGGCCCTTTGCCATGTCGGGGTCACCGAGTGGAGAAGAGCAGGGCTGGATCCGGGCTCCCTGTCTTTGAACCCAGCGCTGCCAAGTGACAGCTGTAACCTTCGGCAGCGCAGCACACTTTCCCCAGTGCTTGTGTGTAAAACGGAGATAATAACAATAATGCTACCTGTATTATTGGGCAGTTTGAGGGTTAAACAAAGTATTATATGTAAACCAGTTAGAAAAAGACCTGCCACCCGCCATGACAAGCTAACAGTGTGATGTTCATTGAAACTGCTATGATGACAAATTTAGGTTTGAGTCAGTCCAGGTCTCTTGCATGCCCTGAACTCTCACATTCAAAACCTTTCTACCGCCCTGGCCGGTTTGGCTCAGTGGTTAGAGCGTCGGCCTGCGGACCAGAGTCCCGGGTTCGGTTCCCGCCAAGGGCACGTACATCGGTTGCAGTTTGTCCCCTGCCCTGCTTGGGGTCGTGTCGGTGGCAACCAGTCGATGTGTCTCTTTCGCATCGATGTTTCTCTCTCTGTCTTCCCCCCTCTCTCCCTCCTGCTCTATCTGAAGATAAATGCAAAAAAAAAAAAAAAATGTCCTTGGGTGAGGATAAAAAAAATAAATAAAAAAATAAATAAATAAAACCTTTCTACCCCAAAGCCCTGAGACTAACCCTGCTGCTGAACTCCAGCAGGTCCGTTAAGACTTGGCTCAGAGGATGAAGATGTCTCTACTACATTCAGCTGGAACGAGATCTCAACTTCTGTCCCCTCATCTCTCGTGACATTCATTTTGCATCGCGGTTATTAGCTCACCTGGCATGACGTAATCTGTACATGGCCGTGAATCGCACGGTCAGTGGGCACTTACTGTGTGCCAGAAGTCATTTGAGTGATTTCCATTTTTTAATTCATCGAATTCTTCAACAGTCTTGTGAAGCGGCTACGTTTTTTTTTTTTTTTTTTAAATATGTTTTTATTGAGTTTTTAGAGAGAGAGGAAGGGAAAGAGAGATAGAAACATCGATGTGAGAGAGAAATATCCATCGGCCGCCTCCTGCACGCCCCCTACTGGGGATCGAGCCCACAACCTGGGCATGTGCCCTGATCGGGAATGGAACCAGGACCTCTCAGTCCATGGGACGATGCTCAACCCACTGAGCCACAGCGGCTGGGCGAAGCGGCTCCATTTTGTACTCATCTCTTTTAAAGATGGGGAAGTTGTGGTGCAGAGACCTTCTCTAATGTGTGAAAAGTCGCCGCTGAGAAGGGGCAGGGCTGGGATTTGAACCCAGGCAGTCTATTCTGGTGCTTGGCCCACAGCACTGTGGCACACTGGCATCCGGAATGCCAGAGATTTCTGGGGGACACAGACAGGTGATGGGCTCCAGACTGAGCTCTCTCCACCTCACCCGTCCAACCACACCCACAAGCTCAGCCCGACTGCGGGACGATGAAGAGCTGCTGAAACACTTCAGAATCTCAGCGTCCTGGTCTCTGGGTCGGGGAGACGATTTCACCCAGTCACCTCCCACAGGCACTGCCCAGGAGGAGACGTTCAGCCCTTGTGGGCACTATGACAGTCCCTGCCCACCCCCGCTATTGGACCTTACCCTGTTGGCCCCAGCCTGTGCGTGTCGGAGACCATCTTACCCAGGAAGTCCTGTTTACACGTGGACAGCATGCATCAGCTTAAAGTAACGTTATGACACTGGTTTAAAAAGCAAAGTGGGACTCACTTGATCAGAGTGCTGGGGTCCGAGTCATGGGCAGCACGCACAGCCAGGGGTCAGAGGCTGGGGGCCCCCGGAGACAGCCACTGTGCCTGTGTGATGCGTGCATCCTGGCTGCTACTTTCTGCTGTTTCCAGGTGATGCAGCCGACGTTTCACATTGTGTTTGTCTTGTTTGCTGAGCAACGTCATCAGCTGCCATTCGTTTGTTAGAAAGTTTAACAACTGAAACTCAGATGACAGCCAGGTAAAATTAATTCTGTTTATAGATTTTTAAAGGCCTAATTAGATGGATACTTTCAGATGCTGTTGAAATCCAAGGACCCTGACCTTTCCTATTGAGAAAGTAAATCACTGTTTTGGAAGCATTAATGGGTCTTTGATAAATGATCAGCTATTCTCACTTGACAAGTATACACAATAGAAAAATGGATAAAAGTTTGTTAATTTGCAACAAACTGTAATTCCCATGACTGTCTCTGAGGGCTTCTGTACAAAGCTGTTGGATACCTGCTTACTGATATAATTTGAGAGTTGTTTGGATAATAAAATCACACTTTTGTAGATAATTTTGTAGCTGAACAGCATTCACCAAGGACAGCATGATTTCAATCAAACTGGTTGGCGATCTACTGGCCTTTAGACTATGACCTGGTACTGAGTGTGTCTGCAGACCCCAACCTCTCTCTGAGTGGCTTCCCTCCCGGTACAAGGAGTGGTTTAGTTAAGTCAATTCTTTTTTCATGAGCCTGAGTTGGAGATATGGACGCTGTAATCCGCTGTCAATGAAACACGGACGCCCACATGAATTGTTGCCTCGTCCCAGTGTCCCCCACCTTGGCCCACGTTCCTCCACACCGTCCAGACCCTGGCCGCCTCTGACCATCTCTCTCTCTGCTCTCTGAGCTCTGCCACATGGACCTCCCTGGTCCCAAGGCACCATCACCTGCTACTTCTGTCCCTGGAACCTGCTTGCCTTCTCATCCCCAAACTGCCTCATCCAAGAACCTCAGACACACCACAGACAAACAGAGGTGTCCAGCCATTGTCAGCTTTATGGCCCCTCCTGCCCCCTTCCTTCCCACCCTCTGCCAGTCCAATCTGTGCGGTGTTAGCAGACCACACCCCAGGACGTCCTGCCCAGTCCCGTCTCCGGCCTGGGACTCTGCTGCCCCTTTACCTTGTCTTATTTTCCTTCTCACTGCCCTCTGCCATTGCGGTTATTATTGTTTTTCAGTTTCCTGCATTACAAGGCAGTGTCCTTGAGGGGCAACTGCTTCATCACTCAGGGTCACTGTTGAATCCCAGGGCCGGTGGCCGTGCCTGGCCCATGAGAGCTCATCGCACATTTGTTGAATCAATCCATCAAACAATCAATCAGTTAGCTGGTTGATTAATAGATTAGTTGATTGTACAGGTGCTGTGTGCCGAGGTTGGGGTCCAGGGCCTGGAGAAGACCGTGGAAATGCCGAGTGGGCCTCTTAGCACCTGTGTGTCCTTGCACATGCCATCCCCCCGGGACTCACCTGTTTGGTGTGGAGAATACTCGTCCCACCCCTTTGCAAAGCTGTGACCATTAAAATAATCAGCGTGGGGAGGAGTTTAGAGAGTCAGCAGGATGCTAGGAAATTAAGCTCGTGATGAATATCGGCTGTTACACGTTCCTATAGTGCTTCACAGTTCTCAGAATGGCTCCCACTGGTCACGATGTCAGGTCCTGCGGCGATTCTGGGAGGCAGAGGGCATTTCGCAGGTGAGTCCCTGAGGAGGCGTGGAGCGGTGCCCCTCCCTGGGCATCACCCTCAGGCAGCACAGGGCCGGCACTCGGTCTTCTCGCCCGAATGCAGTCGTCTTTCGGGTGAAAGAACTTCTTTCTCCAAGTGGTATTTCTGTCTCCGGTGAATCTCCACATCGCCTGACAGCCCTTCCCGGGTCATTGTCATTTCCTTCCTGGCTGCCTTCGGGGCCTGAATTAGTTAACCTTTCTGGATTGTGACATTCCCATGGAAGTTTTCCGGAATATTTGGTGTCCCCACTGGTTTTAATAAGCATGGTGACGAGGAGGGCGATGATGACAATAATGGCGATATTTAGGCAGCATTTTATCATGGGCCTGTGCTGTTCTCAGCCCTTCACAACGTAGCTATCCCCAAAAACAACCCAATGGGGGCAGTTTGAACCCCATTTTACAGATGAGCGAACGGAAGCACAGAGAGTGAAACCAGGTTCACAGCTGTCCCAGGAAGATGCAGCCTCGACCTGCGTCCCTCAGAGGTGAGTGTGGGTTCCCGAGAGCCGGCCGCTCAGGAGGGACGGGCACGCGAGCCCCCGACCCCTCGCTGCGGAAGCGCCCCGGTCTGCGCTCGCCGTTGGGGGGCCAGTAGCGCTCTCACCATGGGGGGGCTCGTTAGCGCTCTCACCATGGGGGGGCCCCGTTAGCGCTCTCACCATGGGAGGGTCTCATTAGCGCTCTCGCTGTGTGGGGGGGGCCGGTAGCGCTTTTGGTGTGTGGGGGGGCCGGTAGCGCTCTCGCTGTGGGGGGGGAGGGCCGGTAGCGCTCTCGCTGTGGGGGGGGCCGGTAGCGCTCTCCCCATCCGGGGCCGCCTCCGCCGAGATGGCAGTGGGGGAGACGCTCACGTTGTCACCGTCCAGAGGCGGTTCCTTTGTCAGGGGGCGACGCGGGGAGGATTCTGCCTGCAGAGCCTAGCTCTATCCAAACAGGCCCGCTCATCCTGGCGGTGTCTCAGGCTGCCTTCCACATTAAAAAGAGAAAAGTCAAGATAAATCCGAAGGACGATCTGACTGAAGATTTGACTTCTCTGAGAAAGACTCGCTCCACGCACCCCAGTGAGACTAATATGAACCCAGATGATGGGTCTGAATCACCTCAAACCTCCTGACCTTCCCACCAGTTGCGGGGCACAGCCCAAGAACAAGAGTTTCCGGAATAAATGGTACAGCACACATGCGCCCCAACAGCCATCACTGTGGAGATGGGCCTTCTTCCTTGAAAATGCAAAGTTGACCTTTCCACCCCCCCCCAAATTTCAAATGCATGAACCTTTTGAACTTCAAGGAAAGAAACTTGAAATGTTCAAGAGGTTTTGGCTGAATGCATACCCTTGAACTGCGGGTTCAGAGGTATTGATTTATTCTGCCCTTTAGTTTCAGATGTCGAGGCTTTGCTTTCCTCTGAGGCGCCCCTGGGACCGTGTGGAGCTGTATCTTCTGATGGGCTGGGTGTTGCTGCCCCTCCCGGGGACATTCCAGTCCCCCGAGTTGGCAGACTCAAGAAATGGACCCCCGACATGCCCCCCCCATCTGGACGGGGTTGACCTGCCCTGGAGGCTCGGAGCGTGGAGTCTGAACCCGTGTTGGGGGTGAGGCGGTCAGAGTAGGTGGCAGACCCAGTGCCGGGCTCCTCGGGCATCCCCACGCAAAGGACAGGGAGGGTCAAAGCGTTTTCCAGACCCTGAGCTAGGAGTGCAGGACTCAAAACAAGGTCAGCCCCCTCCTATGGGACAGCTACGGCGGGGATAACAGGACTGGAAGGGAGCGTTTCCTATCTCTTGCTACCTCAGGGTACTCTTGGTAGAGCAATTGCCTGTTTCTAGCAGGAAAATAGAGTAAGGAGGGACTGTTGAAGGGCTTTGGAATGCTTAGAGATACGCAGAGGATAAGGGTTTATGTTAAATAATCCCTGGGCTCCACCTGGGTACTCTACACTTGGCTTCCTGGCTGATCTGTGGGCCGGACGCTGCCGCTCTGCTCTTGTGCCTACCTGCAGAGGGCGCTGTTTTCAGGCCACTGGGCTAAACTCCAGACCTGGAGGAAGTGGAAATGCCAGGAAACTGCAAGGGTGAGGCACAGAACAGTCTTACCCGGGCGTCTCCACAGCGCGGGCTGAGTAAGGTTTGCAGCTTGGGGAAACGTGGGCGCCTCCATCTTGTCTCCTGGGACAGTGCACGATGACTCTTGTATGTACATAGGGACTCCCTAGTCTGATGGAAGGACTCAATTTTACCAGCACCCCGAGGCAGGCCTGCTCACAAGACCTTGGCCCTGGGTTCCGCATGTGGTATGTTGTGTGTGTGCATTGTGTGTTTGTTGCATATGAATGTTGTTTGTGCGGTGTGTGCGTGCATGTGTGTGTGTGTGTGTGGGGGGGGGGGTTGGGGTTATACAGGAGGCCTGGAAGGAAGCTGATTTTAGCCACATCATTAAAGTAAAACTGAGCTGGATGTAACCTACAATATCAATGGCCGGCACGACTGGAAATTTAGATGCCAGGCGCTAGGCTACAATTTTAATAGAGATGATGTATCCAGCCACTTAGATGGTGGCTGTCTTTTCATGGAGCAGTTGAGACAACAGAAGCTCGGCAGGAAAGCTCTGAGGCCAAGATGACTGAGGAATGGCAGAACCAGCCGTGGCCAGTCTGTGGTACACGCCCCAGACCCAGGGAGTAGGTCTCCCTTAGCGTGGAGTCCAGGGCAGCCACACAGCCGGGGTGACTTCACGCCTGCCTCCCCGCACAGCTGGCTCCTGATGGTGTCCTCGCTGAGGTCCAACTCGGCTGCACCCCACCTGTGATTTTATGACCTTAGGTCGTCCAAGGGGAAAATCAGCCCAAAGAAGAAAGAGCCGCACTCATTTCCTGAATATTCTTCATAAAATAAAGATGACAAGAGGTATCATGGTAATGAGGTTACTTATTCCTGCATTTGACAAATACTTAGTATTTATTATCTGTCTCACTGTGGGAGAGTGAACACAAGATTGTTATTATATATAGTCGTCTAACTAAGTTTATAAGGAAATTAATGCTATTCCTTGATATTTTTCAAAATGCATCTCAGAGAAATTAAATACATTTCCTTCAACATGACATGGCTTAAAATCCATGGTTTTCTGGTTTTTGTTTTTTTTTCCTATTCCCTCCCACTACCTTCCTTTTCTTCAGTGATAGGCATACTAGTGCCAAATAAAAAGAAAAAACTGAAAATTATTCAGAAAAATAACAGCCTCTTTCAAAGCTCTATTTATCGTTCATTCATAGAGTAATAGCTTCAGAAGGAGAAGCGTCTGCAATAAATTGAATTTGACTGTCTTTCTGGAAACCGGGCACATGATAATGATATTAACACACTAATAACGCTAGGAACTGGTGGGGGGCACAGGATGGATAGCATCTTGAAGTCCTCGATGGAAATAAATGTGCTTTGTGTTCAGTATTGGAAGACAGATACAATAGCACTCTCCGTAGTAAAAAGAAGCAGATAATTAGAAGTTCTTACTTGAAATGGAACGGTTCTTTCCTTTTGTCTTGGTCTGCCACAGCTGTCCCCATGATTGCCAAGTGCTCCATCTGTTATCATCCGTCACCGGAGTGTTGCGGGTGGAACGAGGCACGCGGGCTCCTCCTGCATTCTGAAACAGGTGTGGGCACTTTTCTGGGTCCCAGCAGTGACCGCTTTCAGGACTCAGGGATGCCCCCACAACCAGGCGTCTGTCTTCTGAGGTTCCCTTTGAGCAGGTGATAACAGGGCCGTCCTTTATTGCAGAAATCCTATGGAGCCAGTCTGTTTGTAGATACATCCCCAGGGACCAGTGCATGCACGCACCCCTTCCCTTTCTCCAAGCTGAATGTGGGGGCGGGGCTGCCTACCGGGCCCTGAAATCAGGTACGGCCCATCATCAGAGATGCTGAAGATGTCAGAACTGGCAGATACAGGAGAAGGAAGATCTCTCCTTTCTTAGCCACCCCGAGGGTATCAACAGGCAAAGGGGAAAACAGCAGATTCATCATGAAATTAAAGTCTCCCACACCAGTTGGTGCTTTGACTCGAGGGTGTGTCCCTTTCAGTTTGGTGCCTACCTTCCTGGAAGGTAATTCAGAGTTCACAGAGAGCGGCAGGCTCAGGGCTGCCTCGGCCCGTTGATTTTTAACATTTCAGCCTTTTGCCTCGGTTGGTTCCTAGACAGATACATACACATCAGATGAAGAAAGAAAAACTGAGATTGAAATTATTTGATTATGAAAATCTTGACGTTGCATATGGTCTTTCAGATGTCTGTAGTTACTGAATTGTTTTCAGTCAATGGGAAAAATCTCAATGACAGGCTTTGTTACTATCTTTGTCCCAATATACTATTTTCCCTTCCTTCCTTCCTTCCTTCCTTCCTTCCTTCCTTCCTTCCTTCCTTCCTTCCTTCCTTCCTTCCTCCCTCCCTCCCTCCCTCCCTCCCTCCCTCCCTCCCTTCCTTCCTTCCTTCCTTCCTTCCTTCCTTCCTTCCTTCCTTTTTAACTTTCTAAAGGCAACCAGTAAGTAAGAAGTGCCAATGCAGAACCTGTTTTTGGACATAATTCCCCCAGGGAAATTCCATTCTTTGATAACTCAGACACTGATGGAAAAAGAGAGACTTTGTTGAGGGTGATGGTCCTATTTCTCCAATTCTACACTGGAAGCTGCTGGTGCTTAAATCCACGTCTAACACGCCTCTGTGTTCTCATGGTGCCTTGAGCACTGTAGCTCCTTAGTAACTAGGAGGAAGGTGATGGGTGCCTCCTGCCTCACTGAATGTCCGAACAAACGCTAAGGTGATGTAAGTGATCTATGATGTATGTAAGTAAATGGCACAATGTATGGATAAATAAAGAATTGGCTCTATTCTTAAAAAAATTTTTTTGAAACACAGAAATGAGTTGACAGTATTCATTAATTCTATCCTGTGCCAAAGCGATTTTATACACTCGGGAGTAACGCTCACGAGATGGATGGCTCCGTTTCCGGCACACTGGAATATCTAGACCACAACTGAGCCAGGTAAGGGGCTGGCCAGCATTCTCTTTTCCTACTCAATATTCATGGGGAGAACTGAATAATTATCCATATCAAGTATGACATGAAAGTCAGGGAAATGACAAACTGAAAACAAGCTAATGCATTTCGGAGCTAGGAATTTTCAGGTGATCTGAACCTGTGTTCTACTTTTTCTACCGTCCACCCACACCCAAACACACATGCATGCGTTCAGTCTCTCATTGCACAGTCCCTTTGGTATTTCCAAACACCCTGTGCAAATGTCATGAGTGGAGGGTGTCAGCCCCTCCTGGAACAAGGAGCCCCATTATTGCTGGGGTCATCTTGCGTTCCCGGGTTCAGCTGCTGCGGGCTCTTTGCACGATGTGGTGACAGGGTTGCTGACGCGCGTTTCTAGGGGTCGATTCGCAATGTTTTCCTGCGTGGTTAATTCATCCACCTCACTCCACTCGCGGCTCCTCTCACCTGGCTGGTGCCACGGAGAACCCCTAAGGGACTGTGCTAGCTGTTTCCTGGTGCTGAGACTCTTTGGGAAATGAGTCACGCTGGAAAGCTGGGAGACGGAGGGGAGACAGAGAGGCGTGCTGGGGGAAGCCTGGTGAGAAAGGCCACGGTGCTGAGAGGGAGAACAGTGTGCAGGTGGAGCGGGGAGCGGGGGCGCCCTTCACTGAGACGCAGAGAGCAAGGTGTGCATTGTCCATTTTTTTATCTTTTTCAAATCAATAAATATGATCAGAGTCCTTTAAAATGTCTGAAATGGAGAGCTCAGGGTGGGGACACGCCTTAGTGGGTGACAGCAACACGGCGACTGCTTTTTCCGGTCCGAACAGGAGGAAATAAAACGAGGTAGACCTACTGAAGACCACAGATGGGACTCGCTCGCAGACTTCTGGTGTTTCTTATGGAGAACATTAGCGGGGTCGTGGCAGGAAGGGTAGCCTCTCTCTGGAAAGAGGGATCGCTTTGCAAAAGGGTAAGATGAGGGTGGAACCGCTTCTATGTCTCTGATGAAGTATTTAGAACGGTGAAAACTCTGAAGGAGGCACGCATTTTGTCCTATCCCCCCGCCCCTAATCTTGCTTCAATGCAGATCATCCCCGACGGTATTTCTATCCAGGCTGAAGGCTGGCGGAGCTCAAACAACACATTGAGACGAAGGGAAGCAGCCCAGGGCCTGGAGACAGCACCAAACCAGGCCACCCGCTGGCTCCAGCAGCTGGCACCCGCAGCCAGAGATAATTTAGGGAAAACGCCGGCATACTCTATTTCTAGCACGATTTCCTAATGATAAATGGATCCCAGAGAAATACGGCAGGATTTAGAAGCTGAACACGGCACCGTTTCTGACGTGAGTGTGAACTCACGCTGTGGCGTCCCCGGGCAGGAAGCCACGTGGCGTGTTGTGGATTGGGTTTCGGGCTGGGAAGGCCAGGCGTGTGCTGGAGGACTCTGCAGCCCAGCACTCGAAGGGACAGTGTCTTTCCACAGACGCAGGGACCGCTGGTCTGACGTGTGTACCTCCCCCAGCAGTAGTTGTTGGACGACCGTGTGACCGCACCCTACACGTGACACGGTGCGCACGTATCTGTGCATCCATGGCCTGCTCGCGCCCATCTCTGTTCTTCTCTTCCATTCTCTTTCACTTTGAACATGCTCAGCTTGACCCCGCTGAGGACATTCAAAATCGGGTACGTTGCCACCAGGGTTTGGTGGCCGCCCTGGCAGGTTCTTGGTGAGCACGTGCGGAGTTGGTGATCCATACTCTTCCTCCTTCCCCTTTCCGAAGGTCTCTCTCCCCCATCATGACTCGGAAACGCTTCTCTACCTGCAGCCCCCAAGTGAGGCCCTCCTGTCACTGTCCCCCAGCGGGGCCGGCCCCTGGCCACGTGTGGACGAAGCTGTCTTACAAGGGTGAGGCTCTGGAGAGAGGAGCCTCTCAGTCCTGCTCACTCGTCTGAACACACTGGCCCAGCCTCCAGGACTCCCAGCCGAGAGCGTGAAACCGCGCAAACTGCTCTCCGAAGTGTGGAGGGTTATTATCGCCCTTCCGGGGAGTTACATCCGTGAGCACTCGGTTAGAAACGACGCGGTCCAAGTACAGGCGGCGTTTACTTACCCCTGGCGACCTGTGGGGGCCCTGCAGCCTCACAACCAGCCCACACAGCCCCCCCTGCAGCTGCCCCAGCCGTGTGGGTGCTGTGGGACACCTCAGCCCCTGGCAGATGGCTTCACCCAGACGCCTGCCCTTCTGGGCCCGCTTGCATAGTAGTGACTGGGCTTCTCGCTCGTCCCTGTGTCTGAGCCCCCACTTGGGAGCTCATTCTGTTTCCTTGGGTTTTGTCTTCCCCAGATCAACAGTTGGCTTGATCACCTGCTAAGGGAGTGGGCATGGCAGGTTCTTCCCAGCCCCCAAACCTGCAGCACCAGTAAGCCACAGCCCTGCGTCCCCCAGGGGCCTGGGAGGTCACGGGCATTCTCCGGGTCTCTGGGTTCGACGGTCTTGCCTGTCATGGTCCCAGCTCTGCTCCTGGCCGCTTCTCTGACCCCTCGTGTCTCCGGTGCCATCGTGCTCTGCAGGGCTGGCAGTCTTTCTGCCAGGGAGCTCATGCCCCTTCTCCAGGGCCCATCCGCTCTGCGGGCATGTCCAGTTCTGGGGTTCTGGCGACTGGCTTCTCCTGGGAACCATACCTGTTAACCCCTTTGCAGCTGGCTCGTCATAAGTTCAAATCCCACCTCTGTTCAGAAAATAGCACTTTCCTAATTCTTGACTAAGGATGGGTCCATTTTGCTGCCTTTTCCAAGCTAATGAGAAACCACAGCCCTTTGTGCTAAGGAGCCGCTCACGTGTTTTCTCTTCCATTATTGTGGGACCACAGAGCTCGGGAACATCATTCGGTAAATAGGGTCGCTTTTCCTGAGAGACATCACGGTCCCTTTCTTCCCAGTGGAGATCATTGGTCAGGTCCTGCCCATTCACGGAGCCCGTGATCTGCCTTCACCTGCAGTTTATCCCCCGCCTCCCAGATCTGCACAACGCGAGCTCCGTCCACAGAGCCTTCATGAAAGCAGCCAACGGGGCCTAGCAGTGTGCGTGAGCGACCCAACGGCGCGCGTGTATTCATCGTGCTGTCCCAAGAAACACTGATGAACAATGCGACGAAGAATGCGTGTTCTGCTGGAAGAGTGCGCCAGGAGAGGACCGTGGGGACGAGACTCATGCCGATGAGCTTCTGTTGTCTTTGCCTTTTAAAGGGGAACCAGGTATGTCCACAAAATGTTGAAAGTCGCTGTAGTGAGACCGAGGGGCGCATGGATGGTGTGGCGCGGAGGAGGCCGCCTCAGCTACCACTCACCCAAATCTGCGTGAGCGACAGGAGCCAGACCGTCGCGAAGCCCTCCTGTGCCTGACCCAGTGTGTCCGCAGGACTTCTGGAGGGGAGCACGAAGGGTTGAGACGGAATCCCCACGGAAGAGGCTTTAAAAGAGGGGGCTGCTGCTCCCCCACAAGGAATAGAAGCGGCGCAGACAGAGGACCAACCAGCCAGTGGTCCAGCAGGGGCTGCTCGGAGCAACGCGGTCGCCACTAACCACACGTGGCCACTGAGCACGGAAAGGTGGCGAGTGCCGCACTGTGAAATATATACGGGAGCGAAAGGCCTGGCGCAGAGAGAGAGTGAAATGGGTGCCATTAGTATTTTATTAATTTGGATCTATTGGGTTACAGTATAAAAATATGATCCAATCCTATTGCACCTGTTTCCTTTTACCTTTTTCAAGGTGGTAACGACACAATTTACAAGGACATCAGTGACTCACCTTGCATGTCCACTGGCAGCGCTGGGCTAGAGCATGGAGTGATCTTAGGGAGAGAGACCTTCAAGCCAGCGCCTCCAGGGTATCGCATGCCCGGCTGAATAATTCACATAATATTTGCCAGGGGGTGGGGGTTCATTGATTTCTGAGTAGAAGGATGAAATGGGATACCGAGGGAAGACTAATCCAGCGGCAGGGGCATATTTCAATTTCCCGTTTCTAATTCAGGATAACACATGGCTCTAACTGTTAATGATCATTCATTTCATAGCTTTCCAGTTGAAACTTCGCCAAAGGAAAAAAGAATGATTTGTATCCCCGTGTGTATTTACTCCTTTTCAGAAAGACCCCAGGTAGATGAATGCACCATCTTTTCTCTAATAGAAACACTGTTACTTTCCCCCGAATCACTTACCTCGGCATAATTGCGTAGTGCGCTCTCTTTGATAAATCTTGCCGGTGTCCAGAAGGAGAGTGACGCTCACTGTCTCTCACTCACAGGGACAGCTCTTCAACCCTGCTCCGTGCACATGGCACGCATAGCACCGCCTGGTATTTTTAATGTTTCCAAAATGTATGCCTTGATTTCTCCAAACTTGGAATGCCTAGATATGGGTGTTCTTTGAAATGAGATGCCATATTCCAAAAAAAAAATTTTTTTAACTAAATTGCTAAGCTTAAGCTGATTGTCCTGTTTTCAATTTAAATAAGTGATTGAGGCATTTTAATCATTCTTTGCCATTTATTTCTTTGCTCTCATTAAAAAAAAAAAAAAAAAAAAGCAGTATGGGACCATGAAATTCTGTTGCCACCTCTGATCTATTTGATGGGAACAAAATGTAACTCTCATTCTACCCCCTCCAATTTTTTTCCAGATGATAACTAGAACAACCTTGACAAGTTCCAGAACAATATTCATAGGATTGTATCAAGATTCTGTTAAACTTGTAACATTTTGAATCTTTATAGTGTGGAAAGAGCCCATTTTGAAACCTGATACATCCGCCTAGCTTACTTTTATTTCCCTCAATGATGCTGTATCATTCTTTTCATACGATATGCCTATTTCTCATTGCATTACATTTGTATTCATTTTGTATTTTTGAAACTCTTTGAAAGGATCTTCGGTATCTGGAAACGCATATTGCTGTAAGGAAGAGTTACTTTACTATGTATTTCTTATATGACTTCATTACTGAACTCTCATTGTTTCTAGGAACTCTTCTGTTTGTTCTTTGGGTGTGCACTGTAATTCTCTAAGTAATCATGATTGTTTATCCTTTCCAATATTTACGTCTCTTATTTACATTGACTTCTAAATAGATAGGTATCCAAAGCAACATTAACCAACAGTGATGGTGGAAATCACTGAGGTAGTTTCTAAGATTTGGGGATGGTACCTCTATTAATTATGATTTGTGTTAAGAAAAAAAGAAAAAGAAAGATTTATGGACACAGACAACAGCATGGTGATTACCAGAGGGAAAGGGGAGTGGGGAGGTAGAAGAGGGTAAGGGGGGATAAATGGTAATAGAAGGAGACTGACTTGGGGTGGTGAACACACAATACAACATACAGATGATGTGTTACAGAATTGTACACCTGAGACCTATATGATTGTATTAACCAATGTCACCCTGATAAATTCAATTAAAAATAAATACATGAATAATTATGTTGTTTTTATATGATTTTTCTTTATCATCTTACAATTTATTACTAGTTTAGTAACAATATTTGCAAGAAACAGACAGAAATTTATGAGATGCCTTTCAGAATTATTCAAAACTGTCATATGCTTTTTCTGCCTTTAATTATCAGTATGATGATTAGTTATCTGCTAATATTAAATTGTTCTTAAATCATGGTATCATGGTCACAATACATTACTATTTTAATACAATGCTGAAATCAATCTATTCACATTGCAGTCAGGATGCCTGCAAACATGTTTGAAGATATTGTGTTCTTTGAAATGCTTTGACTAGATTTGATGTCAGCCTCTTGTTGGATTTTAAAAAGAGAATGGTAGATAATTATTACTTTTAATTCCTTTTCATGCTTTGGAATGAGAGTTTTCTGTTCCTTATAAATTTGAAAGAACGTGTCTTTAACTTCACTGTAGACCTAATGCCTTCTTGTCATGTCTTTGAGTACGGTTTTTTCTTATTACTTAATTTTGTGTTATATTTTTCTGTTAGAGATATGGAATTTGATTTGATATACAACAAACTGTGTATATTTAATGTATATAATTTCATTAATTTGTACGTATACATACACCTGTTATAGTATCATCATGGTCAAAGTAATAAATATATTCAACACCTCCAAAAGTTTCCTTGTTTTTTGTTTTTTTTGGTGTGTGTGTGTGATAAGAACACTTGGCATGGCCCTGCCCTCTTAACAAGGTCTAATAACCATATTGTTAACTGTAGTTATTATTTGGACTACAGAACCTTTTTATCTGGTATACCCATAACTTTATTCCTCACGAACAACAACGTCCCCCCCCCCCGTCACCACCCCCCAGCAGCAATCATTCTGTCTTCTGTCTCTGTAAGTTCTGTGATTTCAGATGCCTCATGTAAGTGGAATCGTAGCGCATCTGTCCTTTTGCGATGGACTATTTCACAGAGCATAAGGCTCTCCAGGCCTGCCGATGCCTCCTCAGGAGGGATTTCCTTACAGCAAATGAAATAGTCAAGGGAGTAAGAAGGCAACCTATAAAATGGGACAAGTATCTGCAAATAATATATCTGGTACATAAGTTAATCTCCAAAATATATAAGACACTCATAAAACATTTAAAAGAGGTCAATTTAAATGGGCAAAAAACTTGAATAGACATTTCTCCAAAGAAGATAGACAAATGGCCAAAAGATATATAAAAACTTACTCAACATCACTAATGATCAGGAAATGGAGATCAGAACCACAAGGAGATGCCATCTCATACATGTTAGGATGGCTATCGGTTTTTAGAAAGATAACTCTTGGCAAGGATGTTAAGAAACTGGAACCCTTGTACACTGTTGGTGGGAATGTAAAATGGCGCAATTGCAGTAGAAAACAGTATGGAAAGTCCCCTGAGAATGAAAAAATTAGAACCACACGTGATGAAGTCCAGATTTGGAAGAGAAATCTGCGCTCCCATGCTCGCCGCACCATTCTTTCCAATAGCCAAGAACGGAAACAATGTAAATGTCCATCAACAGGTGAGTGGATAAGGAAATTACATTACATGCATACAATGAGCTATTATCCATCAGTGTGCTTCGTTGTTTTATTTTATATATGTATCGATCCTCATTGACTTGTTTGGATTAGCAAGGTTAGGTCTTCAGTTCAAGAACATTTTCTTCTATTAAATCTTTAATTAATTAATTAATTAATTTTTGTCTCATCCCTCTCCCCCACCCCCCTCCTCTGAGGTTTGTTAGTCTGACCCCTCCTTCTATGTCTCTGGGTCTGTTTTGTTCACCAGCTGTTTTTGTTCATGATGTTCCACAGATAAGTGAGATCCTGTGGTGTTTGTCTTTCTCTGATTGGCTTATTTCACTCAGCATAATATTACATCTTTTAATAGTGTTTCTCTCCCTTTGTGGCATTCACTTTGCAAGGACACTGTGAGGATGTCACAGCCCTGACTTCATCATTTCCCCTTTAATTGTTATGTGTACCTGCCCTTGTCTCTATTCAGTGAGAGATTCCCAGACTTGATCTCGTCAGACCCAGTTATCTGCGTTGTCAGTTTGAACCCATACCACTTTTGTAGCCATCTTAAATGATGGCGATGATACTCATCGACTCTTCCCTTACGTTGCCTCAGTTTTACATCTCTTGCCTCTTGACTTAACATCTTCTTCATCTATTTTTATCAAGGATACATGTATCATTTATATTCCTTATGAGAACAAGTAGATACTATCAATTATTTCTCATAATAATTCTTTAGACAAATTTCATTTTCAATTGATTTATGTCATGGTATATTGATTGCAAAACTCGTTCCAATTTTCCAGTTTCCTGTGTCATACCTTTTGCAATACTACCTTGCAGCTCCTGTTTTCAGAAGATGGGGCCTAGTTCTTCCCCTCCTGAATGTAGTTGGGGCTTGTCACTCGCTTCAGTCAGGAGAAGTAAGAGTGGTCGTGACCTTGTGGTTCTGAGTCTATGACTCAAGAGGCCTTGGACTCTTCTCTCTCTCGGAGGCCTACCACTTCCAGAGAAAATACCCACTGCAGCTGGCCAGGTGAGGAGACACAGGTGGCAAGCAGTGTCCATCATCACAGATGCCAGCCAGGCGACTTCTAGGCGTGTGGAGGCATCAGTAAGACCAGAAGCAAAGTGCAGCCTTTCTCACCAAAACCCAAGGCTCCTGGGCTGGATAAGTGCCCACTGTTTTAAGCCACGGTGTCTGAGAAAGTTTCTTCTGCTGCTCATCGTGACATCAGCTCCATGATAACGATCTGTTTATCTCCCTTTTGATTCACAGCTTTTTCATAGATACTACAATGAAAGAATTTTCTGGGTAATAATTTTGAAACAAAGGCATTTCTTTCTTTGTGTCTCATTTGTCCGACTGTCCTCTGGATGAACTCTGCCTGGACATTGTCTTTATTTACCTGCCTGTGTCTGCTCTCCTGTGCCCACTCTTGGTCATCAAAGTCAGGAGCACTGTTCTCAATGTTGGGAGGACATGTCTGTCAATTGTTGGTGAAATTCTATCTGAGAATATTGCCTATCCTTGCGACCATTTCCAACTCTTGTTGATCTCTCGAGAATGAAGTAAGTTTGTGTGAATTAATAACTCTGTTCCCAGTGTTGTTCTTCCAACTTTGGGGTCTCACCAGGATTTGCTTTCAGGATTTGCTTTCAAAATTCACCCGGAAAATACAGGAGTGTGCTCTCATCGGTACCAACCTCCAAAGAAACATGGATGTTTAGCGTTCTCTTTCCTCGTTTCAGTCCAGTACCAGGTGCCTCCTACTTTTGACTTTCCTTCATCATTTCAATTGTTTTGTGTTAAGAGAGAAGAGAAAAATGGGGAAAGTCATACCCAATTCATCCATCTTTTGCAGAACCAACTAACATTTGAAACCAGTTTATAATTGGGCTTCTGGAATCAACGAGCTTGTTCCGTGGTCAGTATCTCTGTTCCCCTGAGCGATGTTGGCGGAGTGTAACTCTACAGCCTCCTTGTGCCCTGCGTCCACAGGAACGCGCCCAGCATCAGCCCCCACCCAGAGCCAGCCCATCGGAGGAGTCTGTTCCTACAACCTTGGATCTGGAGCCAGCACTTTTCAGTCTCAGACGGGGCTGCTATTTTTATTTTTTATTGTTTGCTTAGAAAATATATGAAACACAGCAATTTAATGTTGTATCACTTGATGTATGATAAAAAGTGTTCCAAAGACAGAGAAGAGAAGAATGATTGGATGCACGGAAAGAAGTAGAGATGAAGAGGGAGAGAAGCAGCGGTTGGAGCTCTTCATGGCCTTTTGGTTGCCAGAGTTCTCGGGTATCTATCTTGTCATATAATAGATCCATTGCTTTTACAAATGCGAGGCTGCCTTGGGTTAAGAGCCCACATACACCGACCATATGCAAGTTACCTACTTACTATCCGACTTCCCTGCGATCTGACCTCCATGAGCCCCCTTCAGTCTGACAGCTACGGAGCCTGCTCCCCCGTTCCGGAACTTTCTGGCGACGGAAGGATCCGTGAAAATATTAATGCAGTGAAGCACCATCACTCACTGTGAAATATCACTCTAAGGCTTGCGACGTTGTGATCATTCATAAAGTAATTACATCCATAAAAAGTCAATACCTCCCTGAAGACTCTTTCAGAGCACCGAGATTTATATGTTTCCCACATTACATGGGTAAAGTTAACCCACCTATAGCACCTAATACGTCCAGAAGGGCCACGGGAAGGAATGAGGTTGCAGGAACACTCCACCTTTCTATTAGCCTTTCAGCTAACCATCTCTGAAAGATTTATATACAGCAGATTGAACCATCTACATTAGGAGAGCGGTGGTTTATCACATGCAGGTGGGAGTGTGTGCCTTAGGACTCTTAGGAAAGTGGGTAAGAAAACGTCTGACTCCTGGACTGAAAAATTCTGTGCAAGAAGGAGATGAGCCGGTCTGCACTTCATATATTTCTTTATTTTATTTCCTTATCTCACCATCTGCTTACTGCAGGAGAGACGTTCTCTGTGTAATTGTTTCACTTAAGCCTCATTTTTCCTTCTTCATCTGTCACTTCCGAATACTTTGGAATTGCAGAGTTCTTGTCATTGACTTAGATAAATAGAATCATTGTTAAGTCACAATCACTTTATGCCACCGTCTCCTAATCTGGACGTTGAAAGCCTCCTGTTTGCCGTACAGGACTCTTCAGAGGGTTGAATGAGCTTAGTATGTGGGTACAGCTGTCAAATTCTGCAAGTCTGTGTCTCTCTCCTTTTACTCGTGGGGAGGTCAACTCCAGGCCAGTTTTCTTTGTAGGTTGAGTAGACCCAAAGTCATGGCCCAGCTAACACTTACTTACACTGGTCCCTGGAAGAAGCACCCTGTTGATACAGCACCTTTGGATTCAGTTAAAGGGCAAGGGGCAGGTTCTTAGTGAGGACCAGTAGAAGTCAGACGAGCAAGCAGCATCTTACTTTAGTTGTCACCAGTGGAGAGTTGACTTGCCTCTTCTGAAGCTGGGTTTTCACCTTTTGTCTTGGGGACTTGGGGAGCCTGAAGCTGAGGTTAGAGTCTTTCTTAAATGGAAGTTTGCTTGAAGCCCCACTGCGGAGAGGAGTGGATCTGTGTTTTGGGGCTTCATGACATTTTATTTAACTACATGCACATCAAGTCATTAGCTACTTCTCTCCAGGAACTACTTGCATTCCTGCCCTTGCCCCTGAAGTGTGACCTCAGTTGATCACGAAGGTTAGGTGGTGATGACTGCAGACTCCTTCAGACGTGGATCGATCCAGACTTGGAAAAGTTATCATTACACCCGAGAAGCATATTCACCATCTGAAGAATCTCAGACCCATTCTGCAAAAGCCTTCTCTCCAAGGCTGCCTAGGTTCTGCTCGACTCTCAAGTGAGGAATGCACAAGGCAAGGAAAGCAACCCTCTAGGTGGTGGGATGGCAGGGGAAGGGTGGACCTCCCTGTGGGCCTCTCCGTGGCCTGGCTGTGTCACGGCTGCTGCTATTAATCTGCTCAGGAGAAGAGCACTGGGCATGGGTTGTACCTTGTTTACTAAATTACAATTGGTGACTTAGCAAAAGGTCCCAGGGGTCAGGCACTTAAAACACCAAGTTGAGCATTGCAGTATTACAATGGTTATTGATCACTCACTTAATGTTTATATAACATTGGCCAAGCCTTTTTGCCTTTTACATAGCATGAAGCTTGGCAATGCCACTGTTATATTCTCTAAATAAAGAACCATTTTCTAAATAGAAATGCATCTTGATTTTAACCTAAAGGTCAATCTCATTGTTGAGGCAGAATTATAAATGAAGCCCTCTTAAAAGGGAAAATAATCAACTATTAATTATTTAAAGTGCTTAATGATGCATGAAATGTGTTGCTTTTCCAAGTGCATTTCTAGTTAAATATGCACAGATGATAAAAAGCTTTGGGATCTAAATCAGCAATTAATTTCAAATCAAAATATATTTGAAATTCAGGATTCCATACTTCTATTTTCCAAAACCTAAAGATTTGAAAGAATCGACGCTTTGCCTTCACATTTTATTTATAGCTGCAAATTTCAGTAAAATGCACCTTTTTATATTAGAAAAGAAAGAGTACATTCTTGCAAAGCTTTAGAAATTCAAAATAAATTTAAGTCAGTATCATTTGAAAACAACTGAATTAGATTTGGGAATGTTATGTCCAGATCTCTTCAGTAACAAGATTAGAATAAATGCTAGAAAAATATGAAAAAGGATGAGATCGCTATGTTTAAATATTGTACCTGATGTGAGTTAGGAAAGAAGTAGACATTTGAAAAACACAATTAACCTTTGAGAAGAAAAGAAAGCTGCTTCGACGTTAGGGAATGGGCTAAATTAACTAATGAAGATTTATAGCACTGTAATGTTTGCAAAGAAAAATTCTCTCTCATTTTAAATGTCAGAATAATCTCAGATCTCCTGTTAAGCAATTTGTTAAACTTTAAATGGTAATAAATATTACATTCAATAATCGAGAACGCTCAAGTAAGATGAGATTGTCGAAGTGGGTTTGCGAAGTGTGTCTCTTTTCATTTCCAGCATCTGTTTGTTTGTTGATTAAATTATTTATTCATCCTTTTAATCACTTCTTCAGCAAATTGAAACTCCTCGAGGTCCTGAGGCATCGAACTGGGCTCTCTGACACCAAAAGTAAGTAAATGTGGTTTTTACCCTCAAGGCCCCCACAGTCTTGAAAGTGAGACCCATATAATTAAGTAATGGAAATGACATGATAATTGAATTAATAGCTCGTGGAGCATTGGCTAATAGTTTCTTCCCTCCAGCTGTTACTCATTCTTCTACTGACATGAGTCAACTTTTATTTTTTTATAATTATTTTTTTAATCCTCACCCCAGGATATTCTTCCATTGATCTTCAGATAGAGTGGGAGGAAGGGAGGGAGGGAGGGAGAGAGAAAGACATCGATGCGAGAGGAACACATGAACTGGTTGCCTCCCGCACGACCCCAACCAGGGCCGGGGATGAACCACAACCGAGGTACGTGCCCTTGACCGGAATCGAACTCACGACACTTCAGTCCCAGGGCCAACGCTCCAACCGCTGAGCCAAACTGGCCAGGGCTGCATGTGTCCACTTTTCTTTCTGGTACAAAACAAAGGCCGTATTCCCCAGACTTACCTGCTGCTGGTTGTGGCCATGGAGGAGGTGTCGCTGGCGAAGTATGAGGGAAAACGTGCAGGACTTCTGAGAAACATCAAGGAGCAGGGCCAGTCCTCTCTGCTAGTGGAAGGCAGGCATGGTGCTGTGCCCACGCGGCGACCTTGGGGTATGCGGCAACCTTCAGGACGCCTGTCATGGGCTGGGGTGATGAAGCTGAAATAAGGGAGGAGTCTCAGTCACCAATGATAAGGCAACTTCAAAAGCCCTGCACAGGCCATCTGCGCGTTCCTGTGAAGCCGAGAACCAGGCTTCCGCTCAGTTAGGGCTCCTGTTAGAGGGTGAGCCGGCCTGATGTGCTGTATATTCGATTCCTGTAAGCTGGCACTTTGTGACCTGCCACGCGGGTGCTCAACGTGGGTCTAGTACACAGGAGACTCGTGGTAAAGAAAATGCTCTCTGCCCACCTCATATGTCAATGACAGCAAAGACACTCACATAATGACAACATGGAACCACAATACTGGGTAAGGTCCATCCTCCTGAGAGGTTACGGTGGTGGCCCCGAACCCAGAGCAATAATCCAGAGGAAAATATAGGGTAAGTGTTCGCTGGGGAGTCATGATGGCAGAATTTAATTAAAGAATATTCTGGAGACTACTCCGGGGAGAGGAACACGCAGACAGAGGGCAGCGGATGTAAGGCGGAGGCAGGGGACAGTGCTCCTGGGACACGGACGTTGCTTGCCTTCTGCTTGTGAGAGAGGGTGCCCGGGGCCGAGCCCTGAGTTTTGGGGGGCGGGGAGAGGCTGGAATGAGAACAGCAAGTGTCCACGGGCTGCACCCGGGAGGGCCCGTTCCTTCACGTGTGGATTCCTGTCACAGGAGGTCCATGCAGACGCGTGGAAAAGTTGGAGTGAAAGGGGAGTGAGAAGATTATCATCGAGATTTTCCAGAATTAAATACGCCTGTGTAACCGTGGACATAGACAACAATGCTGGGGACAGGGCGGGATCGGGAGGAGGGTGTCAGTAGGGGAAAAAGGAGAAACATTTGTAACAAATGTCTTTGCAACACTTGGAAGGGCGTCTTTGTTTTGCATGGAATGTGGAGAAGCTTTTCAATTGTTCCATGAAATGATAATAAAGACTTTTTTTTTTTTAAATCCTCACCCGAAGACATTTTTGCATTTATCTTCAGATAGAGCAGGAGGGAGAGAGGGAGGAAAAGAGAGAGAGAGAGAGAGAGACACATCGACTGGCTGCCACCCACACAACCCCAGCAGGGGCCAGGGACAAACTGCAACCGAGGTACGTGCCCTTAGTGGGAATCAAACCCGCGTCTCTCTGGACCGAGGGCTGACGCTCTAACTGCTGAGCCAAACCGGCCAGGGCAATAAAGACATTTTGATGGTGTTTCACTGTGCAGTACGGCCGAGCAGGCTGTACCCAGTGGCTCATTCAGTCCCGACAACAGCCTGCTGCTGCGATTCCCCCCATTTCACAGACGAGGAAACTGAGGCTCCAAGAAGAGAGGTAACTCGACCAAGGACGCAGGGAGCCAGGACTGGGATCTTAAGCCCCATGAAAAGCGGTCAGTCTGCATGGAGCAGTCTCCCCGTTAGCTGTAGGTCACTCAAGCAAGAAGAGTGTAAACCCAGGTAGTACTTAGGATTTTGGAAGACCACGGTCCTATTTTCATTACCACCCTGTGACTTTGCTTTTCCCACAAAGATGCTGAGACGCAGAGTGAGAGAAACCGGCCAGTGTCACACTGGGGACATGGGTCAGGACTCCAGCCCCAGGCTCCCGACTTCCCACTTTCTGCCCTCAGCACGTGTGGGTGGGCCAGCCATCTGGTGACATCCTTGCTAACTCCGAGGCTCGAACTACCGTCGGGCTCCAGCCAGGACTCCTCTCCGCCCAGAAAGGCCACTGTACGTACTAAGGTATCATAACTCCCAGGCCTGGTGTCAAAACAGGAGCCTCAGGTGGTCCCTTCTGCAGAAGGCAGGCGTGGTCGGTGGCCAGAGACCCTCTCGGGCTGGCTCCCGGCAAGAGGCTGGCGATTCCCCAGGACACGAGGCCCCTGGGTGTGCTGCTGGCCGGCCCCTGCGGGAGGGCGTGAGGGTGTGCAGCGTGCCCTGCCGCGGGGCCTCGTTCTGGAGGCGGCTCTCCGTCCTCTACTTATCCTGGGGCACCGTTTGTGAGCTGGAGGACTTCAGGGACCTGCGTCTGTTCTGTGAGGCAGTATCTGTGCTTGCAAAGTGACCACGGCCTACCTTCCTACTGGCAAAGAACTGATTTAGAGGTGCAGAGAGAGGGTTCCAGCTGCATCGTTAGCACCGCTCTGGGAAGGGAAATGCATGAATCATTTATCAGTTAGAGGAAAGTCACTTAATATTTAATATTATTTAAGTGGAAGTGTTTAAACAGAGTTTTTCCCACTTGATTTTTAAGCGGGCGCTGATGCGACTCCCAGGTTGATGACACATTTTCCCTGTGAGCTTGAGTCTGCGTGAGCCTCTGAGGACGGGTCACTTCTCGTCAGGACGGGACGTTGGCAGCGCACCTGGACTCTCAGAAGCTGCTCATCCCGTGGAAAGTGTCGGGATGGGAGGGTGTGGGGCCGGCGGGGCCAACGGGAGCCGTGGATCTCAGAGCAGAACATCAGCCCTCCTGAGTACCGGTCACCTCCTGGCTTCTTAGAGGAGCAGTGAGTGGGACTTACTTTGGAACTGCCATGGAAAGCCTGATCTCTGGGGCTTGTTAGAGGATTTTCTGTTCATTCAACAAATATTACTGAGCGCCCACGATATGTCAGGAACTGTCCTGGGCACCGAGAATACGGGGCACACGAGACCCATGAGCCCATCTCCATCATCAAGACATGAAGACATCATCCAGGCCAGACAGGTGGCAGGAGGGAAGAAGCACACGGAGTATGATCGAGGTGACTTGCAGCAGGAAGGAGGTGGGAGCAGCCCGGGTTCCTCAGAGAGCGTGGCTGAGGCCAAGGGCCAGCTGCCTTCTCGCTGAGGAGGAGGTGCATCCCTGGCAGAGGGCGGGCAGGAGAAAGAGGCAGGAAACACAGACACTGGCAGGGGAGAAACCTGGACACGTTTATTCACCCCCATCCAGCTCCCATAGGTTAAAGAAAGAAGTGTGACTCCGTGGGCTTCCAGGTCTAGCACACACACGCATGCACACACACATGCATGCACACACACACATGTGCACACTCACACATGCACGCACACACACGCATGCACACACACATGCATGCACACACACATACACGCATGTGCACACTCACACATGCACGCACACACACGCATGCACACACACACACGCAGGCAGTGTGTGTGCTCTGGGACCTCTGCTGGGACCCGGGGAGGATGGCATGAGGGGCTGGCTGGCTGTGTCTGCGTGGACCTGCCCAGCACCCGGGGGTGGCCAGGGAGCAGCAGCCTCGCGGGAAGCCCGAGTGGTTCTGCTGCTGTTTTCCTGGTGTCTGTGGGTACACAGTGGGCACGTCCAGCCGCCACCTGTCACCATGCGGTGCTGTGGGCGCCAGGAGAGGAGGGTAATCTAGGCGCTTTGCTCAACTGAGAGCCTGTGGGAGCCCCACTGGAGACGAGCCCGTCAGTGTTTCAGTAAACCCAGGAGGCGCTGCTTCCCTTCTCTGTGGACAGGTGCAGCTGTGACCTGGAAGCATTCTGGAAGAGGGTGGCCTTGGAAATTAGACGGGCGGTTGGATCTTAGCACGTTAACGCTTTAGTCCTTTGCCATGGTATACATTTCTCTGAGCCAAAATGCTCTCTACTGTGAAATAGAGACGCTGTATTCCCACGTTGTAAGTGCAGGACGGACCCTCCGAGGACAAGAAAACGCTGTCCCAGAGCTCACTCTGTGTCACAGTCGATGAGAGCCTGGCGGATCAGAGCCGAGCTGAGCGAGGGGACAGAGGGGTGGACACCTCACAAGCTGAGGCTGGTTCCACCGCTGGGAGCAACTTTACTTTGCCACAGGGGAGAACGACTGCTTCGCAAACTCTTTTTTCTTATTCTCACACAAGTCTTTATTTTATTTTTTACTATACTAAACATTTTTTGTCGGCTTTATTGGGTTGACATTGTTTAATAAAATTATCTAGGTTTCAGGTGTACAATTCTATAACACATCACCTGTGTATTGTATTGTGCGTTCACCACCCCAAGTCAAGTCTCCTTCCGTCACCATTTACCCCCCTTTACTCTTCTACCTCCCCACCCCCCAACATCTTGTCTGTGTCCATGAGTTTTTTTTTTTGTTTTTTTTTTGTTTTTTTTTTTACGTAATCCCCCCTTTTTCACACAGCCCAGCCCCTCCCCTCTGACAGCGGTCAGTCTGTTCTCTGTATCTGTGAGTCTGTTTCTATTTTGTTTGTTTATTTTGTTCATTGGATTCCACATATAAGTGAAATCATATGGCACTTGTCTTTCTCTGACTGGCTTATTTCACGTAGTATAATTCTCTGCAGGTCTGTCCATGCTGTCGCAAAAGGTAAGAGTTCCGTTTTGGACGGCCGAGTAGTACTCCCTTGTGTACATGTACCACGGCTTTTTTATCCACTCATCTCCTGATGGGCACTCGGGCTGCTTCCGGATCTTGGCGATTGTAAATAGTAAACAGTGCTGCTATGAACACAGGGGTGCGTATATTCTTTCTGATTGGTGTTTCAGGATTCTTAGGATATATTCCCAGAAGTGGGATGGCTATATGTGTTTTTAATATAAAATTATTCTTTAAATTCTTTGCAAACTAATGGCTTGACCCCCCCCCCCCCGCTCCAGCTGCCCCAAGCTTTGGGGGGGGATCATTTCACAGAGATTTTTCCTGTAGCTTTTCAGATCCCCACCCCCACCCCACCAGGCACAGAACCATGTGCCTGCAGGGTGTATATTTCCAAGTCTGAGAAGCACTGTGTGAGATGCTTCCTAAGTTTTCTCCCAGCTGTAAATTCTGTTTAGTTCATGAATGAAGAAGACATTAAAATAAAACCCATTGGAAGATGAATGCATTCGTGGAAAGGTGTAATTAAAAGTATCACTTAAGCTGGAAAAGCAGGTGAATAGGGACTAATTAACATCAACAAATTACGCTCTCTCAGACGGCCTAGGTGAGGGACATCCTTACAGTCTAATCGCAGTGTACATGACCCGATGAAATAAAATAGGATTTCAGGTTTATGTTTTGCCAATAAACCCTGGGTAGATGGATACTCTTTGAGGAAATGTGCAGGTCAGCGTACAGCAAGCTCCAACCTATAGAGAATAAAATGACACAGCAGGCACATCTTTTGACACTAAGTCCGTGTCTTATTTATGAGTAAAGCGAAGCTAGCCATTGGGCGAGACGGATAACGTGTGTCAAGGGACTTCAACCACGCCTTTATGCCAACTTCCTGTCTCCCCCGTGGTGGCCTAGGGAACGGACCGAGTCCTGGCTTACTTGCTAACGGAAGAGATGGATGTGACATGGTCTGTGGGTATTCTTCTGCTTTGGCATGGACCAGGAGGCACTGGGTTACAGTGCCAGGCTACGGCAGAGACTGAAGGCAGCATTCTCATGAAGCCTAGCGGTTTCCTGGAGGAGAGGGAGTGATGTCCAGGAAGGAAAGGCCAACAGCTTACACTGGAAGGTATTCACAGACGGCGATCACACATTGAACTATTTTTATGGATAAAACACCTTCAAATAAATGGGAACAGAATGTGCAGAAATGTACAAAATATTTGAAAGCCTGTCATAGTTGGTGAAGCCAAACTATTCAGAGATGACTGGTATAAGGTGCCCACAAAGGAAGTGAAAACGTGGCCAGGAAGAGGCAGGGAATGGCTAAACCACACAGATTCTTGTAGATCCACTAATGATCGGATTTTATCCTCAGTCAAAAATGAAGAGAAATTGAAATAAGCCAGTCAGAGAAAGACGAGTACCATATGGTCTCACTCACATGTGGGATCTACTGAACGCAGTGAACTAACAAGCCACGTGGTGACAGACTCGTGGGTAGACGGCGGGCTGGCAGCTGTCGGGGGCGGGGAGAGGCTAGCTGGGGAGGGGGTGGCAGGATTGAGCAGAACAAGAAAAAACTCGGGGACACAGACCACAGTGTGTGATTGCTGGTGGGGGTGGTAGTGGAGGGAGGCGGAGGAGGGTACAGGGGGACACATGGTGATGGAAGGAGACTTCACTGGGGTGGTGAACACACAATACCGTGTACAGATGATGTGTTGTATAACTGTGCACTTGAAACCTGAATAATTTTGTTAACCAGTGTCAATCCAATAAATTAAATTTAAAAAATTGGAAAGGATATTGATCTTTGGAAAGACCACTTGGTAAATACAGAAGATGTCCTTTGGGAAGAGAGAGGGGAGTTCAGAGGGTAGAGGCCACTTAGAAGAAACTTTCAGTGTGCACACATGGTACACATGGTACACGGTACACACAGCACACACAGGGTACACACGGTACACATGGCACACACAGGGCACACATGGTACATGGTATACGGTACACACGGTACACACGATACACACGGTGCACACAGCACACACAGGGTACACATAGTACACATGGTACACACAGCACACACAGGGTACACATGGTACATGGTATACGGTACACACGGTACACACGATACACACGGTACACACAGCACACACAGGGTACACACGGTACAACGAAGAGCACAATCAGCCGCTGCGGCCACAGGGCTCACACCCCGCTGAGGTTGCTGGGGTCACCGCAACAGTTCAGCAGGGGTCTCCGTTCCCCCACTGCCACCCAGTGCCGATCAGTTTTGTGTTTGCAGGAGTCACTGATGGTCTGTCTCCCCCGAGTGTGGCCTGACATCCCTCCAGCTCTCCGCCGGATCCAGCCCCGAGCTTAGCTTGCAGGTGATGGCTTTACTGAAACATGGAAGCCACTGAAAAGCACAGGAAGCTGCCATTCCGAACCCAGATCCCAATGTTTCTGATCCCCTTTTCTGTAGTCAAATCCTAAGCGTGCCCGCTGTTCCTCCAGCTCCATTAGAGGTGTAGAGAGGGAGGGAGGAGGGCGGTCAGGGGGCAAGGAGACAGGGAGCTCAACCGAGCGCATCCGTTCATGTTCTGCAAACGCGATGCAGACATACGGGCCAGCGAACAGCTGCTGGAACCTGCCCCAGGGGACCCCGAAGGAGGCCTGCAGGTGACAGCCCCCGCGTTTTCGCTTCATCTGCTGCGTGGTGACCACTCTGGATCCCGTTACGAGGAGTTGTGCTCGTGGCGGGAAATGATATACAAAGAGAATCCTTGGTTCAAACAGATTTCTACGTCCGGGAAAAGAGAAAGACAGTTCTTGGAGAGTGCCTGGCTGTGCCCACCACAGGGACCCCAGAGCCTTCTCCCTGCCGCAGGTCTGCATAAATGACCATGCACAGTTCAGTTTTGGCTACTGGCTTTCTTATAGACATTGACATTTCTTCAAACGTTTTCCCCTGCTGTTCCGAATGAAGTTCACAAATTTGGATTTTTACGCGCCAGGACACCAAATTCACTTCAACTCAACTGTGGGTCTTGTGAGCCAACATCGGAGCTTAAGTGATGTTCCCCTCCCTGTTGAGCAGAGGGTGCAGTCACTCACAGACTTTGCTTCAGTGACTTTCAGAATGTGCCACAGAAAAGAGAAGGTCTGCCCCGGGGACATCACGCAGCTGCAGCTGCTGGTGGTGGAGGGCTCCCCGGGACGGGAGGGCTGAGCCGTCGGGAGCCAGCCAGCCCCACCAGAGCCCTTCAGCGACGACCTGTCTGGATGGGAGTTTCAGGCGCAAAACCCCAGAGGCAGAGCCAGCCTTCTCTGAAATTACACCTGTACTCTTCTACTCACTGTAAAATTGCCTGACCCTGGTTCAGAACTTTAACATGCGTGTAGCATCATTGCGGGTACCGTCGCAGGGTTGTTCTGTGCAGTGCATACGTCGATCAAGCCCTGGAGTAAGGGGAGGCCTCCGAACAGCTGTGTGCCTTGGAGCTCGTCACTCCATCCCTCTGGCCTTCAGCTCCTGACCTCAAAAATAAGGGGCTTAGAAGAAAGGGATTTGAAGGCCTCAAGTCCAATTCTGATATTCTGGTTCTGACCTTCGGCCGATCTCTTTCACCTCAAGAATGTTCTCTCCCGGGAAGTGTGGCGCCTTCTTTCCACTAGGGGTCAAGGGAGAACAAAGAAAGGAGAGTGAGTTTTGGTCCCCAGCCTGAGTAACTGCTGGATTCCTCGAGCGTATCTCCTCATCCACAGACTGCTGTAACCGATCCGTGGCCCCCACGCGTGTCGGGGTGTTAGACAGAGTCAGGGCACCACGTGCCCAGCCTGACGGTCCTGCACCTCTGTTTAATTACCCGTCCTCCTCCTCGTCATCACAATCAGCTCAAGAATTACCTTCCTTTGTCCTCTGGCGCAAATGCAGCTGCGGCTCTCCTGCGTCAGCAGCAGGGGACAGCGCGTTGCTGGAGCAGCTGGCAGCCACACGCACAGGGTCTCCGGGCCAGTCTCTCGCGTCCTCCTGGAGCATGCAAAGAGAGATAAACGCGAACCACTTCCCGCTCAGGCCCAGGGAGCCGCCGCGTCTGTGGAGATGAACTTCCATTTTCTCCGACAATTAGTTTCCCTCTAAAACATGGTCATTCTGTGCAGTCGCGCCGTGAGCGCATGTGACAGGCTCCGTGTTGAGCGGAGGCGATGTCGGTGTGGCCGGAGACATGTGTCTCGTAGCCCTGCCACATCTCAGACAGTCAGCAGAGTGGGTTAGCCGGAGCCAATGGCAGTGTCATCTTGTCACTTCCCTCCACAAAAGTGATATTCAGATATACAGTCGAGGGCCTGGTTCTGAGATGCTCAGCTTTGTGACTCTGAACAATATTAGATGTGAATAGAGGCAAGAAAAACAGGTACCTGCGGCCTGGACTCTCACTCCCCAAACACGTAAATCTTCAATGCATTTATAAAGTCAGCGCCTTCTCCCAAAAGGGCAATCTATTAAAGGGCTCATGGAAATAAGTTGCATGGAAGGTGCAAGGATTGCTCTGTATATTTACTCAGCTCTGCAGAAATGGTCTTTTGTCTTCTTCCAAGGACGCAGACATAACAGTGCTAAGGCTTTGTTCAATGCGGTGGCTCCACGTTGGACCATCTGCAGCCCGGGGGCCTTCACAGCGAATGGTTTCAGTAGAATATTTTACTCATTACAACTGACGAACCGGTGTTCCTTTGCCTATCACCCACCTCGCATCCACACAAGACCGTGCTGGGTTCAGCAACGTCTGCCCAAAACACACGTCCCCCTGGACCCCTAGATGGGACCTTCTTGGAAAATGGAGTTTTCGCAGATGTAGTTCAGTAAGTCAAGATGAGGTCATCCTGGGGCAGGGTGGCCAAGTCCAGTGACTGGTGTTCTGACAGAGGCCATGGCAGGACAGAGATGCCCATGCAGAGGACAGGCGGCCGTATGAGGACAAAGGAGGCAGCCACGAGCATGCTTCGGCCCCAAGCCAAGGCACACAGGCATTGCCCGCGATCCTCAGAAACTTTGAAGAGGCAAGGAAGGACTCTTCCCTAGAGCCCTCAGAAGGAACATGGCTCTTCTGGCACCTTGACTTCAGAATTCAGAGCTCTGGTCTCCAGATCTTGGAGAAAACAAACGCTGTTCTAAGAGTCCAGTTTGATACGTTGTTGCTCAGCCCTAGGAAACAAACTAACACAAGCCGATGGCTGTGACTCCCAGAACTTCTGGCTCAGACCCTCTGCGTCCGGGTGTTTCCAAACCGCTAACGTTAGACCCCATACTCCCGCCTTGTTTTAGACAGGAGTCCCCAGGAGGAGTCAGAACGATGCATGCTTCTTCCTGCCCAGGTATCTGCCAGGGTAGTCACCTTTGCGCCCCAAGTATCAGTGCTGGGTGCTCTGTGCATCACTGCAAATCCTCCTCCTGGAGCCCCTGCTGCAATGACCAAGCCTGGCAGACGTGGGCCAGCTTTGCTTAAATGCCCCCCACGAGCCCCTCTCCCCACCTGAGGCCTGCAGCACGCACGCCACCTCCATATCCTGCAGAGGGCTTCCCTGACTCCCACTGTGAGCTCCCGGGGGCCGTGTCAGCTGTTCCACGGTGTTCACGCGTGGTCAAGGACAATGAGGTCAATGGATGAATGCTTTCCCCACTGGGCCCCAGGAGGACGGCTCCTAGGTACGTCTCCTAAAGCTCTCTGGTGGGTTCCAAGGATCCAGGATTCGTTGTCCCCAAATCGTGGAAGGTTGGATAGCACCTGGTGTTGTTGGCCTTTCATTCTCGCTTTCCTCCGTCCCTCACAATGTCACCCACATAAGCACCCACACGGACGCCTCGCGTTCTGTTCCGCGGGAGAGTCCAGGCTGACAGTTGCTGCTACAATTAGCCCTGGTGACTGGGATATACGCTCTAGAAGGCAGGGGCTTAGAGCTGGGCCACTCTCTAGTCAGGGTGCAAAGCTCCCACGGCCCGAGGTGAGGGGTGCTGGGGACCCCCAACGTGGAGCCTGTCACAATTGCTGAGCCCCTGACTTGTGAGGGCTGAGAAGAGATTCAAGTAGCAAGTGAGAAGTTAGGTTGTACATTAGCTGTGACATGAGGACAGCATGGGGAAAGGGGATATTCATAATTTTACGAATTCTGAAATGGACGGATTAGCTCTTTGGAAGCCTTGGAATAAAACGCACCAGGTCCATGAACTAAGCTGGAAATGCTCTGTGGACAGGACCCTCACGTCCTACAGCCCCCAGGAGGACCATGCTAACAAATCAAACCCAGGATTTAATCAAAATGATTTCAGAGCTACCAAAACGACGGACTTCCCAGCCTCAGCCTATCTCCAAAGACAACCTCAGGGTCCTGCAGTAGAAAGGTGGAATGACGAGACCTGGAATGAGGATATTTGGGAACACGAAACTGAGACTCCTGAACCCATGTTCCCCTGAGGCTTCCAAGAGTCAAAGCCCCTCCCAGAAGAGAGCAGACTCCTCTTCCCTGGAGATATCCAGTGTGGAAAGAGGCTGCCAGATGCAAGGTGTCCTCTTTGACACCTACCCTACCACCCCTCACGGCCTGCAGGCGTGACCGAGGTCAGCTCTCAGCCCAGACAGGGAATCGTACTGCAGCTCCGGGAGGGGCGAGCTCACCCGGAAAATCATCGTGGCGTCACCAGTACACGCCGCGGAGCTGTGAGAACACAGGAGGAGGAACACATCGAAGGGGTTGGACAGGTTTAAACAGCAGCGTTGGATAGAGGAGGACTTTTCAACATGGGAGCGCTCAGCCATGACTCAGAAGCAGGTGTGTTGGCTGGCCCCACGCAGCTGAGGCTGACGCACTGACGGGTGCAGAGGCCGGCAGTGAGGGGTGGGGGCGCCAGCGCATCGAGGAAGCTGTGGAGGTTGGTGCCGTGTTGAGAAAGGGGTCAGGACACTGGAGGAGGCAGCAATGTTAGAACAGATCCATTAGGTGGGACCAGATGTCCCATGGATGTTGCAGGTGTCACAGGGGTGGGGGACCTTCTTTCTGACAAGGGCCATTCGGATATTTATAACATCATTCGTGCGCCATACAAAATGATCAACTTAAAAATTAGCCTGCTCTATTTGGTAGACTAATTCGGTGGGGCATGTGATGCTAGCGGGTATTGATGTCATGAGCCTTCTATGGCCCACGGGCCGGACATTCCCCACCCCTGTAAGGGGAACTCGGAGCCCAGGCGGATCTGTCACCTTCAAGCATAGATCCACAGCGGGATATGGTGACATGGAACTCCAGAGTGACATGACTGAAACCAAGTGGTTGCACGTACCTGTCGGAGGCGGAGAGGAAATACTGACCCCTGTGAGCAGCAGCCAGGGGATCCGGGGAGGAGGCGAGTAGGTCAGTGAGTAGGGGTCAAATCGGATGTGGCTTCCCTTACATTATAAACAGAAATGGGGTTCTGGTGAGTGGAACGAGAGAGAGGGTGCTGATAGAAAATTGCAGTCCTCACTTCATTTTTGTATTGACGTCAACTTATAGACACGAAGCCCATCGGTTAGAAAGGAGGACACATCTCCTGAGGGAAAGGCTCTGCACACCTTCCCCAGTAAACACGATGAGCACCCCTGACACTCACTGAGAGATTCCCACCAGTGACCGGGTAACTGCACCAGTAGACTGGGCCACGTAAAAGACTAAAACTGAGTCCAGATGCGCAAATTGCCATCACGGTCCTCAGGTGACGTTGGGATCTGAAGGAAACCAGGTGTTACGCTGGCTTCCAGCCACGTCCGTGCTGCAGTGGTCCAGTGTCCACAGACCCGGTCGTACACACTCTCTCCTAGAGCAGGACGACGGATGCTCTTAGTAGCTGGCGTAGCCCTCCCCTCGGTCCTTGGAACTGTGGAGAGCAGTCGTTCGGATAGAGAGGGCCGAAGGCGGGTCTTCTGAAACCTCTCAGCCCCTCAGCTTAGGATAGCAGATGGGAAGAAACAGGGTGCCCAAGGAGGAATTTCAGGGAACAGAATGAGGTCAGCCTCTGAAGGTCAGCAGAAAATTGCACATCGTGTGTGTCACCACCCTTCAGAGAACCTTGGCCGTGACGAGACACTCGGCAAGGTCACGCACAGAGGTGTCACAGAACAAGGAAGGGTTGGAGGGCAAATAGTCACTAAGCAGCTATCTGGGCATCACAGGTGGAAAATATGAGACTATAGAGGGAAGAATTTTTTAATTAAAAGAAAGAGGTCATTGAGCAAATTGTGGACAAATTAAATCCCTTCCGATCTGTGTGACATTTATGGAGTTATAATACACAAATATAAAATTAAACTGGTTTATATTAAGATGCATATATAAGTATACTTAAATGCATATTAGAAATGTATGTCTATGTGTAATTATGATATATAAATAATAATAATAAATATGATAAGATAAACAAATTGAGGAAATATCCTTTTTCACTACGAAGAGATAACACTAGTTTTCTAACATATGCCTGTAACCGTATAGATATACAGATTGAAAGAAAAAATATGTCTGCCTCATCCAACAGAATTTATGACAGAAAAGAATGAAAGAATAGTAATTTTGGAAATTGCAATGACAGTTCTCCCATCGATATTCAGACACACATTCAGAGAGCCCGCCGTGTCTTCAGTTACCCTGCCTGGTTGGGGAATGGGATTTCAGGCACAGGTACGCAGCTCGAGCTCAGCGACACACCCTTGCTCGTTGCTGTCTGGGCTCCGACCCGTTGCTTCTCCCCTGATTTCCCAGCAGGCACATTGGCCCGCTGCTGGGAAGATGTATAGGCCTCTCTCACCCTCGAAGGCTGTGATGTATTGGCGGCTTCCATCTCCGAAGGTGTTTCTCATCCCTGAACCCCCAGTAGCTGTTTCTCTACACTGTAATTGGATAGCACTCTCAGGAGCAGGTGCGAGGGGCACACGGTGTCACTAAACTAGGTGCATTCTAGAAAAATGGGGAGAGATGTCCATGAACGCAGGTCATGGAAAAATGTATCCGCCAAGGTGAGGGGAAATGGTCCCTGTCGGAAATGGGGGGAGGCAGCCTGCTTTGTGTGTTGATGAAGAAAGGACTGTGACCCTTCCTGCTGCGTTAAAGTCGACTGGTGACAACTAAGGAGTGAAAACTATACCTCCTTTCCAATGGGCAACTAAAGCTCTATGCCAGACCTCCCCACGTCTTCAGATCTCTAACTATACACACACACATACACACACACACGCACAAACACAAAGCACACACATACACAAAGAGAGAGGAAGACTGACTGGTCTCTTTATTTATTAGTGCGCTTCCTTGGTCAACATTGATGCCACTCAAACACCGAATGGATTCTTTGTTTTCAGAAATGAATGCCATTGTGTCATTCTCACGTCCAGATTGTGTCACCCAGATCTCAGACCCGAACACTGGGCACACGTCCAAAAACCTGGGCCAGGCCTCCAAGATTCTGGCCTGTCCACAGAAAAGCATCCCCTCCTCCAAGGTCCCAATTTGTAAAGAAGAGATTTTCAACCCAGCCACTCATCTGAATCCCACGAGAAAGAGAAAAACAAGATCTACACACACACACACACACACACACACACAGGCATGCCTTCTTGTTTTCATTACATTTTTCATGTTTTGGGTGGGAAAGTGAATTATGGTTATAAAGCTTGAAGCGGAAACAATTTAGAATTATGACTATGACTCTCGACTGAAGATCGGAACGGCAAAGATTCCTATGATGGTTGACTCAAGCCTGGTCATATGCGGACCAGTCACAGTTCGTCTGTGCTCCTGGACGGGTCACCTCTTCCTATGGCTCCTCTGCCACACAGAGGTGCAGCCGTGACCTGGAAGCCAACTCCAAGCTACGGAAAAGTGGAGAACCGTGTCATCATCTCATACAACCCTCCTCTGCAGGGTAGCGACAGGACCACATGTGGAACACGGGCTTAATAACTCAAATGTGAGTTGATCGTTTTTCTTGGTGAATAAACTAAACATAAGAAAGTATTATGAATCTATTGAAAATTAAAGGACACTTCTACCACTTTAGAGTTAAAAAGGTAAAGAGACTTTTTTTTTTTTTTCCAATGACTTGGGCCAGAGAAACAGAAAATAAATGCATTTTTATTATTTGAAATGGAAAGTAAATAGAGAAACTATTTCAGACTGTAAAATAACTGTTTATTCCTGTGTCAAGTTCCCATTTACATTTTGAGCCTATTTTTAAAAAAGAAAATGTGTTTTTTTTTCCATCCTAGAAATGAAAGTCTCTGAAATAGAAAAGCCAGAAGTACTTTGTAGTGACATCCTGGGTTTTTAAATGGAATATTCTCAGTGTTTAATGATCTCTGTAAACACAGTGAGACAAGAGGAAATGCTAAACTATCAGATTATTTATTTGAATAGCTTTACTTTTGTCAAAACTATTAACTTTTTAAAAATAGAAATTGTGGCGAATGAAGAAAGGATTCATTTACTGAGATTTACTAAGAGTCTCAGGGTAGAAAAGTATCTTATCCAGCATTTGTAGGTGAGACAGCAGAGCTCAGAGAGGTAAACAGCTGATGACGATCACCGACTTTCAGTAACGACCAGACTCAGACCACGCCCTCTGGGTTTTTCAGTGTGACGTCTCAACTTTCCATCACAGGTCTGTAGAAGGCGTCGTTCTTATTTCCAGGTGAGTATCTAACAGCTCTTAATTCCTAATACGTCGTCTAAATGATGAGTGCTAGTACAGGTGTTTTAAAGGAAGCTGTGGGAATAAGGACCAAGCGCTGCTAATTGGTATATTTATCGAGTTCCTATTTATTGAGCACCCGCTCTGTGCCAGGCAGGGTTCGAGGAATGGGGGAACACAGGTGGAAATGCGTACAGTCTAAGAAGCGCAGGTGGGAGTGGGCGTGAGACCGTGGAGAAGATACAGTGGTGATGAGGGCGTACCGTGTCCACGTCCCAGAGGGAACGGGTGGGCAGCCGACCTGGAATCACTGAGAACCTGTGCTCCTTGCTGTCAGCCCTGGGAATGTTGACCTTCAACTTCTCAACAGTGCATGCTGCCATAAGGAGTAAAATGTTGAATAACTGCCCTGTAGTTTCGTTCTCGTCTGTATTTTATTCATTGATACTGGAAAGAGTGATTTCATATTCTCTGAAACAACAGTATAATGAAGTTAACACCTTTTATTTATTATTATTATTTTGTCAATAGCAAAGACGTTTCTTAAAGGGTTATGCACTAAAGTTTGTACACAAATGGATCACTGGCCCCGTAAAATTCAATTTTTAGTAATTTACGGGTCCTAATCGCACGATCTTTTTGATTGTATTTGTTTGGCATGCTTCACAATGAGTGCTTGTTATTATCTCTGTTTACACAGGAGTCCTGAGTCCTGTTTGCTATTTGTTTTTACAAAATTATTTGGAAGTGTAAAAACGTAGTCAATGTTTTTCATCATTAATTTTGCATTTTAGTGAATCACTTTCTTGCACCTGATCAATTTTTTTGAATTAAATATCTAACACAACCCAGGAAAGAAGAACTGAGACATACAGTTGACTACCATAAATAATTGGAAATGACATAAAATGACATTAGTCAATATATAATGGATTAAAGTACATGTGATTAGACATCGATCCCCTGACAGAGGCAGTGCCCCAACATACACAGGGTGTTTGAGTCCCTCATGAGTCTTTTTTAAAATTTATTTTTTATTAATTTATTTTTGTTACAGATGTTTCTCCTTTTTTCCCCATTGACACCCTCCTCCCCATCCCCCCACCCCGTCCCCAGCTTTGTTGTCCATGTCCATCACTTATGCATACATGCGTATAAGTTCTGTGGTTTATCTCTTCCCTCCCCCCACCCTGTTCTGAGGGTTGTCAGTCTGTACCCCACTTCCACATCTCTGGGTCTACCCTGTTCCTCAGACTGTTATGTTCATTATATTCCACAAATAAGTGAGATCATGTGATATTTGTCTTTCTTTGCTTGGCTTGTTTCGCTTAGGATAATACTCTCCAGGTCCCTCCATGTCATCTCAAAGGATAAGACATCTTTCTTTCTTACAGCTGCATAGTACTCCATTGTGTATATGTACCTCAGCTTTTTCATCCATTCGTCTACTGATGGACACTTGGGCTGTTTCCAGATCTTAGCTATTGTAAATAGTGCTGCTATGAACATGGGGGTACATATATTCTTTCTGATTGGTGTTTCAGGCTTCTTAGGGTATATTCCTAGAAGTGGGATCCCTAGGTCAAATGGCAATTCAATTTACAATATTTTGAGATAACACCATAGTGTTTTCCACAGTGGCTGCCCCAGTCTGCATTCCCACCAGCAGTGTACTAGAGTCCCCTTTTCTCCACACCCTCGCCAACACTTGTTGTTTGATGATTTGTTGATGGCGGCCATTCTGACAGATGTGAGGTGATACCTCATTGTTGTTTTAATTTCCATCTCTCTGATGATTAGTGATGTTGAGCATTTCTTCATATGTCTCTTAGCCATTTGTATGTCCTTTTTGGGGAGGTGTCTATTTAGTTCCTCTGCTCATTTTTTAATTGGGTTCTTTGTCTTCCTTCTGTTGAGTTGTATGAGCACTCTATATATTTTGGAGATCAACCCCTTATCTGATGTATCATTGGCAATTATGCTCTCCCATACAGTGGGTTCCCTTTCCAATTTGATGGTTGTTTCCTTTGCTGTGCAGAAGCTTTTTAGTTTGATGTAGTCCCATGTGTTCATTTTTTCCTTTGTTTCTGTTGCCTTAGGTGATGTATCAGTGAAGATTCTGCTGCGTATGATGTCCAAAATTTTGTTGCCTACATTTTCTTCTAGGATTTTTATGGATTCACGAGTCACATGTAAATCTTTTATCCATTTTGAGTTTATTCTTGTATATGGTGTAAGTTGATGGTCTAGTTTCATTTTTTTTGCATGTAGCTGTCCAATTTTTCCAACACCATTTATTAAAGAGGCTGTCTTTACTCCATGTATGCTTTTACCACCTTTGTCAAATATTAATTGAGCATAATGTCTTGGGTCAATTTCTGGATTCTTTGTTCTGTTCCACTGGTCTATATGCCTGTTCTTGTGCCAGTACCAGGCTGTTTTGATTACAGTAGCTTTGTAATATAACCTGATATCCGGTATTGTGATCCCACCTACTTTTTCAAGATTGCTTTAGCTATTCGGGGTCTTTTTTGGTTCCATATGAACTTTTGAAGTATTTGTTCTAGTTCTGTGAAATATGTCATTGGTATTTTGATGGGGATTGCATTGAATCTATAGATTGCTTTGGGTAATATGGACATTTTAATGATGTTAATTCTTCCAATCCATGAACAAGGTATGTGCTTCCACTTTTTTATATCTTCCTCTATTTCTTTTTTCAATGTCCTGTAGTTTTCTGCAAATAGGTCCTTTACTTCTTTGGTTAAGTTTATTCCTAGGTATCTTAGTTTTTTTGCCACAATGGTAAATGAGATTTTTTTTTTTAGTTTCTCTTTCTGTGAGTTCATCATTGGTGTATAAAAATGCCATTGATTTCTTGACATTAATTTTGTATCCTGCTACTTTGCCAAATTCATTTATTAAAGTCTAGTAGATTTTTGATGGAGTCTTTAGGATTTTCTATATATAATATCATGTCATCTGCGAATAATGACAGTTTCACTTCCTCCTTTCCCATTTGGATCCCTTTTATTTTTTCTTCATGTCTGATTGTTGTGGCTAAGACTTCCAGTACTATGTTAAATAAGAGTGGCAAAAGTGGGCATCCCTGTCTTGTTCCTGTTCTTAAGGGAAATGTTTTTAGTTTTTGCCCATTGAGTATGATGTTGGCTGTAGGTCTTTCATATATGGCCTTTATTATGTCCAGATATGATCCCTCTATTCCCAAATTGCTGAGCGTTTTTATCAGAAATGGGCCCTGGATTTTGTCGAAATCTTTTTCAGCATCTATTGATATGATCATGTGGTTTTTATCTTTCATTTTGTTTATGTGGTGTATCACATTTATTGATTTATGAATATTGAACCAGCCTTTCAACCCTGGGATGAATACCACTTGGTCATGGTGAATAATTTTTTTGATATATTGCTGGATCCGATTTGCTAGTATTTTGTTAAGGATTTTGGCATCTATGTTCATCAGGGATATTGGCCTGTAGTTTTCTTTCTTTGTAGTGTCTTTTTCTGGTTTTGGAATTAGAATTATGCTGGCCTCATAAAACAAGTTTGGAAGTCTTCCTTCTTCTTGAATTTTTTGAAATCGTTTGAGGAGAATAGGTGTTAGTTCTTCTTTGAATGTTTGGTAAAACTCCCCCGTGAAGCCGTCTGGGCCTGGGCTTTTGTTTGCTGGGAGAGTCTTGATTACATCTTCAGTTTCCTTAGCTGTTATTGGTCTGTTCAAGTTTTCTATCTCTTCCCGGTCCAGTTTTGGGAAACTATGTGTTTCTAGAAATTTGTCCATTTCGCTTAGATTGTCGAATTTGTTGCCATATAACTAACTGTTCATAGTATTTGTTAATGATCCTTTGTATTTCTGTGGTGTCAGTTGTTACTTCTCTTTCATTTCTGATTTTGTGTATTTGGGTTCTCTCTCTCTTTGTTTCTTGGTGAGTCTAGCTAAGGGTCCATCAATCTTGTTTATCTTTTCAAAAAACCAGCTCTTTGTTTTAATGGATCCTTTGAATTATTTTTTTTGGTCTCTATGTCATTTATTTCTGCTCTGATCTTTACTATTTCCTTCCTTCTACTTGCTCTGGGGTTTTCTTTTTGTTTGCTTTCTAGTTCTTTAAGTTGTGAGGTTAGGTAGTCAATTAGAAATTTTTCTTGTTTCTTGAGGTAGGCCTATAGTGCTATGAATTCCCTCTCAGAACTGCTTTTGCTGCATCCCATAGATTTTGTGTTGTTGTGTGTTCATTTTCATTGGTTTCCAGGAAGTTTTTAATTTCTTCCTTCATCTCCTCGGTAACCCATTCATTGTTTAATAACATGCTATTTAGCCGCCATGTGTTCAAATGTCTTTGCATGTTCTTGTTGCAATTGATTTCTAGTTTCATGCCATTGTGATCTGAGAAGATGCTTGGTATGATTTCAATCTTCTTGAACTTGTAGAGACTTAGTTTGTGTCATAACATGTGGTCTATCTTTGAGAATGTCCCATGTGCACTTGAGAAGAATGTGAATTCTGCAGTTTTGGGGTTTATTCTCTGTAGATATCTATTAAATCCATTTGATCTAGTGCTTCATTTAGAGTCTCTGTTTCCTTGCTAATTTTTTGTCTAGAGGATCTATCCAGTGATGTCAGCGGGGCATTGAAGTCCCCTGCTATGATTGTATTGCTGTTGATTTCTCCTTTGAAGTCCTCCAGAAGATTTTTAATATATTTTGGTGCTCCTGTACTGGGTACATATATGTTTACCAAGGTTATATCTTCCTGTTGGATAGATCCTTTCAATATTATGTAGTGGCCTTCTTTGTCTCTAGTTATGGCCTTCATTTTGAAATCTAATTTATCAGATATGAATATTGCTATGCCAGCTTTTTTTCCCTTTCCATTTGCTTGGAATACTTTTTTCCCATCCCTTTACTTTCAACCTATGTGAGTCTTTTGTTGTGAGGTGGGCCTCTTGTAAACAACATATATGTGAGTCATGCTTTCTTATCCAGTCAGCTACTCTGTGTCTTTTTATTGAAGCATTCAATCCATTTACATTTAAGGTGATTATTGAGATGTACTTATTTATTGCCATTTTTGTTTAGTGTGGTTATATTTTTCTTCCTATTTCTTCTACTAGTCACAGCAGTCCTTTTAACATTTCTTGCAGTGCTGGTTTGGTCCTGATATATTCCCTTAGCCTTTTTTTTTTTTTTTTTTTTTTGTCTGGGAAGCTCTTTATTTGACCTTCTATTTTGAATGACAGCCTTGCTGGATAGAGTAGTCTTGGATTCAGATCCTGTTTTTTCATTACCTTGATTACTTCATGTCATTCCCTTCTGGCCTGTAGTGTTTCTGTTGAGAAGTCAGCTGATAGCCTTATGGGGGTTCCTTTGTAGGTAACCTGTTGCTTTTCTCTTGCTGCCTTTAAGATTCTCTCTTTGTCTTTAATTTTTGGCATTTTAATTATTATGTGTCTTGGTGTGGGCCTGTTTGGGTTCTTCTTGCTTGGGGCTCTCTGTGCTTCTTGAACTTGAATGCCTTCTTCCTTCACCAAGTTAGGAAATTTTTCTGTCACTATTTCCTCAAATATATTCTCTAACCCTTGCTCATTTTCTTTTTCTTTGGGGACTCCTATGATGCGAATGTTATTGCGTTTCCAGTTGTCCCACAGTTCTCTTAAGCTGTCTTCTTGTTTTTTCATTGTTTTTTCCTTTTGGTTTTCTGTTTGGTTGATTTTTTTCTACCCTGTTTTCTAATTCACTGATCCGGTCCTCAGCTTCCTCTACTCTGCTGTTTAGTCCTTCCAATGGGTTCTTTATTTCTGCTATGTCATTCTTCATTTCTTCTTGGTGCTTCTTCATTTCCAATTGGGTTGATTTTCAATGTTTGTATGTCTTTACTCATGGTGTTGATGTCCTTACTCATGCTGTTGAGCTTCCTCAAGATCATGGCTCTGAATTCTAGCTCTGTTAATTTGCTTAACTACATTTCATTTGTCTCATCTTTGGTAGAGGTCTCTTGTTGTTTCTTCTGGGATTTGTTTCTTTGTTTCACCATTTTTGCTATCTCAGTGGGTTTTGGAGCCTGCCAAATTTTCCCTGTGGATGTTGGTGTTCTTCTGTTTGTGGCTCCCTCTACTGAGTTTGGATGAGTGTGCGAGGACCCATGTTAAACACCACTGTCAAGTCTTACTTTCCTGAGTAGATTTGCAGTCTCAGGAATGGTTCAGGTATCCTCTAGCTTTTTGCCTAGAGGCTATTAGTCGAGGTTACTTGAAGAGCCTTGGGTTCTCAGTTGAATGAAAACCTCCCTCAGGTGTTCAGTGTAAGAGGATTTCCCGAGGGTGGGGCAGATGCTGGTTGTTAATGAGCCTCAATTTGCATTTCAATGGCCCACCTGGGTGGGGTTGAATCTCTGAGGGAGGGGCTGCTGCCTCTCCCCAGAGCCCTAGGAAGGAGTAAGATGGCCACCATCCTGTATGGCATGAACTCAGCAAAAACTCTGAGTGCCCTCCAAATCCCGAGTGTCCCCATACAGTTCCAGTCCAGTCTGCCCTCCCTCTGCCAGAGCCCAAGGTGAGTGGCTGTGGCTATTTTAGCCCTCTTTCCCCACCATCTGTGCTGTGGAGTGGGCTTACGAATTTAACCCCAAGGGCACTGCTCACAGCCAAGACCACTGCTGTCTGTGGGCTCCCAGCCCCCTTCTCGTGCCTCCGCAATCCTACCAGGATCAATTCAGTGTCCCTGGTTATATGTCCTCACAAGCTGCTTTTCCATTGCTTTTTCCTGACAATTTGTCTTTATTTTAGTTGTAATTCCAGTTTGGTCCTGGGAGATGGTCTGTGTAGCTTCCATTCACTCCGCCACCATTTTGGATCCCTCCCCTCGTGATTCTTAACAAGAATGTTAACAAGATTTTACTAAAAATCATCAAGAATCTTACCTTCCCAATGTGTGAGGTGAGTGTGTGTATGTGTGAGATGGGGGACTATTGCATTCTTATTTTTTCTAGAGAAAGGACCAAGCAGCTTGGAAATTACCCAGGTTCGTGGGCCACACATTGGGGTCCTCTTGTTGGTCCTCATCACACATTTAGTCTACCTTCCTCCATGGTGAATTGCCCTTTGGAATCCTTTCTTGCTGGTGGCCCTCAGCAGGCCTAGCCCAGCCTTCCCAAGGGGAGGGTCTTTTCCTCCCTGGAGCTCCTGGGTCTCTGTGCACACTCACCTATTTGCTCGTCAGAGCCCAGCTTTGTCAAAAGTCACTGAGAAAGAGCACCCAGAGGACAGTGTACCACTTGTTCTTCAGCTTCCAAAACCAGTGATCACATTCGCGAGAGTCTTGGTCTGATAAGGGAAATCTTCTTCTTCATCTTGTTTTCTGCTTTAGACGTAAGTTTGGTCTCCACAGTTACTCCCTTGTGGTTGTGCAGATAAAGACGTTGTTCTCTCTCTGTCTCTCCTCTCTCTCTATCTCTCTCTCTCTCTCTCTCTCTCTCTCTCTCTCACACACACACATACACACACACACACACACACACACACGATCAAAGCCTTGACGACTTAGGACCTAAGCTGAGGTTGCCGGTTTGATTGCAGTTTTGGAGATTGCCAATTATCTGCATGGACCAAAGGAAAGGAGGAGCAGATGACAGATCGCAGGCCACCTCCTGTCATTGAGCCAAGTCAAAGACCAAGCAAGGCTAACGACGGCCATGAGCTTGTGCTGGTGGCCAGGGGCTGGAGAGCATACCTGCAATTCAAATCCGTCCTGACTTTCTCCAGAGTGAAATGGGTGTGAAGATGGTTAGAAAGTCATTTCTGAAGGACATTTGGAAAACACTGACAATGTTACTGCGATGGAATCTAAATATAAGTTAAATTAGAAACAGTAAGCAATTACATTTTTTTAGCCTTTGCACTTCCTAATATACTTTAGGGTAGCTCAAATGTACATGTATTTATATTTAGAGATTTAGAGATTAACAACTAGAATGTAATTATCATAATACATCCTCTTTGACATCAGAAATGTGTAGTGGTCAAGGGGTCATTGCAATTTCTTTGCGAAATGAAAATACTCAGAAATGACATGGAAAATGTTCACAGAATACTGCCTTAGGAGAGCAATAAAAACTGGCATCAAGTCGCCTAGATCTGTGCAGGCATTTTATTAACCGTAAATAGAACCACGTTTGTGCCTATAGCTCTCAACTCTGATCCTTTGGCCCCGTGAGCCAGGCCAGACCCTGATCCTGTCTTTATTTTCCCACCGCCTTGCATGCCCAGGGAGATCACTCTTTCTTCTGCATTGAGCAACCTCAGAGGGCCTAGCTGTCTCTCCATTCTCTTCCCTCCTGTCTCCCAACACCCACAGACCTGCCACCGCTAATCTGAGACAGTGCCCTCGTCCGTCACAGCAAGGTGCTGGGTCTGGGGTCCAGTCTAATCGGGCATCAGGGAATTTGAGCTGGGAGATGGGAGCACAGGAAGAAGTAGCTTCTACAACAAAGAGAGGGAAGGAGAGTGAAGGACATTTTCAACAGCCAAGGTTTGGGAAGCAGCCCTAACTAGGAATCATTCTAACACCAGACTACTGAGGATCTGTGGTGTTCTGTAGAGACAGGTACATGCCAGCAATTGTTGTTGTTTTTTTCTTTAATGATATCACAGAGAGAGAGAGGAAGGGAGAGGGAGAGAGAGATAGAAACATCGATGAGAGAGAACAACAATTGGCTGCCTCCTGCATGCCCCCCACTGGGGATCAGGCCCACAGCCTGGGCATGTGGTCTGACCAGGAATCGAACTGGCGACCTCTTGGTGCTTGGGTCAATGCTCAACTGCTGAGCCACAGTGGCCAGGCTTGCTTTTATTTTGAACTTTTCTACCATTGTATGTCTTCCTCCTCCTCTACTTTCTCCATTTCCTCTTTCATTCTTCACCTGTGCACAGGTAAAGGGAATGCTTCTGCTGGACGCCACTGCGTGCGTTTATCTAGCTGATCCCATAGGTTGCAGGACAGTTGGATAAGGGGGTGTTTTAAAAATGTTTCCCCTGAGATACAGCGTGCATTGTGAATTTTTAAAAAGATTGATGAATTGATACAAATTTGATGTATCCTAACAAAATGTTGGTTAATAAGTCTTTCATTGGTTAATAAGTCTTTCATTGGTTAATAAGTCTTTAGTGATATGTTAAAATGTCAAATGTATTTAAATAGAATAGTAAAGATTCCAAGATCAGAGAAGCAAGGTTTGCATTAGTGAAGGAGTAGACATTTATAGCTCTAACTACCAGTCTTGGCTGACCTGTGATAATCTGGTCAAATATAATTGCATTGCAATCATTTTTAGGCTTTAAGTAACTTTTTAAGATCAATTTTTATTTTCAAATTATAGCTGACATACAGTATCACGTTAGTTTCAGGTGTACACCCCAGTGATCAGACATTACATAACTTACTAAGTCATCATCCTGATAAATCCCGTACCCATTGGACACTTCCCTAACTGCAGTTTTTGGTGTTTGTTTCCATCAATACGTCTAACCAGACCAAACCAATGACCTTCTGCGGCAAAGCTCTTTGACACCTTCTAGGTAAATGCATTGTTCAAACTCATTGCAATAGGTGTGGTTGGGCTTAGAAATGCAGTAGCTGACTTGACCCTACATGATCACAGCTGTAGAACAAAGAAATGAAGACAAAGCCTAAGCAACTGGACACCATGGATACATCGCTGTTCCTGCATGTCCAGGTGATCTGAACGGTAAAAGCAGACACGAGATCTCCAGCAGTACTATGTGTTACCCAAAAACAATGAGTTAGGGGGCAGAACCCTAAAGACATCTGATTTGAGAAGCCATTGGGTCAGGTTATTCTTGACCAGAACAATGTCTTTCTGAACTTTGTTTTTCCTGTCTGTGTGTAGACTGGTGAATGCTATGGAAAGACGTCAGGCTTCTCCGTGACTATAACTAGACAGTATCTTACACGTGTTGGTCATTGAATGAACCATTTAAATGAACATAGTTTGAAAACATATACTTGGGGTATATGGGCACACACAATGGGGAATAAAGGGGGTTGTGGAGAATGGAAACATTTTAGAAACATATTTGGTCAAAATGATGGATTCCTGGATGTGGCGTCCATCTGCTTCGTGTGGGTTACAGACAGCAAGTAAAACGTGCAGAATGCCACACAGCCCTGCTCGAGGGCTGCCCGCGGCGTCTGCCGACAGTGTCTGTCCATCCGTTTGAGCCTTGGCTCAGTTAGTAGCAGGGGCAGGGAACAAAGGTCAGACGGGTCAGTCTGCCTTAAAGGGAGGGAGAAATCCATTTTGAGATGCATTTATATCTGAAATTAATTTGATCATATTGTATACAAGGCAAGTATCCACTGGGTCTGCTACCCTGTTACCCTCCAAAGCACGTTGAAACTGTTGAGAAAAACAATGTTCTAATATAGATGGAATTCACCCACTCTAAACTTTATTCTTTTTTTTTTTTTTTTTTAATGTCCTGCTTTCCGTTTTCTGGTCTAGTGACTCACTTGGTAGACAAATAGACACAGTATTTTGTAGTTTGTGTCCATTTATCTTGGATGCCCCAAAGCACTTATTTAACTTCGGGGTTATCAGGCTTCCCTGAGACTGTTTATATCCTTCATACGAATCCACTGTCTTGACAAAGTGCTGCCCAGATTGCATTTCCAACACGGAAGGAAAGAGTATTCAAAGGACGACAGCACACATCCGGAGGAACTGCAAATTGCTTTCTTCTTTCTCAGAAACTACTTCGTGGATTCACTTCAGGTGAATACAATGTATCTCACATAATACCATTCCCAGGGCAGGTGACTCAGAGGTTTCCGAAGAAGCAGGTCCCCTTTCCCCGACGCCTGGCTTCCAGCACACACTTGCCAGGGCTCAGTTGGGAATAGATAAAGCATACTGTTCGGAGGCGTATGCGCATGCTAATGTATTTAAATCTACACATTAGGACAGTGGATGGGAAGACGGAAGGAGTCTTTGAGAGTTCGATGTGTAAGACTGTCCCTTGTATTTAAGAGCCGGCTACCGCTGATGTGAGTTTCCATTGCTGCCTTTTTCTGTTCCTGAGAGCGTGTTTTTCCCTTCACGGCAATTATGATCTCCACTGTATCCTCCTCTTCCGTTTTTTTTTTTTTTTAATCCTCACCTGAGGATATTTTCACATTTATCTTCAGACAGAGTGGGAGAGAGAGAGAGAGAGAGAAACATTGATGTGAGAGTGACACATCAAGTGGCTGCCACCCGCACGACCCCAACCGGGGCCAGGGACGGACGAACCGCAACCGAGGTACGTGCCCTTGGCTGGAACCGAACCCAGGATTCTTTGGTCCGCAGGCCGACCCGCTAACCGCTGAGCCAGACCGGCCAGGGCCTCCTCTTCTGTTTAAACACGTCTGCGTGTGAAGCGAAGCAAGGGCACTCTGAGGCTGAGGGTTCAAGCTGTGTCTGCACAGGGCAGTTTCAGGACGGAACGTGAGATGACCGTGTTCACACAGCGTGGGTTTTTGTTGGTTCTGCTCTGTTTTTCCGTGGAAAAGTAGGAAGCAGAGTCCAGCATGCCAGGGCGTGTGGTCCGTGCTGCTGAGGTCTGCACACGGGCCGCTCTTTATCAAAGCAGACGAGGACACGGTGGGGACCGGCGGGGGAGGTGCGGAGCTCCTGCAGTACCGGGGCAGGGCTGTGGGGGGTAGAGGGCCCAGCCCCCTTGCAGAACTAAGAACCAGTGTGCAGAGCACACCCGTGTCATTGACTCTACTCAGCCAAGCTCAGAACGAGCTTTGAATCCCCTGAATGTCGAAAATGCTTTGACAACCACAGAAAGGTCAGGAGAGACAGTCTCGAGACCATTTACTGTACACCTACGGCCTCTCCGAAAGCTACACTCGTGTGCAAACACACACAGCACACTAGTCACGAAGCCTACAGGTATTTGGGGCTTAGCTGTGCACGCCTGGAGGGACGTGTTCCGCGCCTGCGCTGGGCGAGCTTCCCCATGACGCAGTGAGGTGTTTCAAGCAAGAAAACGACAAGACCAGTTTTGCCTTTTACTCAGCTCTGTGGCTAGGAGAAGGACTTGAAGCGATTACACGGGTTGGTACACGTGGTCTGAACTCAGGTCTGCAGGGCTGGCCCAGGGTCAGCTCTCAGGGCATGTCTGCTGAGCACACAGCTCGTGACGGAGCAGGGCTGCAGACCCGGAGGGGGAGCGCAGGGGAGCAGAATGGAGTCGGTTTCAGACAGCTGTCGTCGCTGCAGAACGTCTGAGTGTAAGTGCTTTGCGGCACGAACGCCCACACCGAGACTGTCAGAGCGAGTCTGTGTCGGTGGGTTCAGGCTACGTCAGCCTGCAGACAGGGCTGAGGTCCACGACGTCAGGAAAATCAGGTAATAGGAGGAGAGCCTGAGAGGGAGCGTGCAGCAGGAGGAAAACCAGGGCCGCTTGTCATAACATCCAGGGGAGCCGGGAAGAAGGGAGGGTCCCATCGACTCCCACATCCCGAATCGAGCCAACAGGCAAGGAGAAGATGAAAACATCTCCCCTGTACTCGGCGACAGTGGCGAGAACATACCAGGGGAGCCTGGCTGGGACAGGATCCTGGCTCCTCGTTCTCAGCCTGCGGCAAAGGGACACCGTCACACAGGGACCCCAGTTTGGATGCAGGCAGAGGGCAATGCATATGTGTGTATGCTTTCAGTAAGAACACAAGAAGCGAAATGTCACCGTCAAAGGCCAAAAGCATCAGAAATATGCAAGGAACAGTATTGGGGGAAGGGGCTGTGAAAAGAGTGAGGGAAGGTCCGCTCATAGGACAGGCATGGAGACCCAATATCAGTGTTACTCAAGTACACAGAATAGAATAGTTCCAGAAGGAGTTTCGACAATCGTATAATATTTGCAAGATGTTCCTGTTTGCTATTTATTTCAGTAGCAACGAGATGACTGTCAACTATCTATAATTTGTGAGTGTCTTCTTTTTCATGCATGAGGTACATCCTCCGGTCAAAGCACGGGTTACCCAGCACATCCATGTGTGGCTTCACGACCTTCTGCTCTGAGTCCCCCAGGAATGCTCAAAGAGAGAGGACACCGGCCAGCCATCACTCCGCAATCGGCTGTTCCTTTTCCAGATTCATTTCTGCAGTCTTGGTAAACTTGGCGGTTACTGAGAATTCATTACATTCTTTAAAAATATTATTGTGTCTGTTTTTAATTAAAATTGGTTCATCAGGTGCGCAGCATGGATGTAAAAGCAATAGGATCATTTTTCAGCCTGGGCTTTCTTAAACGTGTGCTTGGTTTCCGCTCCTAATTGTCCACCAGGGCTTACTGCATTCGGCTTATTATTTGTTTGTATTTCTTCTTTTTTTTTTTTTTCCCCATCCAAAATTGCTATCAAGCTCACGAGGCAGATAGGAAAATTTTCTTCCTATGTAATTTAAGTCATAACGTTTTGATGTAAAAGCTTTCAAAGGATCGGCGATGGTTCTTCTAATGTGTAAGAAACATTCCAATATTCTGGAAATGCTGTAACAATGTTTGTTTATTTCACTTAACGGAGAGAAATACTTCTTTAATATCAATGAGAAAAGTGTGAATGATGGCTCCCACCAGTCAAGATCCTTCAAACAAACCATCCCTTGACTCAGAGCCTGATTAAAATACGCAGTTAGAGCCCTGAACCGTGGGGACACCAGGAAAGGCTATCCTAATAGTCTTCTCGGTCCCCCTCAGTATATACGGGCTGCTCCACTCCACTGGTATCAGGTAGGTGCTTCCAGGCACCAGTCTTTATCTTGTATATGTATATTTTTGTTCATTTCCTATCTCCAGGACAGAGAACTGGGCCATCAACATGCCCGATTCCCATTCTCCATCAGGCCGCCAGGCATCCGTGATTCTACACAGCAATCTTGGTATTTTTCTGCAGTCTGCTCTCCATGTCAGACATTCTCCTTTTTCGACAAAAGGCGTCGTCTCTAGTTTGGCAGAGAAAATAGAATCACGTAACTCCCGCTGTCAGCTGCCCCCTGACTTCCTGCTGGCCTGGGTCTTCCTGGCCCTGCCCGGTTGCAAGATCGGGGCTCCCCCTCCTGCTCCAGGGGCAGGCCACCAGTGGCGTCCCCCCTTTTCCTCAGAGGAATGTTTCATCTGTGGGTTCTTCTCTTTTCCGTGTGCTCAGCCTCTCGCCTTCTGCCACCTGCCGCCAGGGAACGTTGGAACAGACTCTTGTCCAGCGTCGGCGGTCAGATGGGCAGGAGGTCACACCACCGAATCCGCAGTGGGGAATCCCAGGAGCACGCTGCACGCATGCCCACACGCTCACCCTCTTTCTGTAGCTGCTGGGATTAAGTGTGATCTTGTGAATCCCACACTCTACCGAGCACAGGACACACCGTGGGAGCTCATTTGCTTTTCCGAATCCACCCTTCATTACTTGGTTTCCTTGGGTCTTTGGCAGAACCCAGACATTTAAACTGTTGACCCCTACTCCATAGGCCTCTGCAGCTGGACGTTCGGAGACCGTGTTCTGAGAAGTGCTGTTGGGACGTGTCCATTGTTCTGGCCCCACTTAGGCTTTCTCAGGCATATTTCAATCCTCGTAGCTGCTGCTTTCTGCACGGATACTGCTCACGTTTCTGTAATGCAGGGACGCTGCAGATGGGACCCATTGCCACTGCGGATGCTTTATTATGTTTGTTTCCACGGATGCCTTTGCTCACAGCTCCTTTGCTCTGAGCTACTGAGATGGAAGCAATTCTATCACATTTGTTGAGCAATGACATTCCAAGGTCACGAGGTGCCCGCAAGGCCACTCTCATTGCACAGGAGCTCTCTCGTCTGTAGACGGGTTCTTGTGCGTAGTCCCGCTCCTGCCCAGCGGGCAGAGGTGCCTGGAAACGGGTCAACTTCATTACGATGCTGCCACCTCTCCTGCATGTGACGGCCACAGGCGTTGCATTAGAACAGTCAGGACGCCATCTGTTTTATGAAATTACGTTGCTCTCTGAGCAGTTCTTATATATTGAGTGAATTTACTAGAAACTGTGTTCTCGTGGCTGCAGTACGATGGCAAGAAGACTGTCTTTCGAGAAGCACAATAGTTCAAGAGATTCCACAGAGTTCGTGGATTTTCGTCCTGAGAGGGTGCCGCTTCTTGGTAACATATACACAAACAACTTTCCAAATGAAATTTGATGGAAAATGTGTAAGTTAAGTCAATATTTTTTTTTGCAGTGCTTTTGGGGCAACTGCTTGAATTTTAATAGAGTTCAGTGCAGTGAAACACAGGCTTGACCAGGAGAAACTCTCCATGACCTTCCCACTCTGCCCTGCGTTACAGTAAAGTGTCTTCTGGTGACACAGAAGTAGGACTGCCTACAGCGAGGGTGGGGGTATGAGGGAAGGAGGCCACATTATGGCAGAGCCGATGACCCTGAATCTTACAGTCACATGAAACTCAGGCTGCAAATGAAGTGCCTGACCTCACCTGGTGCGTGCAGTGGCTGTTCCTCCCTCCAGATGACCGACGGGGACAGTGCTGCCATCGGGCCGGACGGGCCCTGGCCTCGGAGTCTCCCAGCTTCGTTCTCGGCTTTGAAGCTGCAGGAGCCTGGTAAGTAAGAGCCTCGTGTGTACAGAGGAGTTGCAGAGCTGCCCTGGTAATATTATGGAACAAAACATTCACTCCTAATGTCAAGCTAAAATTAAAAAAAAAAAATTTTTTTTCTTCCTGAGATTTGCCCGTTCTGGAAGTTTGGAGAGACAATCTTTTCTGCACCCCGTGTCTGCAGATGAAGAATGTGTCATGACAGGTCCCAGACGCCAGGAGCTACAGGCTCTCTGTACCTCTCAGGAATGTTGCCTTCAGATGATTATTCCAGAACGTGTCTAACACACGTGTCAAAGCCCCTCTTCGGGGCAGGACAGGCCGTGCGCCCTAAACCATCAGAATGCCGGCACCCTTGCCTGACTGCGTTGCCCTTCCGGAACCAGCAGCTTCCACGGACACGCGGGAGAACCGGGCGCTCGTTCATTCCTACCCCTGGTAAGAGGGAGGACTGCACCATCCACCCGGAGTCAGCCCCCGGCCACGTGCTGTGGGTGTGTGGTCCCAGCAGCCTCGTGTCCGCGGAAGGAGATAGACACTCACACCGAGAGCCCGTCTCCCTGGCGGGAGCAGAGCCAGGCGCAGGGAGCTCAGTGCCTCCGCTCAGAGCCGCGGGAGGGGTGCGTGGCCTGAGGGGCCAGGCAGTCCCTGTGTGTGACCAGCAGGAGAGCACTGCCGGTGCCCCTGCCGGGGAGACAGGTGGCCTGGATCTATCCTGGACTGAGAAATGGAGGGATACATTCCAGGTGCTTCCAAGTTCAGTTCGATCCACTGAACAAGCATCACACCCTTCCCGGGTTGAAGTGCAAGAGACGCAGAGATCCATACAGACCAATGTCTTCCTAGAGAGAGCAGCCAGGTCACACACACATCGTGATGGTCTCAGGACGGGAGACGCCAGGCGTGAGACCCAGGAAGGGAGTGACGTGCTCTCTGATGGCAGAACCCCGGAGAAGGTTTCCAGAGGGGAGGTGTCTGGGCTCTGGGCTGGAGGAAGAGTAAATATTGCCAGTGGGGCGGGGGGAAGGTAACAGGGATTCCAGGCAGTGAATCCCGCTGCCAGCACACCCCGAGAAGGACACCAGCAGGAGGAGCGCCGGGCGTCCCGGTCCTTCTGGGACTCACGCACCAGGGACGGAGGAGCTGGGCGTCCCGGTCCTTCTGGGACTCACGCACGAGGGACGGAGGGGCTGGGCGTCCCGGTCCTTCTGGGACTCACGCACCAGGGACGGAGGAGCTGGGCGTCCCGGTCCTTCTGGGACTCACGCACGAGGGACGGAGGGGCTGGGCGTCCCGGTCCTTCTGGGACTCACGCACGAGGGACGGAGGAGGGGAGCTGATGTTAGGTGAGGCTGGGAAGCGGCTGGGTTTAGCATGGGTCTCCAGATTTGTTCTGTCGTCAGTGTGTTTGTGTGGAAGGCACTCAAGAAGTGCCCCTGAAGTGAGATGTGAGTGATAAACTGTACGCACACAGGAGCAGAGTGTGGGGACTCCGCTGTCTCCCAGTCTGCCTGGATCTTCGGGGAAGGTCTGGAAACTCTTTGTACTCTGGGAAACCCTGAATCCATCCATTTCTATTGGTTTATCCCAGTTCAAGTTTCAAAAAGTGACTTTGGGCATTTCAGAGACTAGAGGCTTTGAGACGTAGGGCGGGAGGAATCTGTGAGTCAGGTGCAGTCCTGGGTCTCGGGCACTGCCTCCAGGCCGTGGTGGCCTGAGCGGAAATCCGTTGCAGTTTGCAAACCGAGGGGGTGGTGTCTGTAGGTGTTTATAAAGGTCCCAGGCAAAGAAAAGTTAAACAAGCATTGGAGTTCAGATCCATATTGCAGACTCAAAGCGGAGAGTCACAGAATGGCCCTAATCATTGCCGTGGTCAGCCAGTCCCCAGGGCTCCTCTGTCTTGTATGGCTAACCTTTGAAAAATGGGAGTAAAAATCAGTGCAAATCTACTTATTGGAATTCAATGAACGTAATTAAATTAGGCTTCTGTTCTTTAGAATTCAGCTTAGGGTGGCTGGTGTCAGAGGAAAGACAACGGTTTTATAAGAAAAAGGCCTTTAAAGCCCAAAGGCGCATGAATCACTTCCAACCTGGAGGGCGGTCCCTCCCGTGCACAGAACATCCGCTCCTGCAAATCATGAACAAAGTCAGGAGACAACTAAGTGCTTACTTTTCACGTAACAATTTTGGTATTTTGTAAACCATTGTTGAAAATTTAAGTATCTGAACAATTCTTAGGAGATAATAAAAGCCTCCCTGCGGTTTCCTGTCCGGATTCTGTTCTTATTCTCAGGAGCTGGGACGGGAGAAGGCAGGGAGCTGGCCCCGCTGGGATGGACACGCTCTCCAGGCCCAGGCCCACCTTCGCTCCCTCCACCCTCCCATCACCTTAATCACTGGTCCCTCTTTCGGGATTTGTGGTGCCCTTTTTCTTCTTCGTCTCGAAGAGAAGTCTTAGCTTTTGGAGGTCCTCTCATGTGTTTCTTAGGTGTGTCCGTGCTGAGATTTCTTTTATCTTATGTAAACCCTTTCCGTTCTTGGGGGTTGTTGGCGAAGTTAAAATACTGACTGAAGGATTAGAAAAGAAAAGTAAAAGGACGTGTCATGTCATAGATTTCTCTTACGAAATGCTCTGTACAAGTCTGGGAGAATAATTGCTTCGGATTGAAAAAGAAACTCTTCGTGAAAAAAAAAAAAAAACACGTTAGAGAAAGTTTCAGCCAGCCAAGTCGGACTGTCACTAATGAGTCCCCTCTCCAAGCTGTGCTGGGGTCGGCGCTGTCAGGAGCTGGCGCCTCCTCCGAGCCGCGTGCTAATTCTGGAAGCTGTCAGGGTGACAGCCGCCGACACCGTTCTCTGGCTTTCCAGGGGAACATCTAGTCTTCTTCCTTCTGCCTTGATCTGCTCGGCTGCAAAACCACTCCTCATTTCACTCCTTCCACTCCTTCTCCAGCGTGCCCAGCAGTGGCACCCAACACGGGGGTCCCACTGGTGCCACCAGGTCCCTGTGGTGAGCTTGCTTCGAGGAGGCAACTTTGGTCGGCTCGGCTATTTCCTCTGAGCCTCGGTTTTCTAGAAGAATCCTTCAAACAGCCACTCAAACCGTGGTCTAGTGAAAATGTTGGTGTTCAGAGGGCTTGTTACCTCTCTGTAAAAATGTTTGCAAATGCAGACACTGAAGGTGCATCCCCTTCCGCACGCATGGTTAGTATATTCTGTCCCCTCACACTTTATCACCGCAGTGTGTTAGGGGTCCGGGCTCGGCTAGCTGGGGACTGTGCTCAGGTGTCAACCAGGCTGAGTTCTCACCTGGGTCCTCCTCCAACTCATTCAGGTGGTTGACAGGACTCGGTTCCTTGCCGTTGGAGGACTGAGGTCGAAAAGTGAATATAAATAAGTAAATAAACTGTAAAGCAATACAGGCCCGTCACCAGAGTGAGTCTGAGAACAAGGGACGCAACAGTGTCTAAGATCCCTCATAGTTTTGAAGTTATAGGAAACTGAGAGTCCTCTTCCTTACCTGCTAATTTCATTTTAATATTATTTCTATGTGATCCTTCTTCCTCCCCTCTCCTAAGAGCTCTAGAAATGGGGTGCTTTGCATCTTTTGTCTCATCTCGTCCGCAGCGGATTTGGGCGTGGGTCCTCAGGACCCCAGCGTGCAGAAGCTCAGAAGGCTGTGCATTTGTACAATCTGGAAAATGCAGGGTTGCACATGAAAACACACACGTCCAAATTACATGCTGGAAGTTCAACATAAAGGTGATTGCAATCAATTAACAGAAAACTCTAAGGGTGCGCTACATTGGACAAAAGAAATCACTGATGCTTCTGACATTATTAGAGCTAATGAGTCCCCTTGGCAGGAACGGCATCTGCATTGATGGTGCTCACATGTGAGACCGGCTTCGCAAAAAAAAAAAAAAAAAAAAAAAAAAGGCTTTGCACCTCTTAAGAGATTGTCAAAGATTAGCCACACACGAGTCTTTGAAATGGGTAATTGCTCATTAGCCGAAGCTCTCGCTTGTGATTATTTCATGGTCAATGCAGGTTTTCCGCATTGCAGGTGATCACATCTCCAGGAATGTCAGCCAGCAGTGTACCTGGGGCAGGACCAAGACTCCCGAGTGCAACTGTTCCCTGACCCGACACTGTCTATCTGGGTCATTGTTGCAGGAAAAACCCTGACCTAACATCAGATTCCATTACCTGCCTGTATGCCTTGTATACTTTGTAAATAAGATTATAACCCTGATAACCTCAGCAGTGCTCAGGGAATAACAAAGACTGAACTCAATGTTAACACGTATAAAATCCGGCCAGTGTGGCTCTGTGGCTGAGCGTCGACCCTTCACCAAGAGGTCGCAGGTTCGATTCCTGGTCAGGGCACATGCCCAGGTTGTGGGCCAAATCCCCAGTGGGGGGCATGCAGGAGGCGGCCAATCAATGTTCTCTCTCATCGATGTTTCTATCTCTCTCTCCCTCTCCCTTCCTCTCTCTCTAAAATCAATAAAGGAAAAAACATTTTAAAAAACAGCAACAACATTAACACATATATGAAATGAGCATAATTCTTTACGTTTGTTTTCAAAGTCTCCGTAAACTTAGGAATATAACGCGCACACTGTCCTTTTAGCTAACCAAGCTCTCTGGCTGGTGATAAACCAGAAGAAAACCATTAGAGAAAATGAAGTCATTGGACACATGTGCCTGCAAACCACCTTATTGGACAATGCGGGAATAATGACTATCATTTCTTTCGCCCTTTTGACGTCTATTTAAATATTTTATCCAACTCTTTTATTATACTTTCCCAATTCTTATCGAGATTTTAAAAACCACAGGGAAATTGAAAGGCCAGGATGACGAGTAGTGGAGACTGCCCAGGAGTGGCATGAGCGTCCCCAGCCCTCACCCGGGCAGCCAGTGGGCAGGGGAGGGATGTTCGCCGTGAACCAGCACCTCCGGGGAAGCTTAGAGGAAGCAGTCTGGTCAGGGAAGCAATGAAACGTAAATCCAGTTCTTATATGTCTCCTTATTTTTTGCTGATTAACCCTGGAGAAGAAAAGTCCAAGAAGTTGGACAGAGTGTCACAAAAGTCCCCCTCCTGGCGGAATCACTGTCTTAAAGATATAGCAACCTGCACTAGGAGACGCCTGGGCTCCGTCCTTGCGGGAGAAAACATCGCCTGCACGGACGTTGGCTCTCTCCCCACCACTGAGATGACCTTTCTTCAGTTCAGGTCGCCTGAATTACCAGTGAGTACAGTCCTGTAGGGGCTGTGGACACCATGGCTGATCTTTAACTCATGGTTTTTGGGAACAAATTCTTGAAGAAATCCTGAGTCAAAATAAAACAAACACACAGCTGACCTATCCATTAGGGTCTGGCTATGACCTGGTCATTATAACTATTAACTAGGTCTAATGTCCAAGAGCCGGTATGAAAATGCATGCCTGGGTGGGACAGATCTTTCTCTCTGTTTAAAGGCAGTCCAGAGAGTCCCAAGAGCTGAGCAAATTGCGACATCAATTTAGCTTCTCAAAAGCCATCAGAAGCATGGCCTGGCTTTACTAACCATTCACAGGACGTGGTACTTCCGTTGGTGCTACTTGGCCCGAAGTGGCCCAATGCACCCGGCTGTCCACCAACTATCGGGCCGCTCTCCAGACAGATCGCGTTTGCCATGTGGATACCTGTGTCAGTGACACTCCGGCCCTGGGGCAACTGTGTTTCTGAAACGATCCCACACTGAGTACAGTTGTTTGTCCAAATACCAGCAAATCCAGCTGTCTGGAGAACTCTAAAGCCGACCACCCTCTTTCAAAATAAGCAAAATCACCCAAGGGGGAAACCGATCTCTAGTCCATCATCATTCTGTGAGTTGAGAAAGGACGGCATCTGCTTGGAGCCGAAATCGAGAGGTGACATTCTAAGACATAAGTGCATTTGCAAACTCGAGCACTCTGTTGGCATAAGTTACGACGTGAACGCCACAGCGCCCCCCCACGGCTGTAAAAGTCCTAGTCTGTGTCACTGACAACAGCAGGAGAGACCGAGAAGGAGGAAAGTTGAGTGAGAACAAGACAGGAAAATCGGAGTGTCCGAAATGTGCGAGGGGATCTCACGCAGACAGGGACTATCGGGAGGGCTTTCGAGAGACCATTGACACGATAGACGGCGTGCGGTCTGTGAGCAGGGCTGTTGTTCTGGGAGTGACTGTCGTGGGGTATCCATATGCTACGGTGAGGCTGTAGGACGCTCCCTTGCAAAGCAGTGTTCTCTTCAAGTGGGTGTGACTTGTTACAGGAATGAGTAACCTCACCTCTTCACAGAACACCTCATCACACCATCTGCTTGGAAGACGCTCAGCCCTTCAGTCTCATTTATTCTTACTATTAAATTTAATTTATTGGGGTGATGTTGGCTATTAAAATTATACAGGTTTCAGGTGTACAGTTCTATAACACATCATCTGCATACTGTATTGTGTGTTCACCACCCCAAGTCAGTCTCCTTCCGTCACCATTTATCCCCCCTTCACCCTCTTTTACCTCCCCACCCCCTCCCCTCTGGTCATCACCAAGCTGTTGTCCGTGTCCATGAGTCTTTTTCCCCCCTTAATCCCTTCACCCTTTCCCCCAGCCCCCCAAGCCCCCTCCTCTCTGACAGCTGTCAGTCTGTTCTCTGTATCTGAGTCTGTTTCCATTTTGTTCGTTTATTTTGTGTTTCAGATTCCACATATGAGTGAAATCATATGGTACTTGTCTTTCTCTGACTGGCTTCTTCTCTTAGCATAATGCTTTAATGCTTTCCGGGTCCATCCATACTGTCACAAAGGGTATAAGATTTCCTTTTTTTTTTTTTTTTTTATGGCAAAGGAATGTTCCATTGCGTTCCGTCCGATTTTAAGGACAGAGTCACACTGCTGGTTTGCAGTCACAGCGAACCAAGGAGGGCAGGGCAGGGCAGGGGAGGGGGGGGAGGACCAGGTCCGTGTGCTGGGCAGCAGGGCTGTGCACCGACGAGGCACACTTGCCTAGAACACGCCAAGTCCCTCCCCCATGGCACATCGGGGTGTCAGAAAGCATGCCACCGGGGGCTCTGCCCGCGTGGGGGCCTGTGGTGCCCCCGTCGCAAAGAAAGATGGGGTCAGGCTCGGGACTGAAAGCCAGTGGCACCTCGGAAACAGGACTAGCAGTCACGGGAGGCCGCCACCTGCAGCGTCTGAGCGGGCAGACGTGGATGTTGGCGCGCAGGACTGTGTGGATATCTGCCTGATGTTCTCCCCGGAGGTCCCGAGCTTCGATCGGGCCCGCCACGTGCTCCGAGATGCTCCGAAAGGAAACGGGAAGCAGCAAGGAAAATCGTGACCGGGGAGGGAAGCGCTCCGGGACGCAGGCGGAGAGCAGAAGGTGCGAGCCAGGGGCAGAGCAGACAGGAGCAACGCAGCCAGGCTCAGGCAGCAGGGGCATCGCGGTCCCACGGGCTGGAGAGGCCCTGCCACGGACACGGCCCGCTGGACTTCAGAGGCCTTCCAGGTCCTCAGAAATGACCACAGCCCGCGATAATTGATGACAGTGTGTCAGCTGGTATTCTGGAGACTTTCCATCCCCAGTTCTTCACCCTCGGAGGCCCGGCACCCTGGGTCTCTCACACCCCCACTTGGAGATGGAGAGATGGAGTGGCGCACACAGGCAGGGCCCCCCGTGGCTGTGGGGATGAGTGGACAGGTTCTGTGCCCAGCTCTGGCCACAGGGCAGCAGGGGCAGAGCTGGGGCGTCGGCCATGGACTCTCCCTGCCTCACAAGCTCTGCTGGGAATTCAGTGTCCACACACTTTGTGCCCCCTCAGGGCCATCACTGCGGCTGCCTCGCTGTGTTGACGGCAGGCTGGTCCGGCTGGTCCCTGCAGCTGCCACTGGCGCTGGGCTCCCTGGGTCCCCTGTCTGATGGACTGTCCCCTGTCTGATGGACTGCCCTCTCTCCTGCTCCTCCCTGTCTGGCCCTGGGCTCCCGGGGCCCTGCTGGGCAGTGTATACAGCACACGGCCAGGGCTGTGCTTTCCTCTCTTCTCGTCAGTGAAGGGTTCGTTTCCTGGGCAACCGCAGGGGGCAGGAGTGGCAAGCTTCTTCCCGTCTCTGAGTGACCCGTTCCTCTGTGCTCAAGGGCTGGGTCTCCCCGTCTTTGTGGCAGAGAAATGAGCTGGTACAACTCAAACGGCCATCACTGTGCCCTGAAAGTCCCACTCCCCTTCCCCAGCTGGCTGCCCGGCCTCTGCCTTCTCGGAGCCCCAGGGCTATCTACAGAGGATTTAGACTCGTTGGAGCTGGAAGGGACATTACGGGGACCTGCTTTCTGGACCCGGTGCGTGCCCTGTCCCTGGGGCGCAGGCCATCCTTGCCAGAGCTTCCTCAGAACCCAGACCCTCCGTCCTGGGCCAGGACATTTGTCACTGCACCGGTCTCATCCGCACCCACCCACCTGGGTGCCGGGTGTGAGGGAGCTCTGTCCAATCAGGGTGCCTGGAGAGACAGGGCCCAGGCTGGGACCCTGGAACAGGAAGGGGGTCTGTCAGAAGCAGGTGGAGAAACAAGACCGACAAGTGTCTAAGGAGCCGACACGTAGCGCTGCGAGCCCGTGGCCGGGAAGCCCTTCCTGTGGGCAGCTGGAGAGGCCAGGCGAAGGGAAAGTGAAGGAGAGAGGCCAGGTGGAGGTGTGAACAGGTAACACAGAGTCATGTGGGATTAAATGTGCACATGTGCGGCCCGAGGTGGCCCCGCACGCACCCCTGGGTAGTGAAGCTGACGGACGAGGGTTCGGTCACTCCAGATCCTGGTCTGGGGACACCATCCTGGGGAGATCGACAAGGCAGTAACCATGGATTCACTGGTCAGGGGAACTGCCTCCCCTCCGAGGTGCTGGGCTGCCGGTCCCCATGGGGTGAGGGCGGTGCGGGTGATGGCTAGCTGGCTACACAGGGCATCTGGCTGGTCACCAAGACCCGGAGCTGGCCACAGGCACTGGGGTCTTGGACAGGGTGGCTCTGGAGGGTAATGGAAGAGATACAGAATTGCCCCGTGTCAATGTGAGCAGCCTGCTTTAACCATGCAGATACCTTAAAAAAAAAAAAGACCCAAAAAACCAAACCAAACCAAGTCCTTCCTCATGGTCGCTCTCGGGATACAAGGCATGACTGGGGTCACCACACCCAACTAATGGCCATTCTCCCTGCGACCCTTCCAGCTTTTTGTTCAAGAGCACAGTGCCACGGGGTGTGGGAGGTGTGGGCAGAACCCTCCCCCCGCCACGGTGACCCGACGCCTCCCTCCGCCGAGGTGGATCCCGGGTTCTTTTCCCTCTCCGTTAATGGTGCAGACACTCATTCCCGCAATCACCAATGGTGGCCACGACCTCATTAGAGTTTTCTGTTTTTTTCATTTAATCAAATGCAATGGAAAATCACAGATGGTAAAATCACGTGTTGGCCAGGGCAGAGTGAAAACGCTTTTGTTCCACCTCCTCAAGTGCCCCTTGATTGCGCGGTCTCTCTCTGCATAAGCATCGCCTTGGTGACAGGTAACTAACGAAGTTGTTTTGTGATCTGCAAATCGGTTTTTCAAGACCCATGAACCGTAACTTGGTCATCGCCCAACCTGCATAATCAGAGCCATCGCCAGCGCAGGGAAAGCTGCAGAACGGCAGGGCTCCCTGGACGTGGGGTGCACGGACCTCCCAGAGGGGTGCTCCTCGGCAAATCTTCCCCCTCGGAAGCGAAACTCTTGGTACCCTGAACCTCATGGGTTGTGGCTGTGAAGAGTGCACAGATGAGAAAGTATTCTTACATATGTCACTTAGTTCTCACTGCTGGTGACCGAGGTAGGTACACACCTTACCCCCACTGTTTCCCAGACGAGAAGCAGATTCAGAGAAATGAAGTCCTGCGTGCTGTGAGGCGGACGCTGGGCGGCGGGATGTCCACCGCTCACACTCCTGACCCTTACGCTTTCTCAGCAAATTGGGCGATCAAAAGAAAAAGGGAAAGAGTATTTGTTCACTCATCGTTTTCATTGAATTCCTGATTTTCCCTCTTGGTGCACCCAAGGGTTTGGGTAAGCGGCGAGAATATGAGAAGGCTCGGGTAGGTCCGAAGAGTGAGCTCTGGCCTGGATGGAGGAAAGCAAAGCTTGGAGAGAAGTGAGCCACCCGGCCCCGAGGAGAACCCCTCCGCTCATATTCTGGCTTCAACGTAAGAATGCAGTCTTCGTTCTTGAAGAGTTATTTACGGCTGTTTTTATTTTAAGAATGCTAAAATAAAAGAATTAGACCCACCGAGAGTAATGGCTTTGAAAAATATACGAAGACTATATATGGTTCTTTAATTGACAGACGACTTCATTGATTTCCTAGGTCCTCAGAAAGGATTCTGAATAATGACATACAGACGGTGTGAAATGTCTCTCTCATTTTCTGAAGATCCTCACTGCACTCAGGTGTGGCATCAGAAACCGACCTTTCTTGGCTCAATTAATTTACCCATGTACGGAAACAGCTTTCCCCGGGAATTGTGTGTTCTGCCCCGAGCTTTCTTGAACGCTCTTGTAAGGGACATCCATTTGAAGACTGGAACTTGTGGTAGCTGAACACACTGCCTTCGGATTCCGAAATCCTTTCTATGGGAACTCAAGGGATATAATTTCCACGGATCTACACACGCGAACAGAGCATCTCAATGTAAACAATGTGTCGGTTTCTTTTTAGCAGAAAATAGTAAACATAAAACATTAGTAACTCAGGGGTGCATTCATTATTTATGGATAAGTACTGTACTGATGTCAGACACTCTTATGTAAGTCATGCTGAGCCCTCAATAAATTATACATCCTCGCCTGGACTCACCACTATTTCCAATTCAGTGTACCCCAAAAAGAACCTTGGCATCATTAATAATTGCCTGCAATGTCAGTGAGGGTCACCAGACACCACAGGACTGTCAGACACAGGGGACGTAATCCGTGTGCTTGTCTGCGAGTAGAGGCAGCAGCAGGAACCCCACGGAGCACAGGGAGATGCCCAGATGTCTGGACGGTGCATCGGAATGGACGAGGGTGAGAGGACAGGGTGTTCCCACAGTCCCAGTGCCAGAGCAGTGTGGGGCCCAGCGCTGTGACGTAGCTGCCCTGTGTGAGCTGGAGCTACAGAGGGATGAGCACGCAGCCCAAGTTGTCACCCGGGGGAGGAGTCTCAGGAAACAACGAGGAAACAGAAGAAGTATCCTGACCTCTCCCTTCCGGTCACCCCCACCCTTGGCTGCCATCAGCCCAAGCTCCTGGGAGGCCCGAGGAACAGGAGACGGAGACAGACCCCAGAAGAGGAAGGTGAGGAAAGGGATCTGATAGAAGTGAGCACCCGACACTGACCCCCTGTTTATTCCTGACCGCAGACCTGCACAAGCTGGGTTGTCACAGGTCAAGGAGGGCGAGGTCAACAAGAAGAAGAGGGAAGACCCAGTCCAGTCAGTCAGATTCTCGCGTCCCTACCCGGTGATCCTCTGTCACTGCCCTGGGCTCCCCGGAAACGGTGCCCTCAGTGTTGTTCTCTCAGGTAACGGCGCTGCCAGTAGCCAGCCTTGCAATCTGGAGACTCGATCAACTGTGCCTGCACCTTGCCTATTCCTTGCCATGTCTCAAACAAGACACAAACATATAGTTTCACTGTCATTTAAAGAGTCTACTTCAACTTTGCTTTCCTCTATTATTCTGTCTCTCTCCTGCGTTTCATCCCCATGTCTGTCCCTCCCTGTGACTCACCTTCCCTAGTAATCCATGTACCTGTACATGTGTTTGCCAAGGTTCTGTTCCTGGCTTCTTATTCAAACAGCATTTTTCTGATTATTTTATTATTATTTTTATTTATTTATTTTTAATCCTCACCCAAGGACATGTTTCTATTTATCTTCAGATAGAGTGAGAGGGAGGGAGGGAGAGAGAGAGAGAGAGAGAAACATCGATGTGAGAGAGACACATCGACTGGTTGCCTCCCGTACGACCTGACCAGGGCCGGGGACCAACAGCAACCGAGGTACATGCCCTTGACCGGACTCAAACCCGTGACTCTTTTGTCTTCAGGGTAATACTCTAACTGCTGAGCCAAACCAGCCAGGGCATTCCTGATTATTTTAATTATTCTCACAACACCATCAGAAACACTTAGCCAATGAATATTAAACTATATTACTGGAAAGAACTTCTCTTCTGAATTTTACATTTGACTTTTGAGTGGTTTTATGTGAATAATAGCAGGTATCTGAAATTCACCATGTCTGTATTAGGGTTTTCCAGCCTCAGCACTATTGCCATTTTGGACCATATAATGTGTGGAGCATTGTAGGGTGTAGGTTCATTGTAGGAGCACCGTAGGGTAAAGGTCAATGGTAGGTGCGTTGTAGGGTGTAGGTTCATTGTAAGAGCACCGTAGGGTAAAGGTCAGTGGTAGGTGCGTTGTAGGGTGAGGTTCATTGTAGGAGCACCGTAGGGCGAGGTTCATTGTAGGAGCACCGTAGGGCAAGGTTCAGTGTAGGAGCACCGTAGGGCGAGGTTCAGTGTAGGAGCACTGTAGGGTGAGGTTCATTGTAGGAGCACCGTAGATGTAGGTTCATTGTAGGAGCACCGCAGGGCGAGGTTCATTGTAGGAGCACCGCAGGGTGAGGTTCATTGTAGGAGCACCGCAGGGTGAGGTTCACGTAGGAGCACCGTAGGGTGAGGTTCAGTGTAGGAGCACCGTAGATGTAGGTTCATTGTAGGAGCACCGTAGGGTGAGGTTCATTGTAGGAGCACCGTAGGGTGAGGTTCATTATAGGAGCACCGTAGGGCGAGGTTCATTGTAGGAGCACCGTAGGGCGAGGTTCAGCGTAGGAGGGCCGTAGATGTAGGTTCATCACAGGTGCGCCATAGTTTAACGGATTCACCGTCGGCGCTCGGTAGCATAGTGATTCCAGTAGCACTCTTTCATCATCCTGTTATGACAACCAAAAGAGTCTCCAGGCTTTCTTCACGTCCCCCCAAGGGCAAAATTACTCCTTGTGGAGAACAATGGCCTAATATTGAATTCACCTTTGCTCTTTATATCCACAGCATTTTCACTGATTGATGAATGTGTTGCTCGTTATGACTGTTCATGTCAATACCAACTCAGCATCCCCAGGATTCAAAATTATACCACGATGCACTGTCTCTATATTCTTTATACTTCGTTTCTGACCCCTTGCCACATTGTTTAATGATATCTGCAGCTCCCTCAACTCTGTTCTGTTTCTGTGCTTTCCGACTGAGGGCGCGTCCTCACGTTTTCACTGGACCATCGCCATAGCACCATACTCCACACTTGCGATTTCTTACCCCAGTCACCCGTTTTCTGCACTGTCCTCAGAGCTCAGCCTCCAGAGCATGTGTCCGAGGACCTCGCCACCTCTCAAATGCCTGCCGTGGTTTCCTCAAATGTCAGGAACAGCAGGGACTCCTCAGCTACCATCCACTGCCAACACCCATCCATTTATTTCCGACATGTGGGCATTTGGTCAGGTCCTGTTCTAGATTCTCTGGACCTAACAGGGAACCAAATGAACAGAAAACTCCTACCCCATGGTCCGTACAGTCTAAGAGGGATGAGAAAAAGAGCAAGGGCATAAATCAGTGACTGACAGAAAATATTACAAAGCTAATATACGCTATGGAAAAGCTCAGGACGAGGATGCGGGGGACCCTGGCGTGGGCATTTCAATACAGTGGTTGTGGAAATCGTCACTGAGGGTGGAACACAGGAGCGAATACTAAAACACGGCTCCTGTGGGGTCCTCAGAACTTGACTCCTAACTGAATTTTGCTTAGTGTGGGGCCTCTATCCTGCTTAGGTGATTGCATAAGATACTGCGTTCAGCTGGCAGGCTTTTTTTGCTGGAGTGACTTCCATCTGAAAAACATGTCTCCTCTAATGAGAACAAAAGTAGCTTGAGGGAAAAGAGCTATAACTGTATTTCTTTGCTAACTTTCCTGACATCAATTTAGACTCTTCAAAATATTGATTTTAACCTTCTAATGTCACGGTATCTTTGGGGACGAATGCTAGAGGAGCTGACATTGTTTGGAGATATGAAGTTGTTCATACCTTTATGACATTGTTTAAAGTGTATTAATTATTTGGAAGGCAACAAGGTGGTAGAGGCGGTAATAATGTCTAATGCTGATGATAAAATCAGAAAACTATAGATTTGTCTCCTGCGGGCCTAAATCAGAAGGTCATTTACCATTTTAAATTCACGGTCTGCATTTTTCTCTGTACAGCTCTATCTGCAATTAGCAGAATGTGTTCTTGCAGCCAGAAATACTGAGTTTGAATTTTGTGTCTGCCGTGAACTAGACATCCCACCTGGACATGACCCATTGGCTGTTAGCGCTTTAAAATCGGAGGGCCGCTGTGAACGCATGACATAACAGGTGCAGCGCCTACCGATGCCCGGCACGCAGGAAGACCGACTATTAGAAGTAAAAGCACGTTGAGATGCGAAGGCCTTTTTCCTAAATGAACTCCTGACCCTCGTTACAAAGTACATAACTGCATGTATGTATTCTCGGTGTAGAATTTTGACCTCATGTTCTCTCCTTCTTGCAGAGGTACCACTGCTCGCACCCCATGTCCAAAGGCTGCTTTTGAAGACCTTGACCAAGACAACCCCACTGGGTCTTCCAAGGATGCTTCATCACCTGGGAACGGAGCCAGGTGCCTCTCATCATGTAGACTGACCCTCTCCATAGCAGGAAACCTCGAGAGCATTGTAGTGAACATCAGAGCCCGGAGCTCAGGGAGTGTCTCAGGGAGAGGCTGGGCAGGGCTCCCCCCGTCTCAGGGCTATGCCCGCTTCCCACTCTTCAGTTCCTTTGGACATGAGTCTTCCCAGGGAAGCCTGTAGAGAGAATGCTTGCATTTCCAGAAAAGATCTTCCCTCTTCTGGAAACTAAGACTCAAGGTGACACGTGTCTTCTTCTAAGAGCAGACCCTCCATGGAAGAAGGTTTTACGACGCGCTCTGTAAGGTGGGCGCTAGGACGTGAAGGTGGACTTGTCCTTCCCGCCTTGATCCTGGGGTCATCGCCTCTTCCCTGTGAAGTGGTTAAGGGAGCTGACTGAGTCCATTCCCAAGGGTCAGATGGGAAGCTTGCATGAATGAGAGGTGTGGCCACGTTCACTAGTGTTGCAAGTACTGCTGTGGAAAAAATCTGGTCACGACACGCTGTGGGGGACTGTGTTCACTGGTGCATTTGCAATATAAAATGTAGGAGCCCTGTGAATTTCTATCCTAAAATTGTTTCTCTTGGAAAATTTATCCAAAAGATATCATTAAAAATTGGCAAATATATAGCACTCCCATTTATTTTGCAGATGTTTCTGATATAATGTCGAATAGAAACTATAATAAAAGCTTATGTCGTAACTGTTGTATTCCAAGAGCAGGTACCCATGGAAAAAAGCAAATGGCTGCTATATCCGACGGCTATATTTTCTTCACATTATTTCCTTTATTATTTTTAGCATCATATTTGCACAATTCATAAAAGTCAAAAGACAAATACATTGGTTCAGGATGGTGGGATGTCTGCTTCTTAATACATACAAAGTGCAGGGAAACATCAGCACAAAGTCAATGATCAGTACCCAATGGAACACTATGCAGCTGTAAGGAAGAGGTCTCTTATCCTTTGAGAAGACCTGGAGGGACCTGGAGAGTATTATACTAAATAAAATAAGCCAATCGGAGAAAGACAAGTGCCGCATGACCTCACTTATTTGTGGGATATAATGAACAAAATAGACCCAGAGACATAGAAAGGAGTATGATTCAGACTGACAAACCTCAGAGGAGGGGGCAAGGGGGTGGATGAGATAAACCAAAGAACTTGTATGCATGTATGCATGACCAATGGACACGGACAACAATGCTGCGGAGATGGGGCGGGATCGGGAGGAGGGTGTCTAGGGGGGGAAAAGGAGAAACATCTGTAATAACAAAAAAAAATTAATAAATTTTTTTTTTAATTTTAAAAATACAGAATAACTCAGATAGTTAATTTTGCTTATTTCCGTAGAAATTGAGATGTATTTCACATATAACATGGTGTAAGTTCAAGGTGTACAACATCATAATTTAATGCATGTATATATTGTGAAATGATAATTGCAATAAGGTTAGTTAACCCATCCATCGCCCAACATAATCACCTTTTGAGTGTGTGTAGTGAGAACCTTTATGATCTACTCACTCAGCCGATTTCCTGTGTGTAATACAGTCTTGCTGGCTGTAGTCATCATAGTGTACACTAAATTACTGGAACTTATTCGTCTTTTAACTAAAAGTTTGCCTCCTCTGAAGGGCATCTCCCTACTTCCTTCATCCGCCAGCCCCTGGCAAAAACCCTTCTACCCTCTGTTTCTGAGTTTGTCTTTTCTGGATTTCACATATAAGGGAGTTCGTACAGCAATGACATCTTTCTGTCTGATCTGTTTCACTCAGCATAATGACCTCAGGGTCCATCTATGTTGTCACAAACGGCAGGATTTCTTTCTTTTTTGTGACTGACTAATATTCTATTCTGCATTTCTCTATATCACATGTTCTTTACATATTTGTCCGTCGCTGGACACTGACGATGTCTCCATGTCTTGGCTGTTGTGAATAGTGCTGTAATAAACACGGCGGTTCAGATATCAATTTGAGCTAATGCTTTTATTTCCTTTGAGTATATACCCAGAGGCAGGATCGTTGGCTTGTTCTATTTTTAAGTTTTTGAGGACCCTCCACACTGTTTCCTGTAACAGTTGTACTAAACTGCACCCCCACCAACGTGGGTAACAGTTCCCTCCTGTCCACAGCTTTGACCACGCTGGCTATCTTTTCTCTTTTTTACGAGCCATTCTGATAGGTGTGAGGCGATGTCTCACTGTGGCTTTGGTTTGCATTTTCCACATGAGTGAGGTTGGGCATCGTGTACCTGCTGGCCTTCTGTGTGTCTCTTTAAAAAATTGCGTATTTAGATGTTAAAATCAGATTAATTTTTTATTAGCTTGTATGATTTCTTTATTTTTTTTATCCTCACTCAAGGAGATTTTTGCATTTATCTTCAGATAGAGTGGGAGGGAGAGAGGGAGGAAGAGAGAGAGAGAAACATCAATGTGAGAGAGACACATCGAGTGGCCGCCACCCACACGACCCCAACTGGGGCTGGGGACAAACTGCAACCGAGGTACGTGCCCTTAGTGGGAACCGAACCCTGGTCTCTCTGCTCCACAGGCCGATGCTCTAACCGCTGAGCCAAACCGGCCAGGGCGACTTGTATGACTTCTTGTATATTTTTTCTATTAACCTCTTATTAATATGTGATTTGCAAATCTCATCTCTGGTTCCAGTAGTTGCCTTTTGTGTTGTCGCTTCTGACGCCGCGCAGAAGATTTTTGGTTTTTGTTCGTCCGACTTGATCCTTTTCGCTTTCACTGTTGTTACTTTTGGGGTCATCGCCAAACATTTTTTTGCTAAGACCAACGTCAAGAAGCTTTTCTCCTGTGTTTTCTTCTAAACGTTTTATGGCTTCAGGTATTATGTTTAATTCTTTAATCCATTTGAAGCTAAAATTTGTGAATCATGTTAAAGGTCCAGTTTTATTCTTTTTCGTGTGACTATCCATTATTTTTCCACCTGCGCATTGAAAAGGTGTTTTCTTCATGGAGTCTTCTTGGTTCATATGTGTTGATTCCCTCTCTGTACCCTGTGTGTGCTACTGTAGGCCGTTAGTCTGTTGTTACCATGAGGCTTATACAAAACACCTTATCGATGTATCATTCTGTTTTAAGCTGATAGCTACTTAATTTTGATCCCATACGAAAATTCTACCTTTTTACTCCTCCCCCACTGTATGTTTTTGATGTCACAATTTAATATAAATTATGTAGTATTAACATAAAATTACATATCTATTAGGAACTTGTAGCTATCGTTATTTTAATGCTTTGTTCTTTAATCTTTATTCTAGAGATACATGACTGACAGGCCACATAGAGTATTAGACTATTCTGAATTTGACGACATACTTATTACCAGTCTGTTATATGCGTTTATGTTATGAATTAGTGTCCTTTCATTTTAGCTTGAAGAACTTTCAGCATTTATGTAAGGCAAGTTTAGAGTTTAACTAACTCCCCCTTCTGATGTGTATTTGAGAAAGTCTCTCTCTCTTGCATGTATTCTATTTTTAAATTTTTAAATCCTCACTCGAGGGTATGTTTTTATTAATGAGAGAAGGAGAGAGAGGGAGAGGGAAACATTGATGTGACAGAGAAACATCAATGGGCTGTCTCCCCTATGTGACCCCAACTGGGGATCAAACCCACATCCTTTTTGGTACACAGGACGGTGCTCCAGCCAAGTGAGCCACCTGGCTGGGCTCTCTCGTTTCTTATGAACAACTTCTCCAGGTCAAGTGTTCTTGACTGACATTTTTTTTCTTTCAGCATGTTGGATATGTCATTTTACTCTTTGTTGGCCTGCCAGGTTTCAGAGAAACCTGCCAAGGGACTTAAGAGGGTTCCCTTGTACAGAAGCAGTTGTGGTTTTCTTCCAGCTGCTTTTAAAATTCTCTCCTTGTCTTTGATTTTTATTATAATATTATTTGAAACAGATTGTCCTGGGTTGAAAATTTTGGGGAACCTCTTATCCTCAGGAGTTTAGAGGTTTAAATCCCTTTCAAGGTTGGAACGATTGGAAACCTCTCAAACATTTTATCTTGAAATAAGCTTTCTGTCTCCTTCTCCTTCTCTTCTCCTCTGGGTATTCAATGATTTGAAGATTGCTTCCTTTGATGGTACCCCACAGATGACGAGACTTTCATTTCTCTTTTATTCTGTGTTCTCCTCTGACTGGATAATGATAATGACCCATCTTTTACTTCACGGATTCTGTATTCTGCTTGATCAAGTATGTTGTTAATTCTCTCTATTGCATTTTAAAAAATACTTTATTTATGATATTCTCCAGCTCCAGAATATCTATGTGGTTCTTAATTTCTCATTTTATGCATGTATTATTTTCCTGATTTCATTGAATTGCCTTTTTTTTTTAAGCCACTGAGCATCCTTAAAACAACTATTGTGAATTCTTTATTGGGCAAACTTTAGAATTCTATTTCGTACTGGAAAACATCATTGTGTTCTTTTGACTATATCATGTTTCCTTAAATCTTTGTCTTCTTTAAAGTCTTGTGTTGCTGTCTTCACATTTGAAGAAGCAGTCACCTCTTCCAGTCTTTACTGCCTGGATTCAAGAGAAAAGTAGCTTTCGTCAGCCCTGCTAGGACTTCCAAGGCTTTCTCAGACCTTCTTTATGCAAATGCCAGGCCTGTACTTCTTGTCATCTCCCGGAGAGGATTTCCTACGATTGTATGCCTGCTCTTATCCTCCAAAGCCAGGCCAGGTGCTGACAGCTTTCTGTTTGCTTTCCCCAGGGAAGGCTGGTGCTAAAATATGTGTCCTTTCTCTCAGTCCTGCAGTCAGGCTGACTTCCTGTGCGGCTCGCTAGCTGTCTGCAAAGCTGACTCTCATTGCCCTCGGGGACATGCACAGTGAGTCAGCCACAGGGTGGGGTGTGTGTCCGTGAGTGTGGGGGGCACTGGAGGTCACCTGTGGGCCAGTTGAGGGGATCTGCCAGTGAAGCATCCCCAGTGGCTTGAGGGCAGGCTTTCTGATGGTGTCCACGAGCAGGTAGTAAGATCTGTGTCCCACTGCTGCCTTACGAGAGCCCTGGCGAGAACCTGTGACATGGGCCTGCAGGCCCTCCAAGGGTTTCCAAAGTGCAAACCTACCCCGGGTCCAGATGGTAGAGAGAAAGGAACTCTCGGTGACCTGATAGATAATGATGAACACAGCATTTTAGTTATTGCTTTCATCCAAGTAAAATCCTAGGGAAACTTTTATACAGTGGAGATCATACGTGTAAAATGGTCCTCACTGTTCGGACAAGGAACCATACCTATGGCGAGTAAGGTCGTGGCAATGCCAGGTGGCCCAGATCATGACCTTGGTAAGCAGATCTCTTTATTCGTTAAGATACAATTGAATTCGAGCTTGAGCAGTGACATCGGTCATCAATGACTGAATTCCTATCCACCCTTTATAGGTCTCGACTGACCGAGTGTAAATCATCTTCAAGATCCTAAGCTTTTTTGCTGGGACCGTGTGGTGGTGACTGGAAAAAAGGCATTGAGACTGAGGAGAGAGTGCTTGCAAAAATGCACCCTGTGTGGCCACTGTCCTGTCGTAATCACGGTGATGGGATTCTTGGTGTCTCCAGTTCCAAGCACACTCATGCCTGTGAGGAACGAGGTTAATAATCGTGATCAGAACCCTTCCCAAAGGGAGCTCACTGTGCATCCACATAGCCTCGATTCCACGGGAAGAGATGGACCTAACACTTTTGCATCGGACCATGTGATTTCCTCGTTTCAGAAACATGTTCAGCGTGTGTACAACATGTGGTGAACGGTGCAGCAGAGAGCAGAATGCGGAGCATCGCGAATTCCAAGTTGAGGGGTTTATTCCTCATTTTGTAAGAAAAATATATGTTGCAAGGACTTTGATAAAATGGCAAGAAGGAGAAAACCGTAAATTACAGCAATAATCCCTGTCCACAAAGCGTTCGCTGACTCCCTCAGCAAGAATGGCTCTCTCCTGGCTCTGGCTGGGTAGCTCAGTTGGCTGGAGCACTGTCCCAATATGCCAAGGTTGTGGGTTCGATCCTCAGTCCGGGCACGTACAAGAATCAACCAGCGAGTACATGGGTAAGTGGAACCACAAATCGCTCTCTAAATCAATAAATAAAAATTAAAAAAACAAAAAAGAATGGATCATTCCTTTCCCCTGTGTCCAGAACACTTGAACAGCCATAGCTCTCCTGAAAACTCCCCGAACCCAAAGGTGCTCACCAAAGTATTTGTTTAAGGAAAACAGTTGACGGAGATCAATAGGCTGTTCTAATAAAGCGGGGTTTGAGAGGCACGTGAACGGCGGTCAGGTAACACGCAGGCAGGTGGACTCCTAGTGCTGCTTTGTCGGAGGGCCGCCCATGGAGAGGCTCGTAACACCCCCATTTCTTTGTCGCATAGTTCCCGAGGCAGAGCCCTGCAGCGGTTCTCAGGGGGCTGAAGTCGGGGAGTCTGCCTGCCTGCACAGCTCCGGAACCCCAGGGGGGCCACTTGTTCCTTGCCTTTCCAGCTTCTTAAGACTGCCCGCGTTCTTTGGCTGGTGACCACTTCCTGCACCCCGCAGCCAGCAGGGTAGCCCCTTCTCATCCCTGACTCGGACCCTCTCGTCTCCCTCTCAGAGGAACCCTTTGGATGACACTCAATGCGCTTGGCTACATCAGAGTGATTTCCCGCGGCAAGTTCTTCCTTTAATCACATTGCAAGGCCCTTCTACCATGGAAGGTAACATATCCTCAGGGTCCAGGGATAGTCACAGATGTCCAAGGACACCTTTAGAGTCAGCAGCATTGTTCTACCTACTACAGGGATTAAAGTAAAAAAACCAGAGCAAGTACGTGCTGGGCAGGCCAAGGGTTAGACACAGCCCCCCACTTCTCACTGGGTCCCACTGTCCACTACTTCTCTGCGAACTCACTTCACTTGTTTGCAGTTTTGTAATTTCTTTTTGTTTGTTTGGTGCTCAGCTCAGAAAGGCAATGCCAAATGGACCCAGTCTCCCTCAGTGATGAGAGAAACATTACGCTCACCTAAGATGGAGTTTGACAGGTGACGGGTTATCCAGAGCCTGCTGGGCACGGAAATGGCACGTTATGTAACCCGTTCTATACCTGCCTGCTGTCGAAGATGCTTGTATAGGTGACTAGGAAAGGCTGTCGCGGTGGCCTTTCTGTAGGGTTTAATGTTTCCAGTGGACGCTCATGAGCAGTGATGTTTCACCTCAGAATAAAATCACTCACGTCCGCTGGAAACGCTCGTTAGCAGACTCCTTCCATGGCGCTGTCTGGAGCCCGCTGAGTCCTGCTGGACGTTGATTAATGTGGCCCATGACTTCGATTAAGCTGGAGCTGGTGACGGCGACTCCATGGCCTAATAACGTGAAACATTTTCCATTGAAAGAGAGTCGTGTAGACAGATGATCGTCTTTTAATCAATTGACTTAGTGGTGCTATCACGGCCCTCGAGAAAGGTCTAGGCACACTGGATAACGTCGCGTCTTTAATCGTTCATAATTAACACCGACGAGGTCTCACATCCGCCGAGAAGACCTTGCTGCAGGGTGTTCGTCTCTGAGATGCACCATTGATGAGAATCGCAGTATCATATTTTCCTGCTTGAAAGCATGAGATTTAGCGTGATTAACAATGGAGCAGCAAGTTTAAAAAAATCTTAGTTTCCCCAATAATTTTAATACCATGAGTCTAACTGGAATATTGTCTCCTCGTTTGCAAGCGGTGGTGAACCAGGTAGCACCAAGGCGTGCTGTGCACTCTTAATTGGACTATTAATTTGATGGATGAAGACTATCATTGAAAATTTTATGGGATAGAGAGACATGGTATACAAGTCCTCCTCTGTGTTGTGTAAGCAAATGAATAAAGACAGCTCAGACCCATAAAATCTCCTACACAGGCTGTAATTGATGAAAAATCTAATTATGCCTTTTTGAAGAGAGGGGTCAAAATTATATAAATTATGTACTCATTGATTCGTGAAAATAATGAGCAGTCTAATTAGCAACCCAGGGTACAGAACTAGAGATAGAAGACGTTTCTATTCGAAAAGTAGAAAACATAAGAAATAATCAATTTGTAAAGCTTTTCAGTTTTTTCTCCATTTCCCCTTCTGTTTGGCTCACTTTGTGAACCACTTTGATTTAAAAATGGAAATCTGTGAATAATATGATTTCAGAGCAGTTTAATCATACTTCACTTTGGGTTAACTTTCAACGTGTGTGTAAATTATTTGTGAAAATGTCCTATTTCAAATGGCAACAGTCTTTGCATGAGGATAAAATCCCTTAATTTGGAGATTAAAAAGAAATCCTGCTGCCTCTTTCTTTTTTGGCCTGAAAATATTAGTCACATCAAAATCTCCGGGCTGATATCTAACGTTCACTCAGGGATCTGAAATGCCTTGCTTCCTGAAACAGATAGTACACAGGTTACCCTACAGCAGTCTTTAAACAGACAGCCCCAGCCATTCCTGGGCATTCTGGGAAACTGTGTTGTTGAGATGAAAGTACAAATCGGTACATAAGAAATGCATATGCCGTCATAACAATTTTGTTGAAGACAAAATGATACAGAAACAGCTACTAATTGTCAACCCTCCAGGACTATACACACTTTCTAATGTCTTGTTCACTTGTGGGACAATAATTTGGAACATTTCGAATCAACAGAGTTTATATAAAATGATGATTATGTTTTAAGATTACAGAGTGACAGAACATATCTTTATTTGAATTGCACAGCATTTTAAACAATCCCATGTCGTATCTGGGTTCCTTTGATGCTCCATAACTTGCTGAACCACAGAACAAACAAAACACAAGCCAAGACAAATATTAATTCCATCACGAATTTATAGGGCTGGAACACCAAGGTGGGAGCAAAGTTAATGTCGTATGGAATTGATTAATTTCGTCAGTGTTCTAAAGAACACTGAAAGCTTTCTGTATAGTTGACATCTGAGCTATTAATGTTTTCAAAGCTGATTTTACACATTCATCAAAAAAATGTTAATCCACAAAACACTCAGAAAGTGAGCCCAGTATTTCTGCTCTGTTGTAAACCCTGTGTGTACAAATTCACTTTGATTTAAAAATGGAAATCTGTGAATAATATGATAAAAGTTTCCTTAGCACGCGTGTGTGTTGACCTCTGATCAGTGCTTCCCTTGAATTAATCCACAATACGTTTTACTTAGGACGGAAATATCACTGAATCAGAGCCCAGGAAACTGGAGATTAGGGATCCAAGTCATTTGCTCAAGTTACACCGTCCTATGTGTAAGAGTTGTGCTTAAAATATAATATGGTTTACTTTGTTATGTACTTATATACCCATAAGGTATGCCTTAAGAATTTTGTAAGATTTTTCCCATATTTAAAAGTTCCCATTTAAGAACTTTTGATCTAAAAGGAAATGTGCTGTTTGCTGAGACTTTAGAATCAGAATCTAACCCAGGGCTCACCTGTTTTGGATTATTGTAGGCACATTACCATTTTCTCAATGGATACTGATTAATTTGTTCCAGAATCTTTTAGCTTGATGCTTTTCCTTTCTTTTATTTTTTTTTTTACTAAAAGTATTTGAAGAGTCTCTCTGAAACAACTTTAAAAAACAACTTCATTCTGGCTGGTGTGGCTCAGAGGTTAGAGTGTCGGCCCACGGACCAATGAGTCGCGGGTTCGATTCCGGCTAGGGCACGTACCTCGGTTGTGATTCGTCCCCGGCCCTGGTTGGGTCTTGTGGGAGGCAACCAATCGATGTGTCTCTCTCTTCCTCTCATCCTCTCTCTCCCTCCCACTCTATCTGAACAAAGATGGAAAAGAGTCCTCGGGTGAGGATGAAAAAACAAAAATCTTCAATGTAAATAACTGATGAATCTGTGACAGGAGATTTATTTAACGGACTTTATTCTCCAAGTTACTAAGAGCTCGTGTGATGCCTGACTGGGCAGGAAGAGATAGAACATATTCAAAGATGAAGACAGAGTCACCTCGGCGTCTCCTCACCCTATCACCCGGCCATACGTACGCAAGAATGATACGGACAACCAGGAGGCCATTTGTCCACAATAAGCACAATTTCAGGCCAGATAGCTAGAGGAGTAAAATAGCAATTACAGTACGGTAAGTTCCTAGATTTTAGTTATAGCTGAAAAACTGTACAGGTCAGAATCCCAGGAAACTTTAGGAGTTTTCTTCACTGGGATGAATCGATCAAACGATGTTCTTTTTCCCCCATGTGTCTCTGCTGAAATTACAAGTCCCTTGAGAGAGGAAGTCCAGTTGGTACAATTTGGTTCAGATGTCCACATCTTGGACTGGGGAGGGTGAGCCAACTTGATTGTTAGTCCTACCAATGCTGCATGGAGTGGAAAGGAATATTAAAATAGTCTGAAGTGCTGTCATTACAGATTTAATAGATGTTAAGTGACAAGGAAGTCCTTAAAGGTCTGGTCCAAGTTCTGCCAATCTCTCTCTCTCTATCTCTCTCTCTCTCTCTCTATCTCTCTCTATCTCTCTCTCTATCTCTGTCTCTATCCATTTAAAAATAAAACAGAACAAGGGGAAGGTCTAGTACAGTGGTTTCTACTTTTTTTAATTTGTAGTTTTTTGAATCACTCATTCTTTTATTGTTAAATATATTTAATAAGCCAAAAATTCTTCTATGGTGGAGAGATCACAGGTCATCAAAACGAACGTAAGAGTCCGAGTCTCTGCCATCGTATAACTTACAGTCTTGTGGGAGAGACAAGAAGCCAACGAATAAAGGTGGTGATGGGTAATAAGGTAAGGAAACATCTAAGGGAGGAGGATAGAAAGAAGATGCTACGCGAACAGGTGATGAGGAGAGGCCTCGGGGGAGGAGGTGTCTCTGGTGAGACAAACGCAGCGAGGGGTGCACCGTGGAGGTGAAGGGGTGCAGTGAAGTCAGGAGGTTAGAAGTGAGAGGCTTTGAAACGAGAACGGGCCTTGTGTTGGAGAAATTGAATTTCTAGGAAATGTCGTTGGAGAGTCCATCAGGGATATTTAAGGACTTTGAAGCTGATGATAAAAAACTCTGGATTGTTCTTATAAGATGGAAAGAAAATTAGCTTCTGAGAGGAAAAGAGCGTCTGTGCCGTGAATGGAAGGCGGAGTGTGAATGTGTTCTGTGGGTACAGGAGAGGCATTCTGCAGAGAACGCAGGAGGGTTATGTCCACACTGACGGAGCCTGGGACACGGAGCGGCATGGTGTCTGTTGGGGCGCAGTAACCCGCAGCTCTCCAATTGCGGACATGTCCCTGTAGGCAGTGAGGAACTGTCGGTGTTTCTGGGAAGGGAGGTCACTGGTGGATAGATACGAGGACAAGATTCAGGCACACAGTGCTTAGGACAGAATGTTTCACGGAGAAAGTCCCAGGAAATTCTAACCCCACTAGAATCTCACTGAAAAAAAAAAAAAGAGCTCGATAAAATAAGTTTGGAAAACGTAGCTTTGAACAGCTCCTGAAAGTTCAAAATGCACATTCAAAAGCTATTCAGTTCACTGAGTTCAACCCAGAACTCTCCAACTGTATCTGAGCCGAGACACCTGCTCTCTTCGTCAAGGAGGACACTTCTGCACAGGAGAGAGCTGCTGCAATTCTGCCGATGCCCGTAGCAGAGCCTGCGGTGGGGCGGACGGGCACAGAACACTGGGGTGTAGAAAGCAAAGGGATGAGGCAGGCCTTCGCCGCTAGGTCAGCGGTGGACAAGGCTCTCATAGTGAACGAGAACGGTATCAATGAAGCAACAGACATTCATCATATATCCATTTCCTGTTTGGGCTGGTGAATATTGACTGGAATGTGCTGACGATCGAGGGAATCCTTGAAAAAGGAGATGCTCTTGGGTGGTTAGGATCTACAAATAACAAAGAGCTTAAATACGATGACGAAAGGTAGACTTTGTGTAGACTGTCAGAGACCGCGTACTGCACAGTGCGCGGGCCCTCCGTTCGGTGCTCATCCTCCGAGGCTGGTTGTTCATCAAACTGCTTTTAGGTGGCAGACGGGTTTGCAGGATTGGAGGTAAATCACACTAGCAGCCAGAACGAGAAAAGCTGCACTTTCCAGGAGAACAGCTCACTCCTTATCATTTTAGTGAACATGAATTATATGAAATTAAACATGATATGGTGTTGTGGAATCTTCACATATGTATCTGAAATCCAATTTAAGATGGTTATTGGGTGTGAAACTCAGACTATAACTTCCGAGCCGGGAGATGCTCATTTATTTGTTCCCACCATAAGTAACTCTTCTTTTTGCCTCATCAAGAATTCTAGTCCCTGGTCTCTATTATTTTTTTTATTCACTAATTCATTCCTCTGTCCACTTTTTTCCTCTCCTGACACCTTTCAATGGGCCATCCTTTCAATAATTTCTTGATCAGAACCTGAACTCCCCTAGCTCCTTGTCCTTGCTTCAGAGTCTCCTACAAGGCTCAGCTGGACCAGCACAGCTTTCTGCCTTCACTGCTCACAGAGCTGCTGGACACTCTCAAGGAAGGTCTTTCCACTGGCCACTACCTGGAACTGATTATAAACTCATTGGTTCTGAGCTCGCTGCTGTTGCCTTTGACCTTGAGGTGGATTCCACATCCAGGAACACAAGGTCCTTCCATGCTGAACCTTCCTTATTTCTCCATCTGTTTGCTTACACTGTTCTGTCAGCTCCCTGAGTGGGCTGTGCTTGTGTGCACACCGACCCTCAGACATGAATCTCAGCCTGAACGAGCTCTCTTTCTCTTTAAGACAGCTAAATGGCCTTCCTTCTTCAAGACTTTGTTGACATGACTTCCTCCTTCAGGAAGCCTTCTGTGAATTTCCTTCCCCCCTTCCTTAAAATGTGAGCATCCTGTACTATATTGCACTCTTTCTGCTAGTGTTTATTATTCCTGGTGCTGTGACAGGGCCGTCTCTCGTCTTTCTGGGGCTGTGAGCTCCTGGAGGGCTCCTGCTGGATTGAACCCACCACTGAACTCCAGCTACCGGCGCAGTTTGTAGCTCACAGTGGATGAACAAAGTCCATCTCTAACTCATGTGTATGGACGTATCAAATGCTCAGGAATAAGTTATTCACAGCCCTTGGAAAGAGAAGTGGGTCAGCTTCTAATGAGACAATAGAAAAACCAATGGCAAAGGACCTAGGACTCCTGTGTCTATGTGACTCTTCTCCTCTTCTCAGAATCGAATCCTGGGTTGAGATCATTGCAGGAACAGAGCCATGTCCTCATCCTGAGTATATTCGTTATCGACTAAGGTGTAACAATTTGCCCCCAACTTCTGCAGCACAAAGTGTTGAAAAGTATCGTTTCCTGTGGGTCAGGGGCCCTGATGTGGCTGGTCTCTCCAGCTGTTCGTCAGGGCTGCCACATCTGGGAACTCAAAGGGGATTGTGGGCACCATATTTCGGTGGTAGAGTTACCATCTTCAGCCCCAAAGGGCCTTTAAATTCAGCAACAGAGGATTATAATGACTGAGCAGTGTACAAAATACCAAGGATGGGAATAAACAGGAAAAAATGGTTACCTTGAACACACTTCCATTTATGTGTGTGGTGGTGTAAGTAGTATAACTTATAGTTCAGACTTTCAAAGAGCTTACTTTTCCCCACTTCCCAGGCAACCCCAGGAATCAATAAGGAGCTAGGAAGCAATTTGAGAGTCCAGTCACACCCACGTGGTCCCCAATCCCAGGTGGCTGCATCCTGAGAAGCAGATTCCTCTTTAAACGAGGTGCTGGCTACCAGAGAGGGTGAAGGTGAGGACTGAAGGGGAAAATAAATTCACAGAGCATAGCGCTCGGGGAGCATTTATAAGTGATGAGAAGAAAAGTGACTATAAGTAGTATTCTCATCGTGAAAAATAGAAATTCACTGAGATGAGACCCACAAGCATGACTCCAAAGAAAGAGCAAAAGTAATTTCTTTGAGCTACAAAAACAACTGATGATAGCAAGTTCAAGTTGCTTCAGAATTCAGCAAATCCTCGGTACCTGTGTAGTCAGGTCTGACACATTTTCAAACTGGAAACAAGAAATGATTACCTTCTGAGCACCCACCTCTGTGCCTACGCTCCTGAGAGATGGGAAACTCAGTGCATAGTGACGAAAGCAATAACGAAGGTGACAACGGTCCAGCTTGTTCTTTAAATGGTTACTCTGCTAGTATGAGCAGAATTTGTGGAGGAAAATATAAATGAAGGAAGACTATACTTCTATTTTTCCAAAAAACATTATTGTATCAGGCTTTGGGTTTAGATACACAAAAGGGTGGACAAACTCTTTGCCTTCGTGGAGCTTACGGTTTTGGGAGGCCACAAATGGAAGAGTGAACCAGTAAGGAGATGACAGAGATGGTGATGAGTCCATACATCAGACAAACAGGGCACCATGACAGGGAATAACACAGGGATGCCGCCCAGGTAGTCGTCTAGAGGAGACTGACCTTTGATCTGAGAGCAGAGGATGGAGGAAACAGCCCCAAGATGATGGGACACAGGGACATGAGAACAGGTAGACGAATTTAAGATACATTTGAGAAGTATCAGTCAAATTGGTCATTGATTTATACAGAGATAAGGGGGAGGACGTTTCCAAGAATGATTCTTGGATTTTAAAAGTCTCACACGCCTCTTATTTCATTCATCTGTCTCTGGTGGAGCAATTACTGTTTTGTTGGAAATCTATTTACTTCTAGCTGATCTCCCCTAAATCAAATCTCACCAGCCATCAACGCGATTTCTCAGAGTGCCTGTGTGGGGCACGCTTGGAAAACATTAGTGTTTTTAAAGGAAAGTGTTAATATTTGTAACATTAAGACAATTACATGTTTATAGAAAAAAAATGTAGAATCTTTCGCTCTCAGAAGTAGCAAACGGAAGTTCTTGGGGAGATTGGCTAGGCTCACTTTCCTGCCGTGTGTCCATGGCCGTCGACAGCCTTCTCCGCGGTTTGTTGAGAACCCTCCCTCTGCATTGCAGAGTAGGACGGACTTCTGGAAAGTTCTGTTTCTTGTTTGTTTGATGGTTTATTTTGCTGTCTCATAAAGTGTATTGTGTAATTGAAAACGTTTCCACTATCCAAGACATAGACAATGATTTTCAATGCAGTCACAATAAACGAATAAGTGGGTATTTTGCAAAAAGAAAACCTAGTGGGAAATAGGGTAGACTAGTCTTGATTTATATGAAAATTATTTTGGCCACATCACCCCCCACCCCAAATGACCACTGATGGCAGAAAATACCAGAAGACTACATCCCCGATGATTCCCGCCTGTGTCCTCGTTGCAGTGGAGACCTTGGAACTGGTTTGGTGTGAGAGGGGTACATCTGTGCCCTGAAGTTGTCAAAAGCCATGGGACACCATGCAGGGGACCTTTCTGAAGCACGTTTGGGGACTGAATGGATTCCTAAGTCTGGTTTTCAGTGTGTCACCGCCATTCTCTAAATTGAATTCTTCTGGTTGGCTGAAATGTGAACGCTCAACAGGAAAGGTGTTGCTTTGTCTATTTAAGGCGGCAGTTTGAATAATACCAGAAGCAAATGGAAGCACAATTACATGCTTTTTCTAAATTCAGAACTGGTCTGATGTGCTATTTTTACACGTATTGTTAGCTCGGGGCTCAGATTAAATTCAGCATTCAAATACGATCTCTGAAACACAGAAAGCAGCCATCGCAACAAGAGGGTTCCAAGCCTGCGGCTCACAAAAAGGCTTTGACTTAGAATAATAAAACAGGGTGGAGAGTGGAAATTACTTTCTAAAGTGACTCCCATTAAAGTTCATCCTAGAAATTAAAGTTCAATATGTGGAAAATAATAAGAGTTAGGAATAAGTACCTAGCGGGCAGGCAAGTCTTCTAGTGGCCGTAACCTGTGTGCGCACTCTCTTTCTCTTAATCTTTCAATCCTCCTTGTTCGGGAACACTGCTTGTCATCATCAACCCCTAAAATACAGAAAATAAAAGTTAATCACCACTTCTTCTTAGTTTCTTAGAAACCACCACAGTGAAGTGAAAATTCATTCTGATAACTACCTGTGAAGGCGAAGGGGGTGGTTTCCAAACCATTGTGCTGACAAAGTCTAGACACGAGAGCAAACGTTTATTAAAGTTTATGATACTTTACGTCAAGTTAAGTTATCAAACCAAACCAGCCCAAATAGTGTCCTCTGGAAATAAAATTTGTGTTTTGTATTTGGATATCAAATGAGAACAAGAAGAATCTGCTCATAACACTCCATATAAGATGTGTGTTATCATTGCTCAATGTTTAGACGGATAAAAATGTACATATTTGTATTGTAATTTATGTAATTGGCAAAGTACCTAGATATACATTCTGTGTATCCCTGTGATAAGGGCAATAGAAGTGTCATGACCTTGATTTTCTTTTGAAGTCCTTGAAACTCAGGAAAAACAAATGCATAACCCAGTGTCCCATAGTTAACGACTAAGGTGGTTTTTTTTTTAATGTCCCAAACTCCAAAAATGTTTTTACTCCCTTTAAAATAAAATGTCACCTCTTCTATTTGATTGATTTAAAATCTCAGCATATAATATTTTTAAATGAACATACGTTGGGGCGAATGATAAAAAGTGTTTCTTTTTTATTAATTGAAGTGCCAAAACAGTTCCCGCAGTTGTACATGTTACTTTATCCATCTTCCACATCCTCAGGGTTATGCTATTCCCTCAAAGGAAATCGACTAGAAATATTCCTTTAAGCGGGAAGAAATTCCTCACCACCAGGAGAGTATTACATATCGTCACTGTCCATTGAAAAATCGTTAACACTTACATGGGAATAATACATATGCACAAAGTATGCCATGCCAGTTACGATGACTGATGATTCTTTTTAAACCATTTGCCCTGATGCGGTTGAGATGGCGAGTCATGAAATTTACATTCTAAGAGCGTTCCCAAATAATGGGCCTTAAAACACAGCCCATTCTGTGAGTCAGATCTAATAAGGGACTAAGTCCAACAGCTTCCACTTTCATGCTATGAGACAGGCACATTCTTCTGTCAAAAAGAAAGGCAATAACGTGTTTTGTAGTCCCAGCCTGGCCGAGGAAAGGTAAACAGCAGAGCATTTGGATGGGGCGGAGCTAGAAGTCGCCCACGTCATTTCTGTCCACTTGTCACTGGGCAGAATGCTGCCGTGTGGCCTCATCTGTTTTTAGGGAGGGTAGGAAAGCAGTTCAGCTGTGTGTCCAGATACCAGAACACAGAGTTTGGTGTCCAGGGTATAAACTGCTCCGAGGAGAGAAAAGGAGTGGGGAGAGAAAGAACAGAATATGTACAAGTGACTATTTCAAAATTTAAAGAAAAAAATCCAGAAAGGGAAGGATCTCATGACACCCAGGTTAATATAGGGTGTTGGAAAGACCCTGGTCACTCATTCATTCTCGAGACGCAGAACGGACTCCTGCGTCTTCTTCCTGGGAGGAAGGCGCAGCTGGTCACGTGGGAGGAGGCTGTTGTGAGACTGGGCAGTGTCGCTGCATACCACGGCCAAGAGGAGAGGATTCACATCCAGACGGAGAACGGGATGCCACACACTTCCTGCGGTCCTGTTCCCACACTGGTCAGATGTGTTACCCTCCCGTGATGATGTGCCATCCTGAAATGTCTTTCTCTTCACGTATGAGACATCTGGCTTGTGGAAGGGCCTTCCCTAGGTCCCAGGGGTCACAGGATAGGAGGTGTCTCTGCTCTGGACCCTGATTCAGCTACACGGGTAAATCTGCACCATGTTTCTCCAGGTCGAGGTAGCCTGAGCCGGCATCCGGCATCCAGCCTCCTCCACGAGACGGCAGGGCACACGGGCGGCAGGAAGGCGCCCCCTCCAGCTTTTCTCCCTTCGCGGAGTCCTCACAGGCCTTCTGCTTAAGAGACTTCTTTTGGCTTTTGCCTGGAATGAGGGACATGCCTTCTGACACGGAGCATACGTGCACAGATTCAACTCTGAGGATGGTGGCTTAAAAAAAAGAAAAAAAGAACCCGGCTGGTGTGGCTCAGTGGTTGAGTGTCGACCCAAGCACCAAGAGGTCACCAGTTTGATTCCCGGTCAGGACACATGCCCAGGTTGTGGGCCTGATCCCCAGTGGGGGGCATGCAGGAGGTGGCCAATCGATGTTCACTCTCATCGATGGTTCCATCTCTCTCCCTCTTCCTTACGTTCTCTGAAATCAATAAAGAAAAGAAAAAGAATTATCACCATTGTTGCAGATCACCTCAAAACTATTGCTTTCTATAGAATTGCCTGTTTGCTTCAGTTTCGTTCTTTAAGCTCATATAAGGAGTAAATAAAACCAATAAGAAGGGGTAACATTTCTTTCACTTCTCTATCCATATTTTATTTTCACTGTTATATACTGTTTTAAATATCCTGCATTTTTTTGAAAGTTATATTTTTTCCCGTGTTGGTCTTTGAGAACAGAGTTGAGAGTCTACCAAAATATTTGAAGTAAAAATAGCCAACCAGTCTGGACACATTCCTGAATACAATGACATTGTTATGAGTGAAAGTGACTGCTTCTTCCCACAATTTTATTCTAAGGCTTTCTGTCACACCAGTGAGAATGGAGGTCCCTATTCCAAAAAAACATTTGAACCGCCAAGAATGTGTGTGAGTGTGTATGTGTGTGTGTGTGTGTGTGTGTGTGTGTTCTTTTTATTTGTGGAGGTAAGCAAGATAATTTCCAGTGCCCTAGATGCGGGCTGTTCTGGTTTTGAAGTCAAGGGTGAGGTCGAATGATTGCTTTAAGGAGTCTCACTCTCAGCTAAGACAGTAGATCTGAAAAGTGTCTGACAAACACTAAAAGCAAATGGATGTCAGCTTGGGGGGAGGTCTTGGGTCACACTCTGCAGGGTTGTGTCTTGAAGAAAGATTTTATCACTGGCACAGCTGAAACAGTGAGGGCAGACCACACGCAGCAAATGGCAGAGGGAGAGACAGATGTCTCCAATGCACAGGGTGACCAGATGACTCCAACTCTAACACATGGTTCACATGACTTCACTTAAAAAGTGTCTTTCTAATCAGCGAGTCTTGGAACCAACACTGATGAAGATGCAACTTTTATTTCCGTTTGACTTTAAATGGATGCTCACCCTCTATTCTCATCATTTTCTTCCCAGTGCATCTGTTTGTTATGAACCCAGATTGGTCTCATTGTCTGATTCATTGATGGATGGATTACAGTGCATTTTAAAATCAATATGCCAAAAGTTCAAACTCTTCACTTACTGATGCGTGCAAATGTTTTAATACAAAAATAACTTTAGTCTCCTTGTCATCGTGATTCGAAAGGATAAAGTAAAAGCCTGTCATTTCAAGCCATCTGCGGCTCTGGGTAAATATCACTTTCGGAACACGGTCGACAGCCGCTAGCGATTCTTTGTGTAAAACCATTCACTGGCCTTTCATTGTTTCTACCAAAAAATGCATAAAATAATGATCTTGCCTCCAATTAACTCTCCTGCCAGCCGCTGTGCATGTGGGAAGGTACAAAGAAGAGTTTACTGTTTATTATTTTGGCAGTGCTCCATCCACCAGTTGCTAAGTAAAGGTTAACAGATTAACGAGCCAGGCTGAGTGGAGGGAGCTCATTAGTTGAGGCATGATGGTGGCGGTGCCGTACAAACAGGATGACTTACATGTGCAGCTTTCACTGACATGTGCATGGAGACTCACCCCCTGTGTGCAGGAGGAGCCGTTCCCCTCTGTGTAGATGGCCAGGTCACCTGGGTATGGTCATCCCACCCTCAGACGCCCCTACCCCTTCTCTCTCTAGAAAACCCAGTACGTCGATGACAATCGAAGTGGGCTTTATGAAGGGTCCCAAGGGTTCAGCTTCAGCAGGCTTTTAGCGGTAGTCCTGTGACTGTGAGGAGTCATGCTTATTAACCTTTCTGGGAAACATTTCATAAATTTGTAAAACGAGCCTCTTTGACTCACAGAATTCTAAGTTGCTGTTCCAATTCTGCAGCTCCCAATGGCATTCCATTAAAATAAAAGTAAACACGTGTTTGATTTTCACGGGGATGAAAGACAAACACACACACACAAAAACAACCCAAGATATTATGAATGTGACAAGACCACTTTGCTCGACGCGTTTAATTGAATCCTATCATTTGTTGTAGGGTGTCGAGGAAGTCAAGACCTCATCATTCCAGAGCTCGGAAAAGAAAACAGGGAGAGAGAGAAAAAAAGATGAATCGAGGGTAAAGAAACACAGACAAGAGGAAGGTATAGATTCTTCTTGAAAGAGAGGGTTACTACAATGCGGGCAGAGGCGAGAAGCAACGATAGAGCTAATGACGTACAGGGCACGATGGGAAAGGACAGACGTCTGAGGAGGAAGGTGAGTGTGGTGTGGCTGGGGCTTCTCCACGGCAGCATGGGTGCCAATGGCTCTTCTCCCAGGGCCCTAAGCTGTCACCCAGCTCTTCACTGAAACCCATGGTCACGAGCTTCCTCAGGGCCTCTACCCACTCGGCCCTTCTGGTCCACGCCACGGGCTTCCCAGCCACCAGGACGGGGCGCCTGCCATCAGGCTCGCTGTCTCCTATTTCTGCTCTCCTCACAGGCGCTCCCTCTGGTGGCAACACAGTTCTTCCTCTCCCGCATGAACCAGCATTGACTCGTTCTCCAACACCTGCAAATGCTCCCTCACCTGCGAAACCTTGTTTAGTGCCTGTCCCGGTTTACTCGGTCATGTCTTCCTCTCTGTCCCCAGGGCGCTCTGCACGCCCCGTCTCTTCAGCACGTATCATTCTGTAACCTTTTGTGGACGGGACCAAATAAGGGCCCTGGGAGAGCTCCCGCCTCGTGTCATTCATTGTGAGATACCTCGCTTTGAGAAAACGGGAGGGGATACTTTAATTTAAAGATTGTCGTGTACGCAACACAGTTCAAGTGTGTGTGTACCTATATGCATATGTGTGTGTACACACATTTATAAATACCCATTGCTTTCTCTTTTTAATCCTCACCTGAGGATATTTTTGATTTTAGAGAGAAAGGAAGGGAGAGAGAGAAGGAGACATCGATGTGTGAGAAGAACATCGATTGGTGCCTCCCATATGCACCCTGACGTGGGGTGGAATCTGCAGTCTAGGTGTGTGCCCTGATCAGGAATCAAACCCACACAGGGTTTGGTGAACCAGACGACACTCGGCCAATGGAGCCACGCAGCGGCCTGCCCATTTCTTGAGTAGTCACTGGGTTGTACATAAGAGGCCAGAGTGTGGTGTTCTGTTTGCTCTGTCAAAAATGTGCATAAAGTGTGTGTGTACCAATGAACATCAGTGCTATTTAGGAAACATAGGGTCTGAAATTCTTTCAATCTCTGTTCTACTCTGTATTCTACATTGTATCCTCTAACTGAGCTGAGCTATTGGAAAGCCCCGACTGTGGTTCATTTCAGCGTCGTCTTCCGCGGGAGAGCTTTTCGGAGTCACTCTTCGGTGATGAGCCTTTCGATGTCATTTAACACTGCTCAAAGAGCAGTCTGGCAAATTGGTTGCAGTGTGCTTTCTCAGAAACATTGTTTAAAGCCTTATCTTGGTGATTTCCCGCGTGAGACTGGTCTGGCATGCAGTGGCAGAGAGATCTCTGCGCCCCTGACAACCGCCCGCGTCCCTTTGCTGTGACGTGAGAACCGCGATGTGAGGCTTTCCCCTTTCACTCTGGTGGAAGGAGAGTAGAGCTGACGTCGTAGTACATACGAGGACCCTAGCAACTCCTTGAAACGCAGTGCGTTCTTTTTCCTCCTGTGGTATACACTGTATCTATAAGACCTGCTGTGTAAATTTTCAAACTGCATTTTAAAATATTTATGCATAATTATTTTGATGGAACAGTCCAGTGTTTCCCTGCTGAAAGCCCTCTACTTGAGTGATGGGAATTCCACGACACAGACGCTTTATGGAACGTCCTTCCACAGGCTGGAATCGCAGGCGTCCCGTGAAGGCGGTTCAGCCAGAAACCGCTGGCTGCGAAGGGCTGTCTTGTGATGCTGGGAACAGTCCCCTGGGAATCCGGGAGGCAGGTGCGGTCTGGGCTTGGGGGTGACCCGTCCAGGGGCCTGGGGAGGAGGAAGAAGCAGGAGGAAGGAGGCTTTGCAGTGACCCCAGGGCAGGCAGAGGCCAAGAGGGGGAGGGGAGGGAGCACCCAGAACGAGCGCAGCGTCCGTCCCTGGGTCATACACACCAGCGGGGAGGACACTCCGGAAGGCGATCCTCACTTTAAACAGACCCAGAATCCAGGCCTGAGGGTGGAGATTCCGCGCTCAGAGAGTGGGGGGACGATGCGCGGGGCGGAGTTGATTGACAGCTCGATGGAGACGCGCCAGCTTCACCTGGATGCCCTGTTTGCACACCGGGCCAGGTCACCGCAGCAGTGGGAGTCCCAGTGTGCTACTTCAAGTCCAACACTTCCCTGGCGGCCCCCACGGACGGCTGGTTTTCTGGAGGGTTCCACCGGAGTGCGGGGTCAGCGCCCAGGGAGACACTGGCTCGGACCCCCCTCGCCTTGAAATAAAACTGTCCGCACAGGCTGCGAGGAGCTGCGGCCCTCCCGTAGAATCTGGGGTGTTCGCGGGTCTCTGCTGCCGCACACAGCCTGGGTTTGCTGGTGGGAGGCAGCCAGCAGGCCAGCTGTGAGCATTCGGGGCACACGGGCACACGGAGTCACAGAAATGCCCATGCCTGTTTACACAAGTGTGCCACTGAGATGCCTCCCCAGAGCTGTGCCAAGAAGGGGGCACACGTGCGGGTGCCACAGGGTATGCAGCAGAGAACCTGTCCGCTGTGGCTGATGCGGAGACCTCAGACTGACCCTGGGGCAAGGCCCCTGCTTCCCGAAGGGGCGAGGACTTGGACCAGAGGTGGGCGAAGCTTGACCTTAGCTCCAAGGTGGCCTTGGCAGTTGTTGGGGATTCCTCTCGGAGGAAGGCTGTTGGTTCCGGCCTCCCCCAGCAGGGGAGGGAGGCTGGTCGGTGTCCCCCTCACCTGCAGCTCAGTCAGGGCTTCCTGGAGCCTGGCGAGCCTGCTGGGTGTAGTCTGGGGCTGGGCGGGCCAGACAGTGTCCGGAAGTCTCCGGGGAGAGGGATGGAAGCTGCCCAGGCCAGCTCCTGGCTGACCAGGGGAAGAATCGGTCCCCCTCTCAGCAGCCTTCCCAGGTCGGCAGGTGTCTGGAGCAGCCAGACAAGACACAGGGCACCTTGCAAGTTTAAGATTTCCATACGTGGTACAATATTTGGGACATGCTTATGCTAAAAGGAATCTTCTTTCTCAAGTTCAGATCGAACTGCGTAGCCTCTATTTTTGTTTGCTCGATCTTGCCAATGGTAGGCACCCATGGTAGAGAATTTTTGCTGTGGTCAATTCAAAAGGGAGGGTGAGCTGTAGAGCAATTCCTAGGAGGGTCAGGAGAAACCTGTGGCCCAGAGCCTGGAGGCCAAAGGTCAGGGCAGAGGCATTGCTGAGACGGAAAACCTTCAGCCAGAGGGGTGCATTAGGGAGCCCCAAAGGATGCTGGAGGGGCCCTAAGTGATAAAGGACTTTCAACATCCTCCGTGGCCAGAGGAGCCCACGGCAAAGGACAACCTGTGAAGTAAGGCCTGTGCCGGCCCTTCTTCCCGCTCCCTGATTGTATCACGGAAGATCCAGAATGTACTAACGGGTGGGAAGCAAACATCAGAGCAAAAGATCATGGATGTCAATTTCCTCCCGCATTTTCCACGTTGAACCTGTCCCCACAAGGGCTGCAGAAAATGACACCTCCCACAGTAAACGTAGGGGAGCAGGGGTATCCCCACAACAGGAAACAATGTAACGGGTGGGATTGTGAGAGGAGTTGGGGCAGACACTGCCCAGACTCTCATGATGTCATGAGACGTCCACGCAGTTACCCATGGACCAGGTGCTGACTGGGCCCCGCTCTGGGCTCCGGGGCTACCTGGTGCTGGGGAGAAAGCGATGCACGAAGACAGGGATAATTATGGAGCAAACGCAAGTAACAACCGTGAAGCTGACATTGCTACAGGGACCGGCGGGTTGTGAGGCTAGGGAGCCTCGTGGGACACTGACTGCAGTGAGGCGGGCTCTGGTGGACACGCTGACTGAGGTCAGCCACTCGCTGTCCAGAGAAAATGCCCCACAGAAAAACGAAAACACATTTTCTCATTATTTAAAAATTGTGTTATTTTTTGTTTCATCAATTCTTTTCATGATGTAACTGGTTAAATACCTGTGAAGACGTGTGTGTGTGAGCACGTGTGTGCGTGCATGTGTGCCTGTGTGCATGTCTGTGTGTGTGCACGTGTGTGCACACACATCTTAAACATCATCGTGATTCAAGGAGGGGAAACAGATGTGAATTACGAGCTGTGTCTGAAAGAAGAATGTGAAGGACCAGACCATTTGGTTGGGTGGAGACAGTCATAACTGTTGTTATCAAACACATGCCATACTTCTGTGTCCCTCCAAATGACATCAACGATTTCCTCATGATTCTGAACTAAATAGACTGAATTTTGTAGACTCTGCTTTTGGGGTTTCGGTGCGGCCAGACGAGGTCATACACTCGTGTTGAAAATTGAATGGCCTCAGCCTGTGTTTGCACAAATCTATTGCACTATTGCGAAGAAATAGAACTTGGATGAAATAAGTATTCCAAGTGGATCCCTGCAAGACCACAGGAGTCAGAGGCTGAAGAAATGGAGTGAGATAGACAATGGGAGATTGGGGGAGACCCAGGGTACCACAGCCGTCAGTGGAAGGCTCTCACGGAGGGACCCACTGGCTAGAGCTTGGCATCCTTGCCACTCTGTGGCATCGTCAGGCTGCTTCTATTTCAGCCATTCTGGTAGTGTATGCTGGTATCTGACTGTAGATTGGATTCGGATTGTCCTGGTGGCCAGTGACGGTGAGCGTCCTTTCATGTGCTTGGGAGGTGTCGATTTAGGCTCTTGGCCCGTTTTTGTCATTGAGTCTGAGATCTGTTGATGTGTTCTGGATACAAGTCCTTTTTCAGACATATGATTCACAAGTTTTTTGTTTTGTTTTTTTTCCCTAATCTGTGTCATCTCATTTTTCACTCCATTCTTGAAACTATTTTTTGGAGAACGAAGGTTTTTAGTTTTGGTGAAGTCTAATTTGTTGTCTTCTTTTTCTCTTATGGATCATGCTTTTAGTATCTAAGAACTCCTAATTCACCATCACAGAGATTTTCTCCTGTTTTGTTTTCTGGAAGATGTATGGTTTTATGTTTGCTATTTAGCTCTGTGACGCATTTTCATTTGATTTTTGTATGAAGTGTGAAGTATGGGTTCAGCTGACATTTTTGGCATGGAAATTGTTTCAGCACCATTTGTTGAAAAAACAAACAGTTTTTCTCAACCTTTGTCAAATATCTATTGACAACATATGTGTGTCTATCAATTTCATTATGATCAGAGAACCTATTTTGTATGATCTCTACTCTTTTCAAAATGTAAGGTTCACTTTATGAATCGTTATGTAGTCTGTCTTCACGATGTTCCAAGTGCATCTGAAAGAATTCACACCTTCTGTATCTTTGCTCATTTTCTGTTTACTTATTCCATTGATTATAAGACAACATATTTCTTGGTATTATTGTTTTAGTAGTTTCTGTAATGATTACAATATATTAACCTTTCTTAGTGTTCTTAGAACTAATATTTTACCACTTCAAATAAAATGTAAAAGTCTTACAACTACAAAAAGTAGTAAAGAGAGTTTGTGGTTCCAGATATTTCTTTTTTTTTTTTTAATTTTTTTCCCCTTTATTGATTTTAGAGAGAGAGGAAGTGAGAGAGAGAAAGAGAGAGAGAGAGAGAGAGAGACAGAAACATCATCTATGAGAGAGAACATCGACTGGCCGCCTCCTACATGCCCCCCACTGGGGATCGGGCCCACAACCTGGGCATGTGTCCTGACCAGGAATCGAACCAGCGACCTCTTGGTTTATGGGTCGATGCTCAACCACTGAGCCACACCAGTCGGACTAGTTTCAGATATTTCTTAGGGGGAAATAAAAACTGGGAAAGGCAGCCTCCTTCTTGCCTCCTTCCCTCCTTCCTTTCCTCCTTCCCTTCCTTTTTCTGTTGAACCACAAACAGATTTGTTTGAACACTGGATGTTGTAAATACCAAAAGAGAAAGTTTTGTTGACAATATTCATTCTTGAAGTAAATATAGTAAGTGCTCTGCTTCATGTAAACATGGGTGGAGGCGGATTAGTGATGACCTAAGTATCTGCGATAGTTGTAAAAGTTCTAGCACAAAGACAATAAAAACTCAGGGAGTATGATGCAAATTATTTGAAATGTATATTTAACAAATGTGGTCATGGAGATAAATCTATCAATTATGTGTAAACATTCGGAAATACAAATTCTGGAAACTCAGAACAACTTGCAAAATGTAGGGGTGTTTACAGCACAGTGGGCAGAGCCCCTGAACGGACCTGAAGATCGACGAAGGTTGAAGGTGCACGAGCCCCAAGAACCTCATGCATAGAATAATAGGGGAGTTCGTGGCATAATCGACGGGACATTTATTTATGCCTCTTTCAAATAACACCGCTGGTGGCGGCATCAGAGATGTCTCCAAAAATGAAACACAGCAATTTTTATTACAGATGTAACCAAGTCAATCTGTGCCAATTAAAAAGGGATAAATGAAATGATATTGTCAATACATTTAATCTTTTGTTTTTCCAAATCAGCTCTCCACAAAACAAATAGGTCTATGAAGACATTTAGAAACAAACAACATAATTGAAGAAGAGAATTCTAGACGTACTGACTTCCTGACAAAAATAATGGGGAGTGTGGTAGGAGTCGGAGAGAGGGGCCCAGAGGGCAGCTGGCCAGGGAGTCTGTTTCTTCCGCGGGTGCAGTGTAAGAGGAAGTGGGGAATGCACACAGGCACACCAGCCTCCGCTGACCTGTGAACATCTGTTAAGAGATGCAGTTCCTAACATTTATAAAATTACCCATCATGCTAATGCGAGATGCTTCGTGACTGACTGTGCCAACTTCCTGAAAAGCAACAGTGTCTGCAAAGAACTGGCTGTTGCTGGAGATGCCCGCTTTCTGTGCAGAAAGAGTCTCACTCAACACAAGCTGCAGATCAGCTTCACGTTGACCGTGGGCGACGGCTTTTGCAAACCGGCAGCTTCCAGCAGTTCTTGCTGGAAGGCCAGCTCACTGGAAAAAAATCTTGGTTTATAAGGCCACATTCCATGAATCAAGCAATTCTGGTGACTACAAAATTGAAAGTAAGAGGTTAAGCATATTGGTTTTAATGAATTTGATTCTCTTTATTGTCGGAACCAACCGGTTAATAGCTTTCCGAACTAATATATTTTGAACTTTATAAAGAGACCATTGATATATTTCATATAAATATCATACTAAGAATTTTGGCGAGCAAGTAAGCAAAACCAAATATAAAACCGTGTTCCTCCCATCATTTCGAAGACTTTGCCAAATATCCTGACCCTGCAGCAAAGATTCCAGAGAGTTCTTCAGCTGATGTATTGACATCAAATTCTATTGAGATTCACTATTACAATTTTGATTAGGATTTTTTTCTTTTCTACCAGAAAATATGGTTACATACTTGTATTTTACAGAAATAAGAACTCAAAGTAAGTGCTTGACATCAACATATCTTACCAAGGTTGAATCTTTCTCCTTACATCCCAGTTTCCTTTTTTGTTGATCAATAGAAGCCATTTTATCCTCTAATTTAAAAAAAAGAAAACGAAACTTATTTTCAGACATGCATTTTTGTTGTTCAGTGAACTCACTGTAACTTATGTTTTGGTTTATATTATACTTCGTTTTGTTTTATGTATGTAAACTGTGGTTTTCAGTGCCTTTATTTTCATGACATTTGGGGCACACCATTTTAATTTTCCACATTGATTTTTCCTAATCCAGTTTACAAATTTAACACGTTCTAGTAAGTTTTGCATGGAGCTATACAATAATTTAAAAAAGGGCAAACGTTTTGGAAAAAGAAAATCTAGGAGAGAGTGTTACCATTACCAAATGTTTTAGCTGAGTATAGCGTTCTTGAGGCAAAGCAGATACGGCTGGCATACTGGCAGACAAGCGGCCAGCACAGAGAATCCAAACACAGATCCAAGTGCATGCGAAAATGTAGTGCATGGAAAAACCAAACATAAAACGTTCTTCCAAATCATTAGAGCAAATACCAACTTTTTAAATAAATGAGACTGGACAACTAGCGGGTTTTTTTTGGGAAAAAAAAAGTTAAAATTAGATCACAATATATGTACAAGAAAATAAGAATAAATTCTAAGTCAGTATTTCTCAACCCAGGAATTAGAAGGACTAAAATATTCTTGAAGAAAATGCATTTGGAGTAAGCACACGCCGCTTGATTTTCAGCTTCGTCTGCAAAACCGAATGATTAAGATGGCGTGGTGGCAGCGGCCGGTCCTAGCGGTCCGTGGACAGCCCCGAGTCCAGGAATCAGCCCCCACACACGTGGCCAGTTGCTATTGGAGAAACTTGCGAAACCAATGCGGTGGACAAAGGCAGGCTTTTCCACGCGTGGCTTGGAGCTCCAGAATAGCAGGTGAGTTTTTAAGCACTGCATTGAAGGCCTGGTCTATGAAACAAAACATTGATGCACTGGACTTAATCTAAATTAAAAAAGTATTTTCTCTGGAAGGCACTGTTCAGAGCACAAAAAGGAAAAGCTGTAGATAGGGAGAAGCTATGTGCAAATCACATATCTGGGAAAGAACTTGTGTCCAGAATGTCTAACTAAAATCTTCTGCCGTTTCTTTAATACCTTTATTCTTAAAACTGGTCAGCTGCATCTGCTACGGAGAGAAAGGCAGCCTTGTCCCCTAGACGAGGGGTGTCTCACATCTCCTCTGTCTTTGGATTCTCGGTTAGCGTGTGGACTTCACCCTTCTCCTTCGAAAGCATTTCGGAATCTAGCTAGGAAATTTAGCTGTAACCTGGAATCTCAACATGTGTTACCTCGAGTAAAGTGAATCGAAACCAGTCAGACTGTGAAAGCAGAAGAATCACCTGGTGATCAATCCACAATCAATTTCTGGCAGCCTGGAAACGCAAAATGGTCGCGCGCAGTGTTTTCTTCTTCTTCTTTTTTAACATCTGACAGGCAGCCCAGTCATTCCAAATTTCCCATAATGGATCATTGCTATGAATCACCCTCAAATCTATGGAAACCTGTCATGAGCTTTTCTTCCTTTTGTGTTAAAGACAATGAATGACTTTAAGAGAGAAATTCACACTCTTCCTATTATCTGATGGCTATTGTTGGGGGAAATGGAAAGTATAGCTTTGCTTATAATGATTGGGAAAAAAAACACACAGACACAAAACTCTGTGGCTCTAGAAGGAGAAAAAACTCAAGTTGGATGTGAAAGACAACATGGATGGATGTTCAAAGTTACGAAACAGAGGGCTGAGCGGATGAATGACCCAAGGATACAGCCATTGGAATGTTTAAAACCACCTAGAAATCTGCCTCAGAGAAAAATCACCAGTCTTTGTGATGGCAAGGACATTTCAGGGTAGCTGCCAACCTGCTGTATTTCAATGTTGAAATGCCCTTTTTCTAATGCATGAGCTGACGTAAGGTAAATGTTACTATTTCAGAGAAGATAAATGACAGAGAAAAATAATTCCCATCCACGAGAAAGACATCTGCTCTTTACTTCTAATTCTTTCCGACATCTGTAATTTTAATTTATGGGATGGGGTCCTGTCTCATAATATATGAATGATAAGAAAAAGGTTTTCTATTCATTTATTCTGATTTACTGTGAAAAGTTCTTGGTACTTTTGTTCTAATTTAATTTTCAATATGCCCCGTTTGCTCTCAAAATGCCCTGTTTTGGACAATAAATGATGCATTACCTTAATTATGAAATCATTCTCGTTTGAATTCATAAGGCTTTCCACCAGGGCCCGTGAGCATTGCCGGATCTGGACGTCAGGAGCACAAACAACGGATCTCGCTTCCACGAACATAATCCTCGTTATCAAGACCTGGCACGGCTTCTGACTCCAAGGGTCAATCTCTTTGGCTCATTGTCATGAAAAGCGTGGCCTTTCACGGGGGAATGTCGGGGCTGCAGACCACACGTTGTCTTAGTCTGCTCTGTAGCCTTGGCCGAACTGTTCATATCTATGTATCTCATTCCCTGATCTTTCAAAAGGAGTAACAGTGACCGCCTCACGGGGGCTCTGGCAAGAGTCAATGAATTGGCGTTTGGAAGTCACTTTCACACGGTGGGTGGAGATCACGCAGAATATGTAAGTGCTGTCACCTTAAAGGAAGTCCTCTTAACCAACTTCATCACGTTGAGACAGACTCTGAAGGTCCTTTCTTTTCCTTCACGTCGTCGTGCGAAATCATTACTAACTGATGCAGGTTTTCCACGGAAACCTATGTTCCGCCCTCTACTGATTTCTTCCCTCGCACATTCATTCAGCCCACTTTCTCCAACTCAGTCACATTTCCTTCATGCGTGTTTATTTTCTATGCATTTTTATGTAGATCTAAAATACTTCTAGGTTTGTACAGGCTTTCCAGGAACCATTGAATATCTGCCACTTGTTCATCGTACAGGCCAGAGTCCTGTGTGTCTTAGGAGAACATCGTACAACGTGATACAACTCATGGAAAATAAGCACCTTTACATTCCTAAGTTTATGAAGTGTTTTTCGTATGCCTAATGCCACATTTGAATTTCACAAAACTTCATGTTGACAAAAAAACAGAAATGAGACTAATATGTGGAGTATACATGTGCAGATTTAAGCTAAATGGGAAAAAAAAGGCAATTCTAAGACTCAAAAGTTAAAAAGATTCACTGATCATATAAATAACAAGTTTCCCAGCAGATCTACTCAACTGCATGATGGATAAGGGTCATCTTTTGGGTGTGCGTGTGTGTGTGTGTACGTGTGTGTGTGTGTGTGTGTGCGTGTAGAAGTAGAGGGCCCGTCATGGGATGGTAGTTGTGAAAATAAATGTAAGTCCCTCTTTCTGTGAGCTTTTAAAATTTGAAATACAAATAAATGCATTTCAGAAAATGTATTTACTAAGGAGGTTTGTGGGTAAGCACCTAGCAGAGGGTAAAGGAAAAAACACTGGTTCAACTGAAAGAGTATCTACTTACAAAATCAGTTCTTTACATTCAGCTTTCGGTTGGTGTATGACCTGTCCGTGTTCATTTTAAGCATACCAGTCCACTTCCGTGTGCTCCCACGCTCCCCCCAGGAGGCCTCCGCGACCAGAGTGGGGTGAGGGGCACCGAGTGGCTGGGGCTTGTATGTATCCTTCTCTCCTCTATGCGCACCTGTAACTTAAAGGGATGGCTAATTATTGATGAGCTAAAGAGTAAACCACATGCTTATTTTGAAATTGGAGTGGCCCAAAGGCAGAGGTGAGGGACTCATGTCCCTTCATGAGTCACACGGGGTGACCACCCGTCTGAGAGACGCTGAGGGTGTGCTGGGAGGCCGCCCCAGGACCGCGTGAATCCAACCTGTCTGCACCCCCATGAACTCCTGCAGTCGGCGGCTCTCTCTGGAGGACGAATTGGGTCCAAGTGAAGTAAGAAGAAGTCTGGCCTCTGGTAATAGGCCCGGTGATGACAGGCACCGTCTAGACGGATGTGTCTCCTTGACTCTGCCCCTCTGCATGCTCCAAGTGTGATGAGGAAAGAAAAACACACTCAAATGGGATCAACGCAAAAGGAGAGTCTCTTTAAGAAAACCTTTTCATCATTACTCACCGTTTTTGAGAGATGCCAAGAGACTTTTCTAAAAAGACAGAGAAATACAATAAGTGATGGATTTGCTTATTGGGGGCTGCCTTACGGGGCCAGGAAACCAGAGAGAAGCAGCAGTGACAAGATCATCAGACAGACGTGTTTAGCTGCCTGCCCCAGGTGGGAGAGGGACTCTGGGGACGACAGACGAGGCCACTCACCTGTGGCGACAGGATGAGCACCCCGATGGTGCAGGCCAGTCGTGGGATGCAAGGGCTCCGGTCGGCCCTCCAAAAACATGCAGGGTTGGTTGTGTGACATTGTCCTGAACAGCTAAGTGTAATCAACCATCGTTCTTGAAAACAGTTCCGCGATGCGGCGTCCACGTACGTCCAGCACGGATCTCTCCTGAGGCACAGTCCCGTCTGTCGCGCTGTGATGAACAACCTCCACCTGGACGCTCCGTAAGCACCTGGACACTCCGTAAGCGCCTGAGTTGTACTACAGCTACCCTGGTACTCAGCATCCTTCCCCCACGCTGCCTGCTCCATCCCCAAACTTCCTCCGTTTTTCATCATCGCTCAATCCATCCAAACACGGATGCAGGGTGTCATTTTATACTCTTCTTCTTTTCATCCTCACACGAGGACATTTTTCCACTTTTTTTGTTCAGATAGAGTGGGAGGGAGAGAGAGGAAGAGAGAGAGAGAGAGACACATCGACGTGAAAGGGACACATCGAGTGGCTGCCTCCCGCACGACCCAACCGGGGCCGGGGACAAATTGCAACCGAGGTACGTGCCCCCAGCGGGAACTGAACCCGGGACTCTCTAGTCCGCTGGCCGATGCTCTAACTGCTGAGCCAAACCGGCCAGGGCTATACTCTTCTTTTTAAAGGTTTCTCTTCTATAACCAAGAGGCAGTTGGTTCAGTGAACCCCGTTCCCGCCTTTCCTTCCTCTCTACCCCACCTCTGCTGCTCATTTCAAGCCTGCACTATTGTCCCCCAGGGCGACTGCTGCAATCCACCCCCTGCCCACCCTCCAAAGATCCCTTTCTAAGTGTGAACGGGTTACATCATTCCAATCCTTTGCATTCTACAGTGACTCTGTTTACCAGAGGGACACTGTCAACATTTAAAAAGCTGATACCGCCCTGGCCGGTTTGGCTCAGCGGTTGGAGCGTCGGCCTGCGGTCCAGAGAGACCCGGGTTCGGTTCCCGCTAAGGGCATGTACTTCGGTTGCAGTTTGTCCCCGGCCCTGGTTGGTCGTGCGGGTGGCAGCCACTCGATGTGTCACTTTCACGTCGATGTTTCTCTCTCTCTCTCTCTCCCTCCCACTCTATCTGAACAAAAAATGAAAAAATGTAAAAATGTCCTCGGGTGAGGATAAAAAAATAAATAAATAAAAATAAAATAAAAAGCTGATACCCTGTTCCATTTCTGATCACACCCCTCCCTGCTTCTCCCAACTTGCCTCCTGCTAGACGCTGATCAGCACGCCCTGGGCCCCTGTATGGAAGAAGTAGGGTGTTTCCAACGTGCCCCGGGCTCTCGTCTCTGCTTGGCTGAAGCGCCTTGCCGGCATCTACACACTGTGCTCTCCTCGTCCCTCAGCCTCTGCGAACCCTTCCCTCAGCTGTGCGGCTGGAATGAATCTCTCCCCACAGCCCACAGCCCTTCCGGGGTTGCACCCACGCTCGGATAAGGCGCTGTTCTTACTTTCTCCCTAGTCTTCAGGGAGCTGTTTGCAAAGAGGGACTATACCGGTCTCACTCATCGGCTAAGCCCTGGTCCTGGCACAGAGCTGAATGTGGAATCGAGCTTTGACATACAACTAGGTGATTGAGATGATGAATGAATTATTATCATTAAGCAGCTTTGAGTAAAGATAACTCATTTCCGCCTTAGGTTTTGAGTGTGGAGGAGCATCTGTAAGCCCAGAGAGTCCCCTCCCTCACAGGCTCGTTGTGGGTGGGAGAGAAGCCGCCCTCAGCACCCTCACACTCAGCCCCGGCATGGAGCCCAGTAAGGGTCCCGGGAGGGGCCTCAGGGCTGTGCCTGTGCAGCTTGGGGGGTGCAGGGGGTGGGGAGGGGGAGCTGACGAATGTCGAGGGGCCCAACGTGTCCTAATCCATGGGACAGCAGGCATGTTGCTGCTAGACACATTCCTTGTGGGATTGTTACTTGCGAACCTGATGCCAATTCTCAGGCTACACGAGATCAGAAGACGTTGCCGGGGGGAAGCTTTCAGCTGATGAGAAGGAGACTCAGATGAGGAGATGATGTTCTCAGAACCTTCCACTTTCCGGGCCAGCAGGCAGGCAGGAGCTGGCCCAGACCCAGTTTGCATTCTGTGTTCCTTTGCCAGTGTGTATTATTTTCAGTAAGACCACCCAGGATTAACATCTCAAAAGATAATGAATATGTTCTTTTAAAAACCTTTTATCGTTTGTGTGTGTGAAACTACATGATAAAATTATGATCAATTTAAAAATATATATATAAGCGCCTTCTATATTTTTATAGTAGACCGAGACTTTTGTCAAGGTGCAGAAATTCGATACCTGATCTCAGCTTTCAATAAAATATTACATCAGCAAACATCAGAATTAAGCACACATCTATCCGGGCACCCTCCCTGGTAAAGCGGCATAAGGTATGAGGAAGAACATTTGCAAAGTTTGTTTTCTGTCTGACGTTTACTAATCCTTTCAGCACACATCAGTTACTTAACTTATCGGGATAGATTGAGGATTCGACTGATGAGTGGTTATGTACGGAGCACAATCCAGTTCCTGGATTGCAGCGGGAAGTCAATAAATGGATTTCTTGCTTTCGCTATTTTCATTTTTCCTCTATTCATGCACATAGGTTATTGGTCTGGGGGTCCGGGACCTGGTGAGGCGCGCTAGACACGTGGGCAGGTCGGTGTGTGTCAGAGACTGCCACGCTTCCCAGTCTGTTCCGGGGCGTGGCCCTGGGGCTGGCACCTCTTGTCTGGTGTGGGTCCAGGAGGATTGACAGCTGGTGGCTCCTGTAGGTAAGTAGGGGCCAGACTGACAAACCTCAGCGGGAAGGGGGGTCGGGGGAGGACGACCAAAGAACTTAATGCATATATGCAGGACCAATGGGGGGACGGGAGCGGGGAGGAGGGTGTCAAAGAGGGGGAAAGGAGAGACATCTGTAATATCTGTAATGAAAAATAAATTAATTGAGTATTAATAAATAAATACATAAGTTGTTGGCTGCCTTTTTAAGAGCCACAGGCTGGGGTCCATTGAGAGACTTAGGGTAACTCCGCGGTCCACTGTCCTTGCAGGAGCTCACAGTCTGACGGGGTGGGCAGGTGTCCTCAGAGGTGAGGACATAGGGTGGAAGTGTGGTGAGGGACACTCTCCAGGGCACAACGAAAGCATAAGTATATATATATATATATATATATATATATATATATATATATATTCCTCACTCGAGGACAATTTTTGTATATTTTTAAGAAAAATGATTGAATCTCTGGAGAAGAAGGGAATGGTACCGTGGCCGAGGGAGTGGTCAGAAGGAGGTCTCAGTCACAGTGTGCTTGAAGGCCACAGGCATCTGTCCGGGGGCGCCCCACAGCCCAGCCGCGGGGGAGGGAGACACGTCTCAGGAATCACGGAGGCCTGCACCCCAGGCCAACGAGGGGGAACCCAGGAGCACAGAGCATCTTATTTAAGGAACCGTTTTGGTAAAAATCCTTCCCCAACATGTATTTTTTTTTTATTCATTCAATTTAGAATGTATATATCTTGTTTAGTGATTATTTTCATTTAAAATGATGCATGCATACAGTGGTGATTATGTGATTTATAGAAATAAAACAGGGTGACATTTAAAAAAATAGTGAAGTGAACAACATTTCAATATACTTTTTTTTTTTTTTTGAGAAAGAGAAGAAAACATTGATTGGCTGCCTTCCACACACAATGCGATCAGAGACTGAGGTTGAACCTGCAACCTGGCATGTGCCTTGACCGGGAATAGAACCCGAGGCACGGGACGATGCTCAACCCACTGAGCCCCACGGCCAGGGCTCAATCTACTTCTAAGCCTATGGCACCGCCTGGCTGTGCATAACCCTGACGTCTCAGCGTTGTTATTGTACCCCAGCACCGCGTGATGGAGTGCACCTCGTGACAGCGCAGTGTCTCACTCCAACGCGGCGTGAGGCGGCAGACGGAGGGCTTGGCTCTCAGCCTGGTTACCCCATTGATTAAAACGCGCGGCTGTCACCCCAGAAGCAGACACCCCCCGGGGCTCCGGCTGGAAACAGAAGCTGTGGTTCAGTCTTTGCGCCGGCAACTCTGACGGGAGGTTCCTGGTGTTTGCCTGTGTGTTCTAACATCTCTAAAGCTCTTACATGTCCTTCTCTTCCTTACGTATTGATTCAAGAAAACGTGGTACTTTCAGAGACACTTTTAATCTCATTCACTGATTTTTAAAAATTTTTTTTTATTAATTTATTTTTGTTACAGCTGTTTCTCCTTTTTCCCCCATTGACACCCTCCTCCCGACGATCCCCCTTCCCGCCTGTCCCCAGCATTGCTGTCCATGTCCATGGTTACGTATACATGCATATAGTTCTGTGGTTTATCTCTTCCCCCCCACCCCCTCTTCTGAGGTCTGTCAGTCTGTGCCCTACTTCTATGTCTCTGGGTCTATTTTGTTCATCAGTTTGTTTTGTTCATTATATTCCACAGATAAGTGAGATCCTGTGATATTTGTCTTTCTCTGATTGGCTTGTTTCGCTTAGGATAATACTTTCCAGGTCCCTCCATGTCGTCTCAAAGGATAAGAGATCTTTCTTTCTTACAGCTGTGTAGTACTCCATTGTGTATATGTACTACAGCTTTTTTATCCACTCATCTACTGATGGACACTTGGGCTGTTTCCAGATTTTAGCGATTGTAAACCAATTATGCAAACTTTGAATGAACTTTAGCTGCTAAATTATTTAAATTATTTGTCTTCTGATGCTACTTCATTGCAAACTATTCAAAATGATCTGTTGTTTTTTAAACATTATATATATATATATATATATATATATATATATATATATATATATATATATCTCCTCACCTGAGGACATTTTTGCATTTATCTTCAGATAGAGCGGGAGGGAGAGAGGGAGGAAGAGAGAGAGAGAAACATCGATGTGAGAGAGACACATCGAGTGGCTGCCACCCACACGACCCCAACCGGGGCCGGGGACAAACTGCAACCAAGGTGCATGCCCTTAGCGGGAACCGAACCCGGGACTCTCTGGCCCGTGGGCCGACGCCCTAACCTCTGAGCCAAACTGGCCAGGGCTTTTTAAACATTTTAACATAGAATTTAAATCTCTTGTTTTTTGGTTTTTTGTTTTTTTTTTTAGTTAGGAAAATTCTGAACGAATGAGAAAATTCGGTGTTTGAGTTAGCTGTGCGAAAACAGGCGGCTTCTTGCAGTTTTCACATGCCACTAAAACGAAAACACAAAATCACTGCAGTGAAAACATTTCCAAATAACTGTTTCCAACGTGCAGTTTGTTTCTCACACGTTGTATAATTTGAAGATGCAGATTAAAACTGATTTTTTTAAAATTGAAAAATATTCACTAGGTATGTGACTGATTGGACGTACATGAGAGCAGAGAAGTGAACCCACCTGGAAGAAATGGTTCCGAGTGACCCGGTCTTTGTGCTCAGCACACTTCAGGGCGTCGTCACGAAGAAACCTGCGACCTTTCCCCTGGTTACAATGGAAGCGTCTGCATGACATGAGCGTCTCCCATCACCTTGCAATCTAAAATAAAAATCTCAGTATATTTAGAAGCCTCGACTCTATTAATTAATACGGTGTGCAGTACTGTGCTCTGCTGGGAGCGTCAAGCACTCCGCATAAATAATGCTTTGCAGCGCAGTATGGTCTGACTGGCTGGTTTCCGAGATGCCATCAAGACTACAGACGTTTGTTGATTGCATTTATGTGACTGAGTCCTCGTCAAAGCTTCTGAGCAGAAGGGGCCTGCTCTGCTTCCATGTCTGGCCTAGAGACACCTGTAGTCTCAGTGCTCCTCTTCCTTCTGTCCCCAGCACAGCAACCTCGGAATCCATGGGTTGGAAATGGCAGAGACAAAAAGTGGTGGAGACCCCGACTCACCAAGTGGAAGAACGTCCCCCGACCAGGAAAATCCTTACTGGACAGTGAATGAATGAGAAACTTACTTTGTGTTTCATCATTTCAAATAAACTATTTAACAATGGGGAAAGGACTTGAATAGACATTTCTCCACAGAGATATACAAATGGTCCACAAAGACATGAAGTGATGCTGAACATTGTGAGTCCCAGGGACATGCAAGCAAACCCCAGTGAGAGAACAATTCTCTGCCCCCTCTTTTATGTCTCTCCCGATCTTGCCTGCAGGGCCATCACTTCTGGGGCCCTTTCCTGAGCAAGCCAGCGAGGACCGAGAGAGGGCGTGGCTGAGCGGGAGACGAGCAGGGCAGGGCAGAATGGCGGGGGAGGCTGAGAGCGCCGACCCTCTAGCCAGCCCTGGTCTTCTGGGAAGCAGCCCACCACTGGTGCTATTTAGGAGACTCCAAGGGCCTTAGAAGGCCTGGTGTCAGGAGCCCAGAACACGTGTCTTCAATTCCCTCTCCTTAGGTGTCCCTTCCCTCCACTCTTCCTTCCTCTGGCTCTTCTCTGATCTTCCACACTTGGCCCCTGGCCTCCTCTCCTTTTCACTCTCGTCCTCATTGTCTCCGCATTACCTTTTCTTCCATGTTCCCTGGAACCGCCGCGCCCTAGCTGAGCAGACAGTGGGAGGAGGGCGGAAATCAGCTCGGGACCCTGCCTCTCTGCCCAGAATCTTTAGCATCCCGCTTCCTGCTGCAGACGCATCTCTGCATGCTGAGTATGGGGTAAACTTTTCCCCCTCTTTCAAAAATGTTTCTTCAAATGCTCAGAAGCACTTCTCACCACTTTCAGTGCATTTCGATCTGCCAGCTGTTTCTTCCTGGCTCTCCGCCAAGGCTCCAGCCATCTGCTCGCCCAGCAGAGGAGGGAACATCCACATGGGCTTTCCCCCCGGCCACACACGTACTTTGACCTCTAGTTCTAACCTTGCCCTCAAATTCTTCATGACACGATGCAGAACATGTCCATACACAGCATCTTCAAATTGGCAAAGCCTAGTGACAGTCAACTCCCACGTTAAAAAAATGTAAATGACAAAGAAACCAGCCACTATAGCAAGGACAGGATGCCGGAAGGAACTAAACAGATATTAGCTGCGTGACAAGAACCCATGAGGGGGAGGGCAGCTCTCCTCTGGACTCCCAGTTGTGGCATAAGTCCCTCTTTCTCCAGGGTTCTGATGTAGGATGTGGGGAAGGATGAGAGAAGGTATCCAAGCTCTTCTCAGGCCTCAGACAGCTATCAAGGGAGAACCCTGCCACTCAAAGGTCTAGACCTGTAGCTTACTTCTTCTGTGATTTAATCATTCCTATCACTTACTTCATCTTTAAGATCCCCTATAAGACAGCAGTGCTTATGTCAAACTCTTAAATGAGAATTCAGGAGAAGATATTTATACAATAACTGGCTGACGATATAAAAGACCGTGTTCGGTCTGTGGGCTCCGGGAAGGCAAGTTTCTCAACTCGGAAAGATTGCGCCGAGATTTTTGATGTTATAAAATATTCAAGTGTACTTAACACAGGAATGGGGCTTATCCCTCTGTTGTCAGAAAGTGCAGGGTCTCTTCGGGAAGCACTGAGCTCTCTCCTCCACCGATGTTCAGAGATGTGTCGATTTGAGGGGAATCCAGTCCCTCAACTCAAATGTGTGGCCCTACAGCAAATTACATCCTGAGGATGACTACGAACCACGACCTTCTGCTCTGGTTTGGACATGGGACAACCAAGGACCCTGCTCTGGACCTGTGCTCTAGAAGACTCGAGAAGACCCAGATCTGGCTCTAGAAGACTCGAGAAGACCCAGGTCTGGCTCTAGAAGACTCGAGAAGAGCCAGGTCTGGTTCTAGACTCAAGAAGACCCAGGTCTGGCTCTAGAAGACTAGAAAAGACCCAGGTCTGGCTCTAGAAGACTCGAGAAGACTCAGGTCTGGCTCTAGAAGACTCGAGAAGAGCCAGGTCTGGTTCTAGAAGACTCGAGAAGAGCCAGGTCTGGTTCTAGAAGACTGAAGAAGACCCAGGTCTGGCTCTAGAAGACTCGAGAAGACCCAGGTCTGGCTCTAGAAGACTCGAGAAGAGCCAGGTCTGGTTCTAGAAGACTGAAGAAGACCCAGGTCTGGCTCTAGAAGACTCGAGAAGAGCCAGGTCTGGCTCTAGAAGACTGAAGAAGACCCAGCTCTGGCCCTAGAAGACTCGAGAAGACCCAGCTCTGGTTCTAGACTCGAGAAGACCCAGCTCTGGTTCTAGACTCGAGAAGACCCAGCTCTGGTTCTAGAAGACTAGAAAAGACCCAGGTCTGGCTCTAGAAGACTCGAGAAGACTCAGGTCTGGCTCGAGAAGACTCTTCCTCAGCTCTGACCTTCCAGGGGACAAGTATTGGTGATGCCGAAGGGACACAGTCTCCTCCACCTTCTAGATCCTACTCTGGGAACCTGAGACACTGGAGCTTCCTGCAGAGGGCCTTGGGCTCTCTTCTAGGGCCTGTGCAGTGGGCTAACCGTAATGGGTGTGTGGGGTGGATGGAGCTTGTCCATGGTGACTAGGGGTCCAAACATGGGACTGCAGTGCCCTGTGTGGAACAGCAGGAGCCGAGGTGAGAAAGGTGTGTGGTTACGTACCTCCACTTGGTCTCACTCCACACCTACAGGTGTTGGGGAGATCATGGTCCAGGCCACGGTTGACCACAAATGCACCATATTCCTAACTAAAACCGATTTTCTTGGTTTCCCTTCTGTCTAGTCTCCATACAGAAGCCAGAATGAGGTTTAAAAGGCAACTGAAATCAAATCTTTCCCTGCCCGAAAATCCTCCAGTGACCCCTCTGCAGTGAGAGGGAAATCCGGCTCTTTACCTCGTCTGTGTTTCTCGGAGACGGCACCCTGCTGCCTGTCCCCTCAGTCCCCTGGTTCAGCCCCCTGCGCTCCTCGGGTCCAGGGGTGCAGGAATCTCGCTCCCTCTCAGGTCAAGCCCCAGCACGAACATGACCAGCTTATGGGCTAAGAGTCCCCGAGGGTCTAGAGTCCACATTGGTGGTCTCCAGGGCTGCCAAGTAAGTAGAGTGTGTCTTCGTGTGTTTTATGCACACAGACCCCCGGTCTGTTGTCTTCCCTAGCCCGCGATTGCCAGAGCGGGCACATTCCAACTCTGTTGTCTGAGTCATTTCTGCCCTCCTTCCCATCTGCACACGCCAATGTGGTCGTAGTGAATTCCAGAAGATGAACCCAGCCTCCCTAGCCTCTCGTCTAGAGGACTGAACGGAAGATCATCATTGAGCATCAAAACGAAGCAAGTGTGTGAAAAGTGGGTAGACTTTCCTCTAGGGCAGGCTGCACCAGGGTTTTCAGGGTAGCTCAGTCCTCCCTAGAAGGGAGACCCGGCGTGTGAGTCCTTCTTCAGGTGACATGAGATGGCCAGGTGCCTCTATTCTCGTTTTAATGAAAGGAATGTTGAGGCTGACTGTTTGGGCGCCTGGAGCATCCCTACCTCCTGATGCTAGAATGCCAGCATTGAGAGACATAGCTACGGGGCGTGTGACAGATGGTATCGGCTCAAGCTGTCCAAGGAAACTCTTGCAGAAGACCGCTACCTGTCCACGGACTCTGCCTGGCCAGCCTGGCACATAACTAGATTCAGTAAACACTCATTTTCCTCCTTTCGTTCTTATTTTCTTTGAACCATCAGAAGGAAGCTGGAGTCATGAGTGTAAAAATATAAATGCAAAAGAAGTTCCTACCCAGATCTCCTCTATGCCTATTATGGACTGATTTTATTTATTTCATTGCAATGGAATTACTTTGATTCCAGCTTAGCTGTGAACTACAAGAGTTGGAATAATTGCTTTGTCATCAGTAATTCATTTTCATTCTTGGGTACTTAAAGTTGAAGGCAAACGAAAACAGTTACCCTCACTGAAACCGTGCTTTATAAGAAGATTAATTCCACATATTCTGAAATTTCACCAGGCGAAATCATGCCCTGCTTAATTCCTGCAGAACTTGAATGCCATTTAAGAGGAAAAGAGAAAAATAAATCAGAGAGTATTACCCTTGATTTCAAAGACATCTGCAACAGCTCTGCGGGTATTGCTTCCTTCACGCCGGCAAGCGACAGCACCTGCCCGGAGAGGCGCTGGTGCCAGGAGGCAGGACCCCGCTCAGACCCTGCGAACTCGGGGTCCCCACAGTGCTTCCCGGCTCAGGAAGCATGCCCAGGTGAGCCCCTCTTCTCCAGAAGAGAGTCTGGGACTGATAATCTGGCTTTCTTTCCAGCAAGAAAGATGAATTGTTTATTTTAATCACTTTAGATAATCACTGCGTATCACTCTTGGCTTATTGCCCCCTTACGAAACCAAATCTCCATAATGTTTGCAGAAAGCGTATACTGACGATAACTTCTATAATAACGCACCTTCGGCCTGTGGCATCGGTAGCCCGACAGCAAACGACAGGGTCACAGTCACACCTGTACTGAAGCAGTGCACTCTGGGGCTTTACAAGGGGATTGAAACGCCATCATCCCACACGCGACAATTAGACTCACATCACTTTATTCTTCCAGGACATGAGCTGTCCTAAGCTAATACGTTTATTATCAGGATAATGAGCCCATCACTAGGTGAGTTTCAGTCCTCACCCGTGCTCCCGATGCATGACTGTGACCTGGAGATCAGCGGTGACCCATCTGGGGAGCGTGAGGCTCCGAGGGCCTGGGGCTCCCGCAGGGTGGGAGTGAACCGAACTGTGCAACAACTTTCCAGGGTAGTGCTCCCCTTTTTTAGAACTTTTTTTTTTAATCTAAGATATCTCTGTAGCATTTTAAAACTTTATTTTTACTGTTGACACTATCACAGATGCCCCCATTATCCTCCCCGCCTTTGCCCCCCTCCACCCAGCCCCTGCCCGCTTCCCTCTGGGCCTCACTACACTGCTGTCTGTGTCCATGGGCTCTGCATATACATTCTCTGGCTAATCCCTTGGCCTTCTTCCATCCAGACCCCCACCCTGACAGCTGTCAGTCTGTTCCCTGTGTCCATGCTCTGCTTCTCCTGTGTACACCAGTCTGTTTCGTTCATCAGAGGCCACACTGGGAACCTGCCCCGTCTCAGCTCCCGGTCTGCAGGGTGGGGTGGGCGTTGGAGGTCGTGGTCAGCCCCAGCAGGGAGGAACGTTTTACTTCTGACGTTGTTTAGAAGGGCGGGGGCCTGGGGGTGCAAATCGGATGGACTGTTGGTTGGTTTGATTATTGCTGCTGGATTCTCTCCAGTCGATGAGTCCCTCCTGGCGTGCCTCGGGCCGGCCGCTCCCACCCCCAGCTCCCCACCGGGAATGGCGCACTGTGCACGGCTCCCAGCCCCCCCGCGAGCCCAGGATCTGGGACAGTGGTACAGATCACAAGGCACATTCTCCCTCATTTAAAATCAGCATCTGCTGTTTCAGCCTCCGCGAGCATTTCTGTTCCCTGAGCAGGGAAGACATCTGTCCTACACTTGAACCGATGACAGATTTAAGCAGAGCAAGTATCTCATCTACCTGGTGAGTGAATGTTCTAGACATCGCCTCCCCGCGTATACGCTGAAGAGCAATGCGTTCTTCTAACCGTTAAAAGTAAAGTGAGCACAGTGATATTTATCACGCGACATTACCGTTTTCGCTTTAAAATGTTGCTAAGACACGTCGACACTCATTTGGGAACGTGGAAGTCATCCGTGGAAGATGAATTTAAATGAGATGATGCAGTTTTCAAAGTGCTAGGTAAAGCCTCAGAGGTTAAGGTCGAGTGCTGGGGTTATGAAATGAGTGACCAAGCACCTGGGTCCCCCACAGCGACAGCCGACCTGGGTGATGCCCAAGAACCGGTTCCAACTGCCCCACCACACGGGGCCTCCTGTGGGTGTCGCAGCATTGTCATCACAGAGGAAAAGGGGGGGCGGTGCCACAGGACTGTGCGAGGGGCTGACTATGTTTGAATCGTTTTCCTTTTAGTTCATGATTCTTTCCATGTAAGCCTCGGGTAGTTTTAGATATTTGTATTTTTCATACATTTTAACCAGACTATATTTTTAGCATGTGCAATTTGGAATACTGGTGTTAAGTATATATACTTGCAATAATTATTTCCTTGATGAAATTAAATGTAGGGTGGAAAATTAAATATTTGATGATATCAACACCAATAGGCTAAATAAAGTGACTCTGAAGGGAAGGGTATGTCACTGCGCTGTGTATGCAGTGGTCGTTTGGACCGCCATCCGTTTGGGGACATTGGTTTGATAATGACCCTTTTGTAAACATAGAATCAAAACGACAAGCATCCTGAAGTGAGATAGTGCATTGTACACAAAACCCCAGCAGCTCAGCTGGTGTCACCTACACAGCTTTCTGGAGGAGAGAGTAAATGAAATCCTCCTATTTCTCTATCTGGGAAGGATCAGACCCATTTCCTGGACCGCATGTCCATTCACTTAGAAGATATCGGTGAAAAGAAGTTAAATTCAGAAGAAGTTAAATTCAGAAGAAGTTAAATTCCACTCGGTCATCAGTGACCGGCAAACGATGCTTTCCATGCCACTCTGGCCCTCTTCGTGCGTGAGGCTGTCTCCAGATGAGGCTGAAAGGCTGTGAGTGTGCAGGCTGTTACGACCCTCCGTCCCCTTGGTAGTCTACAGAGAGTGACCCGTGGAAAGCCGCTCCCAGCCCTCTGACTCGTCATCTTATTCATGAACAAATGGCTTAGGAGTGCCCAGAGTGGCATCTGGGTCGCAAAGGGTAAAGCTCGCCGACGCCATCGTTGAGACATGAGAGTGTAGAGGTGGACGCACTGGGCCCTTCAGGTCCCTGGCAGGGTCCTTGACAGTCATTTCCATGTGGCAGCGTCGCTGAGGTCCCTGTTTTCTTGCTGGCTGTCAACCAGGAGCTGCTCTCTGCTCCCAGAGGCTCCTTCTCCCGAAACGTGGCCCTTAGCTTCCGTCCAACGCCAGCGGAGAGCCTCTGACGTACCACAGTTTCTTAAAGGGCTCACTCGGTTAGGCTAGGCCCGACCAGAATCACCTCCCCTTTGAGTCACTCATAGTCAACTGATTGACATCCCAACCACAGGAGGGACATCCCATCGTATCCCATCATATCTGCTTGCTCTGCCCACAACGAGGTGATTGCGTGTGCACGTATACCAGGGAGCAGACACCATGGGGGTTCCCCTGGAACACTGCCCCCCCAGGCTGACTATGCGAAGGACTCGCTGTAAGTCTACATCTCTCAGACGGTGGGAAGGATTTAACAGTGCAAGGGATCAGGTACTCTTACGGCAGAACTGTTCACTGGATGTGTTTCTACCAGCCCAGCACGATGCAACTTTAATGTGGATCTGGCGAGCCTTGAGCAAGCCCACCTGGCTGTTATATCTCTAAGTGGTGGCACATTCTTCCCGGAGCAAGGATCATTAGGGTGGTCCGAGGCACTCTTGGCTCCCTGGTCAACTCTCTACCCAACTGCTAAGGTGGTGTCATTGATGGAATAGGGAGCCGCTCCGGCACATTCTTCCTTTAATGCCCATGGTACATGCTTCAAGCAATTTTCTGAAGATTCACAGGTCTTCTGAGCAAGCTGTTGAGCCCAGAGGAGAAATCTGGTGTATGGACATCGCATCTGCCCCTCACAGCCACCTGACGTTCTGCGGGTACACGTCAGCCTGCAGAGGGGTCCTTGTTTTGGGGACAGGATTCCTCACTGATGGGTTTCTGCAAATAGAAAATAGCGGGAAATAATGCTCTCTTTAATAACAGCGACAGAAAGTGAAACTCACTCTGAATCACGCTGGTAATGAAGACGGAGCCATCACTACGTATCACACGAGACAGAGGCATGTGCCTCCCATTCATCAGTTTCAATGCTCTTAATGAGTTTGGAGACAAGGTCATCTGCCGAGGAATAAAAAGCAAGTGTTGGGTATGGGGACCGCAATGAGGTTTTGAAAAGGCTGTAAGAAGAGAAAATGAATTGTATCAGGAGTGGGCAAGCGAATTGCCGAATAACATCAAGGTCACAATATTTCATGAAGAACACAGTCAACATTCAATTAATATTCAATTAAGAACACACAGTGGCAGAAACCGTATCTCTAAGTTGACTTGGTTTCGTACTCTTCAGTCCTGGTGGAATCATCTACAAGACCGATTTTGTTTCCTTCCCTATCATCAGAAATCCATTCTACATTATTTGACAACTTTCTAAAATACTGAAAAACGACAGGAAATTAACTTTGTTCTTACGAAATCAATTTTATGGTTAAACTGTTCTTACTTTTTTCAATGCCTATATATCGAGTCAAACTATTTTGCTATTTTTAGCAGTGGCTTCTGGAGTTGGTTCCTTGGACTTTATCATTATTTCTTGATTATTTTTACATCAGCCTCTTCCAATAAGCAGACCCTCTTACTCATGACCTTGTCGCATCACCTCTGCGGGCTGGGCAGGGACCCGGAGCTTAGGACACAGGTTTTGTCCTTGGATGGCTCTGCTCCGTGGCTCTTTTTCTGTAAAACAAGGAAGCATAGCGTCTACTGCCGTCAGTATCTAAACATCTTTATTATCAGCTGCTCACTGTGCTCGATTGTTCAATGTTTATGATGTTCTCACTTGATCCAAATGCTCAAAGTCGTTTTAAAATTAGATTTAAAAATAATTTTAGCACAGAAAGAAAACAGAGTCACTTTTGTCGTAAGTTTCAGGAACAGAAAGGCGCAGGAACGGTGGCTTCTGGCAGGCTGAGTCCGCAGCTCTGCCTTCCGTTCTCACGCGTCTGGTGACGCGAACCCAGTGGCAACGTGAGCTGCCGTCTCACGAGGCAAACAGAAACGACATCGTGGGCCAGTGTCTGGAAGGGCCTCTTTTACGTGCACATCCTTGGGAGAGTGAACGAGGACGAGGACGGGGGAACGGAGCGTACCGAGGAGCACCGTGTACACAGCAGGTGCCATACATCAGGCAGAAAGCTGCACGTCCGTACATAAATTGTTTACAGTAAACTTGCTATAAACCCAACAAAAGGGAAAGCGTCTGAATTTATAGCACATTTAAGTTAATGTTCTACGGGGTCCTTTGGCAAAGAGTTACAGCTCCGAGGTACAGTGTCAGCCTGCACCGTTTCCTTAGAAGTACTCGCTGGAGTACACAGCCTCGGGTGCGTTCAGGGGGTCGCGCGGGTGGAGCGCGCAGGAGGCGGGCTTCCAGGGAGCTGTGAGAAAAGCCCTTTCCTGCCTGAAGTCGAGGGTCAGAACAGGCTACGCTCACAGACATTTTACCTTCCAGATCTGGCTGAACATTCCCGAATTAACTGTACACAGCTGAGGGAAATGGGACGTTGGAGGAGGTCCCCGGAAAACAGAAAGTGCCTGAGAGCCAAGTGCGTTGACCCACACAGTCAAACGTCTACCGTCCGCTTAGGGACGTATTTGAAAGCAGAGTCTCCGTGTGATCAGTTCGCAGCCTAAGAAAGGGGTTTGCCCACGCTACTCTCCTCTTTGTCTCTTCACTGACTAAAATCACAGTTTCTTTAGTCCAACAGCCAGGCCCATCATGAATGGACCCTGACAGATGTTCAACCTGTCGTTCTCGGACTCGCTCCCTGTGTAGCCACCAGCCACCCTGCGGTGGGACCCAAGCGCACCGCCCCGTACCCTGTCCCCCCCTCGTCTGGGCTCTTCTCGGTCGAGTCCAGTCCCTACAAACCATGGCACCCAACATGAGAGAAGACGTCTTCATATTCCCCATCTTGTTGTTACTATTATTAGAGTTATTTGGACAGAACAAAAGCCAGCCTGTCCAGCACTCCGGACGCTGTTCAACACGCTTTGATGGGCTGCGTGTCACAGTTTTAGGCCAAAATTTAGACACACAGGATCTCTCCCTCTCCCTCTATTTCTTACACACACACACACACACACACACGCACTAGATATTAAACAGAAATATCTGAAGGTCCATTAGTAGGCAATTCGACCTGTAAATTTGACATATAAAATAAAATACTAGGCCGCCTTTCAAGAGGATGGTGCAGCAACATTTTAAAATAATTTTATGGAAGAGGCTCACTTAAATAATACAAGTGTTTATCTCTGGCTACAGTTTTCAAGATACTTCATTTTAGAGGGTTTACATTTCCTCTGTTCCTCTCTATATTGACGTATAAGCTATAATTCGTAGGGAATATTAAAATTTGCCATTCTTTGCATGTATTTGCAACATGAAATCTGCAAGCAAAAGTAGATTACATATTAATGACTATAATGAGGTATTGTTAATGTCTGTTGTCTTTTTTTTTTTTTTTTTTTTGCTGTTTTGTAAATTATTTTTTGGTTCAGAGCCATGTCTCTGTTCTCTTGGGTGCACTTTCTTCTTGTGAGGCTCACGTTCTCTCTGACCTGGACCAGCTGCGCCGTCTCCTCTCGCCACGCTGGGTCACGAATCAAACCTAAAGAATCGTGGCTGCAGGAAGTGCTTGGGCGTAAGCACGTGCCCCAAGCTACGTGGATCGGACCTCCTTCAAGAACTTCCAAAGGTGCTTCCTGTGTGTCAGGTGTGGCTCTGGGATTCCAGGAGTCCCATTATCGCCATGAGTGAGGCACCTCTGTATCGAATGCACACATCAGAGACTGTTCTGTGTCTGGAAGTGGAGAGACGGATAGACGAGTGTCCAGCATCATTTGGAGCAAATGCATTGGCTGTGGCTGAAACCAGTTCCGGTCCCATCCTGGTGACGTAAGTGAACATGTTAGCTTTTACTTAGTTGATCTGAGTGGGTCATTGGGTCCTGCAAGCCTTTGCCCATCTCTTTTATTTACGTCTTTCAATACCGTGTTGGTTTAGGCACGTCTCATTGACTGTGAGGTCCCATCTGAGACTGAATCACTGATCCAGCTGCAATAACTACTAATGATAAAGGAGGATAAGTATGGTCTTATGTCATTTTCTATTTTTTCTTTCAACTTATAAGTAGTTTGCTCATTGTGTCCAAATTTGTTGGTTTTTAAAATTAATTCTTTATCTCTTTTTTTGCAAAAACACTGATTTGAACGATTCATTCATCTTTCAAGCTGCTGTAATATTTCAAGTGATGTTTTAGAAAGGATACGTGGGAGTCATATTTCCTGAGTTCTTCCTTGTCTAGTTCCTTCGTTCCCACACGTAAATGATGGCTTGTCTGAGGGTAAATATCTGCCTTGCAATATAAAATCCTTTGACACAGGAGATTCAGGATTTGTGGAAGTCTGAAGCCAAACATTTTTCTTTTGTAGATGTTTAAATTTTTTAGGGCTCTTGTAATTTCTTTCTTAATTACATGGTAGTCCCACCTCTATTAAAGAAATTGAATTTGTAATTAAAAAAAGTACCTGCAAAGAAATTTTAAACATATCTGACTTCAACAGTGAATTTTATGAAATCTTTCGGCAGAAATAATCACGATATTGCATTGGCTCCTCCAGATCACCCCTTCACACTTTTCTTCTGATTTAACAATCACTCTGACGTTAAAAGTGACCAGCATTGTGTCTGATTCTGCCCGTAATGAAGCACCTGTTACCAGCCCCACCTTCAAAAGCCATGCACCTGCGAAGGTTCTATGAAACAACTCTTTACAGATATTAAATAACGTGATGCCTGAGAAATGGAAAACAAGCAAGAGATCAAGGTGGGTCTCAGCCTGGAGGAAATTTCCGGATGAAAGCACAGGAAGGAGTTACTGCACAGAGTAACACGATCCAGCCAAGGGGCGGCGGTAGAGAAGAGGGTTCTGGGAGCTGCGGTGGCTGACCCTGCGCATCAGGCCCGGGAGGAAGGGGTGCACGAGTTGCATAGAGGCACCCTAAGGTGTTTGGAGGGATACTTAGCGGCCCATGAAAAGAGCTTTGGGAGCTGGAAGAGACCCACCACTGGGGTTCTGTAAGGTAAATACACATACTGAACGCGGAAAAGCTCAGAGAAATCGAGGAGAAGACGGGACACGCAGAAACCTATGTGATCAATCGAGTACTTCCAAGCCAAGCTCATTGAGACCTTTCCTGCCAAACGCTAAGAACAAGTCTCAAAATCATTGGGCAAAATGAGTTGCCTTCCAAGAAAAAATATCAACAGCTTTTGTACCCGTACAACTAAAATCTAGATTATTAAAAACACTGTAGCCTGCCCTGGCCGGTTTGGCTCAGCAGTTAGAGCGTCGGCCTGCGGTCCAGAGAGACCCGAGTTCGGTTCTCGCTAAGGGCACGTACCTTGGTTGCAGTTTGTCCCCAACCCGGGGCCGTGTGGGTGGCAACCACTCGATGTGTCTCTCCCACGTCGATGTTTCTCTCTCTCTCTCTCTCTTCCCACCACTCTCCCTCCCGCTCTATCTGAAGATAAATGCAAAAGTGTCCTCAGGTGAGGATAAAAAAAAACAAAACAAACAAACAAACAAAACAAAACACTGTAGCCCAAACTTGAGACCATTATGTTATATCACCAGGAAAAAGGGATATTACACAGGCCCATACACTGTTTAAAGATGAATTAATAACGTGCTTTTCTTTCCCTTCTGTAACATATAGAATGTATTTACAGTGTGATTTAACGTCCTTGTTTGTTGGTGTCCTTATCTCTGCCATTCCAAAATCTCTTTTTATTGATTGAATCTCTTTATCCTTTTTCTTTGTATATCTGAACATTTTGGGGTGATCTCTACCTTGTACTAAGTTGAGAAATGGAGAATATTAAAAAAAAACACAAAATAACGTTTAGAGACGAAAAATAAATAAACACCAGGCAGGATGAGCTTAGCAGCAAGGTATTGAAGACTGGGGAGGAGATTCTCAGCACACGCAGACACAGCAAGGGAAGCCGCAGAGGCCGGAGCGCGAAGGGAATGCAACTGGAAAAAGTGGCCGGGACACCCAGTGCCTGGGGAACATATTAAGCAATTTAAATATGCGACGTCCCCTGTCTGATGGCTTCAGAATAGGTTATAATAGCATTGCTGCTACTCTTTTTTCCGCTTCCTGGACAGAAGTACAATCAGAGCCTATTTTTTTTTAGAATCTAAGTTGGGCTTGATCATGGTAGCTCCGCCGTGATTGCAGAATGCATTCAGTCATCGCTCTGCTACGTGTTTATTCCAACAGGATGATGAGGGAGCTAATGGGTTCTGTTTGTCATCCGCATGTCGGAACTTCGAAGAAAATAAAAAGGTACGGCGTAATTTACAGAAATGTCTAAAGCATACTTCGAGGCTGAAAAATAGAAAGAAATCTATGGGAAAGGATAATAAGGTGAAAACTATCATAAGTTCTTAAATAATTGTTATCGACGGGAGAGCAAATAAAATATGTCCTCAAGAGAAGAACAAAACGCTTTCTCAGGAAAGGAACACAGAGATTTGAAGAGAAGTTACTCCCTCGAGTCTTCCTGAAAGAGGCAAACTAGATAAACTAGACAACCCCTGAAATAGCAGCCCCAAAATAAATGCACATTTTATGTGGGTCCAGGGTTCGTGTGTGTTCCTCCACGAAAGATGACGGAGGATGCCACACCCAAGTTCAGTAGCACATCCAGGGACCAACAACTCCCCAAAACAAGCCCCTCCAAAAAAGTCCATATTGGTGTTTCTCTTTCTTGGTTTCTGAATAGCATATAGAATATAAGTGACTCTGTAAGGATTTTAGCTTCAAACATATTAGTTAACCTGGGAAGATTCTACATTCCATACACATGTAGACTATGTATGTCAAGAACCAGGACCCGAATGCAGAGCATTGTGTCATGGGAATTGGAAACGATACATGTTTACATAGCCTCACGTGAAATAAAACTTCCCAAAGAGTTCTGAAGCCTTACTATGTGGTCATCTCCAGCACAGAGCTCAGCCTGAGCGGTGTCTGCTAAGGTGAGCCTTGCTATGTGGTCATCTCCAGCACAGAGCTCAGCCTGAGCGGTGTCTGCTAAGGTGAGCTCTTCCTGCTTAAGGCACAGACGGTGATCACCTCCGTGGCTGACCTCACATCTTTCTGTCCGAGGAGGAAAACGAGCCATCAAGTAATAAAATTAAAATCATATTCCACAAGTAACATTTTCTTTTTATTATTATTCCTCTTCTGCCCCTGAGGTGAACTGTAAGATAATTAAGCATCCAGCATAGACCCATTAAACAAAAGCATTCTTCTTTAAAGCTGCAGAGTTCACTTTAAATATGACAATCCCTGCAACTCTTTCTTAGAGGGAGACCGTTCTTCCGCACAGTTCAGTCATGTGTTTGATGAAAAATTCCATTTGGAAGAAATAAGTAGGTACTTGCAAACTTCTGATATTGCCTATGCATTCGAAATGACAGCTCCCTGTATAATTTCAGAAAAGGTGGTGTCCAGTGACTACAAATCAATACTTGACATGGAATGGGGCTGATCTATAGGTATCGGGGAAACACGTTTCTATTAGGCAGCACTCGGACCAGCTTCCTCCAGCTGGCAGCAGTTTAGAAATTCAGCTCCTGCATTTTCCTAGACGAGCCATGCATCACTCGCTGCTCGTAGGCTTGCAAAATCTCACCCCACTTGGCACCCCATGGCGATCCCCTGTGAAATAGGACAATCAATCACACCTGACCTCACAGTGGCAGCAATGGAGAGCGATGGCGTAAGTGCCCGAGAAATCACTGTTATTGACTGTGCTGATAATATTAATAGAATATCGCCACATCTTACAGAGATGTGGGTTGTAACCGTTCTCATGACTCACGGCGGAGAAAGAAAGGAGGATTTTCTCAGGGGGATTTTCTCTGAAGGCAGGATGTGGCGTTTCTGAGTATTCTGGGACAGGTTGCCAAGAGGAATGCTGGGATGAATATTGGAACAGGAGGTCTGGGACCCAAATTTGAGGAAAACGGGACCACAGAGAATTACGTCTTTCGTTGCATTTTGTTCCCCTCCACGGGGAAGCTCCACTTAAGGTCAACTTTCTTCTGCGAGAAAACACCCTTCAGTGTTTCCTCTAGGCCGGATCTGGGGGCTGCAAATTTTCTCACATTTTGTTTGTCTGAAAATTTCTTCTTCTAGCTTGAATTCTAGATTGTGCATGTTTGTTTGAAAACTGAGATGTGTCCGACTGGTGTAGCTCAGTGGTTGAGCATCGACCCATGCACCAAGAGGTGGCCAGTTCAATTCCCGGTCAGGACACATGCCCAGGTTATGGGCCAGATCCCCAGTGGGGGGCATGCAGGAGGCGGCCAGTCGATGTTCTCTCTTATTGATGTTATCTCTCTCTCCCTCTCCCTTCCTCTCTCTCTAAAAATCAATAAAGGGAAAAAAAGAAAACTGAGATTTTAGTCTTCTTTCTATCCTTTCTTAAAAGAGAGGAGACACTTGGTCTCTCTTTCTCATATCTGTACTTTCCACAGGACCTTGGTATGGATTTACTTGTATTTCTCTGACTCAAGGTTGTCATGCTGGCCTTCTGGAAGCTGTGACTCAGTATCTCTGTTAGTTCCTGACAGTCCTAGCTGTCTCACACCTCTCTCCTTTTGGGGTTCTAAGTACATATATTAATATTTTGCTCCTTCTCCCTATAGCCTCTACATTTTTCCCCATTCACAATGTTTTTTTAATATCAGTTACTTGTTTTTAGTTCTATATTTTTATTTAGGTCATTGTTTAGAGTCTTTCCAACTTTACTGAGGAGTAACGGACAAACCTAATTGTATAGATTGAAAGTGTACAATGTGATGATTTGAGACACATATACATTGTGGAATGTAACTGAGATCAAGAACATGAACACATTCATCACACCACATGGTGAACTTCTTTCCCCAGGTGCAGCGAGAATGTGTGAGAACCACCCCCAGCAACTTTCAATCATGCAATACTCTCTTACCGACTCTATTCACCTGCAGGGAATATTCCTAATATTCTATTCCATGACAAAGTTTTTCCCTATTCTCCCCACCCCGGTCCCTGGCAACCACCATTCTATTCTGTTTTCTTAATATTAGCTATTGCTTTTTTATTTTATAGATTTTACACATAAATGATGTGATACAGTGTTTGTCATTCTCTGTCTGGCTTATTTTCACTTAGAGTAATGGCCTCCGGGTTTACCCATGTTGTTGCAAATGGTAGGATTTGCTTCATTTCTGTGGGTGAACAATATTCCATTGTATATATGCACCCGTCTTCTTTATTCTATCGTCCATTGGAGGACATCCAGGTCATTGCCAGTGTGTGGCTATTGTGAATAATGCTGACACAAACACGTGAGTGCAGACATTCCCATGAGGTACTGATTGCATTTCTTTGGATATGTATCCAGGAATGGGGTTTCTTTCATTACTTTAGAATGTTCACGATGATGCTGTCTTGGTATGACCAGCTCTCCAACATTTTCAGAGACACGTTTTTCCTTATTCCTTCTCCTGTGATAACTCCATTCTGACCCCCAGTTACTGCACGGACACACCCTGGCAGTTTCTTTTCTGTAAACATAAGGGCCTTGAGACACCCAAAGAAAACTGTAAAGATAAGGGGTTGAGGATGGCCTTGGGAAACTCAGAGAACCATGAGAAAAAAAGAGATTAATAGTTGCCCTGCTCCTCTCCCCCCTTCTCTGTATCAGCCCCCCTTAACGGTGCCAAAAGCGGCACCAAGAGAATGTAGTTTTTTTTCTGTAGTTTGTGCCTTTAAAAGCGGGCAACAAAGAAGGCTTGGGGCTGAGGATTTGGGGAAGCTGTACCCCCCCAGCCCGCCAGTGTAACAGCCCACCGGTGTAATAAAGTGCTCCTTTACAATTCGGCCGTGCGTCTCTGATTATCTCGCTGACACGTTACAACATTTGGAGGCCCCAGCGAGATTTTAAAGAGGACTCCCCACTTGGGGTGCACCTCCTCAGGCTCCGGCGGATGGGAATCCGTGGTCCTCGTGAGAGCTGGGGGAAGGCCTCGGAGAGATGTTCCTCCACCCCAGCCTCTCGGAGACCTTCTGTCTGTCCCCTCTGCCACCCTAAAAGTACCTATAGTGGAGCCTGAGTGTTTGCTTCTTGCGGGTCACAACACTCCCACCAATAACCAGAGTTATCAACCTAATGAATTTCTCTTCTATTCTCAGCCATTTCTACTTGGTGTAGAACTTTGTATTTCTCAGAACATTTCTGAGAGCTTGAAGGACTGTGTTGCCTTGTTATAATCAGCTTTGCTTCCATCGCCTGCCATACAATCTGATAATATTGAAAACATCAAAGCGCATCTGAATTTCAACTGTTATCGCAGATTTATCTGTTGAGGACTTCCATCAAAGTGCTGGTCCTTCCTTTGGGTAGTAAATAGTAATTAGCAATTAGTAATTATTCTGGATGGTGTGGTCCCTCCACCTCATAATCTGATATCTTTAGAAAAATGTTATCACTGAGTTTTGTTGAAGAGGTTATCTGGATTTTTTTTCTATCCTACCTCATTTATCAGTTTAGGGGGATGGCTTGCATGGATCAAGTCTTGTGTCAATGTTGTCATCTTGTCCCTAGGATTTAGCATCATGAGTTGTCTGCACATGATAACTTCAACAGTGGGTGCTCCTGTGGGTCTGTTTCTGTTTCTATTTTCTATTGCTTATGTTGGTTTTATGAATGTGATCTTGTCTCCAGATGTGTCTGGTAATTTTTGATTGTGTACAGAACATTGTCTTTTCAAATGTGTTCCTAGAAATAACATGAGGTTTAAGATGTGGTTATTTTTTGAAACAGAGAACATTTCCATTCACCTTTGCCTGGTGACTTAATACTAACAATCTCAGGCTAACTCAACACATTTCATTTTGGGGGTTAAAATAATTTAAAACTGAACTATTAGGGGGACCGGAAAGTAATGTCGTTAAAGTAATGCCATGTTAAGGGCGGAAGTGGAAGCAAATCCGTGTCAGACAGTTGAGGAACTGTTAAACATTCTTAACCAACCTTGGTCGACCATCCAAGAACATTTGCAGCAGATTGGTACAGTAAGCAGAGCAGGTGTTTGGGTCCCGCATAATCTCCGAAGAAAACAAAGCTAACCGGTCCACCACATGCAAATTATTGCTTCAGCGGCACAATACAGAAGCGTTTTTTGATCGCTTGATCACTGGAGCTGAAAAATGGGCCCTCTATGATAATCCAAAATGCAAAAGGCAGTGGCTCTCTCTGAAAGAATCGCCACGAAGTACTGCTGAGCCAGGTTTACACCCCAAAAAGGCACTTTTGTCTGTTTGGTGGAGTATTCGTAGGGTCGTTCATTTTGAAGTGCTGAAACCTGGACAAACTGAATGCAGACCTTTACTGGGAACAATTGGATCGAGTAAATCAATCTTTAATTGAAAAGTGCCCAGCGACTGTCACCAGAAAAGGCGTTATTCTGCAACACGATAATGCAAGACTGCACTGCGCAAGACGAACCCTGGAAAAAATTAATGAATTGGGGTGGGAGATATTGCCTCACCCACCATACTCACCCAATATTGCGCCATCGGATTTCCATTTATTCCGTTCTCTACAACATTTTCTAAGTGGCAAAAAATTTGAAAATTTGGATGATGTCCAAAATGCCATCTCCAGATATTTTGCTCAAAAACCAATTGATTTTTATCGATCCGGCACTGAAAATTTGCACACTAGATGGCAAAAGGTTGTTGATAACGAGGGTGATTACATCATTGATTAAAAATAAGAACTTGTTAAGAATTTATCTGTTTGAATTTAATGTAAAAAAGGACATTACTTTCCGGTCCCCCTAATGTTACAATCCCTGTGACAATGTACCTACTTCTGACGATGTTTCTCCTGTGGTACAATTCTTTAGGTCACAACTCAAAGTGAAGAGTATTCGTCAAGATCCCCTCTATGAAGGCCTGGACTTGGTTCCCAGTCTCTGAGCCCCAGGTGGTAACTAAACTGCTCAGAGCTCCTCAGCGCCCCCTCAGCCTCAGCTCTCAAGCCCGGTGTAAAGGTGCTCTTTTTAAGAAACTACCTACCTCAAATCTCTCTCTTAACTTAGTAACTCTTCCCCATCCAAATAAGCCCGACAATCATATGTATTTATCAATGTATATTGACTTTTAAAGTACTTCAACCATATGTCTCCTCAGTGGAAGAGTTGCTTTGGTTTATTTAGTGTGTCAGCACCAGCAAGCAATCAACCTCAGGCGTGCCTCTAACTACATTTATAATTTTGAAAATGCCATTCATCTTTATAAACAAAAGAGAAGAGACCTCAGTGCCATAAAAGTCATGTTTCTTTCTAATCTGGAACATATAAGGGAACATAATCGTCCCATAGAAACATAGGTTATGCGGTTCAATCTCCTGTGAATGCCTGCTTTGCCAACCCTCCCCACCAAAGCATTGCTTTCTTCTGGGGCAGGGCAGAGAGTGGGCTAATGGATATCTAATACCCCAGAGAATAGCTCATTTTATAAAGACTAATATTTCCAAGAAACTGAGAGGAAAAGAAGCCATGAATGTTCAAAGGCAACAACCCTAAAGAGTCTCTCTATCTCTAGATAAAATCGCAAGACAGGTACATTTGTGTCTAATGAAATAAAATGCTCTCATTAATTATCTCTGGATGGTAGGATTATTATAGTTTAGGCTTTCTGGTCTCTAAAATTTTTTACATAACATCAAATTAATTTTACAACAAAATTTTGGCGTCTCATAATTTAAAAAGTATTACTTGTCAGAAAAGGGCAAAGATAAAATCTTTTTCCTTTTCTAATGTGTAATAAAAAATTTCTTTGCTTAAACATTTCTTCAGACTTTTCCAGTTTTAATAACAGACAAATAGTATTAAAGCAATATCAGTGTTTTCCCCACTATGATAGTAGACACAAGAAAGAGAGAGGAGAGAAGACTGTGGATGTCTGTCCTCTGGGGCTATTCCTGGGGCAAGAAACATGCAGTAGAAGTTATTTTTCAGCCTGCCTTGGAAAGAAGTAATATCACCTTATAATTAATCATAATAATGGTAACCACATACTATTATAATAATGATAATAAGATCTGGCATTTACTGAATTCTTTTTTTTTTTTTTTTTTTTTGATACGTGCCCCTAGCAGGAACTGAACCCGGGACTCTCTGGTCCGCAGGCCGAAGCTCCAGCCGCTGAGCCAAACCAGCCAGGATGACAACTGAATTCTTATGACTTACCTCTTGACATAGCCAAGTTAAAATGTTCACCACGGAGCTACCATTTTAGATCTGCCCTAACGGAAGCTGGGAAGACCAGCAATTTGGATTCTCCCCACTCGTGTCATACCGAAGCCCACTCAACGCGACACCCAAAGCAGGTGGCGCTCGGTTGAGCAAGATGGTGGAGAGCTCAACACATCCCACAGCTAAGTCTCCTGCAGGGTTCACCTGCCCGTTCACAGCTGCAAGTGATGTGTGTGCGTGTGTGTGTGTGCGCGTGCGCGCGCGTGTGGGCACACACTGCCAACACGTTTTAAACATATTTGACAAACATATGACATATTATATGCACATCATTTTAAAAACGCTGAACCAAAGTATCTTAAGTTAGGTAACGATGAATGCAAAGAATAGTTCATTTACTTCAAGTTTTGTGACGGTTGTCTATGATTTTGTCATTGATGCCTTTGGATTGTTTGAGAAAATCATGTTAAATGTATGTGAATTTGGGAACGGCTTTATACCAATACAATAATTTGTGGTTGTTGTTTTCAGTTATTTACCAAAGATCAATTTATTTCTAGTATGTGTTTTGAAAGTTGTTTTATCTCATGGACACAGAACTAAAAAGCTTACTATAGAGATTTTCAAACAAGTTTAAGCAAGATTTTGTCCTCTTTTTTCTTCTTTCTCTCCCCATAAACCATAGTGATGGGTGCATAAATAAATAAAATGTGTAATTAATTCAAATGCATTTTCACTGGAGCGTAGACGTCAGGCTGATTCGAGGAGCAATGAAAGAAGAAAGCGTGACCGGCCTTCTCTTTGTCAGTGTGGTTAAATTAGATACGGCCACGTCTGACTGCCGTCGCTCGCAGAGTGACCGTCTCCTAGTCTCACGAAATGCTTCGAATATGTCAATATTTACAGGTGCAAATTAATATAATTTTCATTACTAAAAGTGCATGTTCTTACTGAATTTACCTGGTCACATATTAGAGTAATTTTATTGGTAAAAAAAAAAAGTTAAAATATTTTCCTTAATATAGTGTCCTCTACATTAAATATATAAATATACAGTTATCTTTTTTCCTAGAGAAATGACAAGTATATCAAACCTCATTCTTGCATGACTATACCATGTGCTAGTTAAATGCTTAAATGAACATTTCTAACATAATTAGCTGTTAGTCAGTATTTTGTTTGGACTCTGGTGCTTATTTTTCTTGATATAAAAACAAGATATTTTGAAAAGTATACTTAAGAATTATTTGTGGCAATTTCACTGTATCTTAAAATGGGAAATCAGGTATGCACATGTTTGCACACCCGTGGGACAGACAGACACGGTGCCAACGCTGGGCACTGTGAGCCCGGACCGCACACCAGGACGACACCTGGGTGAGAGGCACGCGCGTGGTCCTCACTCACTCACACACGGGTTCTCTGAGCCCGTTTCCTCCAGAACTCACCTACTTAAGGCTTTAATCACATTGGCAGACACAGTTCAAAGAATATTTTTGCATGATATTATTATTTCTCTCAGGAAAATTTTGTTGTTGAAAATAAAGGGCAAGGAGATAATGTCAACAGTAAAAGACCTCCTTCCTCTTCCTTCCTCCCTCCCTCCCTCCCTCCCTCCCTCCCTCCCTTCCTTCCTTCCTTCCTTCCTTCCTTCCTTCCTTCCTTCCTTCCTTCCTTCCTTCCTGCGATTATCTCTTTCCTAAAACCCTATTTTCTCCATGACAGCTCACTGAGTATTTTCACGAACTATGCCTATGGAATGGGAATTTAAAGGAAAATCAATGACCACTTGACAAGTATATTTGGTGTTTATATGTGGCTGTTTCGGTGCAAATATAATATTTAAAAATACAGAAATTTCCAATCCCTTATTTTACTGGATTAACGTAGTGAGTACACCAAGCTCTAGACTAGAGGGTATACTTTGGAATCCAACAGCCTGGACTTTGGCTGCTGGTTTTATCACCTAGTAGCTGAGTGCAGGCATGAGGGAACTGTTACAAACACCCGGGAATACTGACCTGGAAAGGACTGCAGATACTATGATGCTTACGAAGAATTCCTTCGTAGCTGTGGTGGGAATACAACTTACTACAGCCACTTTGGAAAACAGTGTATCATTATCTATAAATGTTAAACGTGTGTGTACCCTGCAGCCCAGACACATAGCCAAATGAAACGCATGCACACATTCACCTAGCCATGCACGACACCACAATCATTTGTGGCAGCATTGTTTGTAACTGCGCACAGCAAGGAACAACCCAAGTATTTGCCAAGGAAGACTGGCTGAGCAAATCGGTATACATTCATGCCATTCAGTACTCAAAAAGCAATGGCCTTCTGCTCATTAGGTGCCACATACAAGTGAGGTCATGTGGGACTTGTCTTTCTCTGACTGGCTTATTTCATTTAACACAATATTCTCCAGTCCCATCCATGTTGTCACAAAAGGTAAGATTTCCTTCTTTTTATTTTTTAAATATGTCTTTATTGATTTTTTAGAGAGAAAGGAAGGGAGAGAGAGAGAGAAACATCGATCAGCTGCCTCCTGCACTCTCCCACTGGGGATCAAGCCTGCAATCAGGGCATGTGCCCTGACCAGGAATAGAACTGAGACCTCTCAGTCCATGGGACATCACTCAATCCACTGAGCCACAGCGACCAGACAAGATTTCCTTCTTTTTCTATGACTGAGTAGTATTCCACTGTGTAAATTACCACAGCTTCCATACCCACTCCTCTACTCATGGGCACTTGGGCTGCGTCCAAATCTCGGGTGAAAAAGGAGAAGGGATTAAGAAAAAAAAAATGCCTCACAGACACAGACAACAGCATGGCGATGGCCAGAAGGAAAGGAGGGTGGGAGGTAGAAGAGGGTAAAGAGGGGATAAATGGTGACGGAAGGAGACGTGACTTGGAGTGGTGAACACACACTACAATATACAGGTGATGTGTTATAGAACTGTAAACTTGAAACCTAGATAATTGTTTAACCAATGTCACCCACCCAGATAAATTCAATAAAAATTATTTAAAAAGAGAGCATGGGCAGAAATAGCAAAAAGAAAAGAAATAAAAACAATGGCATTGAATTCACCACATGCAACAAAGTGATGAGCAAGAGAAGACAAACGGACGATATAAACTGTATGATTCTATTGAAGTCATCATCAGCTAGATACAGCACTAGCCTGTGTGTGGGGTTAAAGGTGGGATATGGTTACCTTCAGAGAAGAAGGGGGAAGGCGTGATAATAAAGGACATGAGATGGCTTCTGGAGACAGCAGATGTCTTGGTGTGACCGAAACCTGTGATCGTCCACTTGAGTGTGAATGTTAAAAAGGAGTACAATGTCACTCTGATGACATTCCTCGAGCTTCTGCCTCCATCCCACTGTCTGGGGCCCGGCTGCCATCTGCATTCCATGAGCACGGTCCTCATGGAGCTCCTTTTACCTCTTTTCTGAATTGGATGTTTTCTGGATCTCCAACTGTCCTGTCCTTGATTTTCTCTCTCATTTTCTCAGCAGGTACTTCCCTACCTTCTTCAGAAAGAGTGCAGGGGAAATCAGCATCTCGTGACTTTAAATACCATGCTCTTTAACAGTTTGACTGGAGATGGAATTCTAGGTTGACAATTGTGTTCCTTCAGGATTTTCAAGGAGGGATTCGATTGTCTGCTTGTTTCCAGTGTTTTGTGTATATCTGCTCTGTGAAAGGTTACAGGGTCTTCTCTCTCTCTCTCTCTCTCTCTCTCTCTCTCTCTCTCTCTCTCTCTCAGTGTCTGGAAGCCTGTAGAATCTTCCTTTGGTTATAATTGCTCTGGAATTTCCTAATGATGCACTTTGCAGTGAATCTCTTTCAATTTACAAATGCGCACGGACCTTCTAATTGTTAATAGGAACCCCCTTGAACTATTTCACTAATGATATCCCCATTTAGTTCTCTTTTGCAGTTGTTGTACCAGAACCCTTATTGCTCAGAGGTTGAACCTCCTGGGCGCTTATTTTATTATATTTTCTATCCCTACCACTCCGCTTCCTTGGAGACAGAGAGGAACTCCTTTATTGAGCTTTTATTTCTTCTCTCATGCTTTTAATTTCCAAGAGCTCTTTCATGTTCTCTGGATGTTCCTGTTTCTCTTCTGTGGAGGCAATACCATTTGTATTTATGCAGATGTTAATGATGGAACTTAAGTGTTTTTCTCTCTGCCGAGAATGACCCAATTTAATGTTTCTTTGTCTCCTTCTTACACATTACATATTTCCCCCGAACGTCCAGAAAGCTTTGGCTGGCTGTTCATAATTTACCTTGGAGATATTGCTATTGATATAAAGTCTTTCCAATGAGTACAGCATGCCTTAGCCAGGAATCACCACCTAAAACACCTTTCCCAAATACCATGAAGAGAACACTGAATATCATGATCACTCTGTGATATTTTTAAGCACTGTGCTTTCTCCAGGAGAAATCAAGATGTGTTCACGTGTCTGCAATGACTCAGTGAGGTTACGCGTCAGAGGGATGCAGACCTTGCATGATGACCAAACACGGGAGCGTGTGGGTGGTGAGCCCGGCACACGGGGGGGGGGGAGTTCATGCCCCATGTCCAAGCATACACGTGCCATCACGGCACACGGTGCGGGCCCCAGTGCCCCAGGACTTCTGAGGGGAGAGTGTGAGCTGCAAGTCTCCATGGAAAGTCTCCATGCTTTCGGAAAACGGAAATCAAGGAAACCAAGTAGGGGCTGGTGGACAAGCATGCCCCTTGTCCACAAAGGATGCATAGTTCCTTACCTCCTCGGCCACGTGTCAGTCACACATCCATCCACAGTTACCGATCCCTTCTTATAGATCAGGGAGTGGAGGCCTCACACTTGCAAATGACTCTTTCGCAGCTGTCCACGTGGTGTACGCGACAGCTAGAATCCTACCAGGTTTTCAGACACTGAAATCTACTACACGGTTATGCCAATCACTCCCTCTGTGCTCATCCTCAACTTCTGAAATCTATGCTTTTCAGGACCCTTCTTCACCACAACATCACCTCGCACTTCGGGGAGACTATGCGTTAGGTCACGGGAGTGGGGAAGGTGAGTCCAAACCAGCAAAGCACTCCTGAGAGCTGGTGGGTAATTTCCTGCCCTCTAAGGACTCTGGACACTTTGACTTTGAGAAAATAGAGTCTTAAGGGCACTTGAGTAGGCTGACAGAGTTGATTAAAAATGAGGCCTTTACACATTGCTGTAATGCGGCCCCCGCTAAATGGAACCACAGCCTTGGCAAGGGCCGGAGCTTCCAAACCTCTGAAGATTGATGGAAGTGAATTAGCACTGTGTTCCAATGGCATCTGTTTGGGCCCCAGTGAAAAAATGAGACTCAATCCCAACTAGAGACTCTCACATCACTTTTAACAAGATGTGGATTTAAACTGTGAAAACGCACGCCAGATCTCAGAGTTGCTTTGAGCCTTGGATGCCAGCTTGGATGAGCATGTCCACAGGAACATGAGAACATACGAAACAAACCTTCTTATTAAGGACAGGAATCATTTAAACAGCTCTGAGCTCAAGTCCCCAGAAATTCTTTGACCACTATTAATAAATATGATAGTCTTGGGAATGACCACAAAAAAAGGAAAATGGAAATAGCCTCCATTAAGGCATCACTCTGTGCCAGACACTGTATCAGCTAGCTTTTATTTTATTTTTGTAAATGATTAATGTGCATCTCTCTGATGATTAGTGATGAGCATTTTTTCATATGTCTATTGGCCATCTGTATGGCCTCTTTGGACAAGTGTCTATTTGGGTCCTCTGCCCATTTTTTAATTGGATCGTTTGTCTTCCTTTTGTTGAGTTGTACGAGCACTTTATATATTTTGGAAAACAACCCCTTATCCAATGTATCATTGGCGGATCTGTTCTCTCCTACAGTGGGCTCCCTTTCATTCTGATGCTGCTTTCTTCTGCTGTGCGGAAGCTTTTTAGTTTGATGTAGTCCCATTTGTTTATTTTTTTCTTGGTTTCTCTTGTGAGCAACGGGGGAAAAAATGGAGAGTCATCTGTAATACTCCTAACAATAAAGATAAGAAATAAAAATAAAAATGATTAATGTACTTACAGTTATTGAAAGGAAGCAAACCATAAAATGAGAATCATTAACTTTGTTCTTCCATAAAGAAACTAAGATTCAAAGGGCAAAGTCACACATACTCATTAGGCAGCTGGTTTTGATCTGAGCATGAGTTTCTCATGAAGTAGAAGTCAGGGTGATTATGAAGTCTTCCTTAGGCAACCATCTACCCCTACACCTGGCATGTAGGTGCATATAAACACAACTGCTCATGTATGTGCTTACTCGGGTTCTGTGTTTTAGAACATAATAAAAACTAAATGAACTTTTTAACTACACAAAAAAATTAGTATTCAATACGTTCAATACACATATGTATTTCACACGTACGCGCGTGGAAGGTTAGCTTATTAGCTGGGTTCAGTGCTATGTGAATGGGACAGGAACACTCCATGGGGAGCAGCTAACAACAAGGGAGAAGTAAGGTAGAGAAGAAGCCGGGTGCCTCAGCCCTCTGGCCTCTCCACGTGCCTCAGTACAGATCAGGGGATGGCTGGAGGCACACTGGCCAACACCCCCTGAGAAGGCCCCCTGTCTACGCTCTTCATAACCTCAGGGCGGACAGGAAGTGGCTGTGTGACCAGGGAAGCATCCAGGCCCAGGAGGGGACCTCATCGGACAGGGAGCCTCTCAACCCCGCGGCTGGTACCTGCACACTCTTTGGAGTCGCCTGGAATCTGCCGGGCCAGCTCCCTGCTCAACTACCACGGCCGTGGGAGAGACTCTCCGGGACCCTCCAGTGGGATGGGTCTTCTCAGTTCCTACAAGGACCCCGGAGAGGGCGCTCAACCGAGTGGAGAGACTGTACCCCTGGCCTCACCCCCAGGCAGTGGGGAGGGGTGGGGTGTCAAGTTTCCTCGGGGAGCGAGGCCCCCAGCTCCCATGGAAACGCACTCTTCCAGAAATGGTGAGAAATGGTGTTTTCAGAGCATGAAGTAGCACCCGGGGTTCCCGCCTGCCCCGCTGTGCTCCCTCTCTCTGGTCTCTCATCGGCTGTGGCGCTGAGGGTTTGTCCCAGTGCTCACGGGACCAAAGTCTGCACAGACACCCGTGAGGATGGGTCTTTCCAACGGCTTGCTGAAGGGAACGGCGATGTTCTTGCTTCCAGTTTGCAGGACGTGTACACATGTTGGCGATGACCTCCCCCGGCAGTAACCCCGCTGCCCGGCGTTCTAAAAGCACCACGGAGCAGAGACAGAAGTCACTCCGGGGGTAACACTGTCTTTCCCAAACCTGAAAGAGAGAGAGTCTGCTGTTATGTGAACAGATATGATTAAGAGGTAAATTGTATTCAGCCACGTTAGCTATGACGATCAGATCCCTAGATGCCCAGGTTGGTGGTTGTGCGCATTTGTCTGCATGCGCGACGACCGGACTACACATGCATGTACGGGACTCAGATGTGGTCACACGTCCTTGACGATGGGCTTGATTTTTACAAGGTTGTCTTTATTTCCTAATAACTGAACGATCGATCGTTGTTTTCCAGGAACACACTACCATGATTCAGGGCTCTATTTTTCTAAATTCCATTTTATCTCCTAGCACTAAATACAATGAATTCAGGTAGAGTACGTGCTTCTGGATTCCAAAATAAAGAACTAATGTTTGCTGGGATTACATTTTATATGTTTTAAACACGGCTGAAAATGATCATCATGGTTCTTCTGAAATGGACTCTGGGTGTCTGAGCAGATAACTAAGAAAGGGTGAAAAGGGAGGCAAGGGTGCGATTCCATAAAAATCAGTGGGGAACACACCGGCTGGTGTGGCTCAGTGGTTAGGCATCGACCCTGCACCAGGAGGTCGCCAGTTCGATTCCTGGTCAGGGCACATGCTCAGGTTGTGGGCCAAATCCCCAGTGGGGGCATGCAGGAGGTGGCCAATCGATGTTCTCTCTCATCGATGTTTCTGTCTCTCTCTCCCTCTCCCTTCCTCTCTCTCTAAAATCAATAAAGGAAAAAATAAATAAATAAAAAATCAGTGGGGAACAGCTATTCGGGGTGTTCTTTGTAACACCAACAATCCAGGGGCCAGCGCAGCTGAGGGAGGTTGGTTGGTTGGTCTGGCCATCCCTTCAGCATGTATTTGTGAAAGGCAGATGTGAGTAGAAAAACAGACCTATCAGTGTTGGTCTCTTGTAAATGGGATTCATAAACAGTGGAACAATTTACAATATTTAAAATAACAATTCTCTTTCTGAAAGAGCATTCAACTCACATTAGCATTTTTATTATTGCCTTTAAAATAATTTGAATATTGCAGGGAATTTCCATGAGAATTGGTTGATTTTATTTCTCTTGGCAAATTTTATCATTACCTTAACTGATTATCAACATGATCAGAGTCTGGTTATCTGACTCTTCAGCCCACTTTAATTTCGATTGTAGAAAGGGTACCACACATGGATAGATGGGCTTCAGTTCAAGTAGAATGGTTTTGCTCATGGAATTAAACGTGCTTTATTCAAGCTCAGTATTTTACTCTAATAATGTGTTTATATTATTTGTCTATAATTTTTATATATTGGTTTTAAGTCACTATAATATACTTTTTATAATTCTGTCTCCTTATCCTATTTTTTCATGTTATTGAATTTAGAGGAAAGTAAGATTTGGGGTATTGACAGTTTTTTAGGTTATTCTAAGTCTTATTATAATACAAGCTGTTATTTTTAACATCATGTCCAAGCCCCCTGCAGTACAAAATACACAGGAATGACTTTTGATACTGCATTTAATACACAAGCACATATTTTCAGTCATTGGTGCATATTTTTAACAGGAAACTAGGCGTGTAGTCAAGAACATTTTACTTCATTTTTTCTCCTCATTTGAATTCCGTAACAGAAGCAAGCCATTCTAAATCTTGCTCCTGGGCTCATGCTGCCTTTATTACCTTTGTATTTCCAAAGTAAGAGTGATCATGTCAGTAACGGAAGCATTTCAGTTGACTTCCCAGGAAGCACTTGGCTTCATATTTGCAAGTCACTGACTGCGGCATTTTTACTTCCTCCCACACTGCACTTCTGAGAGCCACTCAGACGTGAGAAACGCAAGTCCAAGGCGTGGGCTCTCGGTGAAGACGCAGAGACAGGACTCTTCTGCCCTGGGTCAGAGAGCCGGGCTTGACTGGTCTTGGCAATAAGGTAAAAGTCATTTCCTCTGTGTTCAAGAAGCCTGAAGCTTCGCTGTTCGGCGGTAGTTAGGAAATGGACAGATGCTTCACGCCTGTGAAGACGGCTTCCAGCCGCCACCGTGGGAGCAGGAGAGGGACTGACAGCCCAGCCCGCCATTCAAAGCGTCAGTCTCACTGACACTCGCTGATTATGTGGTGGGTCAGTGAGGCACTCTCAGAGAGCAGGCTGCAGAGGTCTTGAGGCTGTGCTGTTGACACATTCAGTTTATTGCAAGTCCTCTGCGAAGGTTATTGAGTGGACAGAGAGTACATGACATCTGTATTGGACAGAGGACACCTTCGCAGACGGGGAAGGCATTGCATTCAAGCGCACATAAACCCACGTTAGAAGAGGCACGTTCCGTGTGGGCTCAGAGACAGAGGAAGCCGGGATGAGTGTTGTTCCAGTCGAAGAGAAACAGCGCCAGACATTGACGGCAGTGGTGAAACAGATGTTAATCAGTAAGCACGATCACGACACGGAGAAGAATCCGGCATGAGCTCAAATTTGATTTGTACGCAGGTGACTGGGCTTTTCATCGTATTCTTTTATTTTTAATTTTTTAGTATGTTTTTCTTGAATTTTTAGAGAGAGAGGAAGGGACAGAGATAGAAACATTGATGTGAGAGGGAAACATCAGAAACATCCATTGGCTGCCTCCTGCACGCCCCCTACTGGGGATGGAGCCTGCAACCCGGGCATGTGCCCTGACCGGGAGTCGAACAGGGAGTCGAACCGGGACCTCTCAGTCCATGGGACAATGCTCAATCCACTGAGCCCCACCAGTGGGGCATGACTGGACTTTTTAAAAGGAGAGAAAGAAACTAGTGGTTGAGGTGGGCCGGGACTCAGTAGAATCAGGAAAGGAGGGAAGGAGGGTTGGTCCATGTGACATCCACCTGGGTTTGCTCATTGAATTAGGAGCTTACCCTCCCACAGGGCCTGGGACACTGGAGCCCCGAGTCCAGGTCTTGGCTGGAACACACAGTAGCTTCTTCTGGCAGCCTTGAGTTTTCTCAGGCAGGGGCTTTATGGAGGACCTAGGTCATCCCGGAGACCCAGCCTTGTTTGGGAATGATGTCTGTGTTTGTTCAAGTCTGTACAAGCCAGGGGTGACCCTGCTGAGAAGAGGGCTTGAGTCTGGTCAAGAACAGAACTCTTATCCCTTTCCTTCTTACAAGAAGTAAAATGCTTATCAGAAAACAGATATCACAGAGCAACCATCTAACCTGAAATTTAGAGAGATACAGTCAGGAGAGAAAAGCAGGACAAGGGCATTTGCTTGTTTGGACACATGTCATCAAATACCAGATAAGCCGGTAGGAAGATGTAGCCAGACATGTTTAACCAGTTGCTGAATGTGTGGTGTGGACCAGTGTGAGAGTGTGAAGCTCCTGTTGGTCTCAGATGTGGGGGGTTCGCACCCTCTCGGAGGCAGCGACTTTACACCCAGCCCAGCTCCTAAGCAGACTGACACGAACCCCGGAAGCAAAGCCCTAACAGAAGGAAATGCGTGCTCACCTTGAAGCACACTGTGATTTACCTACCTGAACACTGCACAAGGTCTTTCAACAGAAATATAAAACATACAAATAGGCTGGAAACAGCAGTCAGAAGAGACAGACGTTGTCAGAACCAGACTGGGAGGGGGAATGTTGAAACTGTCAGAACCAGACTGGGAGGGGCGATGTTGAAACTGTCAGAACCAGACTGGGAGGGGGATTATTGAAACTGTCAAAGGCCCTTACAGAAAATGTTGACAACAAGCAAGACTGGGTGCTGGTTCCAGCAGAAAAATGGAAACCACAAGAAAGAATAAAGTGGAGATGCTAGAAACAGACTGAAAAAAAAAAAAAAAAAAGTATTCCAATTGTCTCATCAGAACCACTACAGCCACAAGGAAAAAAAATACAACTACCTCAATTCTCAGAGGATATGACTATCTATTGTACAAAACCCCAAAGCACCTACAAAGAAATCTCTGAGAATCAATATGAGTTTAGTAAGGTCACACGTTAGAGGACAGGTATACAAAAAGCAGTCATATTTCTATATATCAGCAATAACAGGTGGAACTACATTATTTCCAGTAGCATCAAAAAATAAAGTATGAGAGAGGAAATTGCCTTCTTACATACTCGGTGCAGGAAACGAGGACTGGAACATTTCTCTTAGGTTTCCTGACGTGTCTCAGCTGAGGAGGGGTTTCATTCAGGTCTGCTCTGCACCCGTCTTTCTCACATACAGTCAGGAGCAGGTAAAAAGAGATGTCGGATGCATGAGGACTCCCTTTATACCTAAGGCATCAAAGTGTGACCTGTCACACCAGTCAACGTATAGTCATTAAGGATGTGCTAAAATTATAACTTGAGGCCTGGCCGGGGTGGCTCAGTGGGGTGGGCGTCATTCCTTGCACCGAAAGGTTGCAGGATGGATTCTAGGTCAGGGCACGTGCTGGGGCTGCAGGAGGCAGCTGATCAGGGTTCTGCTCTCCCATTGATGTTTCTATCTCTCCGTCTCCCCTCCTCTCGCTCTAAAAATCAATTTAAAATATTTAAAAATTATAACTTGATGTTTCTTTATTCTCATGAGATAAAATTGACATTGTGTCAGTTGAAGGTATACAGTGTGCTGCTCTGATACACTTACATATTGCAATATCATAGCCAGGGTCAGCTAACACTCCATCATAGCACAGCATTATAATTTCTTTGTAAGATGGAGAACATTTAAGATCTACTCTCCTAGCAACTTTTAAGTACATAATACAGTATTGTTCCTGTAATCACAGTTCTGTGCAGTAGCTCTCCAGAACTCATTCATCTGACAACTGGAACTGTGTCCCCTTTGACTAACACCCCCCCAGTTCTCTCACCCTTTTCCCAGCCCCCGGCTCCCACGTTTCTCCCTGTTTCTATGTTCGCCTTTTCTAGGTTCCACATATAAATGAGATCACACCGCATTTGTCTTCTCTGTCTGACTTAACACATTCAGCATGATGCCCTGAGAGTCCAACATGTTGTCACAAGAGAGCCTTTCCTTCCCTCACGGCTGAAGGATATGCCAGTGTGTGTATTACTGTGAGTGATGCTACAATGAACATAGGTTGCAGATATAGTTTCAATATTCCATTTTTAATTATTTTGTGCAGATTCCCAGAAGTGGTATTTCTGGATCATGTGGTAGTTCTATTTTTTTATTTTAGAGGATTTTCCATACTGTTCTCCATAGTGGCTAAAACAATTTGCATTCCCACCAACAGTGCACAAGGATTCTGTTTTATCCACACCCTCACCAATACTTTTCTCTTGTCTTCTTGATGACAGCCATTGTAACAGGTGCGAGGTGACAGCTCGTTGGGGTTCGATGCAGTTCCCTGATGATTCATGGTGCTGAAGACCTTTGCATGTGTCTGTGGGTCATTTGTATGCCTTTTTTTTTTGTGGTAAAAATGTCTATTAAGATCCTTTGCCCATTTTTAAATTAGAATTTTTGGTTGTATGAATTATTTATATATCTTTGGATATTAACCCCCATCAGATATATGGTTTGCAGATATTTTCTCCCATTTTGTACGCTGCCTTTTCATTTTGTTGATGATTTCCTTTGCTTTACAGAAGCTTTTTAGTTTCATGAAGTCTTTCTTTTCCTCTTCACTCTTTCCTGCTTTAAGGCTTACTTTATCAATCATTTTGTTCTATCTGAATAACTCCCATTAATATTTCTTTTAATTTGGAATCCTGGCCTTCAATTTATGGTGAATCTCTCAATCTGCCTAAAGCTTAGTTTCTGTTAATTCAGGATATCAATGTTAAATTAAAGTGTGCTATAAGGCAATAATATGAGCTCATGCCCATGGAAAGAATCCAATAAATGTTAGCAAATCTCTACACCTTCAGGTAAAATTCCCTAAATATCCCTGAAATGTAATATTTGCCAAGCCTCAAAAATGTTTCCCATGTTGTATTTAAATGTTTCTTATACTACATTTTACATAATATTGTTTTAATTTTTTTTACGTATATGTGCCATAGCATTTATACATTTAAATTTGTATGTTGTGTATGTAAATGTTTATTATATTACATTTTTACATAGATATTTGGCTTTGTCATGTATATTTGTCTCCTAATCTCAATGGGATTTGCAATATTGTCTTCCATTTTACAGGTTTTGTTATTGATTACAAGACAATATTAAAACAGTATCATTAAATATTAATATTTAATATTATCTTATTACAATATGCTGGCGAAATTGATGCTGATGAACGTGGATATACGTGCATGTCCTCGGAAGAGAATTTTGATTATGAAGGAGGGATGGAACTGATGAAGACAATAAACTAAAAATCAGTTACACTCAGAGAGAACCTGTCAGATATTTACTGGGTACTTGAAAGCCTACAGACCAGTGTGTGCCAACCTCAGTTCTAAATCAACTAGGGTGCCTTCCCCCTCCCCCACATCCCTAGATACATAAGAAATGACGTCAATTACCTGGCAGGTGTGTGGTGGAATGGTGCACCGCCATCAACATCAGGTGAGGGCTGGCCACGTGGAAGCTCAGGAAAAGCAGATGTCCCCCAACAGGGAAATGGCCTCCAGAAGAGCAGAAGGTCCCTGGTCCCTGCACCGTCTGAACCTGGCGTCTGTGGCTACCATTGGAGAATAGAGCTGGGAAAACCGGAAACTTGAATATTTCATTTGTTGTCGATCTTTGTTAATCTCTCTCTCTAGCCTTCTGCGTGGAAGTGTGTGTGTGTGTGTGTGTGTGTGTGTGTGTGTGTTTAAGGTTGATACTTTTCTCAGGGGCAGCATGTTACAGTGTTACTGTATTGTCATCTTTTGTATTTCTCGTTCTCTGCCTCTGCCCCCACTCATTCTTCCAGAGGCATCCACCTGCCTGGAGACATAGATCTTGTGATGCTTTTTGCTGTGTCAAGGTGACTAGGCTACAGTCACCAGTAATTCAGTCCATCCCTCATCTAGGTATGGCTGTGAAGGCCTTCTGTAGGTGTGATGGAAGATTATGGTCCATAATCAGTTGACTTTAAGTGAAGGAGATGATCCTAGACCCTCTGAGTGCGCCTCATTCAATCCGTTGAAAGGCTGTCTAAGCAGGGCTGATGCGCTCTGTGACAAGCACTGCGGCCTGCGACAGCAGCCTTAGCCTCCGGCCTCTTCTTCCTGACCTCTGTCCCACAGATTTTGCACAAGCCTAGCCAGGTCCTTGCCATCAATCCCTTGATAGCAGTTCCCCCGTCTCTGCTTCTCTGGTTGAACCCTGGCACAGGTCTTAGAGCAGCAATGCAGAGCGAGGAGTCCCTTTTCTGCTCTGACACCTGAATAGGATGTTCAAATTTGTGACAGGACAATTAACTCAAAAAGGTTATTTTGAGATACAAAGAGACTTGACAAATTGGCCGCAATAATTACAATATCCGAGTCTGGAGAGTATGCACGAGATGACCAAGAAAGTGCTTCTCAATGTTAAGATATCTGCGCTCACCAAGAGTCTTTTTAAAATGCAGGTCCTGATTTCCCAGTTCCGCACTGTGTCCTCAGATTCCGCATTTCTCGCTACTGCGCCTGTGGTGTGGGTGCTGCTGGTCCATAGGCCGCACTTCGAGTAGCAAGGACTTAAGGCAATTCCTGGTGTCAAATAAAGTGTCCTGAACTCTCTTCTTTGGGCTCAAGCCTTGGAGTGGGGCATGGTGTCAATCAGTCTGCAGTGACAGACAGAACAGGGGACTTGCCAGCCTCATATTCTGAATCCCTGGGAGAGATCTGCATTGTGTCCCCCTGTCTGGGAGCCCCCGAGCTATAGACGATCAATCGGCGTTGGCAAAGGGGTGTTTGAAACCGCAGCCAGGTGCTGGGATCTTGGATTGAAAGGTCTTATATTTCTCTCCAGGAAATTCAGGGGTCGTAGGCTCTCCTCTGAGAATCTCTCTGAAAAGCCACGAAGTACCTAAAGCACAGGTGGACCAAGTGAAATCTGGACGCAGAAACCAGACGATTTGGAACTGGGGTGGATGCCCGAAATCTCAGACCCTGTGACAAGTAACAAGATGCCACCTTGAACAGAGACACAAACTGATAGCTCAGTGATCACCCGGCAGGTGCCCACAAAGCAAGAAGGACAGAGAACCCCGTGGAACAGTCGGTCAGGTAGATCTGGGTCCTTCTTTCTTTCCGTTCACACAGGGAATGGAAGCTGCCCGAAATACCCAGCACACCATCCCGGAGACGAGCTAGGGAAAAGGGAGGGAACCTGAATCTACAAATATTTCCAAAGTAACTAACAGCCTTTATTATCCCACAAGAGTATGCCACGACTCCCAGAGAAACAGGAGGTGTATTTAAATAATTAATGGGACCATGATTGATGTTATGGCCCAAGGGTGTTATAGATTAAAAGTGCTTTATGCTTTGGCCTGTAACTAATCAATACTTATTACTTTATTTCTTAGTGAAGAACGAACTAACGGTAAAAAGTGAAATGTTGAAATGCAGCCCGATAATGACAGAGAAATGGAATGGGGGTCCCGTAACCTGTACCTGCACGTTGATTGAAACTCAGTTCTGCTTCTGACAACTGCAACATGGATTGTTTTGTGCAATTCCTTCTGCCGAAAACAACCAGCAAAGGTGGATAAAATGATTTCCAAGGAAACGCGTGTTTGGAATTTCTAAGAGCATGAAGGATTAAAGGCTCAGAGCCCAGGAGAGCTGGAAGATCAAGTTGAGCCCAGCATTCGGAATCTGTTTCCTCTCGGAAGCCACTGCCGTACGCGTAATACAGTGTCTGAGGCTCTGGACCTCAGGAGAGTCTTAGAAGTTCCCCTAACAGGGAACACAGAAACTGAAGTTCCAATCCTATCATGGATAGTCTCCTTGGCCGATATCCACACTCACATTTTAAGCAGAAAGGCGAAGGGGAAGCAGGTGGGCCTTGGTGAAGACCGAATGCCTGTGTCAAACTCTCCCCACCTGTGACTGATTAAAGATAGTTGTGTTTCTTAGGCAGCTAATCTAGCCCATTGATCAACCTGCCCAAAAAAGAAAAGAAAAGAAAAGCAACATAGAAAAGGCTTAAAAAAATAAAATTTTAGATTTAAAATTCATTAGTAGTTGCATTAAATATCAATGAGCTAAAATGTCTAATTAAAAAACAGGTTGTTTTACTGGATCAAATAAGTGTATGTACTTTTTATTTGAAACACACCTTCCATGTAAGAAAACAAAGTTTAAAATGAGAAATGGTGAAAATGAAAACAGTCAAACCCTGAATGAATAACCCAGCAGAGCCACACCAACATCCAAAGCAGACTTTAACGGGGGTAGTGTTGCTACATTGAAATCGGGATTTTCTGAAACGATAACAGGGTCAGTATAACCCAAAACATGGTATAAGTCTACATTTCCAGGTATATAATAATATAGGTTTACATTTAAAAAGTAAAAATTAAAAGAATGAAAATGGAAATACATATTCCTAATCATTGTGGGAGATTTTAATACCTCTATCAGTAACTGATAGAATAACATGACAAAACAATCGACATCAATATAGAAATTTGAGGAAAACAGATAATTGATTTAAATGATCTAGAGAGAACATCCAAAACTTCAGCATATATTGTTGTTGTTTTTTAAATGTTTTTCTTTATTTATTTTTAGAGAGAGAGGAAGGGAGAGGAAGAGAGAGATAGAAACATCGATGAGAGAGAACATCAACTGGCCGCCTCCTGCATGTCCCCCATCGAGGATTTGGCCCACAACCTGGACATATGTCCTGATCAGGAAGTGAACTGGCGACCTCTTGTTGCATGGGTCAATGCTCAACCACTGAGCCACACCAGCCGGGCTAGATATGGTTTTTAAGCTCATCTGGAAAGGTTACTAAAATAGACCAATTAAGTGCTGTGCCTTACAGCAGGTAAAATAATTAATTTGGTACATCCCGTTGGGAAAGCAATCTGAACACATATTTCAAGAGCTTTAATATATTCTTATCCTTTTATTTAGAAAGGTTTTTCTGAGAACTTAAAAGATAAAGGCAAATATTGATAAATATTTTTTAAAGAGCATAACATTTTCTTTACTGCAAAATGTTCCAAATGAGGGGAAAATCACATGTAGATATATTTGCACAATTACTGTTATGCAATTATTGAAATAATATGTTTAAAGAAATTTAATAGTATTGGGATATGTTCGCAATCAAGTCTCAAATAAAACAGACACTGAACTATGAGATATAAAATCCCAGTGATGTAGAATATTTAAATGCTATTTCCTACCTTTTTTTCTAGTGACTGTCACATACGAGCTGTTAAATGCTGTGATTATACTCCCAGAAAGGAGTAATTTTCTCTCTCATCTTCACTGAGCATTGTCCTTGCTATTCTTTCTCTTGAATCAGAATTATTCACGAAGATGAGATCCTCAATGTTGACATATCAAGAAGTGTACTACTGAGGTTAAACAAATACCACAGAGGTCTCTCAAATCTTACTATGTCTATTTACACTCTTGATGTGAGAACGCCATTTATTTACTTTTATTCTGATTAAAATGACAGAAGTATTATAATCCATAGGTTTAGTGTGTACACAAAATATCAAGGCTATTATTATTAGGTAGCTAAATTTGCTTTACACTAGCTCAAAAGTGCATACGTGGGATTAATTTCTTCTGAATATATAGTATTTGGGGCACTCTGGCCATCTCTTGAGTCCTTAATCTTTTAAAATGTTATGCATTTTCAGTGTTTCTGGGAGCAGATCAAGTCACTGGCTTTTTCTATCCAGTTCCTTTCTCTCATGTCCTCACTTTGCCCACGATCCTGTCTTAGAAAGAAAACTGCACCGTAACTTCCAAGTCTAGATAACCCTGCACCACAGTACTACCTGTCATGCATTCTGCATCCTGAGACGAGACGTTGGCGCCCACCACAGTGCTTGGCTAGCCCTGCTGTGATGAGGACATCCTCCAACCGAAGAGATGTATCATCCAGAAACACTGTCTCCTAGCTTTTCGCAAAACAACTTCAGGGGAACATTCACATGCCTTGACCTGAGAAATCCCTCAGGCAAATAGAATAAGGTAACCCTGTCACTTAGCAGACACACCCAGGGGAGAACATCTTAAATGACGAACACGAACCACGAAGTGAACGGAACTAATGAACAAAAAGTTCTTTAAACAGAAGTTCTCCCATTTTCATTTTCTTAATAGAAGCAAGAAAACAAGTGTGTCCCGTTAACATTCCTCTTCCTCCAGTCGATATACAGCTGGGAAATAGTGATATGTAATTTTCACGTGAATGAGCACACTGATTGCGTGCACCGGAGGGACCAGAGAGGGGGGATCAAAGAGGGGGGATCAGAGAGAGGGGATCAGACAGGAGGGATCAGAGAGGGGGGATCAGACAGGAGGGATCAGAGAGGGGGGATTGGAGAGGGGGGATCAGACAGGAGGGATCAGGGGGGGGATCAGACAGGAGGGATCAGAGAGGGGGGATCAGACAGGAGGGATCAGAGAGGGGGGATCGGAGAGGGGGGATCAGAGAGGGGGGATCAGAGAGAGGGGATCAGACAGGAGGGATCAGAGAGGGGGGATCAGACAGGAGGGATCAGAGGGGGGGATTGGAGAGGGGGGATCAGACAGGAGGGATCAGAGGGGGGGATCAGACAGGAGGGATCAGAGAGGGGGGATCAGAAAGGGAGGATCAGAGAGGGGGCAAAGGCAGTCCCACAGCCTAGAGACGAGGGTAGGAGGGGTGCCGGAGCCTCTGAAATGAAGTGCAAGGTCCTCCCCTTTTTATAAATGTGATAAAGAAAGTACCTTTTAGCGATGGCTCCAATCTGTTGTTAAAGCAGAGTAGAATTAAATGATAGACACCAGTCACCCACTCAATTATGAACATGAGCCCCTTACCACAGAGCACCATGCTGCTCTTTATATCCTTTGAGTCCGCGTTAAGGAATCAAAAACCAACTTCAGTTTACTCCTGGTCCGCAAAGTCCTTTGTTGTCTCGGCTGCGTGGCTGGAAGTTCTGGGCTCTGTGTAGCTGGTTTGGAAACTTGACTCGTGAAATTACGAGGCCTGTCGGCTACCACTTGGAAAGGGACATTTTCATTCTTCAGAAAGTCTGCAACCAAACAATACAGAGAAAAAATTTTTTTAATTAAAATATTAATTCATTTCACACACCACCCTTCAAGTTGCACAGTTTTGAAACTTGCCAAAGAAAATTGAAGGGAAACAGAGTATTGACGGCAGAAAACGTTTGCCACATGTAAGCTGTACACACACGTATACAAAATGTGTACTATATCTATATTATAGTGAGACATTGTTGCTGTACCCATGTGAATTAACCTCCACAACTAATGTAGCCACTAAGTGTTATTTAGCATGAAATGAAGCAGAGACCAGGTAATAAAAGACAGTTGCTGAGAAATAAAAACACAGTGTTAGCCGTTCTGACCACATCTCCGCCTCTCTGCTCCCGCCCTCCAGACACACTGATACTGGCGAGGTTTAGTGTAGGGACCTTCGTGGTCCTCGCTTTTCTGGGCCTGGCGCTTTAATTTCAGGTCTCAACCCCTCCGGAAAGCTGACTAAGACAGGATCTACACATAGGTAGCTTGCCCGCCACCCAGGAGTTCAAGAACAACTTCATGTGGTTGTTTTCCTGGGTCCTTCCTTCTCTGTCACCTCCCCGGTACTCTCCAGCCCCACGCTTCCCCCGTTCAGGTCTCTGCCCGGTGGGCTGATGCTTCAATGAAACAAGCGGCTGAAGGACTCAGAGAGGAGAAGAGTAATGGGGCTTTTCCATCCTTTTGCAACACAGATTTCTGATTTCAGAGGAAAGCTCAGCTTCATCAGAGTTTGTGCTCCGTGGGTTCCCCACGCTGCCGCCGCCACGCGGTGTGTGGGGACAGTGCCCCGAGAGAAAACATGGAAAAGCCCTGGGCTTTTAGGTGGTGGTTTTAATTGTGGGCTTTTGCCTTCATGAGCCTGTTGCATTTTGGATCCTGAAATACCTGGCCCTTGTATCGTGATGTGCTCGCTGCACTTACTGAGACGTCCGCGCTGATTCCATTGTGCCTGGAACTGAGACTCGACCTTCTCATTGCAACTTAGTAACGAGCATTAGGAGTGGATATGGTGTTACTGCCACTTTTTAAAAATGGTCATGGTATCTCATGCATCTTGATGTTGTAAAGAGTAAATATATGATGTTTGTTCAAAGGGAAGTCTCCCATTTGCGATGTCCCAAAGCTCACGGCAGAGCTTGTGTGACTGAGGTCTGCCGCCCGTGCTGAGCATCGGGGTCCCTCCCGTGGGCCGGTTTCGCTCCAGAGGCACACACACAAAAGAGATTATTCTCTTGCATTTACAGACGTTTACCATTGTATTATCAGTTAAATCACATTAGTTTGTCTTCTTCAGAGTGTTTTCTCAGGTCTCTTCCTGCTGAGTAAAAGCGGAAGCTTGGATATGCAAGAGTTAATTGACCCCGCAGAGCAGTCTTTGAGCAAGAGCTTCCATAAGGAACACTCGATTCATTAGTGACTTTCAGGTCACTCTCTTTGGCCATCACACGTGATTTCCGTCTGCAACAGGAAGAATAAAACCGTGACCCGGAGAGCACGCTGGACCTCTGGCTGGTTCCACCTACACGCTTTACTTTTGCCCCCCGGAGCCTTCTTGGGGAGTCACGCATTTGGTGGTAGAGCAGGCTTTTCTGAAAAAGGAATACGCTTTTCTGAATCACTGATGTTCTGGTGTCTTTCACTCTCTCCCAGCTGCTGTCCTTCATTCCCAGGTTTCTTCTCTCTTTGCACAGGTGCCTGACCCTCGGGCCACCTTCATGTGAAGTGGGACCAGACGGCTGTTCTTGGGTGTGGGCACAGCCCTGTGTGCAGACTTTAAAATAGAATCCAGCCACTCACCCCCCCATCCCCTGACTCCCACCCTCAGCGGAACTGATACAACCACATGGTTCCTCTTGTCTTTCCATCTTGAATGTTGGCATTTTACAAAGAGTCTCCCTTGGACATCTTACTTTTCATTATTAACTTCATTTCTAGGTCATTGTTAATTCCCTCATGAGTTATCACTTACCTGCTGAGTGTCTTACATCTCGTTTGAGTCCTAACTTTCCTCGCTCACCCGGAGTTATTTCCTCCCCACCACTTTCCTACTTGTCCCAAATTTCCCTCCAAATAAACGTGCTCCAAGAAGACATGGGCAGTTAATTGCTATTTCTGATTTAAAGAAAACAACAGCAAATACTCTGTCTTTCATTTTATAGCTCTTAAGCCACCATCCACCAAGAACTTGGAACGATTTTATTTGCTCTCTCTCATTCTTTAAGCCACTTTATTGAGGTCTGGTAGCCATACAAACACCTGTAGGTACTGAGTGCATGCAACCCGATGAATCTGGAGAGACCACACGCCTGGGAAACCATCTCCACAGCCTATGCCTCACACCCGTCCACCACCGCCCCACGTTCCCTCCCGGCCTCTTTATTTATTGTTTTTGTCATAAGAACATTTAACATACGCTCCACATCCTTATGAAAATGTCTAGTGCACGGCGCAATGTTGCTCTCTCCAGGCCCAGCTGCAGAGTGGACCTCTAGGCTCATCCGTCAACGGGCACAACGTATCAGTGTACAAGACGGATTTTCTCTCTTTCACTGGGAACAAGGAATCTGAAAGACGCAGAAAGAATCTTTAGGATAAATAACCATTTCTTCAGAAAAATCTTACCCAACAAAAACATGACTTCTTTTAAATCCCAAATACGGCGGCCCGCTCAATTCTAAGACGGGAGTAAAATCCTAACTGAAAAGAGTTTGCGAAGTACGCTGCAACTTTCCCTAAGCATTTATAGCAACTCTGAGACGTCCCAGTGTCCGTGCCATTTTCCTTACTGTTATTTCTTAATTTAGAGGGTATATGCTCTGCCTAACAACCTCTCCTTGCCCATTGCTGTGTGGCATACATATAAAGTATTTTAAAACTCAGCAAGACACCCCATTATTTTCGCATTTAAAGTCACAAGCACGCTAGGATGGAATACAACCACTGCATGAGAAGCAGGATTTCCGAGGTAGGCTCGTCTATCACACGGTCTAGCACACATTGCTGCACCAGGTCCTGGAGGCTGTGCGTGGGGGTCCTGGTGTGGTTTCACGGGCCTCCTTTTTTTTTCCTTATTAGATAAATATTCACACAAACTTCTTTCTGCCCGAGCCTATGGGAGGTTTATAACAGACACCATTTATTCGCCACTTTCCTGCAAGGCGAGGGCTTTCCGTTTACGATGCTCGAAGTGTTTGTGGGTTAGGTACAATGAACATCATCCCCTTTTTATCATTGAATAAGCAGATGCTCAGAGATGGTTCAAAGCGCATCTACTTGCAAACAGTGGAAAGAAGACAGACATTGTTATCTTTCTCCAAGCATGGGGTCTTTCTGCTCTGTCATCTGTGTGCCTAGTTATGGTATTTATGGTAACAGAGGTGGACTTTAAATCATCAGACATCTAGTGAGTGATAATGCTTCACTGCTGTTAATATCGTCGATAACCCATTATTTAAAAAAAATGAAACAAAAATATAAACACGTCTGGTGGTAATTTACAAAAGGTATTTGATGTAAAATTAGCATTTCTAGACCCAAATTGTGGACTGCTTCAAAAAAGATGTCAGATGAAGCCCCTAAAATCTCGCATCACTGAAGGTACTTGTGGAGAAGTGATGGACAGTGGGGCTTAAAAATGCAAATTAGATACAAGTAAAAGAACACGATATTCAACATATGAAACCGATTCTGAAGTCTCCATGGCAACTACTAAATGTTAAGCATAAATTATGTGATTAGTTATCAAAGATGGCTTTCTTTCAGCCTAAGCAATTTCTAACCAGATGATGAGACAGCTTCCCCCCCCCCCAGAACATCTTACTGAGTATACCTCTGGAAAATAATTAAAAAAGCTTTTATCTATGATAGGCAGATCTGATTAATAATGCTGGGAAGGAAACACATTGCTTTAATATAAATGGAATCTGGGACTAATCTGTACATTAAAGAAAATGTGCTTGTATTAGTTTTGGCCACTGGGGACCATGATGACCGGGCACAGGGGGAAGTGGGGGGGGCTGTTTTTATACCCTAAACTCCAGCCATGAAATACACGCTTCAAATAGTTTTATTCTTTACATTATTTTGTGGGATATACTTGCACATACGTGAGTGCGTCTGCATTCCATACATTTTCTTGAACAACTGCTTATTATACCTCGGTTTCCATATAAAAAGAGACCATGTTGTTAATAATAAAATCATAGTTTCTCATGGGTTTCTGCAGGACTGTTTGGTGCATTTTACGCGCGTTCGGATTGATTTATCACGTGTGCCCTGCAATGGAAATCATTTAATACACAGTTCCATGCAATGCTATGGAGACACATGTGGGGGCATGGCCGTCACTATTTCAGGTGTCTTTTTTCATTCCTGTCATTTTTGGTAAGTTGAGCTCTGTGAGATCTAGACAGATCAGAGGAGCTGACTCAGACAGTCTATAAAAGGCTGTCAATGCAAATTAAATTAGATACCAGAGAGTATTAACTTTGGGTCTAAAAATTACTATATGAAAATGAGCCAGACGAGAAGGAATGAGAAGGCTTTCTCCTGTGGACTCTCTTCTGTGGACTCTCTTGTGTGGAATTTCCTTTGTGGAATTTCTTCTATGGAATTTCCTTTGTGGAATTTTGTCTATGGAATTTCTTTTGTGGACTTCTTCTGTGGAATTTACTTTGTGGAATTTCATCTGTGGAATTTCTCCTGTGGACTCTCTTGTGTGAAATTTCCTTTGTGGAATTTGTCTATGGAATTTCTTCTGTGGACTTTCTTGTGTGGAATTTCCTTTGTGGAATTTCTTCTGTGGACTTTCCTGTGTGGAATTTCCTTTGTGGAATAGGCCCACTCCATATGTGTCAGTAACATGATCGAAGCCCAAAACAAATCCATTAAGAGTCACAGATAACAACTTGATACAAGGACAGAATAAATTGATGTAGTGACATAGAAAAGAAGAAAAAGAAGCTTGAGCATGTCTAGCCAAAAATTTAAAAAACTTCCTTTCTAAAGCCCTGGCCGGGTGGCTCAGTTGGCTAGAGCGTCATCCCAATTCTCCAAGGTTGCAGGTTCAATCCCGGTCAGGGCACCTACAAGAAGCAGCCAAGGAATGCAGAAGTAAGAGTAACAACAAATCCATGTTTCTCTCCCTTCCTCTCTCTCTCTCTCAAATCAATCAATAAGTAAAAAAATGTAAAAAAAAAACCCAGAATTTTTTTTTTTTTTTGGTACATGCCCCTAGCAGGAACCGAACCCAGGACTTCGTGGTCCGCAGGCCGATGCTCCAACCGCTGAGCCAAACCAGCCAAGGTGTTTTTTGTTTTTTGTTTTTTTTTAATTTTTTCTTTATTGATTTGAGAGAGAGAGGAAGGGAGAGGGAGAGAGACAGAAACATCGATGAGAGAGAACATTCATTGGCTGCCTCCTGCATGCCCCCCACTGGGGATCAGGCCCACAACCTGGGCATGTGCCCTGACCGGGAATCGAACTGGGACCTCTTGGTGCCTGGGTTGACGCTCAACCACGGAGCCACACCAGCTGTGCAAGAGAGTTAATTTTTAATTTCCAGGAATAAGCAACTGTTTTTAATTCTATTCTTCAGATTCTCTCCTTCAAGCGCCTCCTGCCCACTGTCTGTGGCCGGTCCTGCTCGCTCGTTGTGACCTCTGGTCTGCAAGCTGGAGCCCCAGCCTCTGCTGGGAACCTGGCATCTTCCTTTCATTGTTTCCGTGGCTCTGTTCGTTCTCTTCCTCAGCCTTGAGGGGGCCTCGCCTTTGTCTTCACGTTACAGACTCACATTTCACAAGTGTTAATTTCGCTTTTATTTTGTCTATTGATTTTTTTTTTTTTTACTGTTGACATATTGATTTTTCAGTTCTTTTCATTTATTTAACTTTGCACTCTTTCCATTATTTTAAATTTCGCAGTAGACCCTCTCGTCGCGACTGGAGTTCGCCGATCCCCCCGTATCGATGGTTCAAAGTATTTCTAGACAGCGTGTCCCTCGTGTGGGGCGGTCAGCAGGTGGCAGGAAGGGGTCAATATCCGTCCTTATCCACACTCAGGCTTCTGGTACTGTGCGGCTGAGATTCCGCAGGCGGTGGTTTCAGGCTGTTGGAAATCGCTTCTATGGATGCAGGTGTTTATTTGAACATTTCTCTCTAGAGTCACAGGGTGTCCCTCTCTCTTTTATTTCCAGTACTTCTGCCCATTTCTGTCTTTTAATGAGAGGAGAAAAGATTTTTTATTTATGCATATCTGACCATTCACCTGAAAGTTTGTAACCGTTTCTGAAACGTTTCTTTTACTTTTTTGATATTTAGTGATCAAACATAAAAATGATGAACATAAAAATGAGTGCTTTGATTTGAGTCCTCACCACGGGTCAGGTCCTGTTCTTAGAGCTTTATATAATAACCCCGAATGGCCTTGTACAACAGGTGCGGTCCTTACCCCAAGTGACGGTACGAGAAGAGCGACTCAGACCGAACCACTAGGTGACGTCCTCAAGCCCGAAGCTGGAGGTCAGGACCCGGTGCCAGCCCAGGAACGGTGGCGCCGCAGTCCAGGCGTCAAACAGTCCGCGGGGCGCTCCATTCGGGGACCTGCCCCTCCACGCCCCCTCATCCAGCCTGAACCGCCGCGCGTCCTGGCGCCTGCCCCATGGGCACGCTGGGTTGAACCCCTGGCTAGAGCGCTCACTCTGATTGCGATGCCAGTTCAGGTCTCACCGGTCCCTGTCCGCAGGTGAGCCAACGTCCTACACAGGGAGGGTTCCTGCCGCAAACGGCATAGAACATTTTCGCGAATGTTTAGCATATTGTCCTGGATAAAGGTTCATTCTTTTGCTATATATTCTTAGGATTATTTCCAGAGACAGTGCACCAATGTTAATTTTTATTTTTATTGAATTTAATGAGATAACCCAAGGCAAAGATACAAGATACACACATATATATGTATTGAAATACACACACACACACACCCCAGATATCCAACACTGGGAAAATTGTTAAGTAATTTATTCTACTTATATAGGATAGACTATTTGAGAACATATACAAATAATACTTTCAAAGAAATTAAACACCATAAAATGATTTTATGGTTACAGTTAAGCAAAACAAAACAAACGAAAAGAAAACTGGATGCAGCGTCATACAGAGAAGAATACAGTGGTTTACCTCCCCCGTTACCCACCTCCAGCAAGAAAAAGAAGAACAAGAGCTAAGCCAAGCGCAGTCCTGGAAAGCAGAATCTCACATAGGAAACCGTGTTCTCATCGAGCGGTGAGAACGTGAGCCAGCCTTTCTGTCCGCGTTGGGCGCTTCGGCAGGTTCTCCAGACATGTCAGGGCGTGGCCTCTGAGTCCTTCTGACACCAGTGGTGATGATCGCGCAAAAGGGAGTGTGTTGTGGAAGCAAATCTCGCCCCTTAATTGCCTTGAAACTAGCGCACGGTCCGGCTACCGCACTATTCCTGGGTAGTGCGCAGCCTCTCACAACCCTCGAGGTCCAGCAGCGTCACAGACGCAGGTCTCCGCAGAGGGGCTCCTCCCGGGGTGCTCTCCGGGTGAGGTCTGGGCACGCAGCAGCTTTGGGGTGGAAGTGGGGGCTCTGTGTGGTGACCGTGTTGCCCAGATGCTTTGATGAGCTCAGGAGAGTGAGGACACCCTCCTGAGAAATCACAGCTTCTCTGCTAGGGGGATGCTGGCAGCTTCTCCGCTCCCTGGGCCAGTGCCAGGACAATGCCAGCTGAGGCCACACTCAGGGGAGCGTGTGGACCAGACCACTGTCAGGACACTCCCAACCTGAGGTCTCAGACGCACGGAACATCGGTCTGGGAGGTTATGATTTCAAAACCCATTTGCATGGTCCCGCTCTAAGGCACTATAAATCCCAGAGGCTGCTTCAGCAGAGTGTTTTTCTTCAAAAACACAGACTTTCACTTTGGAGAGATGGTGTGTGCGCGGCGGTGGGGGGTGGGGATACAAACACTAAGCGGAGGACGCCAGGGTCACAGCCTCACTGCGCTCCTTCGGGACCCTCTCGCTCGCTATTCGCAGTCCGATTCCAGGCCAGAATTCCGGGATCTTGGACGCCTCGTATTTCTTGACCAGCTTTGTGAAGCACTGTGAAACGAAATGATGAATGGTGCTGATGCACTCAATTTCAACATATTGTAACTTGATTGTCAGTACAAAGTTTATGATATTTTGGATTAGAAAAAGCATCGAGCTGTCCACGAAATGTGTGGCTGGAAAAAGCACCACGTCCCTCTTCCCAGAGCCTGATCCCGGCAGCCCGCTCCCTGCGGTGCGCGTCCCGCTGCTGCGTGCGTGGGCGGTCACGGCAAGGCCGGCTCATTTCACGTTCACTGACTGCACTTGGAAACCTGCAGACCCGCTCAGCTCTTGTCAGTATCAAGAACCTTTCCATATACATATATTCTGCTTTTTACGTGCTGATAACCCATCATTCTTAGTACAATGCCTCGTGATCAGAAATGGCAATATTTATATATTTTTCTGAAAGAAACGTGAGGTTTGCTCCTCGTTCCTGCGATCTTAGGCACCGCCGGCATAAGGGGTCTAGTTCCCAAGGGGTGAAAGTTTCCACCAGGACGCACAGTGACTGCATCGATCTGGATGCTAGGCTGCCCCTGGCCGCTTACAGCTGCGCGCGCCCCTGAATCCACAGGCGCCCCTTAAAGGATAGCTGTGCTGGCTGGGGTCACTGATCCTGAACAGCAAGGGGAAAGTGGACCGGTACGCCAACGAGGTAAGGAAAAGCATGCCTGAGACGCAGGAGGTCTCCTAGGGAGTCTCTCAGTGTCACCATGCTCTGTGATCCAAGTCAATGAGAAACTAGAAGAAACCATTTCAGGCAGGACAGCCAATGGGCCAGGTCTACAGAGGAATGAAGTTAGAGCCCCAATCGGGCAAAGGACCACGGCCAGCTGAGGTGCTTGCTGAAGGAGAAGGGTACAAAGAATAGGAAGTGACAGATCACAGTCACAAATACCAGCCACAGCCTCGAGACCAGTTACAAAACTGAGGACTGTAATTGCCCTGAATAGCTCTTCCTTAAATTTCCACATGTATATATTCGTGTGTACACATATATACACACATAAAAATGTCTTTGTTTTTCTTCCTCTCTCATTTAATATAAGGTGTATTGACCTTATAGATTATATCATATTAAGTAGCATTAACTTGACATACTAGTACTGAACGTACGAATGTCAAGAAGACTCAACGTCAAACACGGACGCGGCGTCCTATCCTGGGGAAAGGGTAATTGGGCTTTGGTTGTATGCTGTGGAGTTGTGTCATATCAGGCAGAAGTGTGACTTTGTTATTGTTTTTATTTGGAGATTCGGTATGGTTTAAGGAGATAGGTATGCATCCAAGTTGATAAGGGGTGGACTTGTGAGGATTAACTTTGTTTGTCAAATAAGATGGTGCTTTTGGATAAGATGACGCTTAATTGGTAAATTTTGAGCAAACAGATTGCTCTCCACACTGTAGGTGGGCCTCATGCAGTCAGCTGAAAATCCAAGTAGAACGCAATCATCAGACTTGGGCAAAAGGGGATTTTTCAGCAGACAGTCTTTGGACTTCAACCTCAGGGTCACTTCTCCAAACAACTTTGCTCTCCGAGGCTTAGGTATAAAATCAGAAAAGGGAAATGTATTTCTGATCAATAATTGAGCAAAGAGGAAACACTGATTATAGAATAGAGTCTTCAATGTCACACCGTTGACTCAGTAAAGCTATGGCCTCAAAGCACGGGTCGTTCCACCTACATTATCCTTCTTGTGTTTTTGCCAGTATTTGGACGCGAAGTCAATATGGACAACGTCTTGAAAAATTTGCATTTGTTTCACTTCAAGATAAAAAACATAAAAATAAGGACTTTTTTTTTTCTGATCAGCTGTCTAAAAAAGAATTGAGTAGTAAAGAATAATAATGTTTTCATATTTTTAATTAAAAATTGTGTAGTTATTACTGAATGATGTTAGAGATCAGGTCAATCTAGATTTATTGAATCCATGGGTGAAATTTAAGAGTTAACTCTTTAATTCTATACTTTGAAAAAATAAGGGTCCTTTAAATATGATAAACATTTGAAAGTCAGGGACAGGGTCTCCTTAAAGCTTACTGTGCCTCACTGCAGTGGGTAGGTATCAAGTGTGTGCTTGAAACAGATTACAAATCAGACATTTCTGATGTCTTATAGTTTATCAAGATTGCATCAGGTAGTAAAAGACCCTGAAAGTAAACTAAATTAGTGGCTTTCAAAAAAAGTAGACTTTTTATAGGATGATGTTGCTAGGAGAAAATCTCGAGAAAAATGGTAAACAGGAAACTTTAGAAGTAAGTAGCATTTCAGGAAACTGTGAAATGCAGAATGTGGCTCCCTGTTATGTTGTAACTCAACACCAGGACCGTGATGTATTAGAGACGCAAGCTGAATCGAGCACATAGCCTAATAGAACAAAAGCAATTTGCTTTATCTGACTAATTGAGGCATAAATAATTATAATGATCAGTCTTGTAGAAAATAAAAAATACTCATTAAAGGTAGGGGGTGAACAGGAGTGCAGTGTTAATTTGGTTAACATTCCTAAACCTTATTGACTTTTAAATGGCCATTCTTGATGGCCAAAGTTCAAGATTCCAGAAAGACTTGGCATAGTACTCAGCATCTACATTCTACAATTAACAAGCTCAATTCTATTAAATAAAGTAGACTTTAATGTATGTCGGTGGACTTGGGAGGTTGGGATGAATAAGCAGTAGGCAATGTCATCGTAATCCCTGTAGGCAAAGGTCTTTGAGAACACAGGATGGTGACCAGTACATGAAGCAAAGCACAGTGTTGAAGTGTGGGGGGAATGGGGCTTATGAGAGAGATTATTACCACCCTCTCGAAGAAGAGATCTCCTGACTTGGTGACTGGAATTCCACCAGAAAACAACAATCTTAATCTGAAACATTTCCTGTCGGTTTACGGGGGAATCACTCCTATCAGAGGTGACACAGAGCCCTTGCATCATGTCAAGATGAATTTCCACATGTTCTCGGAGCTAGCTGGGTAAGAAGCAGACCAGAGGATGTCTGTGCACCGAGGGAGGGCCAGGCGAAGAAGAGAAGGGGCAAAACTGAGCGTGCTGGACAAAAATAGTTTTCTTCCTTCCTACTTCCCTTCTTTGCCTTGGGCTAAAATGATAAAATCACCACATGGAAATTAGAACCATCTGTTGGCAGGATAGGGAACTGGAGAGAATTTAGCAAGAAAAATAGAGGATAATGTATTCTAGAACTTGTCTCGAATCGTGGGAAAATATATACAAAATGCCTGCTTTTCTTGTCAGAGATGTGTATTGTGTTTTACGTACTTAGTTATATTTTCTAACACTTTCCTTTCTTTTAAAATATTTTTCATTAGTCCAGTCACAGAGTTTATTCCAATTTATAAAGCCTGCTTCACCCAGGAATGTTCTCTGAGAAGGGGTTGAATGATGTGTCATGATGCCTATTACGAGATGGTTTATAATGCTTCCTGATTAAGAAACATCTCAGTAGCCCTGGCCAGTCTGGCTCAGCCGTTGGAGCGTTGGCCCGCACATTGAAGGGTCGAGGGTTCGACTGTCAGCCAAGGGCACATACCTGGGTTGCAGGTTCAATCTCCAGCCCCAGTTGGGGTCGTGCAGGAGGCAACCAATCGATGTGTCTCTCTCACATCGATGTTTCTCTCTCTCTCTCCCTCCCTCCCTGCCTTCCTTAGACTCTCAAAATCAATGGAAGAATATCCTTGGGTAAGGATTAACAAAAAAATAAAATAAATAAAAATCTCAGTAACTCATTATTCAAAGATTCTGGAAATGTAAAAAAAATACAACTTGAGCTTCTGGGTAGGTAAAAAGAAAAAAGAACAAAGAACAGAAAACATGGTAATTACGTTGCTTTATGGAGTTCACTTTTGGGAAGCCAAGAGTCTGCATTTGCTTACTGAGTCTCCTGGGCTATGTCCCACCAGCCGCAGTGGGCACGTTTGGTAAGTGCCATGATCAGAGTGGGGCTGGTCATTGCTGAAGAGCTTGAATCTATGTTGAAAGCTTTCATCGGGGCCAAGATGTTAAGAAAATGGTCTAATACAAGTGCCTTATCATTGGCATGGACAGAAGAGCAATACATTTAGAATAAAACCTGGTACAGAGTAAATACTTGAGAATGCTTGCTATCGTTAACAAAAACGAAGGACATGTATTCTATTATTATCTCAATAGATGCCCAAAGAGAATGAGACAGAATCCAATATTCATTTCTGATAAAAGCCCTCGACAAAGGGGTTTAGAGAGATGGTACCTCAGCATCATAAAGAACACATAGGTCAGCCACACAGCCAACATCACACCCTATGGTGGACAGCGCCCAGCGTCTCCTCTCAGACCAGGAGCAGGACATGAACGCCCACTCTCGCCACTTTTACTCAACAGCGTACTGCATCACCCACTCAACAGTTCCTTCTCCATCATATTTCAGTTCAAACCTTTCTCCATATTTTTGGTTCAAACTGTTCCCCATTCTTCTGTTTTTAGAGTTATTTTTATCAGCAGTGGTGAACAGATGCCATTTTAAACAGCAAATTAGGACGTTCCACCTTGAATGTGAAGTCGACTGTTTTCTTATGTGTATACATGTGAGGGTGATCACGTTTTCAGTGTTTGAAAATAGGTTTCTGTTCAATTATATTTAAAAAATGCGATACATTCAGATAAATGAGATCAAGGGAATTTATATAGTAAATGCTCCCCCTCGTCTCTGGACCTGGGAACTCCCGGGACCCCGCGGCACACAGCAAGGCAACTGCTGAGGGAAAGAAACTGAAGATTCCAGGTCAGTGCAGCCCCGGGAGTGTTCATCAATTCCCTCACAAAATGAGAAGCTACCGACCACGATCGTTTGTGCAGAGACTTAGGAGTTCAGGGAGGTAGAACTGCTCAGCGAACTCACTCTCTGCCGCTCCCCAGGCAGCCAGAAGCCATGGGGGTGAACTAACTGCCCGCCTGCCCTTCGGGCTATAACCTGCAGCCAGCACCCTGGGACAGACAGCCAAGCAAACATGCCCACAGCCCAGCGGGAAACATCTGTGATTTCTGTGCAAAACAGCCCAGGTACTAACTAAAACGGGGAAATAATGCACCCTCTCTTTGTCTGCTCATACATCTGGAATGCATCCGGACCCTCACTCAGCTTGGCGTCCAGCCAAGTGGATGTCACAGACCAGCAGTGAGTCAGGACGGTAGATGGCAGTCGGTCAAGGGTGCGGGTGTTTCACAGAAGACAGGCGTCGGTAACGATTAGGAAGGAGCTGCATTTGCCAAGGTCATCAGAGGCAAAGGAGGATGGAGCTCTGAGCTGGGACTCTGAGTGCTGAGCGCAGGGCCCCACAAGCCCCCTGGGACCTCCGCCCTCGCCACCTGGGACTGCAGCCTCCTTGTGAGAGACTCTACTGTAAAGGATATGCTTCAGAACAATGCTCAGTCCTTGCTGGGGTTTTTATTACTCTGGGCTTAGTATGGTTCCCAAAGTATCATAAAAGAATACATTGATGCCATAGGAGCTCCGTGGTCCCCAGAAAGGTTTTGGATGGCTGGTATTTACTATGGCGTACATATTGCTCCCAAGCAGGAGTGGGAAAGATGTTTCTTCAAAGCCCAGATGCCTCCTTGGATTATGAAACTGCACCGTACTGCATAAAATAAAACTGAATTCAGTGCAAGGTGTTTTAAAAGAAAATGTTATAATTCGGTGGCAATCCATCAAAGATTAGTTAGGAAAAGGGAAGGTATGTCCAATATCCCTGCTTGGAGACCGCTAAGTTGTCTAATTGGTGATGCTTTATGCAAAAAATATCTTTATATTCCGTGTTCTTTTAGATTATCCACCCTGATAGTGGGTGTCAAGACCACATCAGTCAGGACCCTCTTATTCTCTAGGCAATGCTGTGTAGCCATTCTGAGCACAAGGCCTGACTGGTATTCATGATGGTATAATTTATATCAGCACCATAGATCTCGCTAACTTCCTGCCATGACGTTTTGGCCAGCATTGCAATCAACATCTCCACCAAATGCTCAGTTTTACTGAAAATACACTTTATCTTCAGTACTTCCCTCTGCTCATACCCCTCACCCCTCATGTGTCATTCAAGCCTCCAACAGGCAGAATATAACACTGTTCGTTCTCCTATCTGAGACACTTCAGCGGGTAAAGCCCCCATTATAAATTCAAGGGGAAGTCTTCAGTGGGTGATATGTTAATCATATGGTATTTGTCCTTCTTTGTCAGGGTTATTTCACTAAGCATAATACCCTCTAGGTCCATCCTTGTTGTTGCAACTGTCAACATTCCAACCATTTTTATGGCCGAGTAATATTCCATCGTATATACGCACGACTTGTTTTTATTCATTCGTGTACCAGTGCACCCTAGGTTGTTTCCATGTCTTGGCTAGTGTAAATGATGCTGCAATAAATACAGGGAGGCAGATACCCTTTCAAATTAGTGCTTTCAATTTCTTTAGGTAAATACCCAGAAGTGGAATTGCTGGACAAAGAAATAGAATTTATATTCTTTTTCTCTTACACTTGGCATCTGGGAAGTGGCAGACATATCTTTCATGGGAAAACTGTGATGGCAAAGATTTTCCATCATAAAGCCAGGGCGAAGCTGACATTGTTATTTCTTTTGAGGGGACTGGAGCCATCCAGCCCTCTGGATCCAGCCAGTGTTCAGATACAAAGGTGGGAGTCACAGCACCAGTGGCCTGTGTGTGGGCCTGACAGACACTGGGGGAGACAGAGTGGCCTGGGGATCGGTGCCATCGTGGCTTCAGAGGCGGAACTCTCTTTGCTGCTCGTCAACAAATCAAAAGGAAGAGCCGGCAGCTCCGGAAGAACGCTGTGGAAGTCCACCCGCCTATGGGCGTGATGCACCACAGTTAACGAGACCCTCTCCAGTGTGGCTGCATGCTGCACGCATTTGGCTGGGAAACTAGAATAAAACCAGGTGAAGACTGAAGCGCCATGTATGTTCAGCTTTAGGAAAGTGTTACTATTGAAAACAAAGCTTTTAGAGAAGACGGCACAGCAATTTACCTCACCGAAAGCAAAGGGAGAGCTGAAGGAAGTGAATCAGGGCAGCTGCGCAGACGTCCTTGGACGGCCTCGGCCGCAGGGAGCATCTTCCCAGGAGACGCCGTGTCTCATTGGAGCATTTGTACTCTCTGCCCAGCGGAATGAAGTTGAGAGGGTCTATAATGTCACGGAACCTAAACTTGGGGAAACATTCAGAAGAACAAACTGATCATCTAGCGGGTGAATTTTGTTCTGTAATGGTACTTGTGAAGAGAGGTTCTCTGCAAGGGGACAGATTGAGAACATCCGGGAAAACATTTGGGCTGAAATATTTACACATTTCAATAAGAAAATATTTGAATTGTGAATGTCTCTGCTTGCCACAATATTCCCCCTGGGCTCACCAGTCATCTCACATCTGTAAGAGGGACATATTTTCCTGTGGTCTACAGAGGAGAGTCAGTGAAACTGTCACCTTTTTCAAATTTATTTGCCATAAATGGTCTCTGAAGAGGATTTCACGTAATTTCCTATGAACAGATTAAAAACAGAGGAAGTATCTTCTACACCTGGCAGCCTTCAGAGAAATACCCGTGTGTTAGCAGGAGACACGTTGGCTAAGCACCTGCACGTCACCTGTGCTTGCTGAACCTGTCGTGGACGTTCAGCTCCGGTGTTGGCTACACTCGTCGTGAAAATTCGACGTTGCATCAAAGACAAGCAAAGACGAGCAAAGACAGATGGCACAGGTGAACATTTTAAATATTACGTGTAGACAGTGGATAGTGAATATGGAGAGTGAATTAGGAAACCATCCATGACACATGTTGACATGCTTAGATAAATGACCTAGAGCATCAGTGTGTAGAGTAACGAAAGGCAAAGGAGAACCAAGAGGGTCCTTATTCATGGGACACCGAGTGTGGGTGAGGTCCTCCGTGTCCACGAGGCCTCATGTTGTACGCTCATTAGTGACATCTCTCTGGACCAAAGTGTTTCCTGTTGAAGAAACCCGGACCCAACCCATACCTCTCATCAGGGTCAGCAGAAAGCCACAGGTGCCAGCCTTCCCCGTCCTCCCTCTCTCTCCCTCCTGCTGAGCTGTTTCTCATCCTTAACTCTGATGCCCAAGCTACAGCTGCAGCAGGGGCAGCCTGGAGAGGACCACGCAGCGACGAGACCTGTGCCCCAGCCTTCGGGAGTGTGCACTCCACTCACAGCCAGGTCATATGTGAGACTCCCTTGTAGGCACCAGGACCCAGGGCTAGAGAAGGAAGCGAGAAAAAAGAGAAATCCTGAAAACCGAACTGTTTCCTCAGGAGGCCAAGTGACCCTGGAAGACAGTAAGATTTTATTGGCCAATGACTAAATTAACTGGAGAAAAATTTAGTAATTTTCACTATTAAAAAGTTCTTTGAGCCCTGGCCAGTTTGGCTCAGCGGTTAGAGCGTCGGCCTGCGGACCAGAGAGACCCGGGTTCGGTTCCCGCTAAGGGCACGTACCTCGGTTGCAGTTTGTCCCCGGCTCCGGTTGGGGTCGTGTGGGTGGCAGCCACTTGATGTGTCTCTCTCACATCGATGTTTCTCTCTCTCTCTTCCTCCCTCTCTCCCTCCCGCTCTATCTGAAGATAAATGCAAAAATATCCTCAGGTGAGGATAAAAAAAAAAAAGTTCTTTGAGCTCATGTGAAAATGGAACTTAGTTACACAATGATACTGTACCTTTCCACACACTGAGGTTGTGGAAGTGAAGGAAAAGCCTACTCTGTGTTTGTGTAACGAAATGAACAAAATTAGTAAGACATTGAATGGCAGCGGCACTTCAGATACATTCTATTTTGTTTGCTATACTTCCGATATACAATGTATCTACAATGTAAATGTGCGAAATCTGGAGCTATCAAAAAGAAAACACCACTGTTAACAATAAAATTTGACCAAGACCATGGCCCAGGGTGGCGTATGAAGCCCATTGGAAGGGGCACACAGGGTCGATTTTACTGGAACACGAGAGTTTAAGCATCAAAATCATTAAGTGGTTATTTGAGCCATCTCTGATGACTGTCACTTGCCTCCTTGTTTTCTGACTTCCCTCCTGCCCATCTTTCAGTGTGCTGGCCCGTTGGATTGAGAGTCCTGTGGCAAAGATCTCACTGAAAGTCGCAGTAACACGTAGGACTTGGGTGGCAGACGCCAGAGATAACCACCGATTATATAGAAAGAGGTGAAGTCTGCATCACTGGAAGTGAGGAGAGCCAGCTTGGGGCAGAGCACCAGAGTGACTGTGCCTCTCTGATGGCCTGGTGGCCACTGAAACGCGTTCCAAAGTGTGTTTGGTTTCTGTTGAATCTTCTCCGTCGGAAGGGACCCCTTTACCTGCGCCTTCATTAGCGCTCTTACGGTTACACTTCCAGAGCACGATGACACCGATCTCCAGGCCACTCTGTCCCACCGAGCGTCTGTCAGGCCCACACACGGGCCACTGGCGCTGTGACTCCCACGTTCGTATCTGATCACTGGCTGGATCCAGATGGATGGATGGCTCCAGTCCCCTCAAAAGAAATAACAATGTCAGCTTCACCCTTGTTCTATGATGGAAAATCTTTGCCATCACAGCTTTCTCAGGAAAGATATGCCTGCCGCTTCCCAGATGCCACGTCCAACAGAACAAGGGTACAAATCATATATTTCTTTGTAGCCATCAACTCTTTAAGTTTATGACATGATGTGACATCCCTATTTGTCATGATAAAGTAAGTACTTTTACCGATGTCTAGAATTTTTGATGTTTTGAAGAGTAAAAAAATAGCCTGGGTATGTTCTGAATTGTACAGATTTGTAGAGCGTGTATCATGTCAGGCCTCGTGGAGAGTTAATTGCTACAGGGACACGCCTGCGTAAAATATTTTACTGTAACAGCAACAGCTTTCAAATCACTGCAGGTCACATGAAAAGAAAAATAAACTTTCGAGGCTAACCAAAAGAAAGTGATGTAATCTAATACAGCCCAGAGTGGCAGCCACAGTTTCTTTTAATACATACCGTATAGTTAGTAAAAGCTTTGCTTCTGTAATAAATCAAAGGTTTTGGCAGACTTAGGTCATATCATATTTAAATAATTCAGAGGAGGCAAGGAACACCATTAGAGCGGAAGGCTGGGCACACAGAGGCCCCCTGTCCTTCAGCCCAGGCCTCAGGGGGTGCAGGCTGTGGGTCACAGCTGGTGGGACCTTCGCCCCAACTTCCTACACAGACCGGGGCCTCCGGTGAATGGCCCCCAACACATTTCCATGATTCCACTGCGTCCTGCCAGGCGGCGGTCCCCTGCTGAGTGGCTCGTGATCCTGGGCACCGTTCCGCCCAGCTTCGCAGTGGGCAGGTAGAAAGCCCACGGACACTCAGCGCGTGCAGAGACCCCTGAGCAGTTCGCTTTGGATGTGTTTCGGTTTTTTTCCTGAGAGTTTCTCCTGGGAGCGCTTGGCCAGGAGGGGCGGTAGGGGCTCCCTGAACGACGTCAGGGCTCACACCCCGTCCGCTGTCCCTTCTTCAGGAAAGCTGGGTACAGCTAGTTTGCACGTAACCCCTTGGTCCTCCGCCATAGATGCCATAGATCCACAGCTCTGCGTTTCAAATCCGCGACAGTCCCCAGGGCCCACTTCCTGTCTCGTAAAAACGGGTGTCAATAGCTTTGGACTGTTCTCGCGTGAAATACTGTTCTAAATGGAGCCGAACGCAGCCACAGAGTTGAGCCCACGGACCTGCCCACGTGGCTGTGGACCCGCGCGCAGCAGCAGCCCCGCATTTCGCCTTTATTGTGATGCATGGTTTTCCTCATCACTCCTGAATGATGCTCTACGTGGGTTTTCGGTCAGGGTTTAAAATACCTCCCACAGCCCCGCTCGGACCGAACAGTCGGGAGCGCGCTGTGCAATGCGCCCTAAGACTTTCCAAGTAAGGGTTGGGGCGTGGGCGGGGCGTTGCTCCATTTCATCGTGTTGTAAACGTGTTTTTGGTTTGTTTGCTTACAAAGGCATGCCATGATTTCAGTGAACTGTGGGCTTCTATCAGACTGCCGGAGGAGAGTATCTACCTTTCTGGAACAGGTTTCAGTGAGACTGTTATTTAAATATTTAAATGGAAAATTCCAGCATTTAGTGCCGGATAAAGGGGAGAAGGAATATGAAGGAACGGGATATTTGATTTTGCAATTCAAGCTGCACTCATAAATTGTTTCCAAATGATGGAAGAGTTTGAGCTCAAGATCCTCGATGAATTTGCATCACTTGCACTAACAGAAAGAATAGGTTAGAAAAAGCAGCCAAAGGCAGTTGCAATTGAGGCTAAACAAGGCTAGGAACCAGTAAGCGGTGCAGACCCAGGGCGATCCTAGACTACCCAGATGACAGCATCCGTGAGCATTTTCACGAGGCCGACTTGAAAGCAAAAGTGATTAGAACTACAACAATATAATACATACTAAATTTGGGAATTAAGGTCTCACAAATGACCACTTCTGTACACTTAGCTCTGATTTAACATCATTTTTTATGTTTAGTGTATGTTTTGTTTCATTTAAACTCTATTAAACTTTTAGCCATTTCCTAGGTTTTTCTAGACAGACAATTGCATTTATCAATCTATTTTCCCATTCTTTTCTGTAATAATCATACATCCTATGTTCATTTCATGCTATTCATTGGCTATATATTTCTGAATCATTTAAAATAATCAAGATGCTAAAAATCGTTAGCGATGCTACATTTTAAAAGTCCTATCCCCAGGACTGTGCCATAGAATAAAATTCTAATTGAAGATACATATATTCCTAGTTATGAATAGGAACTACCCTTTGGTTCCACATTTGGAAAGTTTTTGCTTTTTTTTTTTTTTTTTTTTAAATCAGGGCGTGCATTTAATTGCATTGAGTAACTTCTGAGATAATGAAATCTGTCTGTTGGGTTTATGTATTATAGAAATAGACTCTCAAATATAACATTAGCCTTGCATTCTTGGCTGAAATCCTACTTGGTCTTGGTAGATTATTTTTTAATACACCATCAAGTTTAATTTTCTTGTATTTTAATTTAGTTTTTTTTTTCAGTTGTAATCTTAATTAGGATTGGTTTATCATTTTCTGTTCTTGCACTTTCTTGCAGGGTTTAAAATAAGCGTTACTACATTATCAATGCACTGCTTCTGGTATAACTGAAAGTCAAAATCAAAGCCCCAAATTATTTTTCCTCAAATTATATAGGTCTTAAGTTCCTCTAATGTTCAGCAAATTTAGCATCGGGAAATACGAAAGCATGTCTCCACTTGGCTCTGAACTGTATGAACACCTGCTCAGCCCTGCAAGTTCATAAATGAACCTACTCTCCCATTTATTACTTTTATTTTAAAGTGTACATTGAGGGGGCCCCTGCACAAAATTGAGGCTCAAATGTCCCCAGAGAACCTGTCCTGAAGATCAAAGCTCCCACTCTGTCTCCTCCAAAATGTTTCCCGTTCTCCAGGGGCAGGCTTTGCAGTGGACTGAGGTCTCCTGTGGGTGTCCCCGTAGAGCTAAGTAATCACATGGTCCCACCGTGCCTGAGGCTGTGACCTCACTCCCCTGGCCTCAGGACCTTCATGACCCTCTTCTCTAACGTCAGTGTGATCACTCGAGAACTGGGGCTGGGGGCAAACGGGGAGCTTGGACCCACCGCAGCAGTGGGGTTGCTTTAGGGGGGATCGGTCCACTCACACAAACTGAGTTGGACTCACTTTAGGGGGGCTAATATGACAGTAAGGAGAGAGGGGGGATTTCTACCCTTCTGCCTGCATCAGTCACAGACTACAGTCCCTGAATCCACGCAGGGCCATGTTCCCAACACGGAGAGGGTACAGGTCAGCATGTTGAGGTACCGCAGGAGCAAGCGGGTGTGAGAAGGACCTTCTGCGTTTCCTCGGTCCCCTGATGACACCTGTGAGCACTCACATCCTCTCGGACACAAAGCCAGGGGGTCCCTGGTCTTGTCAGTTATTTGAGCCAACATTGCCGTTTTGCATAAGCGAGCTTGTGATGGACTTCTCCTCCCTGTCACTGAAACAGTCCTGGCGAGGCTGACGTTGGAACGTGCACCAGATCCAAAGGGGCGGAGTGTCCAGTCTGGGACCCACTAACGTGGTGCACACAGGAGGAGGAGATGCTCTCATGGGAACCAGCTGGGTACTCTCTTGCCTTTTGTGACTTGAGATTTGAGACAGGGGTCTACCCAAGGGGAAGCTTCGGGAATAGAGTAAAAAATATATGAGGTCGCTGGGATACGTCGGCTGTGTGTTGAGAGCTATTGCATCCTACAAGACAAAAACAAGTTTTAAAGAAAACGGCACATCCCACAGCAGAGAGAGAAATGTGCAGCCTGGCCCATGCGGACTCTGCATCAGGCGGGCACTGAGATCAATCTTCAGTCCTTCCAGGAGCCAAGGGCTCTGCCTTCCGATAAAGGCAGTGTAAGTAAATTCCGGGGGAGCTGTGGTCAGCCGTGGCCCTGAGAGTAATCAGCAAACTCAGCCCTGACACTGTCCCTCCTGTTGACCTCTAGGTAAACCCTGCCAGGTAACCGTAAGGCTTGCTGTAAGTTCGCCGCTGACACCCATCCTGGAGGGAAGGGGTCATGTCCACCCCGGCTCCTTCCTGTGGCATCTGTTTCCAGGAGAAGACACCAGGGGCCGGGGGCACCAACCCTGCCAAGGTGGGTTTTCTCAGTAAGAGAAACACAAACGCTGGGCTCTAGATCACATGGGCCGAGATCTGGCAACTCGTTTGAATTTTGTTTTTCATACATTCTAAGGAGAAAAAACTGTGCTTTTAGGAAAGATCCTATCCATTTCTGGCACCCAGGCTTGCGTCTGCTCAGCACCCCGGGTGATTTGAGGGGCCCAGAGTTAAAAAACAAAGTCACCATGAAGTCCTCCTCTGCTCCCTGAGTTACCTTCAGATAGCCACAATAATCATCGGTTGACTTGGACTCTTTCCTTCAGGGGCCTGATGTGTCCCTGTGGTTGCCAGCCCAGGTTCATGCACATGGCAGAGTGCAGGTGAGGGTTCTTGGTGGTTTCTGCTGGTGGCTATGCAGATCTGTTTTCTTCCGGGTCTCTCCCTGAATGGAGAAGGTTCGCTGAGATCCCTGTGGACTTGGGCATGGCTTGTTCACTGGCTTCACTGTGACTTCCCCAAATATCACAGGGGAAGGCTTTTGTACTGGGAGAGCCCCTCACTTTCTAGCAGCTATATTGCTACCTGGACAGATGAGTCCGTTTCTGTGCCAGGAGAGCATCAGGGCTGTCCTAGGTTCCACTGGGCGGGTGGCTCCCCCTTTCCTGCACCCTCGTCCATGTGTGCTGGACTGTGTTTGTCTGTTTCTGATTAGTACTACGGTGCTGCACTGATCACTAGTGGAAGGTGAGAAGACCCTTCTAGGAAGAATGCATAATTGCAACATAGCTGGAAGTAAATGAAGCATAAAATGTTCCAGGAACACAGAGGTCAGTATGTTTGGAGTTCTGAGTGTGAGGCAAAGCATGGTGGGTGATGAACCAGACAGAGAGGTGATTCTAGGAAACGCGGGGCTGTGAAGTCTAGGGTACTGACATTGGTCTTTATTCCATGGGCCTTGGAAAGGCATTTCCTTGCCAAAATGCCTCAATCAACTATATTACAGATAACAGGATTATGAATGGGAATGAGTCAGAGATCTAGAGGATAATTCAAGACATTTACAATCCACAATAATTCAGGAATGGTTGAGGAGAAGGGAGGGTAAGTGGGGAAATTAGAGAATTGTGTAGATGAACTCAAGACGACTTTATACAGACCGTGCAGAGCATTAGGGTGTGGTGTCGGCGTGCATTCCCAGGTCTCCCACGTGTTAACATGGACGGAGAGTCATGCCCCGAGACGGGACCCTGCAACAACACCGGATTTGGTGACAGGGAAGATGTCCTGAGTTAGTGCTGTAGATGTTATATTTGAAATGCCCTTGGAATACCCACTGCACCTGCTGGTATGTTGGGTGTGCATGGGCTGGCTCCTTACAGGAGAGGGCCAGTCTGGAGATCAAAGAAGTATTGAGTCAAGGTGAAAAAATAAAAACAAAACGAAACAAAACCACCTATGCCTCCTGCTTCCCAAGTGGTACGCAGATAAAAATAAATTCTATTCTAGACCGAGATACTGAATGGCTACCCAGATCCCAAGTGTTCCTTCTAGGCACAAAACACATCTTCTGTGTCAACAAAAATCCCTTAATGTGACAACATATACAATTTTAGAATGTATACTAAGTCTACATTTTAAAAAACACTTTAAAATATCTCAACTGCCTCGGAAGAACAGTCAGTGGAGAAATATGATAACCTCATTCCACAGGAGTTTGGGAAGCGTCCGTATGTGACCGTCACTGAAATGCATTAGTGGTCATTGCCACTGCTCTACAAGCAGATACACTGAGAATCGGAAAAGGCACAAGACCTCTAGTTAACTGTCTATATCTTGCTTATGCATTTGCACAAATATCTTTAAAATCATTTTACAAGAGTACTTAAAACTATTGTTTGTTCTCTTCAATACTGCTTATTATTATGTGATGATGGGTATATAGTATTCCCAACGTTTTCAGTTGTAAACAACGATTAAAAATAATTCTTATACATACCATGTTTTTATTTGGGGGATAAATACTTAGAGGTAAAATTACTGGTGGCTAAAGGATGTCGCATTTAAAATTGTGGTCCCCAAAAGCACCTCCTAATTTTCCTTCCTGATATCTATGTGCCTATTGGTCTACTTAAATGTTTTTCAGAAACAATTTGAACATTTTTTCTTAGCTTCAGTAGTTGAGTTATTGACTTTTATTATCAAATTACCCTTTATAAGTTGGGTTCCAAATTATACCCCCGGATGAAAGATGCGAAACTGACTGTTTCTCCAGCAAGCAGGGTGTTCTCAGGCTTTCTGACGTTTGCCCACATTGCGTCTGGAAAAAGGCTTGTTGGTTACATTTAACATGACTCACAGTTACAACACGCTGAGTAATGTTGGAGAGTCATTTATAGTTCTTGTTCCGTGAGCTGTGTTCTCCCTCTTTGTCCACATTTTCTATTCGGTTATTATTACTTCTTTCTTGGAAAGCGAGTTACTTGTCATGGAGATTAGAACCTGGGCTTTCTGGAGCTCTTTCTGCTATGACAAGTGTCCTATGAGTCCAGCTTGTTTTCCTTGATATCAACAAACAGTTGTTTCAGTACCTTTCACTGAATGAAGTATGCCTTTGCGATCGGTGGCCATCCCTGCCTCCGCCTATCGCAGCACCCTGCCAAGCCAAGCACACTGCGTCCTTCGCTGCATGTGTGTCTGCTGGTGGGACTGTCATCACTACTCCTGCTTTCAGAGTGCTTGTGAGCATTCTCTGTGACATTGTGATCAACGTGTCTTCCCAATCTGTGGCATGGTTTAGATATTCTGAATCTGTTTTACTGGTTGAATGCATATTTTGAATTGTTATGTCTCTGTGGTCAAGATGCCTCCTATCAGCCTCCATAGAAATGAATACAATTATACGGTACTACGTTAAAGTGCTATCTTTTTGGTTCCAGATGTAAAAGTCTAACAATTCAGGTTGTCAGGTTTTATATGTCAAATCTAGTGTATTTTGTCATTGTAATTTAAATGATTAAATATTTACCTCCAGTTATTAGTATGCAGTTCCTATTGGATTTTCTCATTGCCTGAAGGTTTTTCTCAGTATTTCCCAGTATTAGATTTCAAATCTGTGGGTATTTTTTGGAATGCAAATGGTGTCATTTAGAAGCTCAATCCTTTCTGCATATACTTGATTCCAGACTTATTGTTTCTTCAGTCTGACCGTAAGTGATAGAACTTATTCACTGAGTTTCTGTTACATGAATAGATGCGAAGAACCTAATGTAAGGCTCACTCATTTTTCACTCGACAAGTCCTTCAGCAGAAAAGAATATATTAAGAAACCACAGTTTATAATAAAATCCACTGAGGAATCCATGAGGGTACTTTCCTTTTTCTTTATGATCTATGCAATTTGGTATCGAGAGACGTTTATAAAGTGGGAGAACTGAGATTATTTAGCAAGTAAAAATGAATAAATGGAAAGATAAAATGACTTATAATAGACGAAAATGCATTTTGTTATAAAAATCATTAACTGCCTCAAACTAGCTGCATAGAACTCAGACTCGGAAACTCCGGGTCCTGTGTCTGACTTGCCATCCATTTACATCCCTCCTCTGTAAACGTGCTTTGCCGTCTAATGTGCTGTTCATCAATTTGATTAGCAATTTCGGTGCAAAATCTAACAACTTAATCATGTTGACAGGAGTGAAACAAAACTACAGCCGATCCTGCCCAGAGCAGGGGTGGGCATGCGGTCTCGGGCAGCTCAGGGCTGCAGGCGGGACCCAGACGCCCCTCAGTGTCCACTGCACTCCCTGGGGCGGGGGCCAAACTGGCACTCGTCAGCGTCTCCATGATGCTCAGACTCGTCTACAGGAGAGCACAGTGTGAGTGATGCCCCACGCTGTGAGGGAGACTCTGCACGACAGCCTGAGGAGCTCCGCTGGTTCCCTCCCAGGGGAATGGAGGAAAATGTATCCATGTATATCACACACGCACACACACATGCACATGTACACACACACACACGCACATACACATGCACACGTACACACACACACATGCACGCATACACACACATGCACACGTACACACACACGCACATACACATGCACACGTACACACACACACATGCACATACACATGCACACGTACACACACACACATGCACGCATACACACACATGCACACGTACACACACACCTGCACAGGTACACACACATGCACAAGTACACACACACACGTACACACACACACACACCCCAAAACCCTGAATCATTTAAAACATCTGAAAGGGTCCTAGGAGCAAACATCAAATAAAGAAACATCTATTTAAAAACTTACAAAAATTAGCCACGAAAGATAAAAGCCCATGGTATTTGAACCAGGAAAGCACCCTCCTCATCCCTCCAAACGCAAGAAATGTGATTCTACTCCAGACCGCTGCAGCCAAGAGCTCGGGGCCGCCTCCCACCTCCCGGCCGGTGCTCTCTCCCCTGCAGGACAGCACTCAGTGTCTCCTATCCTGCCTTCACCCCGCTCGGGAGGCGAAGCCCTGTGCAGTGCGAGGGGAGCTGGGAGTCTCTGGCCCATCACCACTCACGGGATGACCTTGGGTACAGCATGTTGAAAATACTGATTGCCCTTCTCCTGGCTCACAGGACAGTGATTCTTATATCAGGACAGATAAGTCAAGGGGATGTCAGTCTTCTTAAGCCTCCTCTGCCAAGTTGTCAGCTCCCAGAACAAGGTCGCTCAGAGGAAAGCTTGGCAATGCCCCTACTCCCAGCTCCAGAGCCCCGGTCTGAGATGTCACCTGTGGGGGGGCCAGCCCCAGAACCCACAGCTCCACATCTTCTCATGGAAGAGGTACGAGATGTGACAGCAGGGAGCGTCAGACCTGAAGGTGTCCTGAAGTGTGTAGATGGCGGCGAAGGGCAATCGGAAGGAGACGTGTGGCCATGAGTCATATCTAACGACTGTGGATCCCCAAAATCGTATGCACCCCGAGACTGATTACTCAGCCCAAACCCCAAGATCAGGAACAAGATGAAGATGTCTGCTCCCTTCACTTTGAGTAAACAGAGATTCCATAAAGGACAGTTAGACAAAATATACACATAAAAAGAAGGTAATTTTTAAAATTAAGAAAAAAGGGAATAAAATATATTAAGATTAGAAATAACTAAAACTATTTTCAGATGATATTATCTTATGTATAGAAAATCCTAGAGACGTCATATATAAACATATGAATTTAGCAAGGTTCCAGGTTCATGATCAAAGCTAAAAAAAAAAAATTTCTTCTTATACGGTTATAATAAACAATCAAAAATAAAAATAAGAAAATATTTCACCACAATATCATCACAAGGATAAACTGGTTTGAAGAACTTATACTCAGAAATTTACAAACATTTTTGACAAAAGGCAATCTAAATAAATTGAGAAAATATCCTATATGTACGGATTGGAAGATTTAACATGGTCACAATGGAACTACATTCCAAAGTGATGTACAGATCCTAAGTAGTCGTTACAAAAATCCTGGGTGACTTGTTTATAGAAATTAAAAAGGGACACTAACATTCAAATGCAATAGCAAGGGACTCAGGACAGTCGAAACAATTTGAAAACAAAGTGGGAGGAATCACATTTTCTGGTTTTAAAAATTGCTACAAAGCAATAGTAATCAATCATTTGATACTGGCACAAGGACAGATATACAGACCAATGAAACAGAACCAGAAATCTAGAAATAAATCCATACATCTCTGGTCAACTGATTTTCTATGAGGATGTCAAGATCATTCCATAGATGAAGAGTTTGTTTGTTTGTTTAGTTTTTGTGAACAGATGGTGAAGGAACGACTACATAAACAAATGCAAATGAATGAAGTTGGAGCCTTACCTCACGCTATATACACAATTAAATAAAAGTGGACCAAAGACCTAAATGTAGGAGCTGAAAATATAAAACTTTTAGAAGAAATCAAAAGGGTACATATTGATGACTTTGGATTTTACAAAGAATTCTTAGATACAATACCGAAATTACGTGTAACTAAAGAAAAAAATAGATAAATTGGATTTCATAAAATTAAGTTTTGTGTTTCAAATGACACCATCAAAAAAGTGAAAAGGGGACTCACAGAATGGGAAAAAAATTACAAACCGTTTATCCTATAAGACCTTCTTAGGCTCTTGAATCTAGAATATATAAATAACTCTTAAAAGTCAGGAATACATAGAGAGCCCACTTCAATAAATAGGCCAAGTCCCCGAATAGACATTTCTCCAGGGAAGATGCACAAATGATCAGTAAGTACGCGTGAAGAAGCTAGACCTCATTAGGCATCAGGAAAACCCACGTCCAAACCACAATGAAACACCACTTCACACACGTTAGTCACACTATTTACAATCGCTAAGATCTGGAAACAGCCCAAGTGTCCATCAGTAGACGAATGGATAAAAAAGCTGTGGTACATTTACACAATGGAATACTATGCAGCTGTAAGAAAGAAAGCTCTCTTATCCTTTGAGATGACATGGAGGGACCTGGAGAGTATTATGCTGAGTGAAATAAGTCAGTCAGAGAAAGACAAATACCACACGATCTCACTTATTTGTGGAATATAATGAACAAGGTGGGCTGATGAACAAAATAGACCCAGAGACATAGAAAGGAGTACGGTTCACACCAACAAACCTCAGAGGAGGGGGGCGGAGGGGAGGGATGAGATGAACCAAAGAACTTATATGCAGTATGCGTAACCAATGGCCATAGACAACAATGCTTGGCAGGGGGTGGGGGGGTGCGGGATAGGGAGGAGGGTGTCTGGGGGGTTAAAGGAAAAGGAGAAACATCTGTAACAAAAATAAATTAATTAATAAAAGAAAAGTTTCATAACAAGTGTTGGTGATGCGTAGAGAAAGCAGAGCATTCACATACCCCTGGTGGCATGTAAGATGGTATAGCCACTTAGGAAGACTGTCCGGCAGCCCTTCAGTTAATCAGAGTTATCGTGTGACCCAGCAAATGCACTCCTAAGCTACAACCAGCACGTGTTCCTGTCCTGAACACCAGCGTGATTTTAACACAATGGGAAGCGTCCGGGTAACGCGTTTTGCGAGGACATCGGGTGACAGGGATTCTCCAGCTCTGTTATAATCTTATAGGACCGCCCTTGTACATGCAGTCTGTCCTTAACAAAACGCCATTATGCAGCACATGAATGTATTCAAGTCACTTATTACACATTCCCTCTTTAACAGCTTGGGATGCAGGTAAAGTATCATGATATTTTCTGCCTGTGTCTTTGTTTCCACATTGAAACTTACCAATAATGTAAAACAAGTCTATTTGGTCTATTTTTTTAAAAATTTTAACTTATCTGGAGTATTATTATAATTATATACCTTATTTATCTTTATCGATAATATAATTTTGATAATCATCTATTTGAGAAATAATTCTATATATCTTTGCTTTAGGTGTGAATCTTACAAATATTGTGTCTTTGAATTCTGTTACTTTTAAAAATCGAAAGCAAACTTTTTTAAAGAAAATGTTCATTAAAATTTATCTTTATGACTGATAATATTCAATAATTGGTATTTTTTATTTTCCACTTTTTTAGTTATTATTATTTCCTTTGTTTTTATTTTCCCCAGTTTTGAAGACTATTATTTCTAAGATACTGGTTGTCGTATGTGTTTTTTTTAAATCTTTTTAACAGCTTTTTTTCCTTTTGATTTTAATTATCGTGTGTGTGTTTTTTCTAGTGAAATAAAAGAATTTCAAGTTTTTTTCCCCTTTTCTTTGGCTAACATTTTACTAATTACTTTTCATCTAACTTATGAAAAAATGTCTGCCCATCCCAGACTTCTTTAGTCCGGCTCTTCAAGTTCGTGAACTCCTGCTGTTCGGGTGCTTTCCTGGCTGCTCCGTGACAGCTGAGTGATGTGGATGACATGTTCACCCGGATGTCCGTCTGAGCCTGAAGTGATGGAGTTTTGAGGAACAGCCTTGGTTCTGCTGTCTTCCCATCTGGGGACACCTGCTCTCAGAGCATTGAGGAAGACTCATTAGGTCACTGGAGGTGAGCCTGGTCTGCCTGTATCACCTTCCTATGGCAAAGCGTCCCGGACAGCCTGAGACAACTGTTCAAGGGTTTCCCAGCCCTCCTTTACTGCTGTTGTTGTTTTTGGAGAGTTACATAGTTTCGTCTAACAAATGTAGTTGCAAACCACAGGGTGTTTTTCATTCTCAAACTGGGTGGGGGAAGGGCTTGCCAAGGGATTGAAGTTTGGTGAGATTTGCCTCCTTTAGGAAGATGTTTCACATTTGTGTGTTTCCCCTTCTGCACTGCTGGTGTCTGCACAGAGCGGCTGCCAAGTGTCGGGAGGAGGTGGACGATGTCCATGGACGAGAGCAAGTCAAAGGTAACACCATCTCCCCATAACGCCACCGAAAATTCCTGGTGAGGGTGTGGCTTTGGGACAAAACACACACACACACACACACACACACACACACACACACACACAACATTGCTACATACAAAGTGTTTCAAGTTATTATTCTGATTGTACAAGGGAAGACACTGGGACGAAAAGCACCATGAATTCGGGGCCTGCATGCGGTGAGGTGAGCAGGACTGAAGAGAAGCCCCACTTTCGGGCCGTCTGATCCTGATGTCCACGAGGCTGGCATTGTTCCACACACCTCACTTCTTCCTGTCCTTACAGATGTCCCCGCGCTCACGCTCCCCGCCTTCCTCCTCCCCAAAATGGCCATTTTTAACCTCATTGCTAATGTTGCTAAGGATGAGTCTTCAGCCTCCAAGTGCATTCCTCTTGTGCTTCTTCATGGGAATACAGTTATAAATAAAAATCTAGCTTCAGAGCTGCTACCCAAATAGGTATTTTAGTAACATATTACAATTGCATTTGAAAAAAAATTATGTGTAAATTCTCCAAAATTCAGATACCACTAAGAGGACTGATCGTAACTTTGTTCGATAATTATTGGCCATGTGGAAAATGCAAAAAGGAATGTGTGGGTATCAACACCCCTCCAGTGCCTCCGTGGCCCAACACTAACGTCCGAATGACTGCAGTTAGAGAAGAGGGATACAGTATTATGATATTGTTTAAAAAGAGATGAGTTCTGTTTCCTGTCCGCATGGAGTCGCTCTGTTTCCCTCAGATCCTCCTCCTAAAACTAAAATCCCTGAACATAGCACCACAGACAGAAAGTCTGAGGGTGGGAAGGACAGGGGGCTGCTTGGGGGCCTCGGGACTGGAGGAACAATACCAAGGTGTGTTTACTAGGTCATTATTATTATTATTTTTGCCTCCCCTATACACCAATAGCAAAACTAAATCAGACAGGCAAGGCTGAAGTCGGTGTGGGAGAGAATCCACCAAAGCAACGATGCAGGGGTGGTTCACTGGGGACCTTCACTTCACGAGCGCCTCCAGGAGCAATGAGGTGGTCCACGGAGGTGTTTCTTCATGGGGCCCTGCGGGGGCCAGTAAAAGGAACATACTATCTAGAAGAAGCAGTGGGGACCAAGAACACAACCCCAAGTTCCCAGACACGAGGCCTGTGCGAGAGGAACAACATAAATAAAACTAAAAAAACTATAAAGGGACATGTACGGAAAAAATGGTACGCTTAAGATATAGTCAAGTTTCTGTAAAGTCAAGGACATAAACCTGTCATGAGCGAAGGGGAGATGCATTAAATGCGTATCATGTTAAATTTAAATGTTTTAAAAAAATAATCACAGCTAAGAAAGTAAGTGCCTGGCAGATTTTTGAACGGCCATACCTGTGTCTGGAATTTGAGTCGAAAACAAACTCAAGCCAGATGTTAGAAGGCAATAAAGGACTTCAACCAATAATTTATACAATAACCTTTGGATGAAGTTCCACCTGAAAAATTAATTTAACACGGGTTAAATATGAGTTTTGACATTAAAAAGAACTGTAGTTCAAAGACCATTAATAACAACTAAAATAAATGACAGTGTCTTCAGGGAGGAAGCATTCAAGGAGGTGTCCCAGAGGCCAACAGTCTACTTGCTATTCATTGACTTCTTAATTAATTATATGACGAAAGGAACAGTCTTCAAATCAATGAAATTTTCTGTTGATCGGAAATGAAGGATGGTGACAACATTAGGAATGATGCAAAATGCAAACGGACCTCAAGACATGGGTTTAGGCACATTTTACAAAGAAGTCATTGCTTTGATGATGGACGAAATTAGGAAAAGAACATGTTGGGATGTGTAGGAATTTGAAATCAGTGCAGTGATTCATGACATGTTTGTGTATTAAGCGAAAAGGCAAAGGCATGCAATTAAACTTGTTAGCAGATGACAACACTGAGCTCAGCAGGCCTACGGCAGGGGCTCCGCGTAATCTGTGCGTCAGCTGGTGTGTACGTATGTCTATGCGTGCACATAACTGTGCTATGCAGGTCTGTAATCACTCAGGCTAGCAGATGTGCTGACATTTATCAGGTTGTATAAAATACATTGAGCACAGAGGGAGCTGGAGACCACGGGGCCTCCAGTCCTACGGTGACAGGTGTGTGACCGTCCCTGTCCAGCATTATGCGACCAAGGCCTTGGTTCCCTGGCTCCACGCAACAGGTGACTGCTGGTGAGCAGAAGGTACACTACATCTTCCCTAAACTTTTTTTTTCACGACTTGGGTAAGGAAATGGAGTCTTAGGAATAAGATGATAACAGCAATAGTGAGACATTGGTCATCACACCATACCGAGAATTACATAGAAGTTATTTATTTCTCAGTGGTCTGTGCTGGCATTGTTCTCGTTTTCCGATGCTGACGTGAAACGCGCAGGGCGGTGATGCCTTCCCTGGCGTATGGTCAGAAGGCATCGTTTCTAGTTCTCAAGCCAGGCTTTCTCCATGGCTCCGCGGCCCCTCGACGTACAACCCCACAGCAGATGTCACAGCGACGAAGTGAAGGAAGTAATCGTCAGACACGACATCATCGATCGAGAGCCCTACACTGAATCCACTCTGTTCCTTTACAGACACATTGTAGGAGAACCAGGGCTGTATTCACGTGGCGACCGCAGCGATGACAGTCTGGGGAGCCGAGGGTCTGAGGCAGAGCTGGGCCTTCCCGAGCGCTGGGTCACAGGAAATCAAAATTACAATGCAATGATCCGGCTTCATTTACTGTCTTCGCATCCAGTGTCTCAGAAGGAAATATTGACAGACATCCCGGGGAATCGTGAAAAGTGGAATAGCACATTGAGCTCAGTGCAAACGGACAAAGCAGGAAGGTGGTTCTTCCCGGGGACCTGCCATCGCTTGCTTCTTCCGTGTGGGGTGCATAGCGCATGCGAGTTTCCCTCAAGCGAGGTGATCACAGGCGTAGGCTCCACGGGTGGGGGCACTGCCCAGATGGTAAGCTGTGGACGGGCCAGGGAACACCGGCAGAGGGTGTTCGCAAGGACTTCACGGGAGAGAGGTCAGAAACAGGGCCAGACCCAAACAGGGCAGTGAGCTTAACGTATCCTTGATTCTGCTCAGAACCCGACTCAGAGGGCGTCTCTGAATACGGAGGATGTTCAAGAGAACACCCCGATCTGTCATGTTGCCCCCTTGGCATCCATGAAGGACGGCAGAGCCAGGCAAACGTGGCAGGCTCCTCAGAGAGACGGGCGTGCGGCCGTGCTGGGGAGCAGACACGGTGTCCGAGCTCCTCTCCCGGGGGTTACACGTCTCTCTCTCCAGTGCTGTGCATGGAGGCCTGATAGGCACGTGGTAGGAATACCTGGAATGCGGCGCACCCTGGGGAGAGGCATTCTGAGCAAGATGAATGAATGGCTCCTTCCTTTTTGTTCTCACTCTACCTTCTTTTTTTTTAGAACAAAATGAAGGCGAGCGTGAGTCACGGTATGATGAACGGGGACAGAGGTTTTATCCTTAATATGTAATTTAATGCCTTGTTAGGATCCAAAAATATAATTTAGCTGATGAGAACTTGAATTCAAAATGCGTTGGAAAAACAAATCATAAATCACAGAATGCTGAGAGAGGAAAATTGATTAATCAATCTGTTGTTGAAAATAACAAACAAACTCCCTCAAAAAGCATCTCTAAAGTTCCAAATGAGGGGAAGAACTGTGATTGATGCGTTATGCTCACCCACTCAATTTTAAGAAAGAATAGAAGTGACGGCCTTGACAAATGAAGAAACTTGAGAAGACAATGGGAGTGAAATGCAAAGACCCTTCAGAAAGATGAGTTCCTTAACCTTCCGGTCAATGGAACTGCTGGGCGGGGCCGGAGGGACCCCTATCAGTGGGACAAGGAGAGAGGAGGCTGATTACTCCATGCGAATGCCTTGGGCTCAGAGTGTAACTGAAAAGGATGTGGCAGGCAGGACCCCACCCCCACTGTTCTGCAGGTGAAGGACTCACTGGGCACCCTGATGTCCCTTGTTTGATGTTCTTGTCATCTTATGGTAAATGCCACATGAATCATTTAAAATCTATTGGTTATAGCCCTGGCTGGTTTTGCTCAGTGGTTAGAGTGTTGGCCCTCGGACCAAGGGGTCTTGGGTTTGATTCCCAGTCAAGGGCACGTACCTGGGCTGCAGGTTCCCTCCCTGGCAACATGGGAGTCATGTGGGAGGCAACCCATTGATGTGTCTCTCTCACATCAATGTTTCTCTCTCTCCCTACCTCCCTTCCACTCTCTCCAAAAAAAAACACACCAAAAAATCAATGGAAAAATGTCCCTGGGTGAGGATTAACACCACCACCAGCAACAAAAATCCATTGGTTATAAATCTTTTTAAAATTTTAATCACGGCATTGAGAGAAGAGCAGGAGTCACGCTTGAAAAGTTCATGAGATCTTTCAGGAGAAGATCCTGTGGGACTCGCCAGTGACGTCTGGCTCGTCCTGTGGGGACCTCGGGGACTTGAGTGCCCTAGGCCAAGGGGCTGCTGTTTCTCAGGAAGCCGCTGTCTCCTGCCGCACTGGCATTCAGAGATGAGCAAGGCAAGTCAGGAAGGACATGAGCAACACTGGGAGGAAGAACCAGTCAGGTAACCCATCTTTCAGGAAGTGCCGCTGTGACAGCCACACCACAGCTGCGTGGCCGATCACAAGCCTTGGCTGCTGGCAGCGCTGGGCAGTGGTTGTTGACTGACAGCCTCCCCCAGGACCCGCGTTTAGTGACGGAGAATGGATTCCCAGGACACATCCCATAAACCCTCCCCATGGAACCCATCCCATGTTGCTGAGACAACTGTGCGCTCAATCAACCCAAACAGACACCAGCAAGGAAGGGAGGCGCACCCTTCACTCATGAGGCAGAACTGCACAGGAAGAGAGGACGTCTGGGGAACCAGCCAAGATTCACAGCATCAAATAACAGCTGCGGAGAGCGACGAAGTGACGGCGCTGGGACATCACGGGTCCTGGGGACGCGCAGCGGGGCTGACGCTGCAGTTCTGCACCGACACGGTCTCCAGCAGCCTGGCTGGCGTCTCTGCTTGCCCCTGGGGAAGCCGTGTCACAGACCCCCTTTCCTGGGCCACGCGTCCCTCTTGGAGGACGGGCTCCGCATCCTTCATCACCCGCGTGCATTGTTCAGGCTCATGGTGCCGTTTCTGTCCGCTTTACCGCCGTTCAGCATGCCAGCTCGGCGGCGTGGGCACAGCTGAGGACGAGGGGTGGTCGCCCCCGTACCCCAACTTGGGGCCAGCAGGATGTGTGCCACTCAGCGCTCTCTCCGAGAGGGGACAGGCTTGCACTCGCACCTGCTTGGCGTGCGCGGGCGTTGGGAGAACGTCCTCCCCGTGGGAACCCCCAGGCTCTCCTCCTGCGGGGCATGACCTGGAGGAAGGCCTGGAACAGCAGAAAACCCTGTGGGCTCACCAGACAGTGTCCGGGACAAGTTTCCTACTTGCGAAGGAAGCTTCGGGCAGTCATTGCAGTGACATTGCAGGGCACTGCCACTGTTGCCATCCACGTAAGGAACGTCTGAGGACAGAGAAATGTCACAGGGCAGCGCCGATGCCCGGTCACACGCCAGAGGGCATCACCCCGATGAGAAGTCGCCCTGAGGAGGTCGGCTGGGAACTTGGTAACAGACTTTCTGAAGGTGAAGGGGACACAGAAAGCGCATCCCTGGTCCCGGCGCGGGACGAAGGCAGTGCCCCTCGTCCTTGGTCGCGAGTTTAAACCAAAGCTCCCGGTTTTCCCCCTTTAGGGGTAAGTCTGCCGGTCCGCGTCGCCCAGGGGACAGAAGTTCAGCACATTTTCTGGCTCAGTATTGCAGAGCTTACAATTAATTTCACGTTCAATACTCCAATCATTGAAATGAACTTGAAAGGTAATGGGTACATGACCACGTTCAGGGATACACAAATGTATGTATTTATATATTTGACTCTGGACAGGTGGCCGATAAATGATATATGCTTTAAAATCTTTGGTTTTTTTCTAGGTGAATGGGAAACTATTGGAAGAGTTTAGCTGTCTGGGTGTGAAAGCAAGTCTTCTGTGACACGACGGGGCACTCACCAACTCGCAGTGGTGCTCTGAAGTCCACCTGCAGTCTCCATTCGCTATGCTGAAAGATGCTAAGCAGAGCCTCCTTTAAAAATGCCGCTAAAGTCCGGCCGGTGTGGCTCCATGGTTCAGCGTCAGCCCATGCATCAAGAGGTCACCAGTTTGATTCCCAGTCAGGACACATGCCCAGGTTGTGGGCCTGATCCCCAGTGGGAGGCATACAGGAGGCAGCCCATCGATGTTCTCTCTCATCGATGTTTCTATCTCTCTCTCCTTCTCCCTTCCTCTCTCTCTCAAATCAATAAAGGAAAAAAAAATTTTTTTTAAATAAAATAAAAAATAAAAATGCCACTGAAGTCTCAGATAGCCTGGAATGTCCCAATAATGGTGGGTATTCATGTGGCTGGACCCAGCGATGACAAGGAGGTTTCACTGTCCCCGTTCTTCAGTGACGTTTGCTTAAATGTCCATGTTCAGAGCCTGTCATCAGTCTCTTGTCCAGGCATCCCTGTAAGTGTGAACGAGCATGATTCACCCAAGGGTGTGATTCGGAAGGAGAATACACGCTGGGTCCTCGGAAGGAGCGCCCTGTGAGCTCCTCCATTCAAAGGACGAGCCCCTGCCCCGTGCAGGATGGGGGCTGCGCCCCGCGATCAGGCAGTGGAGGAGAAGGCAGTACCAGCCCCATAGAGACGGGTCACTGTGTTTGCACTCATTTCCCCGCGGCGGATTTTAACACGCTTGGGCGTCTCGGGGTTGGGTCCCGTGGTGTCGGCTGCATGCCCCATTTTCTCTCTCATCCACGATGCCTGTTCTCCAACCTCTGCTTCCTGGGCATGCCAGCACGAGAGCCCAGCATGCCCAACGGGCTGTTTTCTTAGTTCAGTGCCCATGGCCAAGGCTGGCAGGCACCCGCCGCAGCTGTGAGAACTCTGCTCTACGAGGCACTGAGCAGGTGATGACGGTCCCTAAACGCAACACGGTGCTCCCCAGGCCCTGGCACCTGCGCTCCGGACTCGGTCCCGGGGGCCCAGCTGGACCCGGCCCGGTGGCTGCCTGAGGGGCACTGTTCAGTTAGCCAGCTCCCTAGCCAGCCAGCCTGACAGGGTGCCTTTTAATCGACCCTGTCCCACATGTTCCCAAGTCCAGAGCAGCCTGGGCAAGGGCCTGGCGTAAGACCTCATCTCTGGCTATTTCACCCCAGTGCCAATGTTCTGGGTCCTTCCATGGTCACCTGTTGCTACACAGCCACTCCCAAATTCTTCCTGGCCTGACAGATTTCTTCTTTACTCCTAAGACTGTGAGAGACACATAAATGAACCAACATGATGTCTTGGCTTTTAGAACAGAGGGACTGCTGGCAGAGTGGGCAGAAATGTTTCTCACCTTCTCCTGCACCCGTAGATCGCAGAGGAGTGAGTCCGTGGACCCAGCCTGCGGGCTCCAGGCTGTGGACCCAGAAGGGGCTGCCAGCTGCTGCCCACCGCCCGCCCGCCCGCGGCACAGCCCGGGCTGCCTGCCCGTGACGTTCCTCAGCAGTGGGTTGTAGCTGCAGCACTGTGGAAAGGGGAGAACCTTGGGTTGTATGCAGCAGCCTGGTGACTTTGGGGACTGGAGAAGCACCGACTGTTGCTTTGCGAAGGGTTTGCTTACTCGGCGTCTCCTAACGCTGGGCGGGGAGAGTCCCAGCACCGAGCTCCAAAGGCTTCTCCAACTGCTCACCCTTCAGCAATTCCTTTGACTTTTAGGGCTCTTGGTGTCCCACTGGAGACACTGGTGTTGGAGTCCCACTGGGGACAGTGACAAAGCGGAGCTTCCTAACGTGTGAATCCCTGGGACCTCTGCATGCCCACCCCCTCGCCCCCAGCATGACGTCCAGCTCCCATCCAGCTGGAGCCCACCCAACCTTCAGCTGTACACATGGATGCACACACACGCACACGCACGAGCACGCAGCCCTGGCTGGTCCCTGCAGCCTACTTCCCAGATTCTGATTTACAGAGCACAGTACGGCCGCTGCCCACTTCACTTACAGAACGTAAACATGTCTTCACCTCGCACCAGCAGCAGATCGCATCTATTTCATCCTCCGACATCGACGCTTTCCCTGGGCACCCACACACACTTCGGTGGTTTCCTCAACAGAAAACAAAGTCCGTAATATTGACCCTGGGTGTGGATCCCCATCAAGCCCTCAGCTAGGGGAATCATTGGATCACCTTTATTCACCCCAAGTTAGGGTTCAGCACTGAATCCAAGTTGGACTGCCTGCAGCCATAAAAGGTCTTACTATCTTTAGGGAAGTCAAGTGGTATAAAAATACTTCAGTAGCTGGTTCTCCAGTCTGACTTAACTGGCAGTTAAATTTAACTTCTTAAGTGTCTTCTTAAGGAAAAGTGGTTCCACAGGAGCCTAATAAAAGTGAAGTGCCTGTTCTCACTGCGTTGTAAGAGCGTCCGTCTCTCTTTCCTGTCCTCAGACCTTCCTTTCTTTTCTCACGAGTCTTAACGTTGTTAGTGTCTGGACCCCGAAGGAGTCAGAGCCCGTGCGCACAGGCGCCCGGTTGTCCCCCGCGAATGTCCCGAGGGAGGAGTATCAGCAGCATCAGGGCTAACAGGTATCAGCTGGACGCTGTTTTAAGTGCCCATCACTTCCCCAACCGTCAGCAACCTTAGGAAGCAGACACCGTCGCTACCCTCTTCCACAGCCGTGGAAAGTGAAACCTAAGGACTTAGGCACCTGGTCTTAGATAACCAGGTGAGAAAGAGGCAGAACTGGACTAGGAATCGGGGGTCTGATGCCAGAACCCTGGCTCTTAGCCACGATGGTACACCACCTCTCCAAGCGCGATTCGTGTCTATGCCAACTGCCTGTGGCCTGACAGCAGGAGTTCAAGGGAGGGGCACGTCAGTATTCATCTCCCAGGGCACGGCAGCCGGTGTGCCTTTGGGAAGGTGTCAAGGTTGACAGTCTCCACTAAGCCTTCTTTCCCAGTGCAGAGCAGGTCTCTATGATTGTCTGAATCCGTCTCCTCTCCACGCCTTTGCTATAGGAGGTCACAGGTGCAAACCCCCCTTTGCCTGCAACGGAAACGCTGCTTCCTTCAGGCATTTCTACCCCTTCACAGGCGAGCACTTCTCTCTTTCCACTTGTAGCTAATCTTCCTAGCAGCCCCAAATCAATTTACCTTGAACCAATAGGTATTTTGACATGAGACGGGTTAGTGTAGAAGGCATTAAAACCAGGCTGGCAACATTTAAGTTTAATCATCGATTTAATAGAACACTTCCCTGGGGTCGTGGGACTGTCACTGACATTAAACACGGTTTAACTGTTTAAGGGCCATTAATCTGGACCGCAACGCATACTGGATTTCAGGGACAGACTAAATTAAGTTGGTGTTGCCGGTGAAGAGACACTTACCGTATTTACTTGAAGAGAATACAAGGAGATGAACACAAACAGTCATGCAGCACTGACACCTAGAAAAACAGGCACGGAGTTGGCCCGGAGGGGGGGCAAGATGCACGCAGACGGAGAAGGCAGAGTGTTTGCAGACCCCTTTTCAAACAAACATTTGCAAAACATCAATTTTCTGTCCCGGACCTCACAAGCTTAGCTCTGAGAGAAAACGGATGTGCCATGAACTTCCACAGTTCTTTATTGTCTTTTTTTTTTTTAATATATTTTTTCTTTATTGATTTTAGAGAGAGGAAGGGAGAGGGAGAGAGAGACAGAAACATTGATGAGAGTGAACATCAATGGGCCGCCTCCTGCATGCCGCCCACTGGGGATCGGGCCCACAACCTGGGCATGTGCCCTGACCAGGAATCGAACCTGTGACCTCTTGGTGCATGAGTCGACGCTCAACCGCTGAGCCACACTGGGCGAGGCTTATTTTTAGTGTCTCTCTTAACATACAACTTTGTATCAAACTGTTTGCAAATGTCACCATTTCTCTGGATGGCCTCCCATTTCCTGGGGACAGTCCTCCCCTCCTCCCCTCCTTCAGGGCTCGCCCCAGCTTCTATTCCCCTCCTGTGGATTGTCTTTGCTCCTGTGCATTAAAGAGCACAGGTCGTGTCTTTGAGGATATGCTCTAACCCCCAATGGGGAAATAAGTGAATGCATGAAAACTTCAGGCCAAGAAGAGAGAGAAAAGATAACCAAGCGACAGAAAACGTCTGATGAATGTCACAGGGCACGGGGAAGTTATTCCCCGGTGACATTGCGACAAGAGTGAGGGACCCAGCTCAGAGGTGAATGGCTACCCGTGAGTCCACGCAGAGATCTCCCGGACCCTCGGGATAAAATCCTCCGCGATTCAGACCAGCACAGGTGCAGACGAGGGCTGCAGCCCCGAGGAGTCAGGCAGACCCGAGGGAAGAGGCGGGGCCTAGAGGGCGAGGGCGTGCTGCCACGCAGTGTGGCGTGCGTGGCCCGGCAGGTCTGAGAGAGGGCTTGGGCCACCACCTCCCACATTCTGGGGACTGGACACCGTTCTCTGTAAGGGGGAGAGGAGGAGGTGCTCCGCTCCTTCCCTGAAACAGATTTCCAACCATTCTGGAGAAATGGGAATTAAAAATACGGATAAAGTTTCATGTCACAAAAATAACATTTGATTTTTTGCAGCCAAGTTGTCAACAGAGTCCCACACCTACTCTGCGCAGAACAGTCCAGAAACGCGAATGGCTCCTACCTCCGCCGCCGAGTCAGCCGCCGTGGGCACCCCGACACCCCGACACCCCTCTTCCCGGCTCCCCCTCGGCACCTGGCTGGTGTGTGAACAGCGAGCAGCTGCGCTGTCCGGTCACCTCCGCGGAGCCCCGGGTCCCCGCGCGGACCTTCGCGGAAGACGCCTCACCACGCGCCTCGAACACCTGAGTGGCTGCAGGGCAGGTTCTGAGGACCCGGGAGGGACACGGGGGTGGGCTGGCTGGCTTTTCTGTACAGGTTTGGGAGTGAGAGTGAGGGAGATTGGTGGGACGGAGACCCGTGGTTCGTTCAGGATCTTAACGGCTAAGAAACTCCCGCTGTCGGGAAACTTTGCGGGCACCTTCCGAAGGTAGTATCCAGTGCGCAGTTTTATCTGGGTTTGAATTTGCTTGCTGCCAACCCGTCTCCGTGCAGAACATTCTAGACGTCCTCGGCGCTCGGACTGTGGCAGCTGGCCTTTTGGGAACTCCCTTCCAGGTCAGGCTGGGTCGCAGCTGAGAGTAAGGCGGCTGGCACCAGGAGCCAGGCCCTGAACACGCTTGCCACTGAAATGTGCATTTCCTCTTTTTCTTTGATAAAAGGACCCAAATGTGATCTTAAATTTATGCTCCAAACACAACCATCTCATCGAGGTGTGATCTCCGCTGGGCCAAAGGGGTTACCCCTAACTCCATTATTAGCTCTGAATCTGAGCCAATTCCGTTAGAAGTGAGGAGAGGGTTGCTAGAAGCTTCTGAAGGAGTTATTCAACCACAGTGAGTAACAGTGACTCCCTCTCCCTTCGGATATCAAAAAGGAACAGTGCCTCCCAGGTACTCCCACACCCACGTTCCTTCAGCAAAGGAGACCAGGTTTGTGTTAAAGCTGACCGCTGACACAGAGGACGAAATGCCAGCTACCTGCTTCTCCACTGACACCCTTGAGCTGTGCACCCGTCTGCCCTGGCACTGCCCTGCCCCCTCGGCCAGCCCGGTGGCATTCGTCTGCAATGCCTGCTGGGAGTCTCATGCCCACATGGCGCTGTCTTGCTGCCTCTATACCACTGCTGACCGGGACTGGCCATACGTTTCCCCCAGTCTCTCTGCCTGGTGGATGTCACCTGTGCAACGCTGTGAGTGCGGCATTCTTAGGTTCAGTCGTTGACATGTTTTCTACATCTCCGTGGTTACTGGTCTAATCCGTTTATCCTTTGGTTGTGAATTTAACAGAATTAATTACCTAAAATCGTCTATTTTTAAAAGTATTTGCACATACTTCTGCATAAAAATCTTTCACATGCCAATCCTCTCTACATATTTGCTTATGCTATCTTTCCCGTCTGCTGTTTTGTATATTTGCTTATATTTCTGACTAGATTTACTTGGTGTTTACCCACTTTGCCTGATTTTTAAAGATTAGCATCGGCTTCGAATTGAAAAACTTCGTGTTCATTGTTTCCTAAAATGTATTTTCCGTTATTTTTCCTCTTCTCCCTTAGGGTTTTATTTTAATATTTTTTCTGTCTTTGAATAATGTGTTTATTTCCTGTTTTTTTTATTTTTATTTTTTTATCCTCACCTGAGGACATTTTTTCATTTTTTGTTCAGATAGAGTAGGAGGGAGAGAGAGGAAGAGAGAGAGAGAGAGAAACATCGACGTGAAAGGGCCACATCGAGTGGCTGCCACCCACACAACCAACCAGGGCCGGGGACAAACTGCAACCGAGGTACGTGCCCTTAGCGGAAACCGAACCCGGGTCTCTCCTGACCACAGGCCGACGCTCTAACCGCTGAGCCAAACCGGCCAGGGCCCTGTGTTTTTTTTAAAAATAATAAAATGTATAAGTTTGTGGATTTTTCACTTATCGTCATTACTTTAACCCCACAAAGGTGAAGCCCAGGAGCTCTCGGATCTGTGGTCCCGGCCACTTCCTAGCAGTCACATCCTGCTGCAAGGTAGACTCTCGGGCCCGCCCCGCCCTCGGAATGAATGCAGGCGTAGTGGTCCTGTTGGGAGGGAAGGTGTTTGGTCAAACAACACTGGCCCCCTTCGTGTCCACCTTCTGATCGGTGGAGACATTATTGCTTCTCCGATATGCAGAGACAAACCGGGGCGGAAACGTTGCTTTTTCCCTCTGCACCCGGTCTACTTTCACGAGTGGAAATCGCGGCTGCATTGCTGTAGGCTGTGGAAGCAACAGAACCTGCCTTCACATTCTGACTCTCTGACGTTGATCTTCCACAGGGACTCATCAGTGAGGTGACGCACCCTCTTCCGCCCTCCTGTCCACCTCCCAGTGCGAGGCTGTGTGGGAAGCAGGACGTAGGAGCATATTTGTAAAGGAAGGGAGGGGCTCCTCCAGGAAGGCTTTATGGAGAAACACAGAAAACAACACGTGGGGACAGCTGCCACAGCGACTCCAGTGAGTGGAACTGGCCTTTGGTGACTGCTTCCAGGCCCTGTAATGCAAACAGTATTTGCTGCTTAAAAGTGATCGTACACATTTGCTAGGGTGGCTACTCTAAAGAGAAAAGAACAAGTTGGTGATGCGTGGCGAGGTTGGAAGCCGCGTGCCTTGCTGGTGGGAATGCAGGCGGGCCACGGCCACGGAAGGCGCGCTGGCCGCTTTCAGGTTACGCAGAGAACTGCACACGGTCCGGCACTTGCACTTCCAGGTGCTTTCCCCTAAGCACTGACATCAGGGACGCAAACAGAGTCGTGTAAACCAATGTCCACTGCAGCGTTATTCACGAGGACCTGACGTGGGGAGCAAAGAAATCGTCCATCGAGAGCGAAGCCGTGAGGGAACAAAATGGGGTCCCTGTGGTCAAGCCACACGACCGCTTAAATCAGACTCGCCTGGAACCCGGGAGACAACTTCATTGTGCTTTTCCCGGCCTCAGGACTGAGACTTCTGCACTTTCCAGCTGTGCATCAATGCCTGGATATGCAAACATTTCGCAGATAACCATCTGCAGAACCGAGGAAAGAATGTTCCATTATCCAGACCACAGGGCACCTGGGAGATCCTTTTGAGCCCAGTCCAGGGACGGAGAATGCAGGGCCAATTCTTCTTCACAATGCGTTTTTTATGATAAAAGTTCTCAACTCATTTTTTTTTTTTAACCTTTGGAACATTCTGGGTATTGCCTAGTAGTGATGCCTGACTTGCGATTCATTTGAGAGCCTTGAACAAAGCTTTGTCATTCTTTCCGGCAGAGCCTCCTGATTCATTGTGCTCGGTCCACGCGGATGGTGGCAGTGGTGGCATCTGAACACAGCTGCATGTCAATTCTAGCACCACGCTGGCCTCGGGCAAAGTCCCTGCTTGCTTTCTCTGTCATCTCCCCTCCGGCTTTGGCGGTCCAGTGGGAAGTCCTCTCAATTCCAAACTCACGCCTTTGGTTAAGGCTCAGACCTTCCATTCTCAGACCCTCTGGTAACTGGTTCGATACTATTTGTCCCATTGCTGTTTTGTCCTTCTGTTTCGTAAAATGGGGGCCCCTCTTTCTGACTCTGCTAGGAAGGGACAACTCTCACCTGCAAAGCCAGCCTTATTTCTGTTTTAAAAAATATGGTCCATCCTCTAATAAGACTTTGTCTCGATGGACTTTTGATAAAACGGACAATTTGAAATTACAATAGTCACTTTGGAGGCCTTTTGAGATTCTAAAATGATTATATTTACATGCACAACCACAGAATCTTAGAAACGTTAAACAAGCAGAATGAGAAACATCTTTCAATCGTTATTTAGAGAACTCTAAGAAATTAAATGATTTAAAGATAGCCTCTCTTCAAAGAACAAATTTGAAACTAACTGAACCAAATTCTGAACTAAACCCAAGAAGATCTAAACTCGAATCTTCTCCAGAAACGTCCCCCATACGTCTGGTATCTCCTTCCGCTCCCCTACACCCGGATCGGGCTGAATCGCCTTTTCCGTGAGGAAGAAGAGAGAGAACCTCCATGGAAGCCCCTTGGGAGTAAAACGTAAGGAGAACTCCAGGGCTTCTGTCACTTGTGTTTCATGGATGAGGACAGAACTCTGAGCCACTACCGAAGACTTCCCAAATCCAGGTCGATTGGCTATTGAGCCTTCCTGTCCCAGAGGTGGCCACTGCCCATTCCTAGGGGCGTGGCAGGGCTCTCTGCCAGCCTGGGACACGCAGGACGTCAGTCTTCTGTTTTATCTACAAGAGGGAATGACTCTGGAAGCCAGAAACCCTCCTGAGCCCGTGTTCTTGTTTTATAACGTTAGAAATATCTGTTGTTTCTCCTGGCTGAAACATGACAAGATAATTGAAAAGATGTAATAACTTTTTGATCAGAAATTTGGCAAAATTGAAAGGTGACGATTCAGAGCCTTATGGGAATTAGTAAGGCCTCCTCCCCAAAGCTAAAATGACACCATGTACCCAGAGGGTAAAGGGCAAATCAGAGGTGATGTCATTGGGCAGGTAGGTCAACCTACGAAGTCCCTGAAGTGACACACACTTCTTTGGGGAATTGAGAGCAACCGTCTGTCTTATCTGGCAAATCTCTGCAGCTCTCCAAGTCCAAAGTCCACCTCTCACCACCACCCTCATTTCCTGAGGATGAAGAAGAAAAGAAATGAGTTTTTAAGTACAGATGACTGCTTTGCTCCTGGACAAGGATGCACAGTAATCTTAATCGTCTTGCCCATCACTATTAATAAGAAAAAGCCTTGACCATCTGAGTGGATCCGTTAGCGTATTACTGTGTCGTGGTTACAAGTCTGAGGCGGAGGCGAGGAGCTTCTGTCTGCACCCCGCGTGCTCGTGTGTCTCGTGTGGCGTTTTCTGCTCGGAATGGCTTCGCCGGCTTGTACAAGAGTCTGTTTAGTTGGCCTAAACAAATAAGCGTTTATATAAAAATTCTCAAAACTAGAATAGAAATGAACTCAAATGTTTTTCCAGATCTCCCCATCTGGGAGAACGTGTGATACTAAAGTTGGCTCGAGTTGATTTTGTTCGATAGACAGGTGTTCAGAGTCACCATCGTCTGTTGTATGCCAGGCCTTTCCCGGGGATTCCGCATCGCGTGCCTCCGATAACGTGCCTGCTTCCGTGGACTCTGCATCCCAAAGCAGGGAGCAGACAGCGACCCCGGAAAGATGTGAGCGGCTGCATTGTGACCGTGGGGTGCTCACAAGGAAATGGAACGGGGCAGGGGTCATGTGGCCGGGCTGGGATGAGCATCCCGCGTGCAGACAGGCTCGATCAGAAGGTGGTATTGGCACACGTGGAAGCAGTGGGAGTGCAAAGCAGCAGGCCCCTGGGAGGGCCAGAGCTGCCGGCAGAGAGCCCACGGAAATGCCCTCAGGAGAGAGCTGCCTGCTGTGTTCACAGGAGACCGTGTGCTTGGAACGGGGGGCAGGGAGCTCGAGCACACGCATGCACACACACACACATGCACACACACACGCATGCACACACAGGTAATATCAGAGAGATGGGGGAAGGGGCCGCTCACTGCAAAGGGTCCGCAGGACCTGGAAACAGTTATGAACTTAAAACAACCTAAAATAGGTAAAATTTTCCTGTTGTGCTGGTAAGGACAAAAGATCAGAGAGCCTATCCAGCTGGCATGAAGTGGGCCCGTTTCCCTTTTCCCACAAGGCATGCTACACATGGGCCTCACTGCACCGTCACGGACTGCACACGGGCCTCACTGCACCATCACGGACTGCACACGGGCCTCACTGCACCATCACGGACTGCACACGGGCCTCACTGCACCATCACGGACTGCACACGGGCCTCACTGCACCATCATGGACTGCACACGGGTCTCACTGCACCATCATGGACTGCACACGGGTCTCACTGCACTGTCACGGACTGCACACGGGTCTCACTGCACTATCATGGACTGCACATGGGCCTCACTGCACCGTCATGGACTGCACACGGGCCTCACTGCACTGTCATGGACTGCACACGGGTCTCACTGCACTGTCATGGACTGCACGAGGAACTGTTCACTCAACCCACTAGGCTCTTGTGAACAGGTGTCATGAAATAAAATGCATGCTTGCCGTTCAGCTAGACAGATGTTTCGAAAGTTGTAGGTAAGTTTGAATTTCACCTAATTTTCTTTAATTAATAAAAGATTTTGCTGCTACTGACGAAAAGAGGTAAATTTCAGTACTTTCTATCTTGGTGAGCTTCTTCTGGACTTATAAATGATGAGATTGTGATGTCATATTTTTTATTTCATTTATTCTTAAAGGAGAAGCACCAGCTTATTTACATTATATATGTGATTTTTTTTTTAATCTAGAGGGCTTTAAACTCTACAGAATCTATAAATACTTCAGTAGCTTTGCAGAGGACATCCGATTGTCTCCAATCAAACCCAGTACATATTTAAATGTTAAGTAGATGTTATTTCTGATTACCGCATCTGACGTCTTCCTCTTGCCTGCCACCAAATATAACAAAGTCAGACTTCATTGATTTATTCCAAGTTCAAAGCTATCCTCATGTCCAACATTTCAAGAAGTTCACTAGCCTGTCAGCCTGTTCTGGTATAACATCTCCCCATCAACAGATTGTGATGCTTGCCCTCAGTTTACACAACAGCTACACAGCATCACACAGGTGGAGATACAAGAAATGGTAGTCGAGTCACACTGATGAGTCCGTGTGCCATTTGAGAAATGCAAAAGTGTCCCGTCTGCCAAACAAAAATATCTGTTTTGCATTTCCTAAAATTCAATCTTTGCTACTCTTGATCCAGCGATGTTTGGCTTTTAGTCACGACCGCCCTGGAGATCCAAAGTGATGAGCTGAGGACAGAGGCCAGTCGGTGCCCTGGGTCCCAGGGTGGGCTTCGTTCACACCACCTGTATCAGCCGATGGGTTGTGAGCTTTGCAGTTGCAAGCCCAGCCCAACAGAGGGAACATTTGTGGGAGCCAATCCGTATGCACACTCCCTCGTTCTCCCTATTCCACCCTTGAACACGCCTCCATGACGACCCTTATCCATAGTCAACAGAGGCTCCATCATCAAGAGAGGCAGCGGAGGTGGGCTCACAGACGGGAACGTCACTCCAACACAGGACGTCTGTCCTCCAGGCATGAACTCTCTGGGCCTCACTGCAAAGCCATGACCCAGACGGCTCCCGAGGTCCGGCTGGCGGGGACATCGCTGAGAGCCCGTGTCTCTGGTACTTCCATCATCAGATGTTGGCAAACACAAGACAGCACAATCACCCAAGCAAATGTGAGGATGGAAACGGAGGCTCAGAAATCGCTCTTCACCTGCCTGGAACTTGGCCCATGGGGAATTATTTCTGAGGGATATTGACCGAGAGTATAGACACTCACACACACACACACACACACACACACACACTCACTCACACAGTGAATATCTTCGTAAATGAACTTTCGGAGACTGTCTCCTAACACGCTTTCGTTGCTCAGAGCGTTACTCTTTTGAACCACCTAAAAACGTCCGCAGGGAAGACACGAGTTTAACTACACTGAGTGTAATTTTGTTTCCCTACATCACGTGAGCACGGACGAGGGAGCAGACTGTGGCATCTGTCTGCTCACCTGTGAAGTGACTAAGATGAAAGGAAGCACAGAGGTCACCACGAATGTCATATAGGACACAGGCATTATCTCGGGGCCAAAAAGCGACCAGAGTGTGGCTTCCCCAAGGAGGCTGTGCAGAGGTCTTCCACCCCACCTCATTCACAGCGTCTGCCTTGATTCACGACAGTTCTTCTGAGTATTTCCTTGGTGAAACTTCCTAAAAGTCACCAACGGATTATTACTTCTCAGGGCTTTATAAAGATGTAGGAATACTACTTCCACTATTCATGAGTTGCCCACCGATAGGCACTTGGTCCAAGGTTTGGCAAGGTGTCGTCACACGGGTAGGAAACTGGACAGCAGTTCAGAGCATAGACTAGGAGAAAGGGTACCGGATTGCCCAGTGCTGTTCTGAAGAGCCCCCTTCTGAGCAAAGCCGGCCTCCCGGGGAGCTCAGGGCCCCAGCACAGGACTCGGCGGCCCCACGAAGTTGCCCAAGGCCACCTGCCCGAGGTCCCTACTGGAAGGCGAGCTGAGACAGTGCCACTGCTTGACAGTTCTTATTTACTGTTTCTTTCTGTTCCTGTGCTCTGGATAAATATAGGATTTTTGTTGCAGGGGATATTGATCCTTTCAAGCACCATAAATTCTCCCCAAGAAAAGAAACAAATCGCACCGAATAAACTAAGCTTTACTTTCTCTTTGCAATCTAAAAAATAAAAATCTATGTATTTTAGAAAGAGGACAGCGTAGTATACCTTGCTGTGAAGGACTGCGAAAGTCATATTCGTTTTTGTGTTGAAACATATCTAAACCGTTACATCCAAATACTAATTAAAGTCTGAGGATTCTAAACACTTCCCTACATACATACACTTTCTGTTCTATTAAAACGTATACTATGGGATAAATGTTTTTCTTAAGGTTAGATTGCAAATCCAAATGTCTTCTCAAAAAAAATACATTAGAACTCTATTTCAACAGTAAAACGTGGCATTTTCCCGGCTATCAAGCACCATGCATACTACCTGACAGCATGTGCTCAGTGCTGAAAGACTACACATGTTCACTTACGCCAAGTCCGGGATTGTAGCAAGCGTTCTCGCTACTGTTATTTAGAAAACACACTGAAATAAAATTTGTTGTTAAAAATAAGTAAATAAATGACTACCCTGGGCTGTTATGGCTTCCTAAGATCCATGTGTGAGTGTTGTCACTGGTGTTCTGTGAAAAACCATGTTTTATCACGCATTAGCGTAAATCCGCTGCGGATGAGGCTTCGTCCTGTGCAGAATATCCCGAGTGGCAAAGCCCAGAGCAGCAGGTCCCGTGCCTCAGCTCAGGGAGCTGGCTGCGGTCCTCGCTCTAGTGCTTGAGTAAGCCACATCGCTGACTATGAGTTGGGGATGTGAGGGCAGGAAGAAGGTAGACTATGAATTAAATATCGTATGTTGGTGTTTATAAAACCCAAGGTAAATGTCTTATTTATATCGGTTCATGTGATGAGCGTGTCCCAGTGAGACGGAGCTCCCGTCAAGCTGTGGAGGGGCGGGTTTGAAAGTGTATGGGTGCCTTTCATTGATTATGATATACTCACATGAAGCTGAATGAAAAGGAATTGCTATGTGTATACATTTTATTAATTAGCCATGAAAAACTATAGCATCCAGCCATTGTGGCTCAGTGGTTGAGCATCGACCCATGCACCAAGAGGTCACTGGTTTGATTCCCGGTCAGGGCACATGCCCAGGTTGTGGGTGCAATCCCCAGTGGGGGGCATGCAGGAGGCGGCCAATCGATGTTCTCTCTCATCGATGTTTCTATCTCTCCCTCCGTCTCACTTCCTCTCTCTGTAAAATCAATAAAGGGAAAAAATTAAAAAAACTAGAGCATGGTTACCGGTGTATTTGTAACAAAATAAGTCAAACTATTTTTTGTTCCGTTCTTCCATATTTTTGTTGTTTGTTTAAACTCATAATCTCAACCTTGTGAGGGATATTTTTGAAATAACCTTTACATAATTTTAAAAAGAGTCACACAGACATATGGAACTACGGGTATTAAACGTTCTGAAAACCTTTTAAGAGAAAAGTTAACCTCTCTAAACAAGGTCCAGGGCAATTCATTTTGCTTTGTACGAAAAAGAGCGTGGTGGCCAGCATCAGGACACTGAACACGGTGTGTCCTTCTGTCCTTCTCTCTGAGGAGGCTCAGGGTCACACCCACGACAGATCGCTAAAGGGAGCCGGGGTGGCGGCACACCCTGCCCCAGGCCGTCGACGCCAGCGATCTGTCCCGCTTGGCTTTCCTCCACAGAGCTCATGCCACAGCCCCCATGCACTGGCAAATGGCCAGAGTTGGGCCCAAACAGTAGCGTAAGGATAGATGCTCAGTGCAGAGACGACAGGACTCTGAACACAGCCCAGTGCTATCCTGGGGAGGAAAGATTTCCAACCGGTGTCCTTAGCCTGGCCTGCCACACCTGCGGAAGGTGCATGCACCCCCTGTCCCTGAACATTAGGGACACCAGCCTCTGCAGGGCGTGGAGCTGGGTGCTGAGAGGCCTGTGAGCAGCCCAGCTGCCTCTGCCTACAGGCAGCCCGCAGGGAAGCTGCCATTCCTACTCAGTCTGGGGAACGGATGTTCGTTTTGGGTGGAGGGGAAAGCGCGGTGGCGATGGAGGAAAACAGTGAAAATGCCACAGCGTGTCGTGGTGGACCCTGGGCATGTAGACCATTGTCCTGGGGCTCCTGACAGTATTAGACAGCAGCAGGCCTCTGGCCCCGTGGAGTCCGACTGGTCCTTACACAGGACAGTCACTGCCCCCCACACCACACCCAAAGCAGGGGCCTGCCTCGTGCTCTATCCTCCGACAGGCTGGTAAGTCGAAGGCGTATGCAATGTATACCCTGTACATCAAAATCGAGGGCCTCCTGACAATGTCTGAGGGGTTACCTCCTTGCGTGACGTGTGATTTTAGGCAGTGGAGAAAATGTGGTGCTGTGTTATACGCTGCGTCCTTCATCCACTCACACACGTTCCAGTTACATTGTGCTAAGTGTCACGTCCTACACATGCCGGGGACACGTCTGCCACGCGCCACGTCCCCATGGAGTCCCGCCTTCTGGGGAGGGCCAGTGACTATCAGCAACGCGAGTTTGAAACCGACGTAATTCCACATCTGAGAAGCTGGCAGGTTTTCTCGGTCAGGACGGACAAGGGACGGGTTTCGGGAGAGTCACCAAGCCCCCTTCCCTGCAGGTTAACATCACAGGACGTGACTGCTCTCTCTCCGCCTGTGCAGCCGGCAGGAAGCTCTGGCCCCAGGCCCTCGGGGCATGACCTCAGCAGGAAGAGAAGTATTCGGAGTCTCACATCGGCTATTATAACACATTTTGCTCGTGGTCACGATGTTTCAGCCGGACTTGGTCCCATGGCCCCAGCCAGCGGGGGGCCTGCATGCAGCCTGTGGGGCGTAGCCTGGGGCCCGAAGCTGGGTGTCTGAGCGCTGGCTGCAGTGACAACGGCCGGGGAGACCTGGACCCGCACCGCCACAGAGGAACTTCCCGGGGACGCACTGTGCCTTGCGTTCCCACTTCATCCATTAGGTTCCGACACCTACAAATGGAAAAGGTGTCCCCTGAGCCAAGTTGGCACTTATATTTATCCCCTACACCATTTTTTAAATTTATTTTTCTCCTTTACTGTATGTCCAGTGCCTGGCCTTCTAGAAATATCTACTAAGTGGATTAACACTTGGCACACACTCTGTGGCTGCTAACGACGGAATTTACATCGCCGTGTTTCATGGAAAATGTTAACAACTCAGAAAAGGGACCACATGTATGTGAAACCAGTTGCAGTGTGTGTGTCCCCTTAGATATCATAACGGACACAAGTGTACTATAAAATTTAATTAAAATTAAGATTTATGTCATATAATAGGGATAGGTTCAGTAGCCACATAATTTATTATTTTTTTAACCCTAGATTTTCCATGAAATTTAGTTAACATTTTAATCTTTCTGGGCTCAAATTTCTATTACTGTGTGATGTTGGCAATAATATATGTCTTATTGGGTTATTTATTCAGTTAAAATACACGTTAGCTAAGCCCCTAGCCTAATGCCTGCTCCATTACAAACAAATGATGGCTCTCATTATTACAATTGTTACTTTTATTGTTGCTATTTCTTAGTATTATGGATCAGAATAAATCTCAATTGCTTCTTGCCAGTACATAGACACAATTTTTATTTGAATTTAAAGGGAAATTATTATTCACATAAAGTTTCATAAAATTTTATTAATGTATTAAAACTCATAAAATATTTATCTTTCCAAATTTTATGGGAATAAAATTTCAAACACTAATTAATAAAATGATGGTTGATAAGTTTCGCCAGGTATAATTGATAAAAATGGACACAGATTCCAATGGTAAGTGCAGAAATGAGAACATTTTTGGCAACTCATAGGACAGATGAAAGTCTAAATCTCTTAATGCACCTAAAACTCTTACAGGCAATTGTAGAAATAGCAAAATACCAGAGAAAAGGGCAAATGATAAAATCAGGCATTTTACAGGTTTCACGATATAAAACGACAACTACTGCAAATGTGAAGTTCCTCTTTCTGAAAGAACTACCTAGCCAAACCATAGTGAGGATCCCTTTCCACCAGCCGGGTGGTACCCAGCCCCTCGCCCGAAGCCTGACGGGCTTGGACAGGAACCCCCACGAGCCTCTCCGAACTCAGACGGTACATCTTTCTCTGGCCACCAGCACAAACAGATTTCTCTTTTCCCCATCACAGAATGCTTTCTATATTTCTTTTTTACGCCTGTCTTTGGGAAGAATTCATTACAATCACATATGCAAACTGCACGAATAGTTAGCACAGAAATTATTCTCAGGAGACATCCAGAAGTTGTAGCTCTCTGGCGTGAAAATTGTGGGATCTTTAAAGAAATAAAAATAAATATGGGTAAAAGCCTGAAATATAGATAACCAAGGAAATAGCAAAATAATAATAATAATAATAATGAGAAATTTTCATTAATTCTGTAAAAATGACAAGACTAACAAAAAAATAGTAGGGCAATAAACGCGAAGGGTTCAACCTCTCCAGATAAAAAGCAGAGAAAGACTGTTTTTAAGAGGCATGACTACGCCCAGCAGCGCATCCATGATGTGGAGCAACTTGCATGGTGCAGATGCCAAATTACCAGAAGGATGATGAATCAGGACCGCTGGGTGAGGCCCCCGGATGTGTGCTGGCGGGGTGTCGGCCCTGTCGAGAACACCGCATGACAAGGTGTCCATCACACAACCATGGGCAAATTACACCCGGCTGTTCAGAAACACAGCAATGCGTGTCTCTACACAGAACAGCCCATTTACATACTCAGCATAGATAGAAAATGATAGATACGGTAGGTAGGTAGGTAGATAGATAGATAGATAGATAGATAGATAGATAATAGATAGATAGATAGATAGATAGATAGATAGATAGATAGATATCACTAGATAAATCAGGTAGATAGGTAATATAAATAGATGATAGATAAATGGATAGATAGATAGCTAGATAGATAAATAGACAGACAGATAATCTCAGTCCTGGTTACAGTTCACAGTCTGAATGTTTTCCAAGACCACATCTATAGCCAGTTCTTTTAAAGAAATAAACCCTGTCAAACTCTACACTTTCCGAAAGAGCAGATAAATGTATAACTTTTACATTCTGCACTGCATTGTATTTCTGTATTGCATTGCTATCTAATTATTTCAAGAAAAATCACTGGATGTTGTTTTGAAGTGATTTCTCTGTTTAAGATTCATTCAATAGTTTTTAAACATATCATTCTTGGTTTATATTTTACATTATTTCAATATTTTTTTTCTCTCTGAGTTTTATGTTCCTTGTCTGCAAGTTTAATTATTCTTGATATCTGGTAAGTTCTAATATCTGGTAAGAATTTACTCCTTCATTTCTACTCATTTCATTTCAGAATAAGTAGTCTTATTCATTTATTTTATTAATGAATGTTAGAATCTTTTTGTCAGGTTTTATAAAGTATCTCATTAGGCTTTTAACTAGAAATGAACTCACGCTATAACTTAACTGGGAAAGAGTTGTCATATCTTCATGAATTCTTTCCAGTTACAATGAGACAAGCATGGATTTTCCTGCGGCAACAGACCGTCACGAATATCCCTGCTACTATTTAATGCCTGACTCTCTGGCCAGTACTACACACAGATCACGTTTTATTACAACATGGTAAGTGATGTTTTACTGTTGTTCCTTTTCTTGTCTTCAATAATGTTTTGTTTTGTTTGCTTTTTTGAAACACAAAAACATAGCCTGAGTCCCGAGAAGGTGCCTAGGGAGGGTTGAATGTAAGATAGGCCTTAGAGATGAGTGAAAATAAAGAAAAGTCTTACTTCCCAAAATCTTGTGGACATGTGTGCTTTTAAAATAAATACCAACCTTGGAAAGTTTTGAAAATCTCAGTATACTTGAACTGAAAAGTTTTAATTCCCTACCCATTAGATCCCGACTAAACAGGACAGACCAGATGGAAGAAAGAATTGGTTATGTTGAAGAGAGAAGTCTAGAAATGACTCAGGGGAGAGAAGAGAGAACTGAGAGTAAAATAAAAACGAGAGAACTGTCTCAGGTTTCATTACCCATTTCAATGTCCACTTTTTCTTGTTTATTTTCTGAGTCTTTCATCTAAATACTTTTTCAAAATAAATTGTTTCTTAAAAGTACTAAAACTATTTTCTCCTTAAGGAAAACATTTAACTCTTTGACTTATCTCAAAATTATTTAGGTTTGACTCTTTAGAAACTGTCAGGTAGCAAAGCCCCCAGTATTACTGTCTAATGAGTTACTCCTGTGTTTACTACTTGTTCTTCCCCTTGGTTCAGACGAGCACTTAGAATTGCATTTTCCTTATGTGAATGGATAAAAATTCCTGGTCATTAATTACTAAATGATAATTAATTAATTAATAATCATTAATGAATGCTACTTTAAAGTTATACTTAAATGTTATTTAAATTAAATGTTAATTCTATAATATATAATTGATTAATGCTTGTTAGTGGTTAATAGTTCATTGTTATAATTAATTATTAATTTGGTTGAGATTTTTAAGTATGCATTTTAACCATACAATTTTAAAAAATTATTTTTAGCCCTGGCTGGTTTGGCTCAGCTGTTAAAGAGTGTCGGCCTGCGGATCAAGGAGTCCTGGGTTCGATTCCGGCCAAGGGCATGTACCTCGGTTGTGGTTTGTCCTGGACCCGGGACCGGGCGTGGCAACCAATCGATGTGTCTCTCTCAGGTGATGTTTCTCTCTCTCTCTCTCTCTCTCTATCCCTCCCTCCCACTCCATCTGAAGATAAATATAAAAGTATCCTCGAGTGAGGATAAAAAAAAATATTTTTATTTATTAATATCCAATTTTCATAATAGTCCAGTTTCACTTAGGAAAAATTACATAGTGTTTCTATTTAAGCATTGCTAAATATTTAGTAATCATACCTATTTACGAATGTTAACATTTTCTATATTCAATTTTTATGCCATAGTCATAACGGTGAATGCTGCAAACTAACTTTTTTATACTTTTATGTCTTTTCATTTGTTTTTAGAATTTCTATTCTCCTCATTTCATTGCTGTACTGGGTGGTTATTATTTAACAGATATTGTAAGGTGTTTTAATGAGTCACAAAGCAGATGGTCTAAATCATCTTCGCCCAATGTGTCGTGTTGTATACAAGGAACAAAAGAAACTGTTTCTCGCGATGAATGTGGAAATAGTCTGGACTGGTGACGGACCCAGGTACCGTTACGGGGTAAACATCCATTCCTGTGTGTGCCTGGTGAGCTGGGATCACCCTTCCCTTCTTTTGGTAACATGACTTGCTCCTAAATCCATCTACGAGGACAAGTACCTTCGGCCACTCTATTCACAACAGAGCCATCTTTCTTCAGATTTTGCTCAGTAGATTCCATAAATTGTCCATCTTTTAGCAAGTCATTGGAGCTCAATCAGAGCATCTGCCTCCAGCTAAGAAAACCAGACCTCTTCCTGGGATCCTGAAATGTCAGGTAAGAGATAACAAGTCTGCTTTCGTTTCCATCAATCAGAGAGCTCGTTAGCTGTGAGCCGCAGGGACTACGCATGCCAGTTTTCTGTGCTGTGGAGAATGCCCATGTGAGAGCATCCAGGTGACCTCCGTGACAGTCTGTGGCCCAGATTCCTCCTGGTCTTGCTCTTCTTGAGTTGTAGGACTCATCATATGTACTCATTCCAGTTGCATTTTATTTATCTGCAACCCCCCCAAAAAAATTCTAATTGTTACCCAGGTCACTCTCTTTCATGTCACTATCTTTTATCAATCTGTAGCAAAATAGTAACAATGAAAAGTAAGCCCATGTCCTAAGTCCTGTCCCAACCCCTTGAGGCTAAGTTAGACTTCGCCATTCAATTCAACATAATGTCATCTAGAAAGGGGAAAATGGGAACGTTATCATGAGAACACTTCCAAGTTAACTGAGTGACGACCCGTTAACGTTGTCTGTGACGTCACATGAGAATCGTGTGCCCTCTGATATGACGCAGTGGGAAGGTCACATTATCAATGCTGTATTTTTTCCTAACCCTCAAACACCAGTCTGATCATCAGAAATCAACAGGCAAACCCAGGCCGAGGAACATTCTACGGACACCTGATGGTGTTCAAGCACATTCAGGTCATGGAAAACAAATAGCACCGTGAAATCCTCACGGCCAGAAGGGGCGAGTCCAGCTCCACGCACTGCGCTGCTCTGGACCGGGTCTTGTTACAGAAGAACACACGTGGAAATTGGGTCAGACTCAGGTAATGCCAGGTACAATGTTAGTTTCTTAGTTTGACAAATATAACATAATAATTCCAGAAAATATAAAGAGGTAATGAGGAAGACTGGGTGAGGGATGTACAGAAACTCTCTACATTATCTTCGCAACTTTTTAAAATCTAAAATTATTGCAAAATAAGTAATTATTTAAAATAAGAATGAGAGAATGGTATGAAGAAACCTCATGCCAGTAAATCTGACAACTCAAAACATATAGAAATCACTTGCAAATCATATGGTGAGCATTGTATTTGCTTTTTAGTCTCTGGTCTCTATTCCAATGCATCTTTTATTATCATTTTTGTTGTTGTTGTTTATCCAGGTAATCACCTTTCAGGACATAATTTAACTTTAGCAAAAGTAGGCTGTGAAGTGATTGTAGTGATTTAAATGTTTATAGATTGTAACAGATCACTAATGTTCTAAAGAAAAAGTACGTTTTCGTCTCAGTCCCAGACATGTTCATCAGAGTCATGCTGTTGGAAACACTTCCAGATGAGGAGGAGAGAACACTCTGTAGCTCAGCACAAGGAAACTGTCCCACATAAATACGAGAAAATGTCCAGGCAGGACAGGGGTCATTTTTCCAGCCGATTTATACTTTCAGCACAGAGTCATGGCGTGCCCAGTGCACGCCGGACAGCATTCCCGAAGCTGAGGAGAGGGACTGGAAGCTGGCATTTCAATGGCGGGACAGAAAATGAACAGACTGACAGATAGAAACGCCATCCAGTTCCACGATGACCCAGGCTAAGCAAGCAGCATAAGGACAGGGAGTTTGGATCACTGTGACTGTGATCTGCCTTCAATCCGCATGAGAATATCTCTCACAGGAAGGTGACGATGAGCAGTTATTTGGCTTTAAGAAACTGGGCGCCACCCAAAGACACAGGGTATTCTGCCTTCACGGGGACACCAGCCGCTGGAGAAGCCAGGGCAGAGGAGTCTCTGGAAACTACCCTCAGAGCTGAGCTCAGGTGAGGCCGACCAATGGAACAAGACAGGGATGATTCGTGCAGCTGGGCTGAGGCAATGACCATATGCCCCCACCTGCAAATACGTGTGCGTTTGCACACCTGCCCTTGTCAAGCTCATGGCTGGCATCTGCTCTCCACAGGAACCGTGGCAGGACCTGTCCAGTGTGAGACAGGGGTCACAGCAAGGGGAGGGAGGAGGGACCCGCTCGGCGTTGGAACAACGTGAGAAGCTATGACATAAACGTGCCCACACTGCTTAACTTGGGGGGGTTCCCTTTTACATAGATACCGACCATCCTTTAGGTCAGCACGCTGTCCCAACAGCCTGGACTGTCCATTATTCTAACAACAAGGATACATGTTTCTAGAAATTGGTCCCTAGAGGCAGGTAATTCAACTCCAACATGTTTCTTTCAACCTTCATCCGAATCAGCAAAACGCGCTATATATAAAGACAAACGAATCCACTCTTTCCCTCTACAAATAAAATCTAGGGACCTGCCAATTCTACCTTTAAAAAAAAAAAAGTGACAGGCTGAACTGCCACTCGTAAATCAAACGCAGCAAATTGCTTTCCCGAAAGTGGTTTGGACCGGACTGACCTCGCCCAGCCGATGACCTCCTGCCCGGCGGCAGACGACGCCTGCAGGCCAGCTGACGCCAATGGTCCGGTCCGCAGCTCCAGGACCCTGGTTCCGTGTGTGGCACTAATGAGACCTTGTGGGACTCAGACTCCTGCAGTGCCCCGGGACAGCCGTGTGCCAACGGACCCGGCTGCTCACTCACTACTCAGCATCCATCCACGCTCTCAAGCTGACGGAATTTTTGACACAATAGTTGCTTTCCAACCACTGTGACATTTGAATCTCTGTAAATAAGCGGGACAGCAATGCTGAAATTAAAACAGATTAAACAGGTTTTAACTGATGCCCCAGAGGATAGGGATGATGGAATAGAAATGGCAAATAGCCTCTGCTGTGGTCTGTTTGGACAAAGCTACTTGAAGTTTCATCTAGCTTTTCTTTTCCCAAATCATTTCATCAGGAATTCCTTTTTTTTTTTAAGTCTTTCACCGACTTTTATGTTTTGAATTTCTGTCCCGAAGTCCTCAGTGGTATTGCTGCCGTCTGTGCCGATACACGTTGGCTGAGTTGCCTCCGTAGGCTGGTCCCAGTCCTGGGAGGGGAAACGCTGGCGCCTCAGCTGGGATGCGGACTCGTGTTTGCTCGTGTGTGGCCTCCAGCTAGCAGTTCCTCCTGATGGGGGATTTGTAACTGCAGAGTGTTTTGGTACCATTTGGTTCCGAGTCCAGCTGTGCCTTCGCAGGGAGAGGGACGGAGGGGCAGGCGGTGTGAGCTCTCGGGGCCTGATCCTCACGCTCACACTGTACAGAGAAATCTTCTGAGAGAAGCTGAGCGATGTGTTTCTAGAAAGCCTCTGGGAGACCCAGAGATCTGTTCTGGCTGCATTAGCGTCCAGTGAAAGAGACAGATTCTTCCCACTTCTGTATGGAAATTCATCAGGCTTCGCAGGAGAGACTCTCAAGGAATGCAGTGCCCCGTCCCCCGGAGGTGTTCCGTGTCCTCAGGAGCATGAACAAGTCAGCCCGTGGTGCACATTCTGCAAACGACACATTGGTCACCAGGTGGGGGCGGCAGACTCTGACTCCCTGGGTCTGAAGGACGACAGTCTCAGACAGGGCGAGAACGAAGGGACTGGGAAGAAGTTCAATGCCTCAGATGCCACCCTCGCACATTCTGAAACGTAACACAGCAGACGTCGAAGGTCCACACTGATTCCGGTGGCAGAAGTGGTGTGAGCAGAGAAGACACTTTCCTTCAGTGCTGTCGCCGACGGCATTTAATGGTGAAAAGCTGGGAGTGTTCTAAATACTCAGCTTTTAAAACTACAACTTAGCTTTGCTGGGTGTGTGTCTGCCACATCGACCTGTCTGCCTGTTACCGAGCTACCCGTCCTCATCTGGACCAAGGCATAGACTACTTTCCCAGCGTCAATCCTTTTAAATCAGGAAAGAGGGTCATTCGTGACTTTGTTATTTCACCTTGGCCAAAAGTGGAAGTCTTTGTAAACACGTAAAGGGCATTTTGATAAATAAAAGTTATTAATATTAACATACTGTGACTTATCAGTGTTTCTTTGATATGTTAATAATCAGTACTCATTCTTATGGGTAATTTATCTTTAATATATCTTATAGTTTATAGCTTTTATGTCTTGTTTAATAAATTTCTTTTCTATTTCTAGGTTACAAAGACATCATCTTCCATGTTTTCTAGAAGAATTATATTTTTACATTTCACCATTAACTCTGTGATCCAGCTCTAATATTTTTGTGTGTCTGTATGGTTTAGAGTATGATTTTTCATAATGGCAAAAAAACAATGCAAATACAAGTACAATAATGTTAAAATTGAGTAATAAATTTTGCTTGCACATTGAAATGCTGAACAAGAGTACAAATTGATGAACAACCACTAAAAGCATCAATGAATAAATATGGGAAATACAGCACTGAGCAGAAGACACCAGTCATAGAATAATATGTATGTCATTTCATTTATATAAAGTTTCAAAGCAGGCAAAACTGAGCAACACATTTAGAAGTACAGAATAAATTAATAAAATCGGGGAAACAATTCTCACAGATTTCAGGAAAGTGGTATCACTGAGCAGAGGAAAGGCCCAGGAATGGCAGAATATGATGAAGAAGTCAATGGACACCCTGGTCCTAAAGTATTTCTCCAAGCAGGTGGCTGCTTGACTTCTCTTAACCAAACAAATGTACACTTTTTCTTCACGTAGGCTACATGTAATAATAAACAGGATTTTGTTGTTGTTAATCCTAACTCGATGATATTTTTCCATTGATTTTTAAATAGAACAGTGAGAGAAAGAAACATTGATGTGAGAAAGACACATCAGCTGGTTGCCTCCCACACAACCCCAAGCAGGGCTGAGCATCGAACCTACAACTCAGGTACATGTCCTTGATCAAGAATCAAACCTGTGACCCTTTGGTCTGCGGACAGACACTTTAACCACTGAGCCAAACTGGTCAGGGCTAAACAGGATTTTTTAAACAAAAACACGAAGAGGGAAAACTTCAGTGACTAGGTAGACAAGACAATAGAATAATATTTAAAGTTGGTATGAAACTATATCTTGGGGGATTGATTTTGTTTGTTTTCAGCATCTGAAAAAATGCGTTGACCTTATGCTTCAGTAGAACAACTATTTTTTCCCATTCATTCCATAAATATTGCAAGTAAGAAATATCTAAATTTACAGATCCTTCTGTGGTCATGTGTAGCAGCAATAAGCCAAATAATGAACAGCTTTGTAATAATTAAAATAGTCCCTTATTGCTCCTGCAGTAGTCTGGGCCAACCTCCTTCTTGCACATCCAAAAACCCAAAATCACTGACACTGAATTATTTTAGCTTCTGGCTCACACCGCCCTTCCCAATCTGGAGTCTCAAGCTTCCCAACTTGGAGATTAATTCGATTTGATGCTTTATTGAATTTTTCAATTACTGGCCACTCCTCGCCAAACTCTTCTCTTGCATTTCTAGGATGATGTCATTTTTTTTTTTTTTTTTTTGGTATTTAAATAAGAAGAAATTGGCATGTTTTTCTTTTCTCATTAATTTCAATAAGAAGCGTGTTTACAGCTCTTCTGGAGTTCACGTTGCTTCTGAAAATGGTGTTCTCTGTGTCCGTGGTCCCCAACCATTCCTGCACAGCACAGTCACCTCACAGTTCTGAAAAATACCGATGCCCGCTCTCACCCCGAGGAAAGCAAATGCAGTTGGTCTTGGAGGTGAAAAGGCCTGAGGAATTTTGGAAGTGAAGCGATTCTGTGCAGTAAAGTCTGAGAATCAGCGCTCCTCATCCGTCTGCTTATGGAGGTACCAGGTTTTTCAAACAAATAAATGTTTTTCTGTTGTTAATGTCTACTTTTTGTATCTTGGCATTGAAAAAAACCATGAAGCAGAACTAGGGTAAAACCACTGCATCATTCCCGAACACAATATCATCTAGTATTTGCAACTTTTCACTGTATTTGTTCTCAATCCAAGGAGACAGATGCGTTTATTTCCTTAATTAGGATTTTAAGGTGTGGTTTCTGAATTATTGTGAGCTAGAAGATGTAGTACCTATGAATTATTTAATCAATAAGTGACCCTTAAAGCTGTCCAGACTCCTTCTAAGTAGTTCAAAGAAACTGTTTTCTATTTTTGCAGATGTCAGAGATACCTTCAACACTGGGACACAAACCGTGTAATCCGAGAGGGCGGAGCCCATCGTGATGTTGGCGGAATGTCAAATGAGAACAGCCCCTCAATTTTGAACAAAAAATAGTTGTAGTGTTTGACAAATTACTGTTTTGTGTTGATTTTAATGACAATACATTTGCTAATTTTATGTACCTTTACACCCTTCTGTCTTTTCACGGTGCTGATGTTTGCTAAACTTTGAATGTCTTATTTCGGTTGTCCTGAACTCATTAATTACATAAATGAATCGAAAGAATGAGCCAAACATACGATAATGCTACTGGTAGCTTGGATGTTATTAAGCAGAGAACCAGAGTTCGTCTCCAGGGACTGAAGCCCTGTCCTTTATAAAAGTCCTTCTCAACCCGAGACATCCTAATTCACACCTGGGGATTTTTCTAAATCATTCTTTTACTTCTTGATTTATGTTTTGAAATTATTGTAGATTCACATGCAGTCATAAGAAATAAGACAGAGAGATTCCATCAACCCTCACCCAGCTTCCCGAAAGGAAACATCTTGCATATTGTACTATAATGTCACAGCCAGGAAATTGACTGTTGATCCTCTCCACCTTCCTTATTTAGATTTTACAAACACTCACGTGTGTGCAATTTTCTAAAATACATAGGTTCCTTTGACCAGCACCACAGTCAAGATCCTGAACACATCTCTCACCAAAAGAATGTCCCATGCCACACTCTCACAGACAGGCCATCTCATCCCCTCCTCTTCTCCACCTCTGACAGCAGGTAATCTCTTCTCCTTGTCTACACTTGTGTCATTTTAAGAATGTTATATACATAAAATCATATAGTAACACTTTTGAGATTGCATTTTTTTAGTCATTATGATTCCCTTGAGAAATGTTTGTTTGCCAACTGTTTCTTCCTTTTATCTCCAAGAACACGTCCACGGTGTGGATGTAGCACTAACTGGCTAAGCGTTCATCTGTCATGGAATATGTGAGTTGTTTCTAATTTGGGGCTGTTAAAAAGAAAGGTGTTAGCCTGGCTGGTGTGGCTCAGTGGTTGAGTGTCCCCATGCACCACGAGGTCACTGGTTTGATTCTCAGTCAAAACACATGCCCAGGTTGTGGGCCCGATCCCCAGTGGGGGTATGCGGGAGGCAGCCAATTGGTGTTCTCTCTCATTGATGTTTCTATCTCTCTCTCCCTCTACCTTCCTCTCTCTCTAAAAATCAATAAAGAAAAAAAAAGAGAAAAAAGAAAGGGATTAGAAACATCGTGCACAGGGATTTTTGTGTGGATAGAATTTTATTCACTAGGATAAATGTCCAAGAGGGCAATTTCTGGGTTGCGTGTTTACTCTGGAAGAAGTTGTGCCATTTTACATACCCACCACTAATTTATGACTGTCCAATTTCTCAGCATTCTTGCCATCAGTTGGGTATTTCCACCAAAATGTTTTCTATGTAAGCCATTTTATTGGGGATGTTGTGACAGCTTGTTGTGGATTTAATTTGGAATTCCCCAATAGCTAATGATTATGAAACACACTCCATTTGCTAATTTGCCATCTGTGTATCTCTTTGGTGCAACATCTCGTCATGCTTTTTAATTTGTTTTTTAACCAATTTCTAAATGGATTGTTCCTTTTTTTTTCTTTCCTTTATTGATTTTAAAGAAGAGGAAGTGAGAGGGAGAGAGAGATAGAAACATCGATGAGAGAGAACATCGATTGGCCGCCTCCTGCATGCCCCCCCAGTGAGGATTGGGTCCACAACCTGGGCATGTGCCCTGACTGGGAATCGAACCGGCGACCTCTTGGTGCATGGGTCAATGCTCAACCACTGAGTTACACCGGCTGGACAAATGGATTGTTCTTTACTTGTTTAGTTTCCTATTGCTGAGAGAATAAATATTTATAGTATTTCACTCAATTACAATCATTTCTAAAGCTCATAGGGCAGAATATTTTATTAACTAATTTTTAAATATCTAACACAAATTAAACAAATATTTGTTTATTAAACTTCAGCATCAGATAGCTTTTTTCTCCAAATTTTCATTCGATTGATTGCAAGTAAAGGTCTAGATATAGAACACGTATCAATTCAATGGCAGAGACCCTTTGTGCAAGGTAGGCCAACAGAAGGGAGAACTAATCTCCAAAGTCAAAATAGTGAGTCCTCAGTTCTATACCCTCGTCATGTTAAACACCTTCTTTTTAAAAAAAAAAAAAAAAAAGAATATCACAAAGTTTCTTAATCTGCTCCAACATGCAATAGCCAAAAACATGTGGCAATAAAGATTCCCTATGTCCCTTCATCTCTCTGTCTTGATTTCTTATTCCTACTGATCCTCAGGCCACCTTTCACTACCTCTGACAGTCACTGTTATGACGATCTGTGTGTTGCTCAGCCAGTTTCCCCTTGATATCTCCAATCGATTTTTTCCACATCCCTATTCATGGAGCAGCATTGGCAACTTTGATGTTTTATTTTTGAACCTGTTGGGGGAAAGCAAAGGGAGGGCCTGTGGGACAGTGTTTATAATGGCCTCATTCATGTGCAGTAATGTCCTTGGCGTTCACATTCACTCACCACTCACAGCCAGACTCGCCCAGAGATGCTTCCAGTCCTGAAAACCCTGTTTATAGTGAGTGCCCTCTACAGGTGTGCCATTTTTTAAACCTTGTGCACCATAGTTTTACTGTACATTTCTATGTTCAGATACACAGATGCTTAACATTGTGTTACAATTATCTGTGGTACTCGGTACAGTAACATGCTGCACAGGCTTGTAGCCCAGGAGCAATAGGTGTGTAGTAGGCTAGACCATTTAGGTGTATGTTAGTACATTCTGACGTTTGCATGATGACAAAATTGCCTAATGCTGCATTTCTCAGAATGCATCTCCATCGTTAAGCAATGCAGGGCTGCGTAGAATTTGTGCTACAAAAATTTTTTTCAGCACTTGAAAAATATTGTTCTACTTCCTTTAGCTTCCATAGCTTAGATGAAATATCTGTTGTCACTCACATTAGTGCATCCTTTCTCTCTAAATACATTCATAACTTTAAATTTGTCTTGAGTTCCAACATGTCAATGATGATATGTCTTGGCATGGATTTATTCATGCTAAATCTATTTGCTCAGCCTCTTGAATCTGCAGGTTTGTGTTATTAGGCTAACTTGGGGAGTAAAATTCAGTCAATATTTGTTTAAATACTTTTTAGTTTCTCTCTCTCTTCTTCTTCTTTGGGGAACTCTAATGATAGTAATGTTTACTCTTTTTTCCACAGATGCCTGGTCCATTCTTTTTATCTTTTCAGCCTATTTTTTCTGTTTTTCAGATAAATTCTCTGATCTGTCTTCAAGTTCAATGATTCTGTCCTCTGTCATCTTCACTCTACTATTAAGCTCATTCAGAGAGTTTTTTTTTAATATAGGATATTATATTAGTTTCATAATATTTGTCTACTTTGTTCTAATTTGTATTTCTTTGCTCATCATATTTTCTCTTACCTTTTTCAAGATGATTTGTAATTGATCATATAAAGTATGATGACTTCTTTGAAATACTTGTGACAAAATGCTTATATCTGATTTTATCTTAGTCTTGACATCAGTTGACTTGATTTTCTTAATACAGTTGTAATTTTCTTGCTTTTTTTGTATAATAATAGGTTCTAGTCAATTTTACTCCAGACATTTTGTAATACTATGATACTTTAGATATTAGTTAATCTTATTTTTCTTTATATTTAGTTTAGTATTTTTGTTGTTTGTTTTTAGCAAATAATCCCTCTGTTGAGGTATTGCCCAAGGTCCAGCATTTTGTGGTTTATGCTCAGCTTCTTCTGGGCTCCAATGACACCACCTTGGCACAATGGTGACCCTGATTTACACTGACTTGTACACAGGTGGGTGAAAGTTTAAATGCTGAGATGACTGCACTAACACCTTCCTGTTAACTGTGAGACACCAACTCTCACAGCCTCTTTGCCTCTGATTGGAATGGGAGTGTAAGCTAAGCTCCCACGGACCCATTACAACCATGAGAGGCAAGGGATGGGGTATCTGAATGTAAACTAGTCCAGCTTCCCATGAAGTAAGTTTTTCTCATTGATATTGTATGGGGATGGTGGTTTGGCTCCCACTGATGAGTTAAACAAGTTTAAATCTAATAATTATCTATAAAATCTAGAGCTTCCAATTAAATGTGCAATCTTTAATTGGCTGTAAATAAGACTAAAATAACAACATTTTCTTCCCAAGTTTATTATTGCCATTCTGAACTTAAATATTATGAACTGAGATATAAGGAGAAGAGGGAAGAAGAAAACATGTCATTTTCTGGTGGAGTTCAATAATCTCAGATATCATCCATAATCCTCTGGACTGTAGATCTTTAAAAGAAAAAGCATTGAAAGGTGACTGATGGATTCATATGCTATTGTCTGACAGAAAGTTACACTCCTCCAATCACATGGTTGGTTTCCCTGGCAACCAGCCCGCATCCTTAGATGTTTCCAAAAGTCGTCTCATTAATATGTACTCTGGCCCTGGCCGGTTTGGCTCAGCGGTTAGAGCGTCGGCCTGCGGTCCGGAGAGACCCGGGTTCGGTTCCCGCTAAGGGCACATACCTCGGTTGCAGTTTGTCCCCGGCCCTGGTTGGTCGTGCAGGTGGCAACCACTCGATGTGGCCCTTTCACATCGATGTTTCTCTCTCTCTCTCTCTCTTCCTCTCTCTCCCTCCTACTCTGTCTGAACAAAAAATGAAAAAATGTCCTCAGGTGAGGATAAAAAAAAAAAAAAAAAAAAATATGTACTCTGGTGAGATTGAAAAGCGTTTGTTATGACTAATGAGACATCTTTATAGCTCTTATCACTAAAAAATCCCGAGGGTTTTAGAAGCTCTGTGCCAGTAAAGGGGATGCAGACCAAACACGTATTTCGTTATCATAACTCACAATATTGCAAGCACAGAGACACCCTCAGCAATCTTTGTAGAATTTCCTCATCAATGCTAATAATAGTAGATCTTGTTTTATTGGATTATTTCATGAAAACTTTGTCATGTTTTATTTGGGATTATCTGACACAAAGGAATAGCTTCATGGAAGTTTCAGAATTATTCTCATGCACTTAACAGGCTAATTCATTGTAATAACTCTTTTCAGATTTAAAAGACAATATTTAAAAATATATATTTTAGTATTATTTTACTTATTTTTAGATAATTTTAATATTTAAATTACTCTTTATATTCTTTTTATAACATCTCTGAACCTCTCCAAATATCTGACTTCTTGAGGTATTATGAGATCCAGGGTCTTATTAGAAGTTGTCTACTTATAGAATGATTTTAAAAAGGCATTTTCTTTTGCCTCCATGTTATTTCTTTTTGAATGGGCTTTTATGATAGTCGCCATCTTCAAAGACATTAAATATTTTACAGTTGTTGTTTTTTTTTAATACGTTGACAATGTTTAATTTGTTTCCTGCTGAGGCTTCAAACTCTGACTTCCACAGCATTTCAAAATCATGGGCTACTGCAAAGGCACGCTGGTTATCTGTTTACAGTAACTCTTCTCTCAAGTAGCAGTCTATGGTGAAAGGGGTAGGTTCTTCCATATAAACACATTTTACTCTGGCTCGAGTTCATACTCTAAGGATGGATTGAAATCTGGTAAGGCATATCTTGACTGAGTGTTTCCTATTTCAGTCTTAGGATATGACCTGTTGACAAACGAGATTACATCTGGAGTTTGTAGGAGATGTCTAATAAATCTGCTCAAGGCTTAGTCCATTCTCAATCAGAGGAGAGAGTCATGGATGTCTCCAAATGACAGAGAAGAGGAGCAGAATTTAAGGTATTGTCACAATGGATAGAAATGTATGGCAAATACAACATTAAAATTCCATAAGAGCTAAAGCTGAAGACTGAAAAATGTGCCAGAATTTCAATAAGCAGCAAGGATTGGATAGCACAAGGTCTCACAGTGCTAAGGAGGCATCCTAAAATGAGATCAGTACAAACCCTGACTTATTTGTCTGCCACTATGAGAGAGCCTGAGACAGGGCAAGCAGGATTTTGCTCCTAGATTAAAAACAACAACAAAAATAAAGACTCAAGTGAGAAACTGGTATATCAAAATTGTTTTGACGTTAGGTCAGAATGAAGGTTTTTTCCAGACGGATCCTGTAGAAATAAGTGTAAAAATGTATAATCACGAGGAAGGGCAGTGTGGGGAGATGTTAAAAACCTGATTTTTTTAAGTCACAAAATACTATGCACATTTATGGGGAGATTCAATCACCAAGAATTGTAATGTCGGTTATACTTGGGGATGATAGAAAAATTGGAAAGCCTTTGCTTTAAAATTGAGAACTAGAAAACCTCTTTGTGGTTTATTAATAAGTAGCATAAACATTTTTTTGAGTGACTTACAATTTATCAGGTTGGAGATATTAAACTCTTTGTGACTGTCTTTGTTCAGGCTGCTATATAACAAAATACCACAGACTCGGTGGCTTACAAACATGGGAAGTCCAAGGTCAGAGGGCCAGCACGGTCAGGGAAGGTTTTCATCTGGGTTGCAGATTCTCATTGTATCCTCACATGGGGAAGGAGCTGGGGAGTTCAGGGTGGTTGCTTTGATAGGAGCACTAATCCCATCATGATGGCTCTATTTCCGTGACCTAATCACCTCTCCAAACCCCCTCTATTTGTACCATCACCTTGGGGATTAGGATTTAAACATATGAATTCTGCAGAAACACAAATGTTCAGACCATCGCAAGGATTAATTATAACCCGAGAATATATTCATTCAGACAAAATTGAACATTTTCTTTATAACCTTATGTTGAGATAAACAGTATATCTTAAGGGTTATTTTGTCTTTAGAATATAATAAAATTTTATTCACCTGTTATTTAAGGGTAGAGTCACAGGGGAATTTAAGACCCCCTATAGTCCTGGTTAACAACCCGTGAAAAAGCGAGGGGTGCCTCAGTAAACCTCAGAGGCATCACTGTTGAGGTGAATTGCTGAACTTCATAAAAAAAGTCAAACTGTTATTGATTACTTTGACCTGACCCAGCACTGAAGGACGCAAAGCAAAGCTCTCTAACAGTAAAACGTGGCCCCAGACAGCACTGAATGGAAAATAGTCCAGGGTTGTTCCCACAGCAGACTCACATTCTGTAGAGGTGTTGACGTTGTACTTAATTTGGACACACGTGTATCAGAAATGCAATGTCTAAGTTTGCTGTAAGGTGGTTATGATAGGAGAGTTCTCAGGATCTCAAAAATGCCATCAGAGGAGCATCTGTTTGGAGAATCTGCTTGCCCAGTAGATTGTAAACCACTGATCTAGCAGAAGGGATGTCACAGGAACAAAGAATTGCTACTGCAGGGTCTGCTGGGGACAGTCGTGGGTTAAGGCTGAGTAGTCACTAGACACTGAGTGTGAGCCAGGTGACGGTGGCAGGGTCTGTGGCTGACATCGTAGCACTTGTATCAATAACATTTTCTCACAGTTGTCTTTTAATACTTAGAGAGATTTCTTCTTGTGGGTTCAAGGGTAAAAGAGAAAATTGGACTGTGAGTCCTTCTCAGAGGAAGATAAACCTCATTAATCACCCTTAAATATAAACCTTCTTTAAGCTCCCCTTTCCTTTTTTGTTTTTGGCTTTAGATTTTTAGCTAGTGTTGGACAACCACTTTTTCAATGTCCTTCTTGTGTGTATTATTTACAGGTATTTCTTTTAAGTATTTTCCTCCACTGACCTTTAGTGATGTAGGGGAAAGCATCTAGTACTATATCTATAAGGTCATCAGTATATTGTAAGGTTTTTTTGGTCTGTTTTTGTTCTAAAAATTTATGAAGATGTTCTGTGAGGAGATTGACAAAATACATATTTTTTTAGCATGCTAGTATTTTGATATTTAATCCCTTATTTCTGGTTTAAGGATGTTCACAAAAAGTGAGTCAAGAGCTGAGTTCACATTTGTTCACAATCTTTCCTTGAGTGGTGTGTGGAGGTTAAATACCTCATCCCTCAGTCTCTAAAGAACTTTTAGTAACAGTTTAGTGTTCAATCTATTTGCAAGAGAAAGACTTTGGAAATATGGTCTCTAAAATACGTTGTCCAATAGCCGTAGTGTTTTTAAATCTCTGAATTTCTTATGATCTTTCCCCTTCACATTTGCCATGTATTTTCCCCATCTAATGTTCCTGCTAACATCTGAAACCATCTATAGATCCCCGATAGTCTTGGATTACACATTCCTAAGGCCATTCCAAGTTTCTCTGTAGATACTTGGTTTTCTTATTTAGGCTCTGAAAGTCCTTGACGCATGCTGTCACCTCAGGGGAGACGGGGGCTGAAAACATTTTACATTTTTATGTCCCTTTGTTGAAGATTTTATAATGGAGCAATCTGTGCATCTGAATAGCCTTTGGAAGCTTCTTTATTCCACTAAAAAAATGCGCCCTGATGAATGGAATTTCTCCTGCTCTGTTTTAAGGAGCTTATCCAAACAAGATTCCTGGACCCAGTTTCCAATGGGGGGGGGGTGTTCACCCCGTGCCAACAAACTTTCTCAGACAACATCAGGGTGTCCAAGAATTCAGTTCATGTCTGACACTCCCCAGAAATAGCATCAGATTCCACGGGTTAAGGCGTTTAGTCCCACAAGAGCCCCCTCTCCACATCCCCCTGGACCACAGACACTAGTCACAAGCCCAAGTTATTACCTGTGTTTCTGACCAGCTGGCTATAGAGTAGAGGTTCTCTACACCCCCCTCTTCAGGCTCAATTAATTTGCTAGAGTGGACAGTACTCAGAGAAACGTTTTGCTAACTAGATTACCAGTGTACAGGACTCAGGGACAGCCAGATGGATACATGAGTAGGCAAGGTAAGGGAAAGGCCGTGAGCGCCCATGTGACATTCTTCCCAAACCTTAAGTGTTCACCAGCCAAGGAGCTCTCCAAACTCCATCCTGTTTTGGTTTTATAGAGGTCTCATTCCATAGACATGTTTGATTGATCACTGGGCACTGGCCATTGATTCAACTGCCAACCTCTTGCCCCTTTCTGGAGGTCAGGGGGCAGGACGAAAAGTCCCAACCCACGAATCACATGGCTGGCTGCACCGGAAGCCAGCCCTCAACCTTAGGTTCTTTCCGAAAGTCACTCACGTTATCACTCTCAAAATTGAGCACGTTCCAAGAGTTTTGGGTGCTGTGAGCCAGGAAGTGTGAATGTAGACCAGATACGTGTGAGAAATATTGACCAAACATTTATTTCTTATAAATCAGATTATCCTACTCCCGTACAAATTCATGTTTATCAAAAGCTCTTCAAACTAGCGCTATGTTAAATTTTTTTTGGTGAATCTAAGCAGTTTAGAAGAATAGTCACTTGAGTTTGAATTATAGTATAAAATTTTAATATGTAAACTCAAGTCAACAATTAAATGTGGAGATAAGTGTATGCATTTTTTTACATTCAGATTTTTAGAAGATTACCTTTTTATTATATATTTGTGTGTAAGTATTTACACAGTCTTGTGTGTGTGTGTGTGTGTGTGTGTGTGTGTATGAAAGTTCTTTCTTGGATCACTCTACATTTCCGTAATCCATATGTTAGCTAAGGTCACCCAGTTCTTTGCAATTTAAATTAAATTGACTCTATTACCCAGTTCTTCTGGGACGTACCTACGCCATGGCCATTTCTGGTTCCTCCCGTCCTGGCTCAGCCGGCCCTTCAACCTCACTCTTGCTTGCCTTCGGTCGGCCGCCATGTCTCTAGATTGGACACAGAAACTGAGCTCCTCAGCTTTGTACTTGTATTGTGTCTGCCTTTGTCTATCAAAAGACTCTTTAAAGTTTCTGCTAAAACAAAGGTTTCTGGGTTCTGGGCCTCACTTCTGAGCAACAAAAAAGAAATGCCACGGCTTTGATTTGTGAATCTTTCATGCATTCCTCACCCTCATGTCTCTGGAAGAGGATGGAATCACCCTCGGTTGAGGGAAGTTTCAGAGTGTATGGAATGATGTCACCCACCAGCACTCTCCACCCCTTAGAACACAAAAGAAGCATCAACCAGCTTCTCTTTTAAAAATAATTGGGTCCATTGCACGAATGATCAATTAATGCTTGAGTCATGCTTACTAGTCAGTTTTTGCGTAGAAATGTGCCACGGCTTTCCACAGAAGTGCATCTAACTCACGTTTGGGTGTACTTGATAAGCTGGCTTTGCAGTCCACTGTTGGAGTCTCTTGGAGAGTATCCATTTGAAGGAAAGGCAGAATCAGGCTGACCAGCATGGTCCAGGAGCAAATCTTCTTAGTGGAAAAGGGCTAATACCAAGCTTACTCAGTGCACACGAAACAGTCAACAACTACTTATATGAAGGAATTGCATTGAGTTTGACTTGTCTTCTGGCTCACTCATCCCCTGAGCTGAATTCTGAACTAGTGTGGTGTGTGTTAATGCAACCAGATTGGGCCCAAGATGGAGTCGCTTATGCTAAGACTCACATCAGCAAACCAAAACTTAAGTAAACGTCTGTGCTTGTCTAACCCATAAGAGAAGAGCATAAGTCAAGCAACCAGCTCTTGTCTGCTCAGCACCAGGCTTCCCTTTGCCCTCTCGTGCCTCCGCAGTTCCTACCAGGCTCGATTCGGTGTCCTCTTTCCGTCCCTGGTTATGTCTATTTCTTTTTAAACGATACAATATTTTCAAAAGATTTTTTCACCCCTATATATTCAAAATATCTGTCAAAAACATAAAATTGACCATGAAAAGGTACTTATCACAAATCGAAACATTGAAACTTTAAGCATGTGTTCGGTGGGGCTTACTCATCAAAAACGTGAACACAGTCTGCTCCTGTGCCTTGTCTATTGAGGACATCGGGGGGACTGGCTGTGCTGAACGAGCGATGCATCAGGGAGCTTTGCTGAGCGTAAAAATGAGCAGGTCAGGAGGTCTCGTTGACGAGGGATGGAAACATGTGGTCAGAAGTTCAGTATGAGAAACGGAGGAATTTTCAGCTCAGTTTGATCTCTTCGGTCTGCTTTCCATCTGTGGAATTCTGGCAAATGGGTCCGTGGTATCTCATCTCCAAGAAAGGCCTGGCGTGGCCACGTTCAAAGGAGAACTGACTGGGAGAGGGAGTCACTGTGCACAGAATGAGGAATCTGAAGACACTCACTTCTCAGTGAAGATAACTCTACTTCACACCGCTTGTTCTGAATCGTCCTCACTGCATTTTGAACATAAACATTTAACTCAAATAAAAGTGTGAGCAGAACACTGACTTTTAGTTGTGGTACTACCATTCAGTCTCTGGATGACTTTGTATGACTTGACTACACCTTAAAACAGGGCAAAATTCATAAATTGACACAAACACACAAGATGCGAAGTTCATTCCAGGCTTGGAATTCTATAGTCAGGTTGCTGCTCCCAGGGAGGCTGGAGCCCTTTAACTTAGATGAGTTTGTTTGGCAAGGTGGAAGGCCGGGTCTCTCCAGATCCAGCCAGGAAGCGGAAGTGGTAGTCTGCATTTCCGACAGAGGGTATTTAACACGAGAAACAGTGACGCAGGTGTTGGAAGGGGGCTGGACGGCTGTGCTAGGACCTTTAAGGACAGCACATTTTGCCTAAGTTACTCAGAGGATTAAACAAAACAAACACAACATAATAGAGCAAACAAAGGAAAAGCAGGTGGGAACCTGCAGCTGCTGGAACCTCCTGGCCAGCAGTGAGAATACCCCAAACAGGTGCTTCTCCCGCTTCCCTCCAGGGGGCAGACTAACAGGAGTGCGGGAATTGGAGTTTGCAGAACCCAGCTCAGCCTTGCAGAAGGCAGGGCAGGTAAGGGGGGGTCATGCTGAGAAAGACTAGGTAAGCCCCCACAGGAGGGAAAGGGCGTGTCTCTTCTTCAGGGAGTCTACCTAACGATTAATGTTCCCAACAGGGGGCCTCGGTATTTATTGCCTGTGTGAAACGGTGAACCAGAGATGGCAAGTTACCCAGGAGAGGCACAAAAGCCCAGCCATAAATCAGTCCATAGGCTGTGTGACACACTGCAGCATTTTACAGCTAACGTGACTATTTCTGCTCAACACATCAAATGCATATAAGATTTAAATTAGCTTTTACTAAAGAGAGAGAGTAGAGTGCATGCCTATTTAACCGTGGGAGACGGATGCTTGGGCTATCTAGGAGCGTGTTTTCGTCCCTTTAACATACAGGAGAGCATCATTTGTGGAAAGACTACTGAGTTCCAATCAAAAAGGTTTTTAAGATGATGAAGTAAAATAATTAGTAATGGACTAAGTGAATGCCTCATGACATGAAAACTGTGCCCAACTGATTAATTAGAAGAAAAAAAAAACACTTTTTATTTATTTATTTATTTTGATTGATTGATTTTAGAGAAAGAGGAAGGAAAAGGGAGAGAGATAGAAATATCAATGAGAGAGAACACTGATCAGCCGCCTCCTGCATGAACCCCACTGGGGCTTTGGCCCCAACGCAGGCATGTGCCCTGACCGAGAGTCGAACCTGTGACCTCCTGGTGCATGGGTCGATGCTCAACCACTGAGCCACACGGGCCAGGAACACTTTTTATTTTAATGCAAAGCTGAGAAATGGCCGTCCGGGCTAACACAGGGTGCGTTCCTCTCATGACCCGCCATCCACACAGCTGAGCGCATTGTGAGTGCTGACCTGTCGATTCATTACGTTTGTTTTAAAGGCCCTCTTTCTTTCTAGAATGCATTATCTAAACACCCGATTTCATAGTGTGTTTATTTTTTCTCCTTGCTTCATTCACTTAGACACGAACAATGTGTTATGTTCAAAAGCATTTTTTTTTTTTTTTTGGTATGAGACAGAATCTTATGAAGAAATAAAATCTATGAGAAATAAGAGAACTTGAACTTGAGTTGGAATACGGGTGAAGGCATCAGGTAGGTGCCCAGGTGCCCACTGCCCCGGGCAACCCCGGGGTCCTTCTCAGGGCCGCAGGTTAGAAGGCTGTAGCTCAGGAGGCAGCCTGTTTCACGATGTCTATTTTCCTGCTCTAGGAGCGATGATGTTCTATGTTCTTCTTTCCTCTCCATTTAATATTTGTAATTCTTCTGTAAGAAAGAGTGTACCTATTTACTTATTTTATTTATTTATTCACTCATGTGTTGATATCCATATAAACTTGTGGTGTCTATATTATTCTCTGTGTTATAATCCAACACTTCATTATTTTGAAAACAAATTTTACTTATTTATTATTTTTCTTACTGGTAACTTCTAAGATGTGTTGTAAGCAGACCCCTATGTTGCTCCGACACGCGATGAGACGACCACGTGGAGAGCAGCTCAGAAGGAGAATCCGGGAGCGAGGCAAGGGGGCGGGGAAGCCACGGCGTGTTCTGGGGGTACGTCTGTGGTCCGGGCTTCTTGCCGGCTTATCGCCAGACTGTCTGACAGCTTCTTACAGAGAGCTGCTTAAACTCAGGATGTTTAAAACAAATTCTCTATGGCCCTGGCCAGTGTGGCTCAGTAAGTTGAGCACCGTCCTGTGCACCAGAAGGTTCCTGGTTCAATTCTCGGTCAGGGCAAATGCCAAGGGTGCAGGTTCGGTCCCTGTCAGGGTCAGGGTGCTTATGGGAGGCAACTGATTGATGTTTCTCTCTCACATCAATGTTTCTCTCTCTCTCCCTCTCCCTTCTCTCTCTCCAAGATCAATAAAAACATATTTTTTAAAAAAGCATTCCCCTTACATTTCTCATTAAAGAAAAGTCATTATGCTCTCCATTCTCTTGTTCTGCATCAGAAAGAAGGAAGCCAATGGGACCTCCTTTTCTTCTCTTACCGCCGACCCCGTGAATGTAAGCATTTGTTAGTTTCACTGACACCCTCCCAGTTCCACGATATTTCAGGCTGGGGATTTGGGCGGCACATTAAACGTCAACAATGATATTGTTAAGACTAGATAAAGTCACATTAATGAAGACAACATGTAATACCCCAGAAGAGAGCTAACACCTTACAACTGAAAACCCAAAGTAGCCCTTGCCAAGGCAAATATCTAAATAAGACCAAAATTGGAAAACAGGGCAAAGGAGAAAACCATACTGAGCAAATTCTAAGACAGCCGCTCGTAAACTTTACTTCTCCTCCGGTACCCCGACCAACAGCTGGGAGCTGGAGTATGGTAAGGATTTCAATAATGCTTGTTGGCTGGTTGGGAGTATGAATAAATTACTAAATCAGTTCAATTTTTTTTTTTATCCTCACCCGAGGACATTTTTGCATTCATCTTCAGATAGAGCGTGAGGGAGAGAGGGGGAAGACAGAGAGAGAAACATCGACGTGAGAGAGACACATCGACTGGCTGCCACCCACACGACCCCAACCAGGGCCGGGGACAAACTGCAACCGAGGTACATGCCCTTAGTGGGAACCAAACCCGGGTCTCTCTGGACCGCAGGCCAACGTTCTAACCACTAAGCCAAACCGGCCAGGGCTTAAATCAGTTCAATTTAAAACAGTTACGAGTGTCCTGTGGTCACTATGGAAGAGAGGCGTGCGGCACACTGTGGCTCAGAAACCACGCTCCTCAAGCTCTGGAACCTGTCCACGGAGGGGGCCTGATACAAGGTGGGACTCCTTCAGCCTCCTCCCGGCCAGTGGGTGCTGACTCAGTTCAGTGGAGGGGCAGGTGGCTCAGCTGCAGCTCAGCCTCAGCCCGTGCAGACACCCACGCTCCCCTGCCGAGTCTATTCTGGGACGTGTCCAAGGCTCAGGAAGTGCTTCTGGCTCCTACCGAACACTGTCGAATTCAATTAGATTTTAGGCAATCTGATTACTTGATTAAATTACTCTCAGGAAGGTGTTCATTTTAGAAGATGAGCTTGTCAAAGACGTACCTTAATTGGAAGGGTACATTTGGAGATATTTTTGAACTGCCTGGTTATTTATGTAAACTCCGAATGTATCAATTCCTATCCTGCGTCTTTCTGGCTTCCCCAGGAAGTGTCTTGAAAAGGGAGAGACAAGGACGTCTCGAAATTTCAATAAAGTTTTGTTGCTTTTTATTTTTAATGACAATTATGCAAAAGTCTGTTTCCCAGCAGTGGTTCAGACCGGGAATAGCTGAGCTGCAGGTCTGATAGACGGGCACACCAAGAGATGGGCTGAGCGAGTAGTTTGGATGATTCACTGAAGGCAGAGTTTTTGAGAGGCCCTGTGAAAGAGGGCAGTGGAATCTTTTTAGAGCCCCAAAGCTAGGTGGCCCCCGGGTCTTGGTGTCACTGAGAGTAAGAATAATGAGAATGGATGCTGATTAGGTTCTCCCAAGACAGAGGATCGACCCTAGGGACCCAGGGGCAACGACGTCTGCATACAAACACTTTTATCTCTGTCTTTTGCATAAAGATGCATATACTCAAATACACACACACAGAAACACACACACACATACACACACACAGGTTACCCAACTCTCCAGCCCAAAAAAGTTCCCTAACATCTGTATACCAATATGAAGAACATCAGAATATGTCTCCTCAAAATGTCTCTTTGGCATAAGAATTATTTTGAACGGAAGGAAAATAAGGCGCAGCAAGTGCTAAAAAGAGATCCCTGCCTTCTCTCTATTTGCCTTCCAGCAGAACACAGACTTACAGAAGCATCCCCTCCTCCTCTGTCTACCAGGAAGGACACAAGTTCATCACCAGAGACCCTCTGAAACCCTTATCACCTACAGAGGGCGCCAGAGGCATCTCAGTAACAGACCAGCTAGCCTTTGTCTGCAGTTAGTTTCCCATCCATCAGCCTCACGAGCTGCTGCCCCTAGAACATCAAGGTGGCTTTCCTTCAGTGTGTCACTCCTCTGTAAAAACGCATCGCTCTTGGTTGAGCATATACAAGCCTGCATTCTAAGACACCTAGTAGACGTACTCATCTCGGACTTCCCCCATGCACACCTGAGATATTCCTGTTAATATACTTCTGTCTATTTTTATCTTCTTAATGTAAGAAAACCTAAGATGAGTAAACAGGTAATGTTTCCTCCTCTACAAATACTATACAGCAACTTTCATTCCGCTGGGTTTTCAGGGCACTTTATACTGTGTGAGCATGTCTGCGCCCGCCCCCCTCACACAGGGCGCTGCAGAGGGCGTGAGCTGAGTGCTCCGTCCTCCCCGCCATCAGCATCCCTACCCGGCTTTAGGGAAAACAAATAAGACCCGAGAGATTTTTATCAGAACCCAGTCTTTTCCTTTCAAAGCTAAGACTCTTAAAAAAAAGATTTCCACTCTTTCTATGGGGAATATATAGATTATGCTGCTATGTACGCTCATGGCAAATTACCAGACCCTTTGTTATTCTGAGAAATCTTAAACTCAACAGTTGGAATGGTAAGTTCAAACTTTTCTAATATACAAAGTTAAGCAAAGAGAGTAATAAGTTGATCTTTCTACAGGACCAGTACTGAGACGTTCTGAAACTGATTCCTGGCCTAGAGCATGAAAACACGCATGTTTGCATACACGAGTCACGATGTGGACAATAAAACACTAGCAGTCAGGACAGGTAACCCTGAAAACTGTGGTAGTTCAAGGTATGTTGTTAAGTTTTTTTTTTTTAAGAATTGATCGTAGAGAAAGAACATACCCAGGGAGAGGCCAAGGGAAGGAGAGAGCCTGGTGTGGCCACCAATAAAGATTAAGAAAGATAAACATGTTTAGGGAAACAAGACATTCTGGAAATCAAAGTTAGAGTTAAATGTGTCAACTGACAGCTGTCAGAGGGGAGGGGAGAACTGGATGGAAGAAGGTGAAGGGGTGAGCCGAAGATCTTACACGCATAACCCACGGACGCAGACAACAGTGTGGTGAAGGCCGGGGGAGGGGGGGTCAGGGGCTCGGTGGAGGGGGCAAAGGAGGAGGAAATAGGGACATTGGTAATAATGTCAACAATAAAAAAAAAGTAACAGACAATGTTAAAATCAGTAAAACTAAGTGCCCAAAATAAATCGGATATAAAATAATATGATTTGTGTCAATAGGAATAAGCATTTTACATTATTTTTAAGATCACATCGATTCTTTAGGCCAGTTGAACATCTTTGAAAAGATGAGTTAACAAGAGTGATATCTTAGAAAATTAAATTATGTAAGGAAGAAAAAAATCATGATCCCTCTTCCCTTTTAAGCTTTTGGCTGAGGATCCGCTAACGAAAGACAGTGTTAAAAGAGAAAATCAAACAGAAATGTATTAACATGTATACCTCATGCGTACTTGGGCGATACCCAGGGGAAAATGAGTAACTCAAAGAGATAGCTTATGTAGCAACTTCAACAACAAGAAAAACAATAAATCTGTACATAAATGGCAGGACAGAAACAGCACTTTCAGAGCCTCCAAAGGTGGTAATTTGTGGGAAAGCAAATCTGTGTGGACACCAATGGCAGATAAAGACGAGTAGATAATGGTAGATAATGGTTAGTGAAGATTGCTAGGTAAATTCCTCTGGACCTGGAGTTCATGCCGCTGGTTCAGTTTTGTCCTTCCTGCAAGGGAGGAGAAGACGACACCTTTGACATTTTTTTTTGTCTTGTTTTAAGGCAAGTAGGGGAGGGTGGGGTGCTTTCCTGTACCTGCTTTTTCCCGATTGTTTCAACTCAGAATAGCCTTCAGGCTAACCTGCCGTGTTTTGGGGTGGCATCTCCAGCCGCCCTTCCATTACCTGGACATTCAGCCTCAAATGTCACCTCGATCTGTTAAAGCAATCCTGGTTACACTGAGGAGTTCACTACAATGAATACAGGTCTTTTCATTTTGGGGTGGAAAGAAGCTGCAGTAGAAACATATATCACGAGTGCAGGTTTTGCTGATGTATTTCTGTCGTTTACTGAATTATTTAAAACTGGAACTTCATAAATAGTGAACTCAGAGTATAAATGATTTTCGTAATTTTAAATTCAGATGACAAATAATTCAATACTTGGCATGCTTTTATCCAAGTGAAAATGAAGACTGTGCGTGGTTGGAAATCGGAACTTAGAACTGATGGGGCTCCCACTGAGAACTCGTCCCGGGGCTGGGCGGGCAGAAAAGAAGGCTGATATCCAGTCTGCACACGATTTCAAGAGACCTGAGCCTGAGAAACTGGTATAGAAGCATAAGGAGCAAGGTAACTCTTCCAGGGAGACTGGAAACCCCAAAGGATGTTTCGCACGGACTTTAGTATAGAAAATATATTTTAAAGGAAGAGGAAGCTTTCTCCACGTTCGGGAGGGGATTACTAGGTTCAATATAGTTTATATGTGTCAGGATTTTTTAAAAAGTAAGCCCAAGAGTTAGAAAAATACTTTGCCAAGCCCTCTGCACAATTTATTGATGGTTTATACAATATCTGTTGAGGCAAAACATCTTCACACACCATCTAATTGAAAAGAAAAGCGTATACACCGACAATGCAGAAGCCGCCGTGGAGTCAGCACCTCAAACTAGAAAGGAGAACGCAGAGTGCAAGAAGAAAGAGCATTTCCGAGTGACCCCCCTCACAGCCAGTCTCCACAGCTATTAAAGCATCAGTCAATATCACAAAGTCTTACTGCCCTGACCCGCAGGTCAGTTCATTCTCTGATTTCAAGAGTTGTGACTGCAGACGGAAGGTCCAAGAGAGGAAATTACATGGTGGAAAATAAAGTCAAGATCTTACACCAAAATGAGCACTCTTACACCTGTTAATAAATACCCAAAAGCAAGTGGAAAGTTTAACGTCCCTACCATTAAATGTTAAGTCTAGTCAGACACAGACCCTAAATGAGGATTAAAAACCTGGTAAAATGTCAGCGCAGGACAGGCGTAATTGCTACGATGATCGATGCGATCCTGGGGTCATTTATCCTTGGAACTCATGTGGCACACATATATTTCCTGGGTAAAAAGAGACCCTGTGATTGATTACTTTGTCATATCCAGAATCTTTCCGGGTAAAGAATTATTAGAACTTAGGGAAATGTGGCTAGCTCCCGCACATCGGGAATTCAGAATGTAAGAATACTGGGGTTCACAAGGCACGTTTGAAAAATGGCATAAAAACACTGACAAAGGCTGCGCAATCGCCACTTTGGATATAGGAGCAATCCAGTCATTCTGCCTTACAATGCAGGACATTGACTTCTGTGACCTGAAAAATAGCACCTAGCACTAATACAGACATGCCTGGGGAAAAAAAGGAAAGAAAAAGAAAACCGAGAGTGTTTTATCCCCTTAGACAGTCCTAAATCCCCAGGCAGCTGGACAGCGGGAGGCCTGGCCACGTGGCCAGGCAGCAGCCAGGACTGAATGTTCCTTCCAGCCGGCGTCCGGCAATTCACTGACCTGACACGTTACATTTTCCTGTGATCCATCAGGACGACCACAGCCTCTAGCTGAGCAGACACAGGAACAATTATGCAGGAACCATTCTGGAGTGATTTCCTGTGAAGGCCCCAACATACATAAACTAAAAACAAAGCAAAAAAAAAAATAAAAAAAAATCTCATTTGAAAAACTAAACCATTTGCCAAAGTCAGATTCAGGGAATTCCATTTGCAAGACAAAATCTGTGTGACTAAACGTTATGGACGAAGTTCTTCTCTCTTATTTTCCCTGCTAGGTGCAACGCCAGGCACCGGTGGACACCAATACCCCACAGCGCTTCTGGAGGAGACGCGTCTTTGAGCTCCTTGGACAGCTGCTCAGCCAAGGCTCTACGGCCTGAAATGCCACTTCCGATCCATAGCTGTTCTGCTCCTTCGTCTACGATGCCAGGATACGGGTGGGAGACCTTTCCTACACTCAGACGAGAAAGGCGAAAAGCCAGTTTTCCGGTTGTGCTCATCACGTCTGGGTCTTTTAGAGAAAGACGCGTTTTGGCGGCTGGAGAAACCAAGGACAGCTGCAGGGTTCCAGACACAGGATCTGAAGGCACCGAGGACAGTAGCTGTAGGTCCTCAGCAGTAACGATGAGAACGATTGATATTTCTGGTTTCCTATCATGAAAATCATCGTAACTCTTAACCTTGACTTTACTTTGGAATAACGAGGGAAGCTTTTAGAAAATGGGGCGACGACACAATTCATCAAACTGCTCTTAAAAAAAAAAAAATCCCAAAGTATTTCCACTGTGCAAATAAAGTGACGACTGGCCGATTCAAAGTGACAAAAGCGTTGAGCAAATCGCCACTTGAGGTCAGAATGCCAGTTCCTTGGCAGGGCATACATTGGTCACACGAGTGTATTCAGATTACACGGGGCTCTCGAGTGGTGGCATTTATTTAATTACCAAAGCTGGTCTGTTACTCCAGCACCTTTCCCAGCCACGTGGTCCTGTGTGAGCAAGATTCTCTTCCTCTTAAGATCTTTCCAGATAAACAAAAGCTGAGGGAATCGGTTGCCGTGAAAGCTGCCCTGCAAAAAATGCTCAAACGAGTCTTGCAGGTTGGAATGAAATGACACTGGCATGTGGTATACACAGACTCAAGGTCATATGAAGAAATAAAGGTATCACTACAGGTAATTACCTGGGCAGTTATAAAAACCAGTATTATTGAACAACAGTCTGCAACTCAACTCTTTGTGTTTTACATAATTTAAGACACCAATGCATTTAAAATAATTATTACTTTGTGTTTTTTGGGGAGACACAAGTAAAAATGCATTTTTGTGGCATCCACAGTGGAAAGGGGTTGATTTGAATGCATAAGGAAGCAGCTTTTTGTATGTTATGAAGTTAAGTCGATATAAACCCAAGTTAGAGTTTTATAACAACAACAACAACAGAATAGCTATGGGAAATACCCCAAAGGAAATGAGAAAGCAATTTAAAATTTTACACACACACAAAATAAACCCTAAACACAAAATAAGAGAGTAATTGAGACAATAAGGAGGAAAGAATCTGTAAGACAAATAAAAACAAAGAGCAAAATGACAGTCCTACTTTATCTGTAATTACATTGCATGTAAATGAATTAAGCTCTGCAATAAAAAGACAGAGATTGGCAGAATGGATAAAAACACATGATTCAATCATATGCTGTTTATAAGAAACTCACCTTGAATCCAAGGACAAACATAGCTTGAAAGCACAAGGATGGCCAACTATGATCAGTGCAAATAATCAAGAGGGCAGGAGAGCCCGACTGGTGTGGCTCAGTGGTTGAGCGTCGACCCATGCACCAGGAGGTCGCCAGTTTGATTCCTGGTCAGGGCACATGCCCAGGTTGTAGGCCCGATCCCCAGTGGGGGGCATGCAGGAGGCGGCCAATCAATGTTCTCTCTCACTGATGTTTCTATCTCTCTTTCCCTCTCCCTTCCTCTCTCTCTAAAATCAATAAAGAAAAAAATTTAAAAAAAAAAGAGGGCAGGAGAGGCTATGTTAATACTAGACAAAATAGGCTTTAAATAAAGTTTACAAAAGACCAAGAAGAATATTACATATTAATAAGAGCTTCAATAGAACAAGAAAGTATAATAATTATGAACATTTACACACCTAGTCACAGACTGTCAAAATTTGTGAAGCAAAAATGGGCATAAGTGAAAAGAGAAATAAAAAGTTCCTCAATAATAGTTGGAGATTTCATGTCTCATATTTAATAATGATGGGCAACCAGCCAGAAGGTCAGTAAGGAAACTGAGAACTTGAAAACCAGAATCAAGTAACCAGACCTGAGAAACACACAGAATATGCTACCCAACAGCCACAGCACACGCATCCCTCTCGACTGTGCACGGGTAGACCATGGATAGGGTCAGAGATTACATCTTTTTTTGGAGTCAATTTTATGATTATTGTTATTATTCAACAATCAATTAAAGACTGATAGCACTCCTGAAAAAGGTTTAAAGTTAAGTGATTAGACAATTAGCCCACTAATAGAACTAAATCTTACTTTTAGTTACACATGTAGAGTTTAAATCTTAATAGGCTTAAAAAGATAGATACCATGCAAAGTAGCTTCAATGACAAGAGGATGAAGTTAGAAATCAATAACCTAAAAAAAACTGGAATAGTCTCAAATTTGTGCAAATTAAACTACAAAATGGAACAACTAATTGATTGAAGAAATAAAAAGAAAAATTAGAAAATACTTGGAGATGAGTGCAATCAAAACACAGCATACCAGAACCGATTCATTCAATTTACATGATTTCTAATGGGAAAAGGGCTTCGGTTTTATAGCCTTCTGGAACGCATTAAGTTCAAGAACGGAGGTTCCACTAAACCCAAAGTTAGCACAGGAAAAGAAATGCTGAAGATCAGAGCAGAGATCAATGAAATACAGAAGAGAGAATATCAATAAAACCGAAAGTTGAGTTTTTGAAGAGATCAACTAAACTGAAAACCTGTAGCTGTATGGCCTGAGCAAAATGGTAGATGATTCAAATCACAAAAATCAAAAAGGCATTTCTACAGACTAATAATGAACACTTCACAATTGAAATTAAGAAAAATAATTTTATTTGGAATAGCATCAAAAAGAATAAAACACTGAAGAATCAACCAAGAATGTGAAAGATTTGTACAATAGAAACTATTAAACATCCTGAAAACAATTAAAGAAGGCATAGATAAATGGAAACACCCCATGTTCATGAGTGAAAAGACTTTATATTATTAAGATATCAATACTATCTAAAATAATCTACAGATTTAATAAAATCCCTTTCACAATCCCAATGGCCATTTTTCACAATCCCAATAGAACAACCCATCCTAAATTCATATGAAATCTCAAGCATCCTCAATTAGCCAAAACAATCTTGAAAAAGAATAACAAAGCTGGACAATCATGGTTCCTGTTTTTAAAATTTACTACAAACCTCTAGTATCCAAAACAGAGTGGTCCTGGCATGAAGACATATAGGTAGACCGATGGAGTATATAAACTCAAAAGTATATAAACCCTCATGTGTATGGTCAAATTACTTCACACAAGGGTAGCAAGAGTATCCCCTGGGTAAAAGACAGTTTTTTCAATAAATGAATCTGGGAAAACTGAATATGCACTTGGAAAAAAATAACTTTGGAATCTTACCTAACACCATGTACACAAATTAACTCAAAATGGATCAGAGATCTAAATATAAGATCAAAACCTGTATCTGTGAAAGCCCTAGAGGAAATAATGGGAAGGACCTTCACCACGCTGGATTTGGTAGTTAGGTCTTAGACTGGACAACAAAGACACAAGCAACAGGACAAAAACCAGACTAATTGATCTTCATAAAAATGAAAAATTCTGTGTATCAAAAGACACAATCAACAAGTTAAAAGGCAACACAAAGAATGATGTAAATATTTGCAAATCACATATTTGTTAAAGGATTACTATCCAGAATCTAGGGAACTTGTGAATCCCATAACAAAAATAAAAAGAACCTGATTTAAAAATCAGCAAAGAAGCTAAATAAATATTTTCCCAAAGAATATATACAAAAGGTCAATAAAAACATGAAAAGATTCTCAAGATCATTAATCATCATGGAAATACCAATCAAAACTATAATGAAATACCATCTCACACTCATTAAAATGGCTACCATAGAAAAAGGAGAAACATCTGTAACAAAAATAAATTAATATAAATAAATAAATGTATATGCATATATAAATAAATACATAAAGTGGCTACTACCAAAACAAACAAAAATCAAAAATAGAATTACCATATATTTCAGCAATTTCCCTTCTGGATATATACCCGAATAATTGAAAACAGGATTCAAGAAGAGATCTCTATGCAACCCTGTTCATAGCAGCATTAACCCAAGTGCTCATTGACAGAGACACGGGTAAGCACAGGTGGTACATACCTGAGTAGAACCAACGTAAAATGGAGTCACTCATGTCAAGAACAAAATGGAAACAACACAGGCACACAACAAATACACAAACAAAAAACCACCTTAACCTAACCTTAGAGGAACTTACAACTCTTCTCAGAAAGCAGCAGAGGAAATCTACCAATCCCCAAAATAAGTCTGTTCATGGTACCTCTGGATTCCCTTGTGTCCCTGGCTCACTACCCTGGTCCAAGTAAGAAACCATTAGGCAACCGATCAGCTGAAAAAAGCCAAATGAATTTCACATTTGTTCCATAAATACACCTTAGTGTGTGAGCAACTCATTCCCCCAGAGCCTTGGGATTCCCAGCTTGCAGACGAAAGCCTGTCAATAATCTCATCTTTCTGCTTTGCTCAGTGTGCAGTTTGCTTTTTTTGTTTTTGTTTTTTTGGCACACATTATGGATGGTTATTAAGGCTTAAAAAGGAAAGACATTTCAGCATATGCTACAGCACAGATGAATTCCAGTGGCATGATGCTAAGTGAAATAAGCCAATCATGAAAAGCCAAATACTGGGTGAGTCCACGTCCACGAGGTACTTTGGGTCGTGGGAGACAGAACGGAGAACGACGTTTGCCGGAGGCTGGAGGGAGAGGGACCTGGGGGTCACTGTTACAAGGTGACAGGTGGCCATTTCACCAGGTGAAAGGATTTCTGGAGATGAGGATCTCACATTATAAAAGTATTTAATAGCATTGAATGCTACACTTAAAAGGGTAAATTTTATGTTTGTGTATTTTACCACAATAAAAAAATGGAAAAAATGAGTTATCGTTTTTCTGAGTAGCACATTCTTATGCCTGATAACTTTCAGAATGGCAAAGACGAAATGAGTGGTTTTAGAAGAACAAGAATAAAACAAACTCACAAACAAGAGGGAGAAAAACACTGTATGGAAATCCCTGCGTGTGGTGTGGCCCTGTGCCTGGACTCCAGCAGCAAACACGTTCCGTGGGTTTAATCTTTTACACCCGGGACATCGTTGGGAAGGCCGGCGATCAACTCATTTAGATCCATCAAGAGAATCCCAGTACCACACGGCCTCTGGCGAGCAGCCTTTCCTGGAACCTCTTCCAAATTCCAAATAAAACAGGTCATGCGGAAGAGAAATTTGGAAAATAAAATGCTAAAAAATAGCTTGCCAGTCATCCCAATGGCAGAATGTTGGCCCTACCCTCGCTCTCAGCCAGACGGAGCAGAATGGGAAATGAACGATCTGCTCTGCCCCGCGATGGCTGGGCTCCATCGGGTACACTGGGGCCAGCACGCAGGACAGCGGCGTGGCGATCCCAGGACCCTGATTCGGAGTGGTGTCTTCCCACCACTTCCTCCAGCCCCCTTGCCACCATCCTTTTCTTTCCAGGATCTAGTGATATCCCCAGCTCTTTAAAAAAGTCCAGTGTTTATTTGCATTTCTTCTTAGAGCTTCTTACCCTGGCTACCGCCTCTACCTCCGGTACTCCGAATGCTTTCTGTAGTACTGTTCCTGCTACCTACCATAACCACGTCGAATTTTAGAAGTTGATTCCCTCCCGAGAAAGCTCTTGGCTGCCAGGAGAATGCATGGTTTGTCCCAGCCGATGATAGTCAGATAGACCCTTGGATCATCTCTTAGGGCAGTTACTTTAGAAAGTTTGCAATTAGAAATTCGATCTTTGCCCCTTTGCGATGTAAATCTCCTGTCACCCGGACCTATTGCTTCAATGACTGAGAAGCCATCGCTCTAAAATGCAAACATTAATGTAGACAGGTGACTTCGCTCTGGCTCCCAGTCCCTGTGAGAGGCTAAGCACCTAACCACAGTGGGTACCTGACCCCAAGCTCCAACTACGCCATGACATCTGTCACAAAGACATGAGAAGTCTGTTTCTCCTCCACACAAGTGCCAGTTACCAAACCCAGAAGGCCCGGCCCCCTCCTTCCGTTATGCTCTTACTGCCTTTCCTTAGTACACTTAGCATTCGCAAACTCTCCTGCCTTTGTTTAAGGAGAGTTGATCTCACCTTACACTGGCTTCTCACCCCTATTGCGACACTTATCATTGGGTAAAATCTCTCTTTGTCACCTTTAAATGGTGTCTGGCTTTTGTTATTGTTGATGGTGGAAACTTTTATCTGGGGAAGTGCCTCAGTATCTGTCCTAAGACTCCCTCCGAAGAGTGATTCAATTCCTTTTGAGAAGCACCTTTCACTGTTTTGCCTGAGCAGTGACACCTCCCTGCAATCCATCGTGCTTTGGGTGCGGAGGGGCCAGGGCCAAGATGACCCTCCTGTGGACAGCATGAGTTCCCACTTCCAGTTTACAGTCCAGTGTGTTATTCTGCACACACCGATACCATCTCTAACCTCAGTCCTCTCTATGTCCCTTCAAGCTGCTGGTCCCCTCTCTCACCAGCAGGCACGCACTCTGCGCTGTGGTTACTGTGACATCAAGAGTGAAGCCTACTATAAACTGTGAACTGTGGGTGGTTGTGATGGGTCCGTGTCATTCTGGTCACGGTGCAGCCAGTAGTTGCTGCTGGGCGGGCAACTCAGAGGTCTTTGGTCAGGTGAGGACGAAGGACCTGGACCTTCAGCCAAGGGGATGAGCTCTGATCCCCGACAAGCCAGACCTTAGGGACACAGGGTGTGCAGGGGTCAGTGCGACGAAGCTGTTATCCTGCCCTTTGAGCCAGCTCGTGAGGCCTGGGCGTGAGTGCGAAAGGTGCTCCCAGGCTATGCATGAGGGGCGGCCAATCTCTGGATACAGGGTTTTCTAAACAGTCTCTGCCTCCAACGCACCCCCTGAGCCCAGTGGAGACCTCTGCTGTGAAGAAATGACCCTTTGTTGCCTTGGCTGTGGAAACCCTTCTGAAAGAGCTACCATAAGACTGGGGGAGGGCGTTTCTGTTGCTCATGGTTGCAGAGCCCGGCAAGCCCAGAGCCCAGAGCAGGCTGACCCCAGGACAGGTCCTCTCTGGGTGTCACTAATGGTGCAGGGGTCTGTAGGTAGTTGGCAGGGACATGGGCAGTTCTGCAGACTCCAACCTTCAGGCTGAGGGAAGGCGTCCAGCAGGGCCCACACGGGATGCCCACGCGCGAGGACCGGAGACCATGGCGTTCTGGAAGGAGCCATCTCAGAGGTCGCCTGCAGAAGATGGGAAGTATTCGCAATTAAGCACAGGACACCCAGAGCAATAGGATACGTTTTTTCCTTCTGTATTTGTTTTGCTTGACGCAGGGAAGGATGGCTTACAGTCCTTGAAAGCATCCGAGAAGATGCTGTGGAAACTGGCAAGGCTTGGATGGAGAACTGAATTCATGGAGAGAAATACTATGTTCCTGGGAAGAAAACACCACAATTTCAAACTTGTCACCTCTCCTCATATTTATATTTATGTATTACCTTTTCAATTAAACTCTCAATGTCATGTTTTCTGCTCCAGAGAAAATAATTGCAAAATCCATTTTGAAGAATAAATATTTGAATGATGTCCCTAAATATGGACAAAGAGGAAGAGTGCAGGAGGACCCGAAAGACAAGACTGTGGCTGTATTAACCGGGTATCTGAATTACTGCACCACGTAGATTAAAGACCCAGAAATAAAGCATCACGTTTGTAGGATGTAAGTATCTGATGACAGGATCTTTCTCGTTCTGCAGGCCTGGCTCTGCAAGAGGCCTCTCTCTCTCTCTCTGTCTCTCTCACTCTGTCTCTCTGTCTCTCTCTCTCTATATCCCTCCCTCCTCCCTCTCGGTCTCTTTGTCTCTCTCTCTGCACACACAAATGCGAAAGAACAAATAGAAGAATAAATATGAATAACGAAAAGGCAAAAATAATGTTATCATTTCCTTTAGCAGTGTACAGTATGTACAGAATGATGCTAAACTGTATATTTTAAAACACCAAACATTGAATAGATTTAATACTTCAGAGAACACTCATGACATCCATTAACATACAAAATATTGAAAATGTCTAACAAGCAAAAAGTGTCAAAAATCCCAATTAAGAATGAGCAATGGATATTAGTAAACCATTCACAAAAGCAAGCAACATGAACAAGGCATTAATAACAACATTTTAGTGTTGCTGAATTTACAGGTATATGAGCACGTATAAATATTTCCTGCAGAAAGAGTTATAAATTCATTGTCAACATCTTTAAATGGTACATATTCTCTGATTCAGCGATCCCACCTTTGGAATCCAGTCCCGTGCTAACCACTTAGCAATGACAATGGTTCACCTCTCCGGGCCATTGTAGAGTGTTACTTACAATGACATTTTTCTTTTAATGAAAACAACCTAAATGTAAACAAAAACAAAAAACAAAAAAAACAAACTAAAACCTCCATGACTAATTGAGTTCAAATGCAGTAAATCACTCTGAATTCTTTTGAACGTGAATTGCAGTAATTTTTATTTTCTTGTAGTGCTGTGAGATTGTCTACAGTGAACATTCAGTTCACACAAAGATACATAATATGTTAAGGCGAATTTTCAGAAAACTTTTCATCCACGGATACATGTGGTATAGCCACACAAACTGTGTGTTTTTCCTCAAAGGTCCATATTTCAGACTTAATATGTTGAGTCATGACAAGATGGACATAAAAATCCAGCAAGTACACATTTTTGGATGTTTCAGTGTTAATGGGAAATTTGAAATGATGGCTTGTCTGGGTTACGTGAAGATCTATCCAATAATTAAATCGCAGCTCTCAGTCCTCACGGATTTGCTCTCTGCTCTTACTTTTACTGCAATAATTTCCATAATGGCTCCGCCAGCCAGGAACGCAGGGCCTCTTCTCTTAGCTGTGCATTGAACACTTAGGAGACGCCAGGAAGGGTTATTATCTTAGAATCACACCATGAAATTGAAACTTTTTATATATTCTGTTTTCATAAGTTTATCTGCTTAATATCAGCCATTAGGTTGAAGTGTATGGAGACTGGTGTACAAATGAAAAGAACAGTTTACCTAATAGTCCTAAAATTACGACAGCGTATTGCCAGCAAATATTACCCAAACTGAGTGTTCGAATCCTCTCTACAAGTACATTAAAGTGTGAAGACACTATTTTTTTTAGCCTAAAATATTCTGGAAATATAGCCAGCAGAAAGAATTACCTTATTCTACTGTACGTCTTATTTTTAGCTACATGGGACGTTAACTTGACTGTGATGTGGTTTGTTTTCTCCTCAACCTGAGGCTATGTGGTCTCTGCAAAGCTTTTTGGGCTATAAAATAATTGTAGCTATCTTCCTTATATATTTAAATACTATATTTATATGAATAAATAACACACAGACATATTCATCATATTTATATTATATATAATTTATTTATATACAGTATATTTTAATAGACTATGAAACATAAACATACATATATTCACATATGAATGTAAATGATAATTATCATATGTAACGATTTATATTTTTTCAATCGTCATAAAAATTTGTTCTAATCATAACTCTTATGGGCAACATGATGTGAGAAGGAACACAGGCTGGTTATTTACAAAAAAAGAAATACACACATATGAGGTCAGTAGAGATCTCCTGTCAGTCACTCAAAAGTGAGTCGGTGGCCCGGCCGGTGTGGCTCAGTGGTTGATCGTCCACCCATGCACTAAGAGGTCGCTGGTTCGATTCCTGGGCAGGGCACATGTGGCCCGATCCCCAGTGGGGGGCATGCAGGAGAGGACCAATTGATGTTCTCTCTCATCGATGTTTCTATCTCTCTCTCCCTCTCCGTTCCTCTCTCTCTAAAAATCAATAAAGAAAAAAAATATTTATAAATAATAAATAAATAAATAAATAAATAAATAAATAAAATTGTTTTTGAAAAAAAAAGGTGAGCCCTTCCTTGGGCTGACGTACACAGCAAGATGAACATTTCCTCGAGGACCAGGATTTTTCAGTCTGCCATGGAATTGTGTGAAATCTTTGTAGGCCAATGTTTTGTGTATTTCTTTTCGTCTGTATTCATTTCCTACGGCTGCTGAAATGAATTACCACAAACGCTGGGGCTTCAGACAACACCTACTTACTTTCTCATGGCTCCAGAGATCAGGAGTCTGCTATGGATCTGTCTGAGTAAAGACCAAGATGTCACAGGGCACAGTTCTTTCCAGAGGACTGAGTCAAGAACGTGTTTCATTGCTTTTCTGCAGCTGGTAGGGGCCGCCTGCATTCCTGACTCACACCTGTTCCTCTGCCTTCGAAGCCGGCCCAGCCTGTCACGTATGTGATGCGCTTCTGACTCTCCCTTCCGTTCTACAAACCCTGGTGATTGCAAGGAGTCCACCTGGATCAGGAATGGTGATTGCCTTGTCTTGGGATCAGATGGCTAGAGCTTTTCATTGCTCCTACCACCTTAATTCCTCTCTGACAGCGTCACATTCTGTGAGCATTCGGAAAGAACGCTCACCTTTGGAAGGACAATGATTCCGCACAGGGATACTGCAAATCATTTCTGTAATTTATTTAGGATTAAAATGTTGACACTCCATTGAGAGAACTGGGAATATACAAATATAGAAACACAGAAAAACGCAAGCAGAACAAACATCATGTTAGATGTTGTGGCAATGCGACGAGAAAGAGAGGATCTTCACTCAAAACGCTTGCTTCTTAGAGATGGGAAAAGTTTAAGGAATGAGTTAAATAACACATTGAAACAAAACTGGTTGAGAGAAAAAACTGACATAGAAGAGAGTTAGAATGTCTCAGTGAGTTGCATCAGCTTGTTGAACTATTGCATGTTGTACTTATCCTGAGAACAGTACCTAGGCCATGATGATCTTCGCCGAAGCCACGCACTTTACTTCTGTGGAGTCTGCCTGTCTTGTGCTGTATCTATGAGAAATAAAAAAGGGGGGGATAAGAGACAGAGGGGACAGGGGAGAAGAGGCGTGACGATGTTAGGGGCATTGCTCCTTGTCTAGGGGGTAAGCATTTCAGTAGATGGTTTGCATCCAATTTTAAAATTTAACAGTATTAACAGTGATATGAATAATTATGCACTTTAAGATGAGTAAGTTGAGGTTGTGAGATAACATAGTTTGCCCCACGTCACACAGCTCAGACCAGGCATTGAAGAAGAGGCGGTGCCAGACCCCTCGGTTTCACGGGCTGTGCCTGGTCCCCATCAGGGGGCCCACGCAGAACAGGCGCCATCATTGCTTTCTCGCCTGACACGCTCTAGGAATCTCAGGAAGATCACATCAGTGCAGGCTAGGATGAGTCCAAAACACCCTTCAGACTACTCTCAGGGGCCTGGAAACAGCAAACAAGCATTGCTAGGGACTAGACCAAAGTTAAAAGCTTAACGACAGCCTGAAGATGTCCTCTTCCCATAACTCAGTGAGAAACACGGGAAATCCGGAAACCAGGAGCACACCCATCGAGGTACGAGAGCTTCCCCAGGAACGTCTGTCTCTCTCCAGCAGTTCTGTTCGCTGACTTAACCTCCTCATGGGTGAGCCCAGGCACTGCACACGCTTGTATCTGAAGGAGGACATTGCCTCCCCCTGAGGTTCCGTTCCAGGGGGCACTCGGGCTGAGCCTTCGGGGCAGTTGCTGGAATAGGTTAAAACGCTGTCGGAGGCTCCGAAGGGCTGGGCTTGCACCGCGTCCTGAGGCGACAGTGTTTGCCTCCAGACACTGCCTCGGACAAGCCCTCCCTCTCACACCGAGAGCCTTCTGGCTGTCCCTCTGCACGGATGGTCTCGGTGACCCACTTCCTCTTTGGCATCAATTACTGGTAAAATGCCTTTTATCTGGACTTCACCCAGAAATGCTATGGGGTGAGCAGCAGGAGGGGGCGGTGTGTGGTCAGTCCTGTCTGCCTGTTGCCTGAACACCTGGAATCTGGGACCGCCTCCGGCAGGAACAAATGCTGCCTCACTGGTAACGTCAGTTCTCCAAGAGAAGGGAGTTCACCTGGAGAGTCCGGGTCTGTTTAACTCCCTCTGATTCCCGGCTGCCCTGCAGGGCTCGGCGAGAAAGGTTTTGTTTAATTCATAGGATGAGGGTAAAACTCTATAAACATTAACTTCTCCCTTACATTTATTACTGCTCTTTCAATTCCATTCCATGAGCATTTATTGATACAGTAACACCCGTTTGTAAAATATTCATGACTCCGTGCATTACACAGACAGGTTAATATTATGCTTCCCTGAGAGCTCTGGACATGGACGTTTTGCATGCTTGAAATGCGGACCACTCTCTGGACTTCGTAAATGGGTTCTCAGCCTGTTCAAATTGGGCTACATAAGTCATGAAGACAGAGGCACGCAGGCCACCAAACCCTTCTGAAGCCCTACCCTTTGGGGCCTGGCAGTTAGGGGATCCCAAATGGGGCATGCGTCACCGCTGCAGACCAAGTGCGACGTATCCTAAAAAGAAGCTTAGAGAGTTCCAGAGGCAGCCCCGGGGACCTTTCTCCTTTCTGCCAGGAGAATGACCTCTCAGTGACCCGCACTGGACAGCCTGCCTCACCTATAAAGCCGTGTGTTTGCAGAGCACCGTCTGGGAGGTGTTCCTCAGGCCTCTCCTCGCCTAAGCCCTCGGACTTCCAGTGGGGCTGTTGAGGTGCGGTGGGGTGGGGACAAAGATTGCCGAGAATCTCCATCCTAATTAAGCAGACACACCCCAGACTCCCGTGGTCCGATCTAACTGAGCCTGCTGTCACCCGGTCCTTGGAGTCCTCTGTCTGACCTCACTGGCTCTTTGCTCTCGCCATCCCTATAACTCTGCCCATTCCCCAGCTCTGCTCTAGGCCCTTTCTGTCTCCTTCAACTCCCAGGTTTAACCCTGATTTCACTTGCCGGCCCTACCAGCACAGAACAGCGGCCCTAGTTTGAGGTTCCCATGACGCTTTGCTCCAGTGTCCTCGTTTCTCTCAACCCCCCATGGGTCCAGCTTGTTCCGATGTTTTCTCGAAATTGTCTTTGTCTCCAGAGAAGGCCCCTCTCCTGAGCAAGCTGGAAATGTCCGTCTGTTGGGTGCAAGCCGGTGATCCCAAGTGTCCTCATTCCCTCAGTGCCAGCCTCTGCCTGGGGCCTGGTCTACACAAAGCCGGAGGTGCAGACCCCACAGAGGAACTCTCCCCCCGGGGGTCTGCAGGGGAGCCGAGGGCACGAGGCTGGGGGAAGAGAGGCTGGGTGAGCCTCGCTGCTGCATCCACGGGAGACCGGGGGAGAGAGGGCAGTGTTGGAGGGGAAACACAGTGCTTGTAGGAATAAGAGGATTGATGAAGATTTGGAGAAACTGGGAACAAGCAGTGACAATGACACAATAAAATCAGCCTTGGATTTTTTTAAAGCATCACGAGAGATATTTTAAATGAATAGTCTCACCCATTTTCTTTGTCAGTTTCTTTGTTTCTCTGTCTCTTGCCTTTGACTCTGTGTCTTTCGGTTTCTCCTTGTGTTATATTTCTGTATTTGGATCTCTGGAATTATATTTTTATTTATTTATCCATCTAGCTTGCCAGCTCCTACACAAACCTATCCCAGCAATCTAATCAATACTGTGTCTGTTCCATTTTGATCTACTTAGTTGCTAATCCGATGATAATACAAGGACCTGATTTTGAATTATCATTTGTAGTTTAACCTTTCAAAAATGAAAGAAGAGTCTCTTTGATGTAAGCCCGATTTCCAATCCAATAACTGAAAAGCAATGTCCTGCTTAAACGGACTCTCTAATCCTCCAAATGACGCAGAGATTAGACAGAACAGGAATTAATAGATCATGGATAGTGAATGAGTAAAATGTTCTTTAATTTAATCCATACCTCCGCTCTGATGGACTCTGATAGCATTTGGAAGCTTAGGAGTGAAAAAGTACAAAGGTAGAAACCTAGCTGATCATAGCTTTGAAGGTTAACATCATATAAGCAAAGAGAGGAAACGCTACTATATCGCAAGACGACATATATACCAGAGCAAAGCAAAGGGTAATATTACTGAAAACACTAATCCGGATATTTAGCTGATTTCAACCCAGAATATAATAACAAGATACATATTGCAAACCACATTATCCTTATCAATAGTTCAGATGATAAAAAGAAAAAAGAAGGAAACTTCATAGAAAAATACAATCTTTATATTTCATGATGATATATAGATTTCACACCCAACAGAACGTCCTCCTTCAACTAAGCTATCTCTGAACTATACTGGGGGCACCAACTGGGTATTTCTCTTCTGCATTTGCCTAAGATATAGAAAAAGGTATTATATTATCCCAATTTTAGATGGAGTTATGGTTAAATGTTAAATTATTTTCGATACCTATTTTTATAATTAGCATGCTGTGCTTTATGGTGTAATCAATGTATAGGGCATTTTTTGTAAACTTTCAAATTACATATAATAAAAAATAAATAATGATACTAAGTATCACTAACACTCTCCTTCCTCCCCTGCCCACCCCCCCCCCCCACCACACTGTGGTCTGTGTCCACTGGTTGTGCATATATGCATCTAAGTTCTTTGGTTTATCGCTTCCCGCCCCCACCCCCTTCCCTCTGAGATTTGTCAGTCTGTTACCTACTCCCATGTCTCTGGATCTATTTTGTTCATCAGTTTAATTTGTTCATTAGATTCCAAATATAGGTGCAATCATACTTATCGTTCTCTGACTGGCTTATTTCACTCAGCATAATACTCTTCAGGTCCCTCCATGCCGTCTCAAAGGGTAAGAGATCTTTCTCTCTTACAGCTGCATAGTACTCCCTTGTGTACATGTACCACAGCTTTTTTATCCACTCATCTACTGATGAACATTTGGGCTGTTTCCAGATCTTAGCAATTGTAAATAGTGCTGCTATGAACATAAGGGTGCATATATTATTTCTGATTGGTGTTTCAGGCTTCTTAGGATATATTCCTAGAAGTGGGAAAATCCTAGAAGAAAAAGTAGGCAGCAAAATCTCAGACACCACACATAGCAGAATTTTCACCAATACATCACTAAGGGCAAGAGAAACAAAGAAAAAAATTAATAAATGGGACTATATCAAACTAAAACATTTCTGCACAGCAAAAACAAAAAACAAACAAAAAAAAAAAACTGGCATCACAATGGAAAGGAAATCCACTCTCTTGGAGAACATATTTGCCAATGATACATCGGATAAGGGGCTAATTTCCAAAATATATACAATACTCCTACAACTCAACAAAAGGAAGACAAACAACCCAATTAGAAAACGGGCAGAGGACCTGAATAGACACTTCTCCAAAGGGGACTCACAGATGGCCAACAGACACGTGAAAAATCAATCTCATCTTGAAAAAGATAGTTTTCTGTCTTCCTCTTAAGCGGCAATCGGTATCTCAGAACTGTGCGAGGCTAATAGTAGATACTTAATGAACATGTGCAGAATGAATAGAATGGAGCAGATAACTTAGAGCTGTGCAAGGAAGACCTCACTGCGCATATTTTCCGAGAGAACAAGGTTTCGTTCAGTGCGAGGAGCCATCAGCATTGACCGGCTCAGTGCTGGCCGAGGAGGCTCACTTTGGAACAGGCCGTGGAGAGGCTGTTGCTACCCTCACACACACACCTGCAGGAAACTCTCTTTCTGTTTGTCTAGAGTCGTTATATTATTCCATCAGTATACAACTTCGCCAAGTTTTAGTTGCCACGAGGACCGGAGGAAATGCCCCATGCAACTTCTAACTGGCCGTGGCCACTCCTTACTGGGACTTGTTCATGGACCTTGCAGAGATGATGTCCCGGCCCATCCACAGAACCAAACCCTGCAGGGTTACTTCATTGGAGGTTAGGGAATCGCACTTGAATTTGAAAAGCACAGTATCTTTCTTACAGCTGCATAGTATTCCATTGGTATATGTACCACAGCTTTTTTATCCACTCACCTACTGAAGGACACTTGGGCTGTTTCCAGATCTTAGCTATTGTAAATAGTGCTGCTATGAACATAGGGGTGCATGTATTCTTTCTGATTGGTGTTCCAGGCTTCTTAGGGTATATTCCTAGAAGAGGGGTCACAAAGAACGTATATGCATATATGCATAACCAATGGACACAGACAACAGTGCGGTGAAGGCGGGGGGGGGGGTGGGAGTGAAGGGGAGGGTGTTAATGGGGAAAAAGAGAGACATCTGTAATACTTTCAACAATAAAGATAAATTTTTAAAAAAAAGAAAAGCATAATATAGTTGGATGGACATAAGATTTGGAATAAGGCAACACAATTTGAATCCTGGCTGTACTATTTCATAGGTGGGTGTCTTAAAACAATTATGTGACTTTTCCTATAAAGTAAAAATAATACTTTTACATATCTTCCAAGGTTCTTATAAGGATGAAACATGGTGTACATAAAGAAGTAATAAGTGGTGATTACAGATATGAAAAATACATATTCATCCAAAAATACATAAAACTAACTTAATCAGTTTATTTCTTTATGTGATAAAGGCAATTACAAAAACCTAATAGAGTTGTAAGGATTGTATTACTATATATGCCTGTGTGTACAGATTATATATGGCAATGTCACACACTAACATGCATATACAAATTGAACGTAAAAACACACGGACTTGCACACACAAGGCCATGTAATGTACATTTTTCTTTAAATGTTTTGTTTTGGGAATACTCCATTCAGTTTCCACACCGTGATCCTAAGCTCTCATGGGCGTTCCATCGTTCTCTTCTGCTCTGTGTCCTGCAGCACGTACAAACCCCATCTCCACAGGGATTTATCTGATTTTAGATACAATTTCAAACTGAGGGTCAATTAGCAGAACAGCACGATACATTCCCATAGTTCTTTTACTGAGACTTACCAACCAGTTGTCATTCTTTCTCTTTCGCTCTGTCTGAAACTTTCGAGAGTGATTTGGAGAGGACATACCCTTTTCCCCTGAAACTTCAGTGTATATTTACTAAGAACCAGAACAAAGATATTCTCTTGTAGTTTCCTATATACTGCTGATTCTCAACAGGTACCTGTAAGCCACCTGCAGGGGGCGCACTGATCTGACTCAGCCTGCGTATCCCTGCCCACCCCGGTTCAGCTCTGCTCTACCTGAGGATTTCTGGGGGTAGGGTCTATATTTTCCATCGGGAATGCTCTCGGTTTTTAGCATAAAAAGCTCAAAATAACTTCTTTACCGCTTAACACTATATATACATAGGTAATGTGTTAAAACTGGAAGGTAATATTGATGAGAAAGAAGCCCAATTACTGCATGAAATGTACATCAGAACCACTGGATTTAATGTTACATGAAAAGTTTTTTTTGTTGTTGTTGTTTTTTAAATATGTACTTTTTATCGTGGTTAGGATTAGGGCGCTTGAGTTTCGGTTTGAAAAGCCGTGAACCAGGTGGTGAGGGACACGGATGTAGGTCATGTCACAGAACTACACTCCTCAAAGTGGTTGAAATGGAAACGTTTTTAATATCTAAGAAGTCAAATGAATGCTATCGCCAGTATAGTAGAATCCTTAAAGAAATTAATCCACCAAAGTACTTTGAAATGTTAAGTCTCTTGCACACTTGTGTTTTCACGACTCAGCCCCTCCTACCCTGGAACGGAAGCGTTCGCGTCCACACGCTGGTTTCTGGGGTGGGTTTGTGACCCGATATCGCCCTACTGCCTGGGGGTACGGAAAGCATCAGGACACCGTGGTTTGGCCAGGTTTCTCCGCGTCTGCGGAGGCAGAAGAAGGAGAACGGGCTTTGTCTGCCGTGTCCAGTATTAAGCTGGATTTAGTAGCCCTTCTGGAGCTCTGGGGTGAAATTGTTTGCAAAATGAAAGCACCATCTGGGAGAGCTGTCTGCTGATCCAGGCTGCATGCATCTTCTCGTTCTAGGAAAGTTCTGCTGCAGCCTGCTCCCACGCGTCGCAGAGGGAGGCGTCCCCACGCTCTCGTTCCCTCCACATCTGTGCACAGTGAGCGCCCCTTCTGTGCGCCCGGAGCTGGAGACCCCAGAGGGGAAGGAGCCGGGCGTGTGCTGTTCACATGGAACCAGAGCGGCCCCCCATCTATCTCACACAGTAGGCTCTCAACGCTGTTTGCAGAACCAAAACGATGAATTCATGGTACTTGGTTTCTTATCAGATTTACGTTTTCTCAAAAATGATTTACAACAGAAGGAAATTTCCATCACAGCGGCTTTAAACGTCTCAGGCCTAAAAGGAGAGCGTTTTGTCTCTGGATAGATGAACTATTTCATATTCCTTTACATTCACATTTAGGCATGTTTTATTTTTCATTTATAACCTCTTATAATTTTGATGGGAAAGTTCATAGAAATTATCTGCTTCACCTTTTTTAAAAACTGAAAAGCTTCCTACGTTGGAATTTGACACAATCTTAAACTTCTCAGACCTCTGGATTTTAGGATGCTTTCAGCATATTTATGAAGAGTGTATGTACAAACACATCGATAGCAATCAGTATATTTATTTTTGCTTGTGGAGTCCAACCTTGAAAGGACTTCACTACTCTCTCAATCCAGTTCTGAATGACATCATCTTTATTTTTCTTCCAAAATGAGTGAATAGCTCAAATAACAGATTCCGGATACAGGTTTCTGGTTTCATAAATGTTTATCAAGCCCACTTGCATTCTGAGTAGTGCAGGAGTATCATTTTCATCAAGGAAGAGGAAATGCGGGGCGCCCAGTTAGGAAACAGGCACATTTTAGTGAGGAGTTTAAGGCAATGCTCCCGGTTTGTGCCTGAGATGCGTGGCGGGGCCGTGCTGGAGAGTGTGCGTCTGGGCGTGTTTGCATTGGGAATGGAGCAGCGCATTAATCTTTGTCGACAAGCAACTATGTAATTGCATTTCTCAAGGCCGGCTTGAGTTATCACTTCAGAACCCAGTTATGTCACATTCAAACCCTTGGAAATAGAGCGAGTTGTACTCTAAAGGCAAATGGAAGATAAAGAGATACTCCCGGGCTTCATTAGTTAGGATGCCAGTCGTCAAGGTAAGAGAAGGCAGCAGTGAAACGGGCGAAAGGGGTCTTCAGTGAGTCTCAGCCACGCATCCGCACCTTTCTGCTCTCTTTCCGCTCTCCAGCGGGGTCCTTCCAACCGCTTCGTGTCCGAGAGATGCAGAAACCTGGTTTTATTTATGGAATGTTTGGCTATCAAAAGAGAGGAAAAAACAAACCCGAAGATAATTCCTTTTTAAAAACAATCCTTTTATTGGTTTTTAGAGAGAGAAGAAGGGAGAGCGAGAGAGAGAAACATGGATGTGAGAGCACAGCATTGATTGGCTGCTCCCTGCATGCCCCCACCAGGGATCCAGCCCACAACCTGGGCACGTTGACCGGGAACCCAACTGGCAACCCTTCGGTGCACCAGACCACACCCAACCAACTGAGCCACATCAGCCAGGGCCCAAGGATAATTCTTAATTTTGGAATTCAAGCCTGTAACAAAATGCACAAGAGATTTGGGGGCATGGACCTGTTCTAAATGACATCCTATGGGAATGAAAACATTTATGACCCATCACTATGGTATTAGTCTGTTTAGGCTGCCATAACCAAACACCACAGGCTGGGTCTCAGACGAGAGGAAGAGATTTCCCACAGTTGTAGAAGCTGGCAGACCACATCAAGGTCCAACAGAATCGTGTGTCTGGGGAGAACTCTCTTCCTGGCGCACAGACAGAGATGGGAGGAGTGTTCCCTTGTGCCCTCTACACGCACACAGAGGGTGCTCTAATGTCTCTCTTTATAAGGACCCAATCTTATCAGGTGAGGGCCCCAATCTTAAGACCTCATTTAACCTTGATTACTGTCTTAGAGGCCCTGTCTCCAAGTACAGCCACAGTGGAGTTAGAACTTCAGCACAGGAACTGATTTTGTGTTTTGTTGAATTGGGAGGTTTCAGTGTTTTTAAAACAATGACCTCAATCACGGACTACATTTTCTATGTTATAGACTCTGTAACAGTCGGCTTAAATCCATGAACATTATCACCAGCAATTCGTTTATGTGGACATAAGAATGTTTGCCTACCATTTCAGACCATTATGGCTCTCCTGAAGTATGCCCAAGGATATTACCCCCCCACCCAGGTTGGCAGACTACAAGTTAATAACCTCCAAAGTTACTCAAGTGGTAGCATGGAACATTCTAGAATATCAAGAATGATGCAGCAATTCAAAGCTAAAACTACAACTAGGAAAACTAAACCCAATTAATGACTTGTTTAAATGACCTAATTAATCAACGGTTGACCAACTGACATTACCAATTAGTTTTTCTATTGTAAATTCCCAGGATCCTGTCCCTGCCGGAGTCACTGAAGAGTGGGTGAGCATAAGGACCGTGCTGTTGCAACGCTCATGGCAAGAATCACACCATTGCCTGTGCTTGTTCCTACCGAGGGCAGTTATGTGCAAGTCCAGCCACTGAGCCTGATGTGATCTCCTCTGCACGAGAAATAGCGTCGTTTGTGTGCTGAAATCCAAACACAACTTTTGTTCTTTTTCGAGTCTACTAACACCATGAAAAAATGTCGATGCCTTTCTTTCAAACGGTGTAATTTTTGATAAAGTGATTCTGAGGTCCAGTGTTTATCTTTTGGTTAATATGCAAATAGCTACATGATATAGCACATATGGTTCTGCTATTTAGTAACACATTGTATCCATTGATTTACATAGCCTAAGGCAAACAAAATGAACCACCTGCCTTTTCAGATGCATCCTGTAACAGGCACAATGCTAACACTTGGAGAGAGCAACATGTGACACTTGGAGAGAGCAACATGTAACACTTGGAGAGAGCAACATGTAACACTTGGAGAGAGCAACGTGGAAGAGCGAGAAGCCTTTGATTTAATCCACCTGTCAGAGGTGAAAAAGGATCTGTACTCGGCCCCCATGAGACTTAAATGGATATACAATTCTTATTCTAACTGTATTCATTCGAAATAACGTCTAAACTTAAATAATGCAGAAATTCCAATATTATTTCCAAAAGATGAGGTAAAAGAGAATTGCTCAGAAATGCACGTGATGCTCACTGAAGGTTATAAGAAACCTGGATGCTGTAGCAGCCACTGGGGGCTGTGGGGCGGGGCTCACTGGGCCCCAAGGGGAGGAGCTCATTGCCTCTGGAGTGAGTGATGCTTCCTGGATGATCAAAAAGCCTGGAATGCTTAGCATGGGGCAGTGAGCTCATCTTTCCGAAGCCAGAGTTTTTGTCATTGTGTTTAATTTAGTTGATATTACATCACTGTATCTACAGAAGTCAACATCTGTAGTCACTGGAAAGTCTGGGGTAGCCACTCCTCTGTCCATGCCTCCTCCCATGACACCCCTGCTCCAGCCTCTTACACCCACGTATGAAAACTCACAGCAATGATACTTTATAAGGTATATGAAATTCCAATAGAGGGCCATTAGAAGCAGCAGTTTGCTTGAGGAGGCGGTGTGGGTAGGGAATTTGCAATAGCTGCCATAGACAACACTGGGCTTGGGTTTTATATGTGTTCCCAGGATCTTGTGAGTGGTTGAAGGAATTGTATTTGGACAAAGAAACAATCGTTTGTCACTTCAGTTGGATAGCAGGGGTTTCTGGGGACTTAGTACACCCATCTATACCTCAGTCGTGATCCCCAACCATCTTCATAGCAGGGATTCCTCCAGTCCCCAAAAAGTGGATGGGTTCCCCAGTAAATGTGTTACTTTCACAGCTGAGACATTCATGGGCTCCGTAACCCAACAGCTGTCCTCCCAGCACGTAGGCCTTCGAAGGGTAACTGGGCGTGGACCTCTGCTCCATCACCGGGTGCCAAGCGACTCTCAGCAAATGAACTTCGTCGAGCTCCAGTTCCCTTGCCTTCAGATAAAACCAGTGAGAGCGAACGCTCCTGTGAATTTCCACTGAGGAGTAAATGAAAACGTATCCATAGGACACTTAACGATGCATGTGTTTCATGCTAGGAAGTAGAAACGCTTCATAGGAAAACTAGTCCAAGGTGCCTTCTCAGTAACTGGCATTGACCAGCACTGTCATCACCATCAACTGTGACACTTGGATTCTGAATGGAATTTTCCCAGCTAAAAAGTTATATTGACCTTGGCATCCAAAAGTAGCCTAAAAGCAAATACACAAGAATCATTGATTTTATTAGTTTTGAAATATTTTTATTGATTTTTTTTTTTTAGAGAGAGAGAGAGAAACATCAACATGAGAGAGCTACATTGATCAGTTGCCTCCTGCACACTCCCCAGTGGGGATCGAACCCACAACCAGGAATCAAACCAGGACCTCTCAGTCCATGGGACGACACTCAATCCACTGAGCCACACCAGGTAGGCAAGAATCATTGATTTCAAAACACATTTTAAATGCACTACTAGAAACAAAATCTGTATTTATCTAGTATTTATCTCTGGAATAGTTAGAGTGGGTACAGATAACAATTTTATTCATCACCATAATCTGTTTTGGGGGTCAGAGAAAATATTATTTTATCTTCAAGATGAATGATTGCGATCAAAATTTAAATTCATACAATCTGAATTAAATTCAACTTTCTGTAAAAAAGTTGCATTTGCAAAAAAGACCACTAAATGACACTTTTCATATTAGCAATTTAAAAAATATATACTTAAATAGAGGTAATAAAGTTATGTTTTAATTAAAATAAAGATATCATTGTTTCATGCTACTTAGTAGCAATTTATATTCTACATATTTTCAGTTGGAAAGAATATGTTGCATTATACTTGACATTAGTACTTATAAATTAGAAACATATGAAGATTAGAAATGTGGTATTCTGAGTTCCCCAACAAAATGGTGAAATCCACTGCAAAAAGCATGAATTATTAATGATATTTGAGTCATCATTGCCCTTAGGTTTCTTGCATTTGCTGAACATTCTCACATTTTATAAATCCTTAAGACTTCATTTGCCAAATGTGGCATCTCAGGTCCGCTTAGCCTGCAGCTACTCTGGGGCCACGCGGAGGATGCAGTAAGCCTGGCCCGCTCGCCTCTGCTGGGGGGCACAGACATCACCAACCAGGCCTTCCAGGACCAGGTCGACGCTCTCCAGCAACGTCAGGGCCCTCTGATGTGGGGGGAAGCCACTTACAATTCACTGGTTCCACTGAACAACTTCCTTTCCGGGCTTCTGACAGGAGCTGGCATTTCCTGTGACTTCCTTCATTTCCATTTTGCTGGGACAGTGTCCAGCCATGACAAAAGCAGTGACTTCCTTAGACGACTGACATTAGCTACATTTCCCGATACAATGTAACCTTTCCAGTGGGATATTTTTCAAAGTTGTAGTACTTTACTGTCTAATTACAGGGAGAGAAGAACTTTCTAGTGTTTGTAGTTAATTACTACTAAAATCACGCCACACACCTCTCCTTAGCAGTCAGGGTGCAGTGGGGGGAAGCCGGGCACATTCCTCCGGCGCCCACGCGAGGCTGGCGCCCCAACCCGCGCGGTGAGCCCTGGGCCGCACTCTCTGACCCCGCTCGCTCACCGGCGCAGTGATGCGTCTCTCGTACGTTTAACTCACATCCTCTCCCACCCGTGGGGGTTTCCACTGCAACGTTAGAACGGCAAATACTTCCGAGGTGAGGGGAGGTATCTTCTTTTTGGTCATAATCTAGCTCACCATTGAAATAAGAAAAAATGCTCCATTCAGCACGTGAAGAAGCTGAGTAAGAAAGAAGAGCTAAAAGTCCTCGGACGCAGTGTTCTGCCCCGCAGAGCCCGCTGGCCAGGCGGGTCCTCACTGCGGGGCGGACCGATGCCCGAGACAGTGAATACTGGGCCAGGACGAAACCAGGCAGCCCCGCTGTGTCCCCATTCGTCCGCAGAACGCACCGAAGCCGCCTAAATGTTTAGTAACCCGATCTAAGTAGTTACTGAAATACAACTTCACCTTACACCTTAAGTCCCAAAGCTGGGTTTAGGCAGAGCTAAAACGTTTGGTTTCACCTGATCCCAACGAAAATGTTTCTTTGACAAACATCTTGGGTTTTAAATTTATAGTGTGGCTAAATGTCTTTTCCATAAGAGTCACGTGAGAAAAAAAAACACACGAAAAAAACCCTGCCTCTGATCACGTCCTGAGGAATCCATTTGGGGCCGAAATTCGGTCCCCTCTCTCTACACAGCTTGTCATCCCCCGCTGGGGCCCTGTGCTCAGGGAGTTGAGGTCTAAACTTTGTGACCAAACACTGTATCTCAGACAAGACCCAGATTTCTGTGCCTTCGTCTATCTTCTGAAAAAGGGGTCTAAAAAGAGTTGCTTTCTCCCAGCTTTGCTGTCAAGATTAACCAACGCGCTGAACGACAAGCCGAGGACTGGCTCAGTGATCAGTAGCCATTGCCATGGGCCCAGCGGAGGGGGATGCAGGGTCTTCGCACTGAGCGTCACTAGTGTCCTTGGCACTCGGAGGGAGGAGCTCTCTGTGCGCGCCTGCGCCTGCTGTCCCCGCTCCTCTTAGAGCCTCGCGTACCAGCCGTTACCCGTGTGCTTGGCTGTATTCCCACCCTGTCGTTAGAGTAAAAACCAGTCACATTACTGTCAGCTTTGACCTCAGCCTGATCTGTGATGGCCTCCTGGAGGTCACGGCACCTATTTTTAGCCAATGAAAGTCACAGTGATTTCATTTGGTGATACGAATGGACACTCTTCAATTAATGGTACCGGATACCACAATGAGGCTTTCTTAACGTTAGCGCTCTATGTTCTACGCTTTTCTTCTTTGATGCATATACGTTTCGTAGGACACAGATGTGACAATGATCTGAATGTGTGTTGTTGATGTTTGTTGTTGTTGAATTTGTGCTGTGGACCTTTCACAGGCAGAGAACCTGGCACGGGTCACATTCCCAGCCCGCTCCAGTGACAGTCTCCCCCGCGGCCCTTTTCCAGGAGGAGCAGGAGAGGACCACTCACCTCAGGACGCCTCCCAGCACCCCTGCTCGCGTGTTTGTCTTTGGCACCAACATCGTCGCCCTGAACCCCTGGACCCCCTCTCAGCCTCCATTTGCTCCTTCTGCCTGGCACCAGGAGGGCCTTGGTGAAATACTTCCCCTCCGAGGAAGCTACGAAAGTCATGTTCTCTTTTTATTTTACAAAACTCCTTTTTCTAGCTATATTTTCCACCAGTGTAACCTGACTTGAATCCCTGCATGACCTTGACAAGATTTAGAATCCCAGAACCTGATCATTCCCTTGGACCTGCGTGGATATCCGGTTGAACCCCATAGAGAAAATTTCTCTCAAGCAGGCCTGACAAATGGTCACGCAGCCTCGCACGTACGTCTGCGGTGACAGGTGCTCAATAACTCACGAGGCAGCAAATCTCGCTCCCGACGGCCGAGAGCATCCTGTGTTTAGTCGATGCACCTCCCTGCAGCTTCGCCCGGGCAGTCACTCCGCCCCGGGGGTTTAAGGGGCGTGTGCGGAGGGGGACCCCTGCGCCCCCGCAGACAGGCCGCAGGTGGAGTGGGATCTCATCTCCCAATCCCCTCCCGTCCTCACCGGTGGGAGCTCTGGTTCGTCACTGTCGTTCTGGAACGTGGCTCACACCGAACGTTCTGGATGTAACCAGAACTTCCACAGACTTACCCGCCATCCATCATCCACTATTCCCTCAGACTTCATTGGTTTTATTATTAATCACTTACTTCATTTATTCTCCAATCACTTAACAGAGTTGTCGCCTCTTAAGCCAGGGGCTGACAGAAATAAATGAGAGCAGGTCTGGTGTCCTCACACGCAGCCCCGCTCTACCGCCAGGACCAAGGCCACCCAGTGGGGGACCTTCTCCGGGTCGTAAAGGGCTTACGGCCCTTACCTCTCCAGACCCTGTTTAAAACCACATTCCACGTGCATGCGTGTGTGAATTAACTAATGACAGTTTAATACTTTTCCATAAAGTAAAATGGTGGAATTTATGCTCAACGACAGTAGTCGCTAACCTTCGTTGTTGGTGGTTTATAAACACTGACCCCATTCATCCCTATGGGTCCTGCTAGGCATGACCATGCCCAGCTTCCTTTCAGGGCTGGAGAACACAGGTATGTGGAGACAGGAGTGGCAGAGGTGGCGTGTGAAACGGACTTTTGGGTCCCTCTTTCCTGCTGGACCACCCGTGCACAGCCGAGTTCATGGAACACGGGCCATGGGTGCGTGGGGCGTGCTCCCTGGAGTCGGAGGAGGCAAGCTGGGGATGAAGGGTAAGAAGGGTGGCCGGGATTCCAGCCGGTGCAGTAAAATACAGGAGACTGTGCGTTTTCCTCAGCACACTTCTCCTTGTCTTTCCCTCCTCCTAGGCAGTGACTCTGGGCTGCGTTTTAGTGAGTAACAGGGTCCCACATATGTGTTCCTTTCCTTGCACGTTCCTTGTAACTGTAAATCTCTGAAGTTCCCTTGAAAGACATTTACAAACAAAAACTTGACACCCATTTGGATATTAAAGTTACAGCGACGACTCTCAGGGAAGCTGGGGAAGAGGAGGTGTGTCAGACCATTTCAGGCTTTCGGAGAGTTGTCAAAGGCAGTAGCCGAGTTCCCGTGTTCAAGGCAGGCTTCTGTTCACCGTGCAAAGTTCAACTGTTTTCTCCAAAGTCTGTAATCACAGAAGGTCGTTTTCAGGAGAAGTCGATACTGCTTGTCACGTAAGAGCAGGGTTCACTGGCAGGATTGGGTCACGAAGACGGGATAGAATTGGTGAATGTCGCTGCCTTGTGCCGGAGGACCCACGACACCTGCCACCATCACTGAAGGATGCTGGGCCGGAGATGGTTGGGATGTTCTCCTGAACGTGACCCCGTGTACACGTAACAGGTAACAGGCAGCGAGCCTGAGAGCCAGAGAAACGCGGAGCCGCCTGGAATACACAGCATGTCTCATACCCGGCATGTCCTACGCTGGCCGTCAGGAAGCAACACTCCTGACGCTCCCGAGGTCCTTAGGAGCTAGGACGTGGGTTCCTCCGAAGTCAGTGCTGGGTTTGAACTGAGCGCACCGCCAGGCCCCCAGAGACCCACGCTATCCTTTCAGAAGCATCAGCTCATGGACCGATCTCTGGTCAGCAGACTGCGTCTCTGGGGAGGGCGCGCACTGCGGGGGCGATGCTTCTCCCCTGGAGAGGGTTCCAGAAGACTCAGGCTGACGGTGCAGGGAACCACACCATGGCTCCAAATCTCTACAAAAACTCTTTCGAAATCGGTGGCGTTCTCCTAAGGCAATCAATAAATAAATAAAATAAACTTAAATGGAATTAAATTTAAAAAAAAGACAAGCCCAAGGTGATTTGTGCTACATTGCTTGCTTGATGTTTTGTAAAATGCAAAGTTAAAATGTTATAATGGCATTCATAGCTAGTATCTACATATCTATTGTGCAAGAGATGCCTTTTTAATTTTAGCATTAGCTGCTGTCCAAACAGTTAGGGACTCTCGGGTCTCCCTCCGTGAACTAAACACACTTCCGCTTCCTCAGCTTCTTCTGGGTGTGCTGCCCGACCAAGGCCCTTGAGGACCGTCTTCTTGGGGAGTCCCAGTTCCAAGCTCCCCATTACTTTCACTGGCACCCTCTATTCAATGTCAGAACAACATGAGAGAGAAAGGCCCCGAGGTCCCAACTCCAGACAGCTCAGTGGTACCCAGTTCTGCAGCCCTGTGGGTGTGGCTCACGTCCTTTTTTTTTCTTTATTGATTTTTAGAGAGAGAGGAAGGGAGAGGGAGAGAGAGATAGAAACATCAGTGAGAGAGAACATCCATGGGCCACCTCCTGCATGCCCCCCACTGGGGATCGGGCCCACAACCTGGGCATGTGCCCTGATGGGGAATCGAACCGGTGACCTCTTGGTGCATGGGTCAACGCTAAACCACTGAGCCACACTGGCCAGGCTCAAGTCCTTTTAAGGGCTGCACCATGACTCAAACTGTCCCTCTGCCAACACTTTCCACCTCTTCCAAGGTATTGATCCCCGTCACACCCCCTGAGAAGCACACCCCATGTTGATTTCAGCCTCCGAGTTCACTGCTCTAAGTCATGGCCGTGGGTGCCAGGGACTGTCCACTGAAGGAAAAGCTGAAATGAAATATTGGACCTGGACCAGGTGCCACCCAGTTGGTGATCATGACCCCACTGGTGGCAGGTGGGGCACAGCGAGGCCCTGACACAAAATCACAGTGCAATAGCTAAAACTTCCACTATGAACTGATGTTATACCAGAAAACTGTGGCGCTGGTAGAGGCTGGCATCTGAGAAATACAGGTAAAAGAGCAACGGGAAGGATAATGGAATCGAGTGGCTCTCACTGAGCTTGGGGATGATCAATTGGTCATTAAACACTCGATGTGGAAGCAGGAGGGCCTCCCTGATTGCATATAAAGAGAAGCTGGAGGAGAGAGAAGGCTGAGGACCTGACCTAGAGCTTAATGTTGAAAATAACTGAGCTTCAGAGACGTGAAATGTGCTAACCAGAGCAGTTATTTCATGCCCAGGGCAGGACCTCGGCTGGAAAAGAATGAACTCTGACACATAGAATGAGGACATTTGGGTTGATGCCTCTTGAATCCCCAGATTTTTCTAACCCTCTTATCTTGCAAAGGGACATGTTTTTCTGTATTAAGCAAATGCTTCCTAGCAAGGCCAGGAACTGCCTGCAGAGTGATGAGAGGTCTCTCTATCTTGCAAAACAACATGCACATACCATAGATTCTGCCCCCACCTTTCCTCCTGGTGTGTAGGTAAGTGAAGCTGGAAATATTCCGGACTTACTGAGGGAGGAAAGGAACTATGCTGTAAAGGGGCTGAAGGACTAATTTTTAATTACTGGTAAGGTCTGGGAGAATACTGTAAGGGAAGAAAAATAATTTTCCTATACCCTTTGCGGTTGTTGGCTGAGATGCTCCTGTAATAAAAATACAGATAAACAGAAAAGCAAATTTAATTATTTACATCTGTATGAAGCCCCACAAAGGTCTGAAAATCAAAGGAGTGATCAGAGCAGGAAACTTTTATACCTTTTAGACAAACAGACCTTAAACTTGTGAATAATTAATGAGACAAAGGAGTTCGGAGTAAGGGTTATTCATTCCCTTTTGTTAATTGGAGACGTTTACTCATTATGTAGCTTCATCAGAGTTTCTTGTCTGATAAGAAGAATATGTCTAAATGGGAAAGAAATGAGACTATTTCCTTCTTCCCCTTTACTGGAAAAGTGTTTGCTTGGGAATTGGGATTTGTTCTTCACAGCCATTAGAACAGGAGGATTCCAAGGGGGCGAGATGCCAGGAGTGAGCTCTGGGCACTCTGAAGGGAGAAGCAGTCATCGCCTCTTTTATGTGTGCATAGGACATTATTTATTTCCCAATGATTGCTTATAAACAAGAACAGTGCTTATGAATAAATATAATACTATGTTCAACAGAAAGGTGTTTGTCTATGTGTACAGTTTTTAGAAAGCATTCCGTGTTTGTCAAGTGTGTGCAGTGTGCGTTGCATCTCGAGTCTGGAGAACGCCTTACCTCGAGTCCAAGCAGCAAGGAATGCCTGTGGACACAGGGCCTGGGGACGGCTGTCTGCAGGAGTCCAGCTTAGAGCATCCTGGCCACAGAAATGACACACTATCTATCAATTCCTAAATTTGAGTTTGTAAACATCCTTTTTTCTGTGGTTGAAAAAGACACATGTGTCTTATTGGTTTCTTCTGATATTTTAGATGCAAACAGCCATCACAAACCCTGTCTGTAATGTTAATATGAGACTGCAGGTCTTTCCTAAGAAAGGAAATAGAAGGGCAGGCTCACAAATACTTTGTACCAAATCTTGTTTCAGAGAGGCCAGAGCTTAAATCGCTGCTTAGGATGCATACACGATATTTAAATTTAGGAGAATTATTTAATTGTTTGGAGGCTCTGATTTCTGGCCTGAAAATGGAGATGGTAATGTCTGGCAGATATTTCGTAAAGACTAAGTTTTATAATTTATGTAAACAGCATCGGATACATGAGAATCACTCAATACACGAGAGTTATTATCATTTTTATTGCTAGCACTGTTTTTATCTTTTTATCTTGGTGTTTCCTTATGAAGCCAGCATGTCGATATTCCCCCACAGATATACAATGTGGCAGGCCCCAGCAAAGGCTTCACAACAATGTGTGTTTCAAGAAGAGCAATTCCTTTCCCCAGGTAGGCAATGAAATAAAAATTATCCCTGTGACTTAAGAAAGATTATTTTTTATAATTAAAAATATTATTCAAACTTGTATCCATCTGCTAAAAAAAATGAACACAATCTTCCTAATCTACTCGTTCACTCTGAAATATATCCCTTTATCTGAAAACCAAGCTCTTTTGTATCCATCTTATTATCCTAAAAGTAAAATAAACAACTAATAATTATACGATGACATTATTTTATTAGCAGAGCTATGAATAGAAATAACTTGTTATATAACATATGTTACATATAAAAATCAGCATAAGAAATATAAAAAAATGGAAAAGGTATAATATTTTTAAGATTTGATATATTGTTATTTATCAAAGAATATATACAATTCTTTAAAGATAAATTAAATTTTGGACCAAATTATATTTAAATATGTCTGCAGGAATATTTGCCATAGACGCTATATTGGTTCCTAGGACTATTGTGATAAATTATCACCAAGTGGGATGCTTAAAACAAACAAAATGACCCTTTATCCTCTCCCAGTGTTAGAGGTGAGTAGTAGTGCGAAGTCAAGGTATGGGTGGAGTTGCTCCCCCTGGGGGCTGAAAGGAGAATTCTCCTTGGCCTCCAGCGTGGGTGGCTGTCAGCATCCTTTGGCTTGTGGCTGCATGTCTCTCTGCGTGTCTTCTCATGGACCTTCTCTGTGTGTCTATCCCACAAGGACACTCTCATTGGGCTTAGGACCCACTTGGATAACCCAGGATGACTTCTCCTTTCAAGATTCTTAAATTGATTACATCTGCAGTGACCTTTATTTCAAATAAGGTACCATGTATGAGTTCCGGCTATTAGGAAATGGGCATGTTTGTGTGGGCTCATTATTCAGTCCATGCCAGATGCCACTGGGTGTCACTGTGCAAAATGTTCTCGGGGCACGTGATTTTTGCAATCATTTAATGCGTTATTGCCCCTACCCATATTGTGAAGAAACGAGTCATTCTGAAGTAAACAAATGGCCTAACACTTTTTAAGTGTCGTATTTACTGAATCTGCTTGTCCCTAACTATAGCCCTTAAACAAAATACAAAGTATTATCTTTGGACACACTGATACTCCACAGAATACATTTTCAGCAATGCCATTTAACACCCACCCATACAAGAAGAGCACACATACACCTTTAAAAAAAATGGGTGCAAAAATAAACTAATCCTACCCAATAACTTCTGGGAAATGTTTTAAGTAAATTCATCAGTAAGAAGATGTAAGACTATAGATAGGTAAAACCCTTCAAATAATCAAAGTCCCTGATGATCATGGAAGAGGATGATACGATGCTGTTCTCCAGCAGATCCTTAATTGACACTGAACTCTAATGAGCAGCTTCCTCCGTAAACGTTATCAGGAGAAACATTTCTAATGGAGACTCTGTAGAGCACAACATAAGCTTCATTTCCCCCCTTAACTTTTAATTTGACATTGTTTATTCTTAAAATAGTAGCTCATTTTCCAGCGAGGACCACTCAGGCTCGTCTGTCACAGACAGGTTGACGGAGGGGAAGAGATGCTCCATCTCTCTGAGCCTGATTGCTGGCCAGTAAAGAGGAACTTCCTTGATGTTTTACCTCATCAGCCAAATAATTATTTCCCCACCAGTGCTTTTTCGATCACCCACCTCCTCGAGCTCCTACATTCACAGTATATTTGAGGCTCTACAATACACTTTCGGTGATGATGCTAACAGTTTTTCAAGGGCGGAGATAATGGAGAATCTGCCCTTACCCACCTCTACACGACAGGATTTGTCTTGTTTTTCTTGTAATCTATGCCTTGGTGTGTAGCATAGCTAACAAGGTCATTAAAGATAAGCAGCAATGGAAGAACTAGTGGTCGTATAATATTGGCATTACGGATGAGATTTTAGCAACGTTTTCTGTGTGCATTCTGTTCATTTCAGTGCGCCCAGTGCTAGTGGAATCGTGAGATACAGAAATCAGGGGCAGTAGCGGTGGGATTCCATACAGCCCGAGAGAGGCTGTTGAGATATAGAAGTGAAGTGTTCATAGTTCCCGTCCAGCAAGGACTCAGGTCAGTCTAAGGGACAGTGAGATACATAAGTAAATGAACATGACCGATAGGGGAGTAGCATTTCACTTGTCTGACTTCCCCTCCAAAAATCTGACTGATAGGCATGCCCAGATATTCAGTAGCCTCATGGACACCAACTGACCATTTGGTTTACCTGTGCAAACACATCACGACTTTGCAGTCCATAACCCAGATGACAAACTTCTCTGGGCCTGAGGCCAAAGTCAAAGACACTATTCTTTTTCTGAATTGAGAACTTGGGTACAGATAAACAGGCATGCTTGCAAAGAAAGGCAGAGAAATTAATGCATCCAAAATATAAAGTGGACAGCTGCACAGAGGTAAGACCAAAAAATGGTAGACCAATCACAGTGCAGTATCCCGGGCACATAGGACACAGTGTGAAGACAAGCCCCTCAGGGTCCCAATGGCAGGCAGGTTTAGGGTTAGGGTTAGGGTTAGGCTAGGGTTAAGAGACAGTGTGTCAAAGATGGTGTCACCTGACATGTACAATGTGGCTGACAATGCCGGTAGTGTTCCGGTGTCCTGGATGAAAAGTATGAAAGGAGTGAGTGTCTGTGACCAAGCCACAAAGCCTTAATTCCTCATGAAGCTCTGATCAGCTCTTTAGACCCTATGAAATGCTATGTTCTCTCAAAAACTCCCAAGTAAGGAGAGCCAGAGGGAGACCCACGGTCTTCGTCCTTTGTCAGACGGAAATTGTGCAATGATTGTCCTGTCAGTCTCTCTGAAGACGGCGTCTCTGAGAGGTAGTGGCATTCAATCTCAAAACCACACCAGAGCTAAGCACTATTACTCTGCATATCATATTATATCTTATTATATTATTATACTATGCCATTGCTGTATTATATTGATCATAATACAAGGGCGTTCACGTTCGTCATCCCAATGACTATATTTTAATTCTCCTCTAAATTAGGATTCACTGTGGAGAATGGGACAGCACAAGCGTGCAGTTGTCAGAGGAGCAGGGCCTGGAGACTGAGTTCTTTCATCTGCGAGGTCTTAGAACATTTCCCAGAAATGGCGGTGTGTGGATTTGGCACTTTAAGTGAAGTCTTGCAGAATTACCTTTATTGGCTAACTTCAAATATTTACAGAGTATATTTCAATCCATCTTAAATAAGTACTCTTTAATGACACCCAAATTGGGCAGAAGGTCAAGTACGACCCGAAAAGGTGATACAGATAAACCAGACTGCTATCAAAACAAGCAAGAACTGTCGACACAAATTTGTGGCTTGTTCAAGTTTGTTTCTTTGAATTTTAAATCTCTCTGGAGGGTCCAGACAGAAGCACGTGACAAGCACAGGGAGGCCTGACCACCTAGGGCCTGGGTGGGGTCCCAGCAGTACAGGCTGCGGGATCACAGATATGAGCCAGTGCCAGACCAACTACACATTTAGACAAATGAAAGGTCCTCAGACTCAGGAAACGCGAACATTAACACCAGAACAATCTGATAGATATCTGGACACATGAAAGAAAACACAAAATTATGAAACAGCCAAAAAATATAACATCGAATCCTAGAAATTAGAATTATATAGTCATTTACAGGAAAAAACCTCCATAGACACTTACTAGCCGCTCTTTTAATAACTTGGACTCCATGTAATTCCTTGAAACTTCAGTACTTTCAACTGAAAATAGTTTTTGTTTGGTGTTTGTTTTGCTGGTTTTGTTGTTTGTTTTCTCTTCCCCCCCCCCCCCAATGGCTCTAGCACGGTCCCAATGCACACATGAGGTAGGTAGGAGGGCCCAGGGAAAGAGATTTGCAGAGTTCCCTTTCCATTTGCAGAATCCCTCAACCTGTGTAGGCAGTATGTATTGCTCAATGACATTTAAGGTTAAGAAATGTCATCTATCTTTGTTTTGCAAAATCAAAGCCATAAGGCTTTGAGTGAGAAGCCTGATTTCCCTCCCTTTCTTCTGAGCCGGGGAGATGCTGTCTGTGAGGGTTGGGTTCACTGTCCCCGCTCTGCTCAGCTCTTTTCCTTGATGCTGAATGATGTCCCTGCTGGGTCTGGCTTTCTCTAGACCTTGTTTGGGGGGAGGCAAGGTGGGCTCTCCTGCTCCGCCTTGGGGCTGGAAGTAGATGGGATGGCAGGAGCTGGGTGAACAACATAAGCCCGTTTCCTCAGGCAGGCGTACACTTTCTGCCCTACCCAATGCCGTGAACTGTCAGCTGGGTCCCGGTCACAGGCCTTGGACAGCGGCGCCATCCCCACCCATCAGCTCTCCTGAAGCCTCACCCCTCCATTTCAGTCTTGTTGTCTCTGTCTTTCATTTCAGAGGATCAATGATTTGTTCAGAATTCCTTGCCACTTCAGATTGGAGGACCCCTTATGACCTTCGATTTAGGTAAAGGTCATCCTTTACCAAGGCCATTGCTAATTCCCCAACTCTAAAAGATGAACGACATACTTTTCTCAAAAGGAAAAAAAAAAAAGTATCTGCACCATTTGCCATGTTTGCTGCATTAAATTTCCAGTGGTTCCTCTTTAAGAAAGATCTCTAAATGGAAATAAAAATTGTATGTGCTAGAGGAGAAATATTTTCAAACATATTATTTTCCTAGGTGGTTAAAAGAGTTGATGGATGGTTATTTAAAAAGCACACACACACATACACCGGGAACTTCATGGCAGCCTAAAGTTGATATGTTCAGCCGTAACAATACAGGGTATAAAGTACTGAATAATGCAATATGCTCGACTTCCTTCCATTTTCTGAATGATAAATTCAATTTAATTAAGTCTGACTTTGAATGCTGTGGACTTCAAATGAGTTTTTAAAAATATCTTACAACTGCTCTCCCGCCCTCGTGGAGCCTTATTTTTAGTGCCTTCTCCTTAAAGACTATCAAATTTATTAGCCAAAGCATTTGCAGAAAAGGAGAAACTTTATTCTTTACTAAATCACTCTAAGCAAAGATCATTTTCAAGCTAATGAACTCTTAGTACTTCCCAAACAATGCTGAGGGGGACATGGAGGGAAAGAACAGTACATTCCCCCATGTGCAGGACGTTATTGAATGTAAATAGTATTCACTACATATTCATAAAGATAGCAGTTACATATGCAGATACACCCACCAGCTTAAAACCTCATTATTCCAGAGACTCATCATATCAGACGGAATTATAATTTCAAGGAATGCCAGACAGCTACTAATAGATTGTGTTGTTGAAAATGATGTGTTTTCAAGAAGCCTTGTCACTAACAAAACAAAAAGTAGGTTATGGAGAGTCATTGCATGACCTTAAAATCTAACAACTTTCTCTAGGATCATTTTTATCAAGCCAGGATGAAATCACTGTTCATCAACACCGCGTTCTCTGAGGAGATTTAGGGGCAGGGTCATTAAGAAAGTTAATGAAAACACTCACAGCAACTGGAGATGTTCTCATTGTGGGATCATTCAGATTGAGTGATGCATCACCAGGCTCGTTAATTATAGAGAAATCTAAAAATATATAACTTTCAAATACCATTTAGTAGAGGCTCTGAAGTGTGGATGTCGAAAACATCAGAGTCTTCATTTACAAAGGGGGGCTGGGGCCCGGCACAAAGCATTCTGGGTTGGAGCTCTGAGACCCGCGTCTGTGTCTTCCTCTGCCGTTGATGAGAAGAACAGACATAGGTTGGCTGTGGTGGTAACAAGGTCACTGTCTACTCAGCCTTTACGACGTGCTGAGTTCTGTTTCAATGTCCTAAGTTAGGCACTTCCTGCATATATTTTACTAAATTTCGTCAACAACTCCATATGACGGTATTACGATTCCCATTGTGTAGAAAAGGAGGCAAGCTCGGAAAGACTCAAGTGTACCCCAAGGTCATCCAGCCCTTGAACAAGGCAGCGCGTGGCCAGCCCGGTCTATCGGAGCGCCGTTCATTGTCTGTGAACTGAGATGACAATACTGCCCTTAGAGTTGTTAGGAGATACCCCATGATCTCACTCATTTGTGCAATATAATGAACAAAACAAGCTGATGAACAAAATAGATCCAGAGACATGGAAGCAGGGAACAGACTGACAAACCTCAGAGGGAAGGGGGTGGGGGGCAGGAAGAGAGAAACCAACGATCTTATCTGCCCATAGGCATCACCGATGGACACAGACAACACTACGGTGAGGGGGAGGCGGGAGCAGGGAGGAGGTGTCAAAGGGAGACAAAGGAAGGACATCTGCAATAAGGAAATAAATTAATTAAATACAAAAGCTGTTGAGAGGCTCAAAGAGGTCCTCTGTGCCACAGTGCCTCGTAACAAGCAGGACAAGGCGAGTATCAGCTTCTAGACGACGGAGACCATATTCTTAAAATCATCGCATTCAAGATGAATCAGAAGAGCAAGTTCAATCACTTTATTTGTTAGACAGTTAATAGAAGAGAGCCCCAGTGATATAGAGGACTGAGTTTTGGATTCACCTGCTCTGGGGCTGGAATTTCCACTGACATTCGCTGCAGTGCTGGCTCCCGGGGCGGGTAACGGTCACTCCATCCAGGAGCCAGTAAGAACTGACCTGTGAGGTTTAACACAACATGTAACTACAGGTTAAAGCAGCAAGGCATTCACAGGGAGGGGCGGAATAGCTCTCAGCTTAGCAACATGGGGACGGCAATCCACAGATGAGCTTAATGAATATGGAGAAAGATGTGCTCATCAGAGGGCTTGGTCAGCCCACAGGCCCAGCAAGCGGAGAGTCTCAGAGACCACAGGGGTCACTGGGATTTATGTTCTGGTCGGGGCAGTGAAATACCAGAGAGTGGACACTACGCATCGTAGGGGTGTCTCAGTTTGATGTACGATACAGCGACGTTAGGTGACTTGTGTGTTTGCTTTGCCTTCAGGTCCACTATGGTATCACAGTACCAAACAGTGATGGACACTGGGGCCCTGCGGTCTGACACCCGGGTGGACGTTCTGGTTCACTTAGTCAGGTGCTCCGACTGCAAACATCTGTATCTCACTTGCACACTCAGGACAGTCATTGCTTCTTCATAAGGTTGTTTTAAGTATTTAAGAAGAGTGTTTATTTAAGGCTTAGCTAACCCTAGGAAAACAGAAAGAAAAAAAACACAGAATTGTTTCTCACACCAACAGCAAAAAACATGAACCAAGAACTCCTTGGAGTTGAATGAGGCTGCTTGAGTGCACTCGTGCCTTCAGAGGAGGTGATAGCTGGCAGAGACCACGTCTGTCTCTCAGTGAAGCTTACCACGGTGCAAGAAAATCCAAGGGTTTCGAGTTTACAAAGCAGGATAAGACAGTAAAATTGGTTTCAGTGAAATTTCCAAGGTGAAGACAATGATCATTTTCTTATCTGTTTTCTTGCAATCTCTACAAATGAAGCTGTATTTCAGCGTTTAAGGGATGATAAAGATTCTTGTACATTTGATGGTTACATAAGGAAATTCCTCAATGCATTATTTTAGCAGCAATAATTATAAGTACAACAAAGTGTGTCTCCACAATGCTATCCCAACCACTGTCTTGCGTTGCTCACCTGGGAGGTGGTGAGGGTCGCTGTGTGCATGGTGTGTAAGATGGCTTCCAGACAGAATGTCCCTGGGCTAGGTAAATGTCCTGGGTGTGTTCCTATTAGCTTCCTGACATGGAATCTAAATAACTGATTTTCGGCTTTTTTTCCCCCAAATACATTCCCTTCAAACAACAAAATTTCCTTCTAAACGCAGTTTTAAATGCATTCACCAATATTGATATGTCTTATTTTCATTATTATTCAGCTCAAATATTATCTAATATCAATTATGACTTCCTAATTGAGTAAAAAATGATTGAGAAGTATATGGACTATTTTGCATACATTTGGAAAATTTCAATTCCCTTTTTGATATTGATTTTTATTTTTATTCCACAGTGGTCAAAAACATACACAGATTGATTTTAATGTGTTTCAATTAACTGAGGCTTGTTTTCTTTCCCAGAGTATATTTTGTCTAATGCCTCATGTGCACTCCATGAGAATATGTTTTCCAATACGCAGTTCTTCAAACATACAATTCTATATTTATCATTGAATTCCAGGTTTTAAATCTCGTAGTTCAAATCTCCTATTTCCTTACTAATTTCTGCTAATCTCATAAACTCTCATGGTTGTAAATGTGTCTGTTTTTCCTTTAGTTCTATAATCTTTTGATTACAGAACTTTTTATTTTAATTTATATTATTTACATTTTATATTGTTATTGTTATACTTTTATTTTAATTTGTATTATTGTATCTGCTGCATATAAGTTTAGAATTGTCATACCTTTCTGTTAAGTTGATAATTTAATCATTAAATGTTTCTCTTCTACTCCAGCAATGCTTTTTGCCTAAACTTTTACTTTTAGGTGGTGTGCCCACCGTAGACCCTTCCATTCTTTTATTTTCAACATATCTACCTCCATTTATTTAGAGTAGCATTTGTGTGAATGACATAGTATATATATATTTTTTAAATCCAGTTTGACAATCTTTGTCTTTAATTTGAGTCTTAATTTTACCTCCTTTTAATGCAAATGCTAGTGTAGTTGTGAGTAAATCTACCATGTTGCTTTTTAACATTACAGTATAATCTTTATTATTTTTACCTTATTATTATTTAAGTTTACAACTATTTATTGGACAAAATATCACATTCTCCCTCCATCTATCAGTACATCTGTGTTATTGCTTATCTACAATTCCACAATAATTGTTTTGCATGCAAAATTAAGGGCTGAAAGTATCACTAATTGTTGCTGCATTTTTCCCTCGAAATAAGATACAAATATACTTCAACTGACTGATAGAATCGCAACATATAAGGTACATTAGAAGCCTTTTCACTCAGGTTCCTCTATAATGCTCTGCTGTACTTGACAATGAGAAGTACCTTCATCTCTATTTCCTACACAAGATGCATTTCATTTGTCCCAGTGGTTTGGCTGATCTGAAAACACAAGCGGGTCCTTCGTGTACTGCTAATCACATTTTATTTAATACAGAAAGCAGAGCTAGGCGGCCTGTTCAAGAACTCTAAGAAAGAAGTTCACGGAGAAAAATAAGTGCCTGCTTTATAGACTTTTGAACTTGAAGGTACGTGCGGAAGATGAAGAATTCTGAGCCGTAACAAGGAACAGAGAAGTTCCAGGAACACCCTCTGTGACCTCCTGACAAACTGGTTTCTGGCCGTCGGGAAAATGGGCTGGAATTGAAAGCATGGAAATTCAAGCAAGGGACAACATTCTGCACAAGTGCACTTGACCTAGGTAACTGCAGAGCACAATGAGTTGACTTTCTAAACAATTCTTCTAGCACGTGTCATTTTTAACATTTTTATTTCTAATCCTTACAGTAACTCTGTAAGAAAAACAAGTAGAGATAAAAAAAAATAAATCTTTGGATGTAAAACATTTTCTTAGAATGTTTACAATAATTTGTAAAAAGCAGTACACAGAGTGTTGAAATATTAAGATACGCATGGGAAAGGAAAAAATTCATATCCCAACTTCAAGAGATAAACACTACATTAAGATATCAATGGCTTGGGTATATCCTTGGTGTCACACACTCACACACACACACATATCTATGTATATACATATTTTGTTAACATTTGTTATGTAATTAATATGTACGTGGAATTGTGCTAAATATTTTATATGATATATCTTACTTTTCCCAGGAAATGACCATATAAAAGAGAAGCTATTTTCAGCTCCATTTGAGGAAAGAGGAAACAGAAAAATAATTTGAATAATTTGCTCAAGTCACGCAAGAGTTATGTTAGAACTGGAATTTGAACGAAGCAAGAAACCTTAGAAAATAATGTGCCGAGGTTCCCAGGCTGTGTCGCCTGTTTGCCTCTGCCCATGTATTCATTTAGATCACTGTGCTCCTATCCCATCACCATTGCATTCGTTTGGCTACCTTATCTGGTTAGAGCATCTGCGCATTTCTGTCTACAGTATGTCAATCTATGCTTGATTGTCTCTGTGGCTGCCTACTACATCCTGTGTCCATGCTTCATTGCTGTGACCTTACTTTGTGTCCATGTTCTTAAGAGTAAGTGGTGGAACTAGTGTTAGATTCAACTGCTGATGTTTGTTGTCGTAAGTAAGATAATTCATCGTATTGTTTCCAATCTTGTTTCATTGTTTCTAATGTCTTCCTATTGTCATTTTTATGTTAGTAATGTGGGAGCTGTGCTTAACAAGGATAACATGATCTTTCAAAACGTAATTGAATTATTTTGGGCCATGGCCTGTGTTACTAATCAAACACTTTCCCCAGAATGTGTGTGTACTCATCCACGATGCTGCTTTGATTATAAATTAAACCTTTCCATCTACCATCTCTCTGTCTCCCTGTCTATGCGGCCCTCTGGCTGTCTCGGTCTCTGTCTACACTGGCAGCCAGCACGCCCCATGCATCGAGCTACACTTCTGACCTTTTCAGGTACTCATCCCCCCAGTGCAGTGTCACCGTGTCTGGGCGGGAGAGAATGAGTTACTTTCTACAGTCACTTGAACTTACTCTTTCATGTTGTGAACTAGAAGCTAACTGAACTCAACATAATATTAGCTGGGGAATGTTCAAAAGAGATCAAATAAACGATTTTAGAGGTCATAGTTTTAAAAACAAATCTGTTTTTCAAGTCTGAGACCCAGACTTCTGATGGAGTAGTGATTCTGTAATTGTTTCCAAAGCAGAGAAATCACAGTGATGGAGTAAGAAGTATCACGCAGTAACTGGCACACTCGGACGTCCCTGAGAGTTTTGTCTGTGGAGGTGAGCAGTTTTGCAGAGGAGCTGACATCTGAATTGGATTGTGGAAGATGAATACTCGCCCTGGCTGGTTTGGCTCAGAGGTTAGAGCGACTGCCCGTGGACCAGAGAGTCTCGGGTTCGGTTCCTGCTATGGGCACGTACCTCGGTTGCAGTTTGTCCCCGGCCCCGGTTGGGGTCATGTGGGTGGCAGCCAGTCTCTCTCACATGGATGTTTCTCTCTCTCTCTCCCTTCTGTTCTGTCTGAAGATGAATGCAGCAATGTCCTCAGGTGAGGATTAAAAAAAAAAAAAAAAAAAAAAAGATGAATACTCTTCCTCCAGGGACCCTGGTCTGATGGTTCAATGACTTTGAAGTATGCCAGGTGCCCTCTTAATCTTGATCAAGTTCTAACTAGCCCTACATGACTTCAGATATTTGTTTATTCTTTATGAACACATCACCCATCTTAAATCAGACGAAGGAATTGTTGTCCAAATAGATGCTTAAGCTTTTAACGGGTCACTGCTAGTTGATCCCATGTCGTGATACTCAAGATCAGTAGAGGTCCATGCCTCTGCATAATAAAAATCACAACACGTTGCCTTTTTCTGTGGGGAGGTTTATGTTTCTTTATAAGATGGTTCAAGCTTTACCAAGCTCTGCCTCCTGTGGTTTTTCCTTCCGTCTCTTACATTTCCCAAGAGGAGCTTCGACCATCTGGTTCCGAGAGAGGATGTACTGTGACACCTTCCTAGCGAATGCTTCTGGCTAATTAACAGTAATCTACAAGACGCTTTAAAACCTTGTATTTGGCATCTCAAATACACATATAAGCGAATTTCTGTTCTTAACACTAACAGTTTGCAAGTATCTTCCTAGTTGAAACATGCCATTGGGAAAAGCAATCTGTTTTGCTAATGCTTTAAGCTCTTCGGAGGATAACTTCTGTGCTTTATATGCATGGTTTAGTTTACATCTTATCATAGGGGGAGCAAAGAGAAAAATCTGTTCCTATGTGTTGTTATAAATGCACTCAAAGAAGAACTGACTGCTGAACTATTTTCTACGAACTTAAAAAAAAAAAAAGCTATGTTACAGTGAATTGGATGGATGCTGCTTTGTGTTGGTGAACAGTGTCGTTACCATTGTAATGATTCCTGTCGATAAATAGGAGTTATCGTTTGCATTTATTTTTTTCATTCTCTCTTACTGTGTAATTTAAATTATTACAATTTAGGTTTTTTTCCTAATTTCATAACTATTTTTTTTTTTGGTTGCTCTGAATGAAATCATTAGAGAACCATGTTTAAAAGGATAATTGCAGCTGATTACACAGGAAAACCTGCCATAATTGCTGGAAAATGTTATGGTAATGTGTATAAAGAGCACTGCCCATGCCCTTAACTAAGAGACTCTGTCTTGGTGGGTTCAAAAAAGAAAAAGTTGTTTTCCGTGTATAATCATCTTCAATAACGGTGTTATTGAGAGAAAGAAAATAACAGGTAACCTTGACTTGTTTATTTTTATCCCAAAGATCCTAAGGGAAGAGTCAAGCACATGCACTCATAATAAAATCCAGACTCCTAGGCCCTCAGACTGAGAGGGGTGAGAAGTAAAATGCCCCCATCGATGAGGGCAGAGCTCTGGTCCTGCTGTGCGTTGGGCCTGTGCATTGCACAGAATCGCAAAGGTCCAGGAGCCCCGATGAACTTTTCACATGGGCTTGTCATGTGGACTCTGACGCTGGTCAGGAGCTTCATCGTACCCCATTCCATTCTTACAGCAGTCTGAAGACCCACAGATGACCATGGGTTCCCTTTGGAATATGTTGCAACGAGGAACCAGATTACGTTATTTTTTCCCCCAAAGTCATACTGTTAATTAGAAGCGAAATGCAAAGCGATACCCTAACCTGGAGTTCTCCCATTTCTCTCAACCATGGCAACGCATATACATAAATGAATTCCTGAGTACCCTTCCTCTGTCACTCATCAGAACATCGTAAAGTACCCATTTGACTGTATTCGTAGTTTCGTCAGGGATGAATTGGAGAAGGGCTCAGTTGGGAAGGACTTGCTTGGGGTTCCCTGTGTAATTTCGGCGAGCTGCGGACTTGGACTGCAGTGGTCTCACAGCTGAGCTGGGCTGGACCACGGTGTGACATGTCTGCTCAGAGCTCAGGAGGAAGAGCAGAGTCGAAGGGTCTCGTTGTGACTCTTCAACTCAAGTCACTCGGCTTCTCCCCCACTAACGGAGTCCTTCCAGAGCGAGCATCCCCAGGGAAATGGGAGGAAGCTATGAGGTATTTTATGAGCTAGCCTCAAAATGCTACAATATCATCTCAGTCATTTTCAATTAATCAAAGCCGTCACACACTCACCTGGTGCCATAGGGGTGATATAAATTGCACGCCTTAATGGGAAGAATGTCAGAATACATTTTACGTTGCCACAATGTAGAAGGATGTGTTGACCTCATTAGCATCAATACTTTGTCCAGTCACCAATAATTTACGAAGGGCCTGTTACACTAAAAGAAAAGTCGAAATTATATAATTTGTCTCTTTTTAGGTTTACACGAAAATTTAGCCCGTTCTGAAAGATTATGTACACCATGAATTAAATGAAGGTTGTTGGACATACGTCTATATATGTATATGTCTATCTATGCACATGTATATATACCCCTATATCAATCATCTATATATCTTCATTAACTGATGACAAACCCCTCCAGGGCAAGCTTCGTTCTCCACCAGCCAAAGAGCCAGTCACCTGGGCAGAACCGATGGTGACATGTGATTAACATATGTCATCTTCACATGACATCTAAATGATTTTTTCAAAGGACTTCATACTATGTCAGGAATCAACAATAATGTTCTTCTTTTGTTCTTGATGACATCGAACATTAACAAATTTCAAAATATGTTTTGTTTTGATGGCATTAGTGAAGTCTTATCATTTGACTTCAACCTTCACTAATTGTTTGACCAGGATATGGAAACAATTATTTGGCATATCCACATAGATAATCATCTAGGAGTTATGTGAATCTAATTTTGTTTCCATCTTTGGAAAATGCATAGTGCTTTCTGTAAGATAAAACTAATCGTATTATAAGGGAGACTTATAATTTTTCCTCATTGACTTTCAGGTTCAAAATAAAACTGGGAAGATAAATGTCAATAAGCACAATTTAGCACTTTATTTATTTGTAAATATTTATTTTTAACCAAATTAATACATGGGCAGTTTTTCCATCTCAAATACTATGAAACAATTATGTTGATGAGCACCACTCAGTCTCTACCCACCTTACACCATCCACGGAGCAGAAGGGACTCACTCTTCTAACAGGCTGCTTTCAAATCTCTATTTCGTTCATTTATAATTTTTTTGCTTATTGAGGGCTTCCTTTAAACAATGCATATAATCCTCAGTGTGTAGAACATCCTTTTTTCCATAACGTGTGGTTGAATTCCTGTTTCTAAAAATGGATATTAGTGTTTCTACCTTTTCTTCCATATCCCGCCTTCATTTTTCATTGTCAGGTTGGTGACCTTTACCTTATTCTATGAAACCATAACCAAGCCTTTGATGCATTTGCATTTAGTGGCCCTGTTGATATTGCTCCATTCCAGACCCAGGGGCGTGCTCGGATTCTTTTCATCTCTAGTACTCCAGTTCATGTCACCCAGGCCACCTAAAGAAGCACAGCTCCTTCGAGAAGGACAGTGATTTTCTCTATCTCCACTCCCTGTAAACATTATACCTGGTAGGTATCATATGATGCTGTGATTTGTTTCGTAATCCTTTTGTATTAGTTTCTTATGTCAGCTCTAGCAAATTGTCATAAACTTAGTGGCTTAAAGCAACACAAAGGTACCATCGTATAGCTCTGGAGGCCAGATGTCTGCAACGGGGCTCACTGTCTGCAGGGCTTGTGTCTTTCTGGAGGCTCCAGGGGATGGCAGCCTGTCTCCTTGCCTTTACCAGCTTCTACGGACTGTCCCCATTTCTTGGCTGATGGCCCCTCCCTCCATCTTCGCAGCCATTGGTGGCCTTTGAGTCTTTGTCATGTGTCACTTTGACACTGCTTCCTCCTGTCCTCGTGTGCCCACCTCTTCCTCTGTTAAAGACCCCTGTTTTATGTTGCCCCCCCCCAGGTTGTCTAATCTAGGACGATATCCCTTTAAGGTCAGCTGATTACCAACCTTCATTCCCCCTCCCGTGTAACACAAGTATCCACACCTTCTGAGGACTTGAACGGACCACAGGGAGTGGGGGAAGAGGCTCAGAGGCTTCCTCATAGGAGTTTAGGTTCAAAATAAAACTGGGGTGATAAACCTCAAGGAGCTTCGTTGTGTACTTTATTTATATGTAAATATTTATTTTTAATCAGATCAAAATATGAACTTATTTGTCATGAATACTATGGGCATTATTCTATCCATCACACCTCTGTTTTTGCTGGAATTTCTCATTTCTTTTTCTTCCGTTCTTGTTAGTTGTGCTTACAGACTCAAGTCTTCCGAACTCTCGTCCACCTAGTCTATGAAATCATTTTATTTCTAGAACCGTCATTCCCACGGCTCTTCGGTCTCACCATGTAAATCGTCTAATGATGAGAAATACCCTGTAGCGGGAAGTATTGCCTCAGGAAACGGAGATGCTAAAAGGATTCGAGCTTTGATGGAGACGCGTGAGATAATTACAAAAGTTCTATCAAAGCTGGCGAATCTGTGATACTAGGGAGAGTTCCCACTGAGCTATATCTCTACAAGAAGAAGTAAAGTAGTTATTCCTGGACAGATGGCCTGCCCTTTGGAGGGTGAGTGGGGAATCACAAGTGTGAGTTGTGGAGGGACGACAACGTGTCCAGCTGTCTAGTCTCGGGGAACCCTTCCCCTCCAGGGTTAACCAGAGGTTACTAGATTGTTTTCAAATGGTTATACTCCTGAACCTTCAAATAAAACTTAATGTGACCCAGTTTAGCACAGTGACTTGGCATACTTTATTTAAAAAAAAATGGGGATGAGATAACATTTGAGCATTTGAACGTGGTCTTTCCCCAGTGGGGTCAATCTCATTTAGTCAGTGGGTCTCTTTGTTAGAACTCTAAGGTCTAGAACACTATAAAATAACACAGGTTCGTAATACAAACTTAAAAATTACTTGCAAATCGTCCACTTACGTTACTGTCACTGTCATGTGCAGTTCAAGGCAAAGTCCCAGCGGGTGGAGAGAGACCACTAACGTGAATTCGCTCTCCGAGAGGAGGAAATGACAGCGGTCCCACAGCCGTGGGGACACCGCGTCACTGCTCTGGAAGGTCACCTCGGTCCAGACCCTGTCGGAAAACAACAGGCTAGCTCAAGTTGGAGAAGCGTTTCTGACTGACACTTGCCTGGCTAGATCAGGAACGCCACTGAAATGTATGTAAAAATAGATAAGAGAAAAATGAAGTGGGGGAGGGAGGATGGGCCGTGAGTTCCTGCCGCCTGCGCCCCGAGGGCTGCGGTTTAACCTTGGCCCCTCCCGTGGGCTGGAGCCGGCGTGCTGCTTGAATCCACCCTTTCCCAGTGCTCTCAGAAGAGCGGGCACACTTTCTCTCGGTTCTGCAATGCTGCCACGTGGCTCCAGAACTTTCCCCCTCCAGCAAAGCCCCTTGCTGCTAAGTACGCAGACACACAACACACACAACGCAGGCTGCGGAGGTCGGGGCAACACAGCGTCGTGCCTGGGATTCTGTACGTCCTTCTGTCCTTCTGCTCCAGTCTGCAGCGGTCTGGCTTCTGTGCTGAGCTGATCGGAGTGAGAACACTTCCCTACCCCACGCTGGGGTCACGTTCATTTGCTCCCAGCAGCCTCCTCACAGTCAGCCGGTGAGGGTGGAATTATCTTGTCAGGAGCTGTAACCTGCAATTGCTCCGGGGAAGCGCGCAGGTGCACGACGTGTTGTTTGCCGTGCAAATCCTGGGCTTCTAATCCAAACACGACCTCCGCGCACAGCTACCCCACAGCTAAAAATAAAACGATGCCACCGAGATTGTGTGTGTGTATTTAAATTTAGTGCAGTGAAAAATGTTCCTTCTAGATAAGAATAGAAATGTCTAACTTCTTTTTTTTTCCCCCATGCCTTGGACTTCGGTGATTTGCCTACTCATTATTTAATGTCAGAAAATAGGTGTTTTCTAAAATCAGAACACGATAGCCGACCAACTCTGTGTAACAATAAAAATCTGACAAATATTGCCGTGAGCAAAAATTATTCAAATGGCAGTGTTACGTTCTTTGAATACCATTGAATTATTTTATAGAGTTTTTCTGTAAGATTTGCAAAGGGTTCTTAATGTTTTGCAAATCATTTTGAAAAAAAAATCCGACATACACGTGTAACTCCTTGGCGTGGTCTAAATCTCATTTTATACAGACAAACACAGACATGGAACAGAGCACACCTCACACTGCTTCTCTGGGTATAAGATTATCCAATATTAGGTCCAGGAAACCAGTCCTTAGGATCTCGATTTAGAAAAAACTATTCCAGCACATGTCTACCTAGGAATCACTCAGCACCGTAAAACCATATAAATATTTGGTGAAGTCAGCAAGTTTGTCATTCTTCTGCCAGCCGCTCTGAGCAGAGAGCCTGAAGTTAAGTGAAGAACGTTGAGATATGGGTGTTTTTTGCCTCAAGGGGTGTTTCATGCTCTCCCCGAGGCCCCATGAAGGTTACTGAGAAGGCATTCGGGCCTTCACGGCTCAGAGTGGGGATCCAGAGAAGAAAGGGGGGGCTGGGAAACAGGCGTAATCACAGTAAGCTCCAGTGGATCTGCTGTGTATCTGATTTCACTGTAAGAGAGAGGAAAATAAATATTATATTGGAGTATTTCCTAAAGTCCCAGAACATCAAGATTTAGTTAGAAAAAGCAAGGCATATATATAATACAAAAGTGGCCTACCACAAAAAATAAAGAGTGGGACATATTACTATATCAATATTAAAATAAATAACATTTTTTCATAAAACAACCTTAAAGAAACTGAAATCAGCCTGGCTAGTGTGGCTCAGTGGATTGAGCATTCTCCCGTGGACTGAGAGGTCCCGGTTCGATTCCCAGTCAGGGCACGTGCCCGGGTTTTGGGCTCGATGCCCGGTAGGGGACGTGCAGGAGGCAGCCCATTGATGTTTCTCTCTCACATCGATGTTTCTATCTCTCTCTTTCTTTCTCTCCCTCTAAAACAATTCAATAAAAACATATTAAAAAAAAAAAAAGAAACTAAAGTCAAAGAAATTTAAAGGACTAAAGAAACAGGGTAAGGGTATTGGTGACTTCCCAGGAGTGGGAAGAGAGAGGGTGTGTGGGGGGTTTGCACTGGATGATTCTATGAGAATATTTTACATTGTCATGGTCCCAGCATGCACCTGGGTGTTAGGATCACAGGAGCTTGATACAGTGAATAAACGGAAAATAACACCAAATACATTGGAGCAAACCACGCACCTTTCAGGAATAGGACTGTGGGGTGAACAAGGATTGCTTTACTCCAATTTTCTGCCCCTAAAGTCAATAAGGAAAGATAGAAATCAAAGGAAATACATTGAACCAACAGGGTAAAATCGTGGTGCTATCACTGCTCTCGAGATCATGAGGAAACTGAAGAATGCGTGAAAAATTACTCAGAATATAGCACAGAGAGGTAAAGATGTGAGAAGTGTGAAAGAAAGCGAAGAGAAACAGGGACAAGAATGTGAGGTCCCAACATACACTTCACAGGGGGTCGGACAGAGATCAAGGGGGTGGGTCCATCTAACAGGGGAAAAGGGAAAATCTTTCTGAACTTGATCAAATGCATGACCTTCAGATTGAAGAACTGCATTAAACCCCAAGGAAGGATACATAAAGTGTACCCCAGAGAGAAGCTGCAGAACATCAAAAACGAAGAGAAAAATCTTTTAAGTAAAGGGAAAGAAATGCGTTAGGAAACAACCTTAAGCAGATTTCTCAAGAGCCAGAAACCAAACAGATGCCAAAGAAATATTGCCAAAGCCTTGAGAGAGGAGGAAAAATGAAATAAAATAAAACTACTGAAGGGTCTCTACTCTGCTCATTAATTTCTCTTTCATCTGTTCAGATAAGTTGAAGGTGATTTTAATTCAAACAACTATGCGGAGATTTATGTCTCCAGCAGATACTTGCTGAAAGAACTGAGATGTATTTCAGCAGTCAGGAGTTTGATCAAAGGAGGCAGAAGATTCTAAAAAACAATGGCGAACAAAGCAATCAGAGCCTTTGTAGCACCAAGGACATCTCAGGTGTTTGTAAATAGTTAATTTGCTGACAAAGGATGAGAACTGAATGCACACATACATACACACACATATAGAAACATATATTTTTAAAATATATATATTTTTTATTTTGAGAGAGAGGAAGGGAGAGGGAGAGAAAGAGAAACATCCATGAAAGAGAAACATCTATTGGATGCCTCCTGCACCCCCCCTGCTGGGCATCGAGCCTACAACCCTGACATGTGCCCTGACCAGGAATCCAACCGGTGACCTCTTGGTGCATGGAATGACGCTCAACCACTGAGCCACACCAGCCAGGGCGTAACATTTATATTATTATTTTCAAACACTCACACACATTGCCTATGAAACAACAATAAAAAAAAAATGGGTGGGACATACAAATAATTCAGAGATTGTAGAAATAAAATTTTTAATAAATGTAAGGGAAAATAATGAATGAATATACATTTTAAAAAGTATCACTTTTAAAACTCTACTGGAACAAAAAATAACAGTCTGACAATAACTAGCGTTCATGGCATCATGGCACATGAGAACTCTCATGCACCGGGTCCGGGCACGGAAATCGACAGGCCGGCTTTGCAGAAAACTCGGCATTTACCCAAGAAGCCGAAAACGCACGTGGTGTGCAGTCCAGAGACTGCTCGTTACAGCACAAACAGCACATTGCTTTGACAAATGCGACAAAAGATGACAGGGAAATGATTCTGATGAGAGTACAAAGCAGAGTACCACCACCGGCACCGGAACACAGTGTACATGCTAGTCGGTAACATTCCCCAACAAAAGATACAAGAATCACATATGGAAAAAAAGTTATTCGCTAAGTATATTCTCTGATGTCATAAAAAGTTTTATATACCCCAACATTATGCTATTTTTGCGTACTTTTATGTATTCTATCTTTAAGATATGTATTGTAATTTTGTCAACTAAATCTATTGCTATTGTTATTCTGCGATCATGTCCTGTCTAAATATGGGTAATATACTATTTGTTCCTTGTAGAAATCATGGTGATAACGTTTTATTTTAATACTGTTATTAAAAATAAGAAACGGCCAGTCTCACTTGCTCTCAGCCGTCCTCCCCATAAATGTGTGGATCTGTGCCGTAAACACGGAGAAGCACGGTCAGTGGGAGGCACGCGAGTACCCGCCACGAGGAAGCTTTTTCCATGCAGTGGTTACTGATGGGGTGTGTCTCCAGAAAATCTGCAAATGGAAATGCATGCGTCTGCCACGACATTGGTTGGTGAATGAAATAGGAACACTGACCGGCAGCCACAGAAGGGAGAACTAACGATGATGTTCACGCGCGACTTCTTCTTGCTGCGTGTTGCTTTTCCGGATAGAGTGCCTTCCACTGGCAACATTGAACATGTGAGTGCATTTTGCATGTGAAAAAAAATCAACTCTCACTCTTTACAAACGTCTGATTCTTTCTTTTCGTTTTTTATACATTGTGCTTCCTCTAACCCAAAATATAAGTGTTTTGCATGTCGTTAGGTCTACAACATACCTGTTTGGATATTTGACCTTCTGTTACTCCAAATACAATGATTTCTTTTCCGTTTGCTTGTTTAACCTCTCTCCTCCTTCTTTGCTCCCCCCCCCATTCTCTCCTTCCTTTAATAGCTGTAAAGGGAAATCATTTTTGAATGCTGAGGGCATTACCTTCCCCCCAAAATTTTTTTCTCAATTTTCAACTTTCTTCATGTTACCTGAGTAACAGGCCTTAATACAGACCAGAGCTGCCAGTAATTGTAAATGTACCAACAGAGGTGTTATCCTTAAACAAAAATGGATCGAAATGAAAATACATAGTATGTTATTCTGGACGGCGAAATCTAAAGAGAAGAAAACCGATGGGGCGATAGTGAAAGGCGGCAAATATCCTCAACCAGCAGGCGGGGCTGGCGACCAGCTCGCGCTCTCCGACTCTTGGCCCCAAACAGACTCGAGGCATACTTTTTGGAAGTTTGAAAATACGATTCAAACATACATGCTTTACAGCATTTGAAAAATTTCGCATCGGCTGTTTCTTCTCTTTCCACAGTGTACTAAGTTACTGCTGAACACAAGGCCTCGCTTACCTGATAAGTTGAAAACTCGGTGAAGGGACCCCCCCTCCCCACCGCAAGGTCCACGCTGCACCCGATGCACACGGAGACTTTCTGCGTCTGCCGCTGGTGTCTGCGCACTGCTCTTCTTGACCCTGGGGTCCCCCGCTCCTCCGATACTGGCTTTGTCAGTGTGGATCTCTCTCATTACTGCTTTTCCCACACAATCTGTTTCAGTCACACCTGGTTAGAGCCCTGTGGCCTCTTTATCTCTTCATCTACCAAAAAGAGTCGAACTTGGACTTTTCCTGCTACTTTCCATTTCTTTATTTATCTACTTACTTATTGTTAAACGCATTGGGGTGACATGGGTTAATAGGATCATGTAGGTTTCAAGCGACCTTTGCATACTTACTCATTTCTTGAGACAACCTGGTGAATTCCTGTTTTCCCAGCTTCCCAGGGAGTTGAAGATAGGTTCCTGGTTTTTCCAGCTATTATTGGAGGAGAAAAGATTACGTACACTAAAAGACTGGATTGGATTTTAGACTTGGATTTTGTGCTCCGGCTCCTGCCACGGGGACCTCTGGAAGCATGGAGGGCCCGACAGTGTTGACAGTCTCCGGGTCACTCTCTTCGTCCTGCTGTGGTCCTGGAGAACTCTCAGGTCCTGAATCAAGGACAGAAACAGCAGGGGTGTGCGGGGCTCCGTGGCGGCGGTGAGTGCACAGGCCTGGCGCATGGCCCCTCTCACTCACGGTCCCCAAGCCCTGGAGACAGGATGACGTGCCCCCCACCTGCTCCCTGGCTGGAGCTCAGGGCAGCGCTCTGGCGTGTCCCTGCCCCACACAGACAGGTGGTTGAGGAGGCTTGGCCTGTTTCCCACGAGACCTAGGGAGTGGAGGCCCTTACACACAAAAACGAAGCAAGACCGAGTAAACACAGCTTGAAGGCGTGTGATCTTGTCTTCCGTGAGGCTGTGAGAGGTGAAATTTCACGACTTCCACTGAGAGAGTTTGGCTACGTGAACCAACAGCCTAAGACAAATGTCTGCTGATCGAGTAAGCAATTTCACCTACCAAAAATTATCCTGAGGAAAAATGACTGTCAAAATTATATCCAAGAGATGTCTCATCATTTGTAAAATCACGGTTTAGAAATTATAGAAATGTCTAACAACACAAGACTGGCTACAAAAAATGCATGTCCATGTATCAGGATACACTAACTGCCCCCAACACCGACTTCTCAGTGGGTTTTTAAATCCGTGGACACATCCTTCCTGTCACCGCGTGAGATTACAATGCAGGAACCAAGTTTGTCTATGGCACAGGGTTGAAATTGTTTACGTTCATGAGTAGAGAGAGAGGGGAGAAAATACTCCAAAGGATAGTGGTGGTGATCTTTATAAAACAAACCCGCTGTTATTTTTATTGTTATTCTTTCAAAAAGTCTCCTGCATTTCTCCTCAATGTATCTTTGTGTTAATTAATTTACTGGAGCACTGTCCTCATGTACTTGTCACAAAGTTTATGTGATTTTAGCGTACTAATGTTATGTCTCCATTGTTTTATTACTTTTGTCCTTTAGCTGTCCAGGTTTCAGTTATTTCTCTTATTTGAAATTATGTTTTCTAAATGTTTTTCAGAATTACAGATTTCACCCTAGAACAAAGCAGCAGCATAAACAAAACAGCCATATGAACAATGAATCAAACATCTAGATTCAACTTCCAGAAGAAATTAAAATGGGTATTAATACATTAAAATAGAGTCAATCTTTATAATGTAAGAACTTTGAAATAATAGCTATTCTGCCAGAAAAAGACAGAATTATAATCAAATGTATATTTGAAGAGAACTTGGTAAAATTGAGTGGAGAAACTGGTTTCATAATGTACGAAGTATTTCAGGCACACTCAACAAAGAAGTTTCTCTAATTCTTTTTAAATTTCAAGGATAATAAAGGACTCCAGGAAAAAAATGTTCAGATGAATCCATCTAAGGTTGTTAAGAGTTTGTTCTCCACCCGGTGTGGGAGGGTTATGGATCGACACTGGGGAAGTCTAGGGAGCTGTGTGTGCAGGAGAGAATACGGGGCGGGCGGGTGTGTGCAGGAGAGAATACGGTATGGGAGGGTTATGGATCGACACTGGGGATGACCATGGAGTGGGGAATTTCAAACAGTCTAGGTGTTGTCTGCGTACAAAAGTGAAAGACAAGCCCCTGATCAGTGATCAGCCTCACGGAACCTGTGAGATGTTTCCTTTCTCATCTGTTCTCTGACCGAGCCAGTCCACAAACACGCATGGAGCACCTGCTCTGTGTCAGGCGCCATGTTAAGCACGGAGGAGAGAAGAATGGTTAAGATCTCTTGGTTGTCACAGTCAAGCGGGGAGACACCCACGCTGCAGACGCACACAGTGGGTCATCATTTCAGAGAGAGTTGGGGCTTGGCGGAAACTTTATTTTGAAGTAGATCAAGACCCTTCCAAATCGCTCCGTGACATCTGCGTGTAAGGACTGGAGACATCGCTCTGCATTTAGACTCCGGGTGTGTATTTGAGTGGTCACTGCGGCGTGACTTTGGGCAAGCTACTTCGTGTGCCACCAACAGAAGTATCTCATGAGCGTGTTTCGAAAATTCAACCGGAGAGTCCATGCAAAGCGCACACGCCGGTGTCAAGAATATGTGTGTTCTGTAATACTGTTGCTGTTATTTCAAGGAGCCTCTAACTTGTGACAGTTACGATCAACTACTAGTGACATGAAGGTGAGACGATCATTTCCCGATATTGACTAAAACAATATAATCAATAAAGCAGCTCTTCAGCGCCCCCTTGTTCTCTTCACATCTCGGTCCCAGTGGTCGGTGGCAAGGACTGATCTAGGCCACGAGGCGGGCAGTGTGGGTGGGCTCCGGCTGCTGTGTGCTCCTCAGCACAGTCCGGGGCATCACAGGCCATTGAGTTGGCTTACCCTGATCCGAGTGACTGCTAACCCCGTGTGATGTGTATGCTCCCAAGGAAATAAAACCAAGAGGGGTAAAAATCATTTGCACACACCTCGAATCGCTGCTCTTTTATTCAGTGTAAGCACGGAGCTAGAACACGCTACCCGCCGCAGACGCTCAGGAGAGGAGCGAGTCCACTGTAAATACAGACGGTAGGGCCTGATTCCACAGCTGAGATCGAAGGAGCAGCTGGAGATCGCCAGGACTCAGCACCAGGTGTCACCCGCAATGACACCGATGGCAGGGGATCCATCACACAAGGGAGAGGCATCAGCAGCTGCGGGATGACGTTGCCAAAGCTCGTGTTCATCGTCTTCTGAGTTCCCAAGGAAGTCCAGAACGCGGATGCATTCTTCATGAAAGATGTCAAAGAGGTTTCTCCTTATTTGTTCAGAAGTGAGGCCTCGGTGCCTCCGGATGACCATCTAGAAAACAGGAGCGAGTCAGGGAAAGTCCAATGTGGATTTGTCTTAAAGATGTTGACAGTTTTGTTCTGGTGGGAAAGGTCCTTGGTGTGCAGAGAGAAGTCTAGGGAGCTGTGTGTGCAGGAGAGAATACGGGGCGGGCGGGTGTGTGCGGGAGAGAATACGGGGCGGGCGGGTGTGTGCAGGAGAGAATACGGAGCGGGCGGGTGTGTGCAGGAGAGAATACGGGGCGGGCGGGTGTGTGCAGGAGAGAATACGGGGCGGGCGGGTGAGGGTCTCCAGGAGGAGTAGCAAAGGGAGAGCTATAAACTGTCATGCTCAGGGATCTGGTGTCAGACATATCAGCTGAAACTCTGCCCTGTGTTAAACCTTGTGAACATGGCTTAACATCTGAGGTTACGCACCGTGGATTATGAGGAATAACAGCACTCTTTCATACATCTGTGAGGGTAAGTGAATCGGTGTCCTGGCCAGAGGCTATAATGTACTTCCAGCCTCCAAAACTGTGAGGCATGAATTCCTGTTGTTTGTAAGCCGCTCAGTTTATGCTATGTCTGTACCGCAGGCAGAGCAGGCTAAGATGGAGTGTAACGATGTAACAGTTTAAGGCTAACATTAGCAGCTCGACTTGAAAGAAAATAATCTGGTCTCAATATGGGGGTGAAGTGGAATTTCAACCAGTTTCTCAGATATCCGGGTGCTTTTTTTTTTTTTGAAAGACACTGGTATCAAGATCAAGAATGAGGGTTTACTGAGAAGTTCTATTTTAAACTCGATACATTGTATGTACTATTTGTGAAAAATTCAAGTGCACTATCGAATAGACCTGGTAGTCAAACCGAGCGCTCAGATGGGTCAGTGATGTAAATGGTTAGTCACTGGTGTATAACAGAAGCTGTGGGGGCGACACACATTTTCTAAGGAGAATCAATAGAGTGGAAACGAGAACCGAGCTCTGAGGAGCCAGTGTTTCAAGCTGGTGGGGAGCCGAACAGCCATGACAGTATACGTTGACAGCAGCCCATCACGGGGATGGCCTTCGACTGCGTGGATTTTGTGGATTCATTTGGAGACCGCTTTCATCAGAGCCCTGACTTGAAACTTGATGAGTTTTATTTAAACAACAGGCCTTCAGAGCAGAATCAAATGTATCCAAGGTACACCTGCAAAATTCTACATCCTTAGGGCATAATATGACGTGCCATCTGGAAAAACCTTGACAAACATGGATAGACAGAACCAACTATCATCCATGGTGATCTACCCCTTTACCAACTTAGCTCAATATCTTTCTTGTAGATTTTTAACAAATGTATTTATTAAGGTTACGTTTTATCTTCTTATTATATGCGTGTGCTAGGAGCTGGGATGGAGACACAAGCAGGGTACTCTCCACAGTCTTCAGGAATTAACAACCAGCAGTCCATAGTCTGTCCTGCTTTTTCCTCCAGGCGAGATGGGCCAGAGAGGAGACCAAGGGGGTTTAGTTAAGGGCTTTGACTTGACCTGATATTTGAAATTAAAGCAGAGGCCTTTTCTAGAAGAACTGAACTCATAGGACATCAAGACCTAGGAAAACAGTCTGACTTTTAGTCCAAAATTTTTGCTAAGAAAATTGAATGCCATGATGTACTACATATCAGAAAGTATGTTTGCATCATGCTAGGTGCTTATTTGCTTATTATAGAGAACGAGGGGGAAAGAAGTGTAAAATTTAATCAAAACGGTTGCTAAAATACACCCAACATTGCCTACTATAATTTTAATGTTATATCTACTTTCCACAGGAATTACTTAAGGAATATATAGCAAGTCTGTTTGTTTACCAATAGGCTACCATGCAAACTGGCTTCAGCTCATTTTGCTAGACTTCCTCTCTTTAATTACCTTGAACACCCCGCCCTCCGGCCAGAGTGTCTTTCCTCCATTCGCACGATTTATTTTGTAACGCTGTCCCTTCATCTCTAAAGCCAAGTACATGAACATTATTCTCTTCCACAAGTTTTTCTTGGTTTTTCTCAAGTGGGAATATCATCTTTCTGCCTCTGAAATTTCATAACACTTTGTGTAAAATACATCAAATGTGTTAGACTTTGTCAGTTCTCAGAGCACACGAACAGCCTGAAACACAAATGTGATCACTTGGTTCCGTCTTCAGGGCGGCCGAAAATCTTCACTTCCCACGTGATGCTCCAAGCTCTTCTCAACCACAGCCCACGCTCTGGTCCCAGTCAGCCCTGCAGATCGTTATCACTGAACCTCTCCACTCACAACCTGCATGCTTTCAATACGACTTCCGTGAAGAACCCCCCACACACCACTCTGAGGCACACGTCGCTTGAAATCACATCTCGGTGCGTTGGCTCGGGAGGAATACACCTGCCTGGTCCTTAAACTCTTTGGCAACAGCACAGACTTATAAGTCAAGACAGGGTCACACCAAAGTCTTTATTCTCCCTCTCTGTGTGTGAGCCTTTGGCAACTCATTCTATTAAACACAACTGTTCTTTCCATAATTTACCAAGGACTAAAATTAGACACCTGATTCCATCAGGGACTTATTTTCCAGTGTGTTCAACATACTGTGAAATGAGGTGTGAAATTGGATAAATTTGAATGTCCCTTGTACCTCTCAACATTCCAGGTTCTCAGCTATTCTCCACGTTGTTACGAGGACAAGAAAACTCTGACAGTAGATGCCTGAGATATGGAGCTTGGGGTGGAGTGAAGAGAAAAGGACTGTGTGACATTCGGAACACTGCCATTCTGATGTCACCTATTTTAAATGCGAGCACGCGTGGGCATCCTCTTTATACACCAGTGTGCAGGCAGCGAGAGAGGGTCAAGTAGATGTGATCTCCACTGGGTGTTGCTTTGGTCTGTGTGGGGAGCTTCTGGTTTCTCACCCGCCTACCCAAGAGCAGGGGTGCTGGGTACTGATGGGTTCACGAAGCAAAGCATAGGCTCAGAGTCCCAAAGGCCACCACATTACATTTTATCAGAGACAACGACAATTCCAAATTAAAGTATCTTCTCTGTGTTCTCAACTGACCCCAGATAAATAAGAAAGGAAACAGTGTATTGATGAATTCATAGGAAAGGTTAGACTTTCTCAAGGCAATGGAAGTATTTGTCCGAACGGCCTGAAATGACCTTTATGCACGGTCCTTAGGCTGGGACAGAGCAGAGGTCGCCCTCGTCCCCTGTTTAGAAGCTGCATCTAGTTAACCAGCATACCTTCTTTATTGAAGAAACAACATCAGCGGATGTTCCGTAAGAAATGCTCACAGGTCAACCTAGTAAGAGTGGCCGGGAGGGGAGAAGCCAACAAACGTGAAAATTCCATCAGTTTTCGTCTCAGCCTGTTCCCACCTGAGAACGCGAGACCCTAAATTCCACCTAAAAGGGTCTCCCCACTCAAGGAAAGAGAGCGGGGCCTTCAGAGTCCCCCCAGGTATCTCATGGAGTAAGAGTGGTGATGGCCAGGCAGGGTGGGAGGAGGTCAGCCCCCAGGCACTGCCGGGCCTCTCGGACTTGCTGCACCCAGAATTGCCTCTGAGGGCCATGAGAAGCAAAGCGCCCCAAAAAGCAGGAGCATGAGCTAACAGAATGGTCAAAGGGAATCCAAAGAGATTTGGGTGATCACCAACAACACCGCTACGTATGTCCAGTGCACTGACCATTTGGTGGACGTGACATGCAACACATATCCATGGGGCAGGTCTGTCTAAGAAAAGAAGTACTTTTGCAGAAGAGTAACAGTACAAATTAACGTACAAAAGAAGTCAATCTATTCCTTGTGGTTGAAGAACTGTTCTATGCAATAATTATTTTCTTCTAAAATATATAAGCGTTTCCTTTATGGTCATACAGAACCCTTTATTTATTTATATTTTTATTTATTTTTATTGATTTGCGAGAGAGAGAGGAAGGAAGAGAGAGAAACATAGATCTGTGGTTCCACTTATTTAAGCATTCATTGGTTAATTCTTGGTATATCAGGTCAATGATCTAACCAATGGAGTTACCAGGCCAGGGCCTAGAGCCCTTATTTATTTTTTTTAATTGAAATGACCAAATTTTGATAGAGACCATAGCCTCCACAAGTTTATCATCTTTCCTGCTTTGTCAAAAATATTTTCTTATATGGAGAGTTGGTTGGTTGAATAACCAATGACGTCCACACAGTTAAGTAGAGAAATTCAATCAGTGCTAATGTTGACTACCTGCTAGCCCTGGTCTGTGTTTGACCTTTAACACGTGATAACCTAATGAAGGTTTTACTATGAGTATTCAGCTTACTGCAAACTATCTTTAAATCGTCTCTATAGACACCAGGATATAAAAAAGAGAGTTCATTCGTTTGAGCCATAAACCGGGAATTTCTAATTCACAGCCGGCAGGGGATGGAAACAGCCACACTCAAGGTGTGGCTACCACGGGTGACTCCGATTTCTTGACCTTGAAGCAGGCACTTAACCATCACAGGCACCTACGTAGACGTGAGACCAGAAGATGTCTGCTTTACTGATGTCGGATCTAAGGGAGACAGAACCTACAATAGTGTTGCCTGGTATTTAAATTATCTTTCATGGGAGACTATGATTTGGTCCATAAAAAGAAAGTGCTGGATCTCTGCCATGTGCACACATCAGGTTATATAACCTGTTTTATGTCTACTTGGCAAAAATAAACCTGTCTGTGCTGTGTAAAAGCACTTAGGCTGAGATTTGCCTTTATTTCAACCTAACAGTGGGATTGTGGCTATTAGATAACCCACGCCCACCACAGTTTGGCGGTTACCATTAGGTTAGGTACCAGGAAATCCAAGCCTCGTGTTATTCACACTGGATTTGGAATGTTTAATGCTATGTATTATTCCTATTTTATAGAAATTGAGGCTCAGAAAGGTAACATAATTTAGCTAATGTATGAAGCTTATTAATACAAAGTAGCAGACTTCGACGTTAGCTGTAACTCCAAGCCCTGCAATTTTAGTCATGGGGCTATATCTTTGTGGACATGTAACCATATTTCATGAGAATATATGCTAAGAGAAAATACAATCGATTTCTTCTTTTTTATAGAATTTTTTTAGGTGATACTGGTTAACAAAATTATACAGGTTTCAGGTGCACAATTCCACAACAAATCGTCTGTACCCGTATTGTGTGTTCACCACCCCGTCAAGTCTACACCCATCTTCATTTACCCCCCAGCCATCCCCTCCTCTACCTCTCCTTATCCCCTCCCCAACCCCCAGCAATTACTACACTGTTGTCGATGTTCTGAGATTTTCTCTTTTCTTCTTTTTTACTCTCTCTCTCTGCCCAGATCCGCACAGTTCTTGCCACCCCCAACAGCTCTCAGCCCGCCCTCTATCTATGAGTCTGTCTGTATTTCACTTGTTAGTTCATTTTGTTCATCAGATTCCGTATATGAGTGAGATCATATGTATTTGTCTTTCTCTGACCGGCTTATTTCACTTAGCATAATGCTCTCCGGGTCCAGTAGCAAGTTGCAAAGTTCTATGACACTCAACACAAAGAAATATTGAGATGTTGGCTCTGTGTTCAGGGGATTAAAGGCATTTAAGTGTTTTTTCCTTCTTTGTATATTCTGAATTTATTATATAAGATGTATTTCCTTTGCCATTAGTATATCAAACAAAGATTATTTTAAATTTAGATGAGGATTTTATCTCAACTGAAAGCACATACTGAATTCCATTCACCAAAAATTACTTTTTGTTTTAGTAAGAAATTCTCAAAATGTGTGAAGAGATGGATAGTTTATCAAGTGGCTTCTTTCTTGGGAAAAGTTTTGTTTAATTACTGCAGACTTTCCATCTGAATATTTCTACTGTGAGGAGAGCTACACTCTTTAAAGAGAAATGTTATAATGCTTTCTGCTGGAGACAGCCAGCAGCCAGGCAGTGGCTAATTGGGATGTTACAACGTGGCCCTGCTTTCCCGGATGCTGAGAACCTCGGCTGGTCCTTTGCTCACAGGAAGATTCTTTCACTCCTGTGTTGAAAAACATTTGGGTGGGGTGATCCGTAGTCTCTCTATTATGAGCTTAGAGGAAGATTGTAGCTATAGAAAAACACCTTTGCTAAATGATTTATAGTCATTCAGGTTAATTTCAACGGCATAAAATTTATTTCCTCAAAGTTTTAATTTAATTTAACAGAATAATATTTATGGTAGTCATAAAGGAGAGTTATTACTCCAGAACATGTGACTTGGCATTTCTATTTTCCAACCCATTGTTGATATATAAAAATCATTTCTCATGTACACATAATTGCATGACCTTAGATATGCTTCATATAATTATATGCTAAGCAATTTAATCAGATTATTTGATAAATTATGGTATGGAAAAAGTTAGAAAACTTTACATGATAAATGGCAACCTATTTGATCTTTCCTTCCGTTGTAGAGTTCAAAAGTGTAAAAGAAGGTTCGCTTTGATTCCAGGCTGTGTACACGGACACAGTCCCTTCAGACAGTACTCAGTGCGATTATGCTGGATTTATGAGATGCTTAGCTTCTTGGCTTTGATTTGCCAGTTGTTTGTTTGCAGTATATCTCTTTAAATGCTCTTAACAACTTCTGTTTTACATATTAAAAAAATTCACATTTCTGGCATGCAGTTCTCTGAGGTGTTTCTACAAATACATGGATTTGTGGAGTCAGCACTGCAGACAGGAACACGGGTCCCCAAGAATTCTCCGGCCGTCCCTTTGAGTTCAGACCTCCACTCTTCTAACCCCTGCCAACCACTGATCTAGTCTATTTCTACCTTTTTGTTTTTATCACATTATATATATTTTTAAAAGTTTATGCTACCTAAAATTCTTTTTAATATCGGAAGAATAAAACACCAAATGGGTGGAAATAAACTCAGGAGAGCTTCGGACATAAACGTGATAGAAAACTGTGATACTTGCCACAGAGAACAAATAGAAAGTTAGTGAAATGCATGACTTTTCACAGGTTCCAAGGCTTCATGAGCCTGTGAGGATCATCATGGCATCGTAACCCTGCCACCCTGTTTGACTGCCTTTCCCCCAGCATTTCCTTATAACAGTTATTTATTTATTTGTTTACTTTCTGTGTGATTGGTGCTGAAGACTTTCTTTCATTTCTGATTTTAGTATTTGAGTCTTGTAACTTTTTTTTCTCTTGGTCTGTTTAACTAAAGACCTGTTAATTTGGTTGATCTTTTTGAAGACCCAATCTTTAGTTTTATTAATTTCATATATATTTCTCTTTTATATACTCTTTCTATTCATTTCCATTCTAATCTTTACTATTTCTTTCTTTTTACATTATTTGTGTGTATTTTTATCTTGCTTTTCCACTGTCTGAAGGGGAAGGTTGGATAATTTAGGTGAGATCTCACTCACTGTTTAATATTGGTATTACAGCTATACATTTTCCTCTAAGCATTGCGGTACATGCTTCCCATACGTTTTCGTATGTTGTACCTTCTTGTTCGTTTATCTTGACGTATTTTCTATTTTCTAATGTGATTTCTTTGGCCCGTTTGTTCTTTAGGATAGTGTTATTTCATTTCCACATATTTTTGAATCCAACGTTTTCTTTGTTATTTATTTGCTATCTCATTTAATTGGGGTGAGAGAATATACTGTGTATGACATAAGTTCCTTAGATCCATTGAAACTTCTTGTTTTGTGACATAGAACATGGTCTATCTGTGACAACATGTAATGTGCATGTGAGAAGAAGATACATTATTCTCTTGTTCGATGACGTGTTCTATAGGTTACTATTAGGTTATTTAGTTTATAACTTTATTCAATTTTTTATTTCTTCATTGATCTTCTACTTGTTGATTCATTATGAACATGGGGTTTGAAGTCTCCCATATTTAAAAAAAAATTTCTAGCTCTCCGTTCAATCTGTCCATTTTTCTTCATGTATTTCAGGGCTCTGTTGTTAGGTAGGTGTGTATTGAAAATTTTTGTAATGGATTCACACTTTTGGCATTGTGACATGCCCCTCGTCATTTTAGTAACATATTCATTTTAAAGTCTGTTTTGTCTGATAGTACTGTGGAAACTGCAGCTCTTGTTTGGTTAGCCCCCAAAACTATTAGGGCATTTTTCTCTGCCCCCTATGGCTTCAGTCTTTCATAATTTAAATTAGTGTTTTTCTCTGGCTTTTTATTTATTTATTTATTTATTTATTTATCTTTTGACTTCAGAGATTTATTTATGCTGTGTCTTCACATAAATATTTTGGGTTTATTCTCTTTGGAATTCACTCAGCTTCTTGAATTCATAGGTCTATGCCTTTTTCCTCCTTTTGATAATTTTCAACCATAAGTTCTAAAGACACCTTCTAAGTTTCCACTGGGTTCTTTCTTCCAATTTTTATGTCTTTCATGGTGTTTTCTATTTTATCATTATTTCAAGAGACCTTGTAGTTTCTACTGAAGCGTTTTTATGTCAACCATTTTAGAAACCTTGTCCAGTAATCCCAGCATCGGATTCATCCTGATGTTGGTGTCTGTTTCCTATTTTATTTCGTTCAGGCTGTGAATCTTCTAGTTTAATCATTTATGGTTGACTTTTTCCATTGTATCCAGATCATTTTAGATATAGTAAGTCTCAGGATCCTATTTAAACTGCATTTTAAAATTTGTTCTCTGCCCGGCTAGTGTGGCTCAGTGGTTGAGCATCGACCCATGCACCAAGAGGTCTCTGGTTCGATTCCCAGTCAGGGCACATGCCCAGGTTGTGGGCCCGATCCCCAGTGGGGGGCATGCAGGAGGTGGCCAGTTGATGTTCTCTCTCAGGGATGTTTCCATCACTCTCTCCCTCTCCTTTCCTCTCTCTCTAAAATCAATAAAAATATATATTTTTAAATTTATTATCTGTGTGGTAATCTACTTAAACAAGTTTTTTCCTAGCCTCTGCCTATACGCTCTCATCAAAGCGGAGCATAACTCGTGCTGCCCGTTGCCGGGGGCGCAGTGGTGTTTACCTTCTTCCTCACCCACAGACACCCCCTTGAAGGAAGTCACCTCCTCACCCTGCCTCACTGACGCTGCGCTGAGGTGTGAGGTCAGGGGCTTCCTCGGGCACTGGCCCCCGCCAGAGAGAGCCAGCAGACAGAGGGCTGAGTCATCGCCTGTCGGCTGCAGGTGGGGATGGGAGACCTGCTTCTTGCTGGTCCCCGGAAACAAAGTGGGAGGGAAGTAGGGGAACCGAATGCCAGCTGGTTTAGCCTCCCACCACCTCGTTCTGTCTCTTTGGTGTCATATGGAGAGGGAGGCTCAGTTTTTCAGTTGGTCTAAGCTTCCTCGGGAGGGGGAGGGGGACCAGAGTGCTGACTAGCCAGTGCTCTTTGTACCACGACGCTCAGTCCCACGGTGCCCCACTGTCACCATAGGGGAAGGCCAAGGTCAGAAGCTGACGTTCGGTCTGCTGAGACCTTCGATACCCACACGTTGGCTTCCTTTGCCGGCTTTGACCCTGGAGTGTGAGGACACACAGCCATAGAGAAGACACTGGGAAAGCAGAGAGCAGAAATCCCGGCCACTTCCCCTAGCTTTGCCAGCGAGGGTTCTAATGTGACCTAAGAAGTGCCTATTCACCAAGTATTCTGTTCTGAAAACAGGAGATGCGGCATGACCACTGAGAATAGTGGTGCATTTGTTGCAGTGATCCACTTCAGTTGTCAAGTGTAATACATAGACTTCCAATTTTCCAAGAGTGTGCACTGAAAGTCTAGTTCGCTGCTGGTGGGAATGCAGACTGGGGCAGCCACTGTGGAAAACACTATGGTGTTACCTCAAAAAATTAAAATTTGAATTGTCGTTTGACCTAGTGATCCCACTTCTAGGAATATACCCTAAGAAGCCTGAAACACCAATCAGGAAGAATACATGTACCCCCATGTTCATAGCAGCGCTATTTACAATAGCTAAGATCTGGAAACAGCCCAAGTGTCCATCAGTGGATGAATGGATAAAAAAGCTGTGGTACATATACACAATGGAGTACTATGCAGCTGTAAGAAAGAAAGATCTCTTATCCTTTGAGACGACATGGAGGGACCTGGAGAGTATTATCCTAAGCGAAACAAGCCAAGCAGAGAAAGACAAATATCACATGATCTCACTTATTTGTGGAATATAATGAACATAACAGTCTGAGGAACAGGGTAGACCCAGAGATGTGGAAGTAGGGTACAGACTGACAAGCCTCAGAAGAGGGGGTGGGCGGGGAGGGAAGAGATAAACCACAGAACTTATAGGCATGTACACATAACTTATGGACACAGACAACAAATCCATGGGGTGGGGGGGGATGGGGAGGAGGGTATCAATGGGCAAAAAAAGGAGAAACATCTGTAACAAAAATAAATTAATAAAAAATAATAATAATAAAAAAGAAATAAAAATAAAAATAATAAAATTATAATTTAATTCATATAGGAAGATATTATATCTAAAACCATGATCAAATAATTGACTAGGAGATTTCGTGAAAACAGGCATCATTCATTTTTTATCAAATCTACAGAATTCATGTAAAGATTCTTGGAAGACTGTCCTCAGTGGCATAGAACTCTTGCGGCCGCTGAAGGCATGCATTGGTGTTGTCAGAGGTGGGCCATGAGCCTTTTCCTGGGTGTAGCTGGGGACACTCTATGACTTAACCTAGATTTTTAATTTAAAAAAAATGTTTTTTTTTTTAATCCTCACCCGAAGATAGTTTTCTGTTGTTTTTTAAAGAGAGTACAAGGGAGGGAGGGAGAAAGAGAGAGAGAAACATTGATGTGAAAGAGACACATGGATTGGTTGCCTCCTGCATGGCCCCAACCGGGGTTGGGGATCGAACCTGCAACCCAGGTATGTGCCCTTGACCAGAATCGAACCCGAGAACCTTCGGTCCACGGGCCAGCGCTCTAACCACTGAGCCAAACCGGCCAGGGCTCACCCCAGATTTTGAACACTAGAAACCTTGAACCTGATTTCTTACCTTTATTAACTATGTAAATGTATTTTGTCAATTACCTATTCATGATCTTGTCTCAAACTCTGCTGGGATATTTTTCCTGTGGTTGCCAACAGTGACATAGACAGGACTGTCATTCACCCTTGCTCTCATAACTACTACCCATATTTTTTATGTATCTTTTAATGGGGATGTTCTTGCTTTTCATAGTGAAGTATGTAAGTCTCATGGGCTCTACTCTCTTTTCCTCTGCAAGTTTCCTTCTGTTAATGTCTAACACAATAAGCTATGTCTCTTCCCAAGGATACACAGATATTTTTATACAAATATTCTCTTCCAGCACGTTTATGCTTTTATGTATTAAATAGAAATCAGCCATATGGTTTATTTGGGTTTTCCTTATTGCTGCTTATTGTCTGTTGACTAAACAGACAAAAACAAAATAAATGATCAATTTTGCTTTTGCTACTGTGTATTGGTTAAATATTCATTGCATTTCTTATGAAATACATATTTTATATATTTCTGTGGTATCTTATGCAATGATTCATAAATGATATCCATTATTGTGTTTATATTACTAATCATATTGAAGTAATCATTTTACATTTATTTGAATGCTTGCTTCTTGAATTCAGCTTGTTTTGATATACTTCCAAAAATCTCAGTGGAAAGACAATCTGGAGTCAGATTTGATCAGTTTGGCTTGTGTTTTTAAAGTGTTAAGTATCATTAAAGGACTACTTAGAGGAGAGACCGTGCTCTTTACCTGGATTACGGGGTTGCTCTGTTGTTCAAGCCTGGAGATGTTTTCTGGACACTTCCAGGAGCATGACTGAATTCATTGATCCCACAGATTTAAAAACAAGGGTCAAACTTACAAAATATTTAAAGATGTGAAATCCCCAGATAATTAATTGTTTGCTACTTATAGGCTGATTCATTTGTGTGATCTCTCTTATACTGCAGATATAAAAATCTAAATATGAATGAATGAACATGATGTGATGAGTCCTTGCACTCCAGCTACAGACTGTCTAGTGTTCATCAGCTGTGCCAGGGATTACACACGAAGTCCCCTCTTGGTGACTGGAAGACAGCTGCGAGGTCTTTACAGAATCAAACCCACGTTTCTGCAGAAAACAGCTTTAATAACTGTTATCTTTGGGTGGATTCTGGGCAGTTGTGTGACTGTGTGTAGCTGGGGGCAGTTTGTTTGTTTGCTTTGCCTCATCGACCTCACATTATATTCTGGTTGGTTGCTGGATTACTTTCTAAGAGATACCTTTCCACTGCTCAATGCGAAAATGAGAACTCATTTTTGCGACAGAATAAATAAAGAAAAATTACAAGGCAAAGTAGGTTCAGTAAATGTCTGTTACCTAATCAGGCAATGGAGAGGTATTTCTAGAATGACTTTTATGGACTTAGAGTGGTGTCTGGGTTCATAATGGTGACAAAGTACCTGTATTCCTTTGGGGAAAATATGACTATAACACATCAATCACTCAGATAATAATAATGGTTTAAGAATATTAAACTAAAAAGTGCTATTAGTGAGTATAATAGAAATTAAATGATAGAGGGAATGTTACCTTCAGAAGGCAGGTCCCAGCCTTCCCAAGGGGGAAGAATTTGAGATAAAATATATCAGTTCACTCAAAGGAACATGAAGATTGTACAAAGATCATCTGTAATTCCAGAGCATGTACAGAAGTTTTCTGGGGATTTCCTCCAAGCAGAGAGAGGCATGATATTTAAATTATGAGACCTGAGTGTTCCCAGGAAATTTCTGTCTTCCCTTATGTAGTCCTTTGATAAAATAAAACAAAAGAGATAAATCACATTTTGGTATAGCTATACGTATCACTAGAAATGGCACGTACAATTGTACTGACACGTATTAAATCATGTCTTCACTCTGATTTTCAAAAATAAAACATGGTCCTATGTGCTCAAACGCCAGTCTACATAATTTGAGAGGTAACAGTGCTTGTTATGAATAAAACAGCTAAAACATTTAAAGTTAAAATGCAGCGTGTCTGGGAAATAGAGCTGATGAACTATTTGTACAATTTCTAACCACCTGGAAGAAGCAAATAGTTCACTCCCAAGTGCTCGGCCATCCTCCCCAGAACAATTACGACAACTGCTCCAATGTGTGTTTTCTCGGACACTACCAAGAAATGAACAATTCTGATGCTATTTACTTGAGATAGTGTCAGATCCCACACGGTAAGGGCTCAGTTCTACAAGACTGCCCTCCTCCCAACACTTCCGATGTCGACTGGAGTTCCAGGTTGTCCCCTGTCCTTCTCACTGACTGTCTCTAGATTGGAGGTTCCCACATCCCCGTCCCCAGGTTTGATTCATTTCCTAGGGAAACATTTACTGACTAGATTATGAGTTTATTATACAAAACGCAATTCAGGAACAGCCAGGAAGAGAGGCAGAAGGTACAGTATGCAGAGAGGGGGACAGAGATTCCAACTGCCCCTGGGCACACCTCTGCCCCGCCACCTCTGCCTCCACAGACTGTCCTTCTGCTTTTTTGTTTGTTTTGTTTTGTTTTTATGGAACTTTTATTGCAGAGGCATGATTGATTACATCACTGGTTACTGGTGATTGCACTCAATCTCCAGCCCCCTCCCCTCCCTGGGAGCCAGGAGATTGGGTTGAAAATGCCAACTGGCTAATCACATGTTTTGAAGAGCCCCATCCTTAGCAGCTTTCCACATGTCACCTCATTGGCATAAACTCGGTTGTGATCGAAAGGGGCTTATTATGTAAATAAGAAAATGCCTATTTCACCTTTAGGGTTTGGGAGTAATTCGTGCAATGAGGACAGAAGACCAAATACCAAAAAGGTGTTCCCATTGTTCTTATCAAGTAGGAAAAGCCAAGAGCTTTGGAAACCCACATATTCACATCCAGGGATTCAACCAAACATGAATTGAAAACAGTATTTTCGATTCACGATCGAGAATCCACAGATGCAGAGGGCTGATCGTCTGCATTGGTCTATATCATCTTAGATAAGGGACTTGAGCGTGCATTGATTTGGCTACCTGTGAGGGGCTCCTGGAATCAAAGCTCCACGGATGCTGAAGGCATTACTGCAGTTACATTTTGAGAGAGTCAGAAGTTATGCTCAGATTACTGATGGTAGTCGGTGCCCTTATCCCTATGTTGTTCAAGTCAGCTATACAAATAATCTTCTTAATTACAAGAGAGAGCTAGATACATAACACTGGTTTGTTTCATTATTTTTAAGTATGTGTCTGTAGCTGTTATAGGGTGAATTGTGTCCCCCGAAGTTTGTGCTGAAGTTTTAACAACCAGTACCTCAAAATGTGACTGTCTTTGGAGCTTGGGTATTTATAGAGGTCACTAAGTTAAAGTGAGATCATAGAGACAGGCTGTAACTAGGTATGACTAGTGTCCTTAAAAGAAGAGATAAGGACACAGGACACACATTAGAAAGACTACGTGAAGAAGTCAGCCAGCTCTAAACCAAGGAAAGAGGCCTCAGAAGAGACCAACCCTGCCGACACCTTGAGCCTGAACTTCTGGTCTCCAGAACCGTGAGAAATAACTGTCTGTGCTTTACCCACGCAGGCTGTGGCACTTGGTTACAACAGTGCCAGCGAACGAATACAGCAGCCCTCTGAAAGTTAAATTGTGGATTAAAATTTGAACATGTGGTATTTACCAACCATAACCATGTCTAGTGTTTACGACCAGACCTTGGCTAAAATCAAAATGCAAAATATCCTTAAAATGTGATTTCCTTGAGTGTAGTTCAGTGGGTAAGGAAATGCATGCACTGGATATATTCTCCTGAAAGTACATAGTATGTTCTTAACACTCATCCATAAAGACCCAGCGTATTTATGTGTATCATTTATGACAAACCTAACTTAGTCATTTTATTTTACATTTACTTTCACTCAGGCTATGCAGACTTAGGGAAATACTATTCTAGTTGCTTTGTGAGCATTGGAGATTTTTTTTTTTTTTTTTTTTTTGCCTAGGGCATTGAAATAGAAAAATGGAGAAAACTTCAGATAGCATTTCTGTCATGTGAGTTACAGTTCCCACTGAAGAAGAGTGGGTGCAGATTTATGGCATTTAAAAAGAGGTGACATGGAGATTGATCTTAGTTCTCTGAGTACATTATCTAAATACTATATTTCAGTTTCAATTTGTAAACTAAAAACACACAAGCAAACAAACACAACACACGTTTTCAAAGAGTGAATGGCCAGTAGACTAACGGGGCAAACGAAGGCATGTTAATAATGTCCTGATGGTTACAGTGACCCACTAACTACTGCCTGGTGGTCTGTCCCCCTCTGCCCCAGGCCCACGCAGGCCTTTCCTCTAGATATGCCGAAGGATCCATCCCTCTGTGCCTCTGCCTGACCCCCCACACAGGATTCACGGGGATGCAGTGACACGCCTACCACTGAAGGAGCATTGGCATTATATAAACGCACTTCTGAGTTCTTCATTTCTCCAATAAGTTATATGGCATATTTGGACTTTTCCTTTGAGATTCAGAGTGTCAGGGCTCCACACTAATGCAAGCAGACCTGTGCCCCTGCAGACTTTAATTTCACTGGACAGACGACATCAGAAATAGTCAGTGCTGACGTACATTTCCTGAGCCCTGTGTCAGCGGAGATCACCTCTGGAAATAATCTACCGTGAACACAGGACTGGCAATGCAGGCTCACCTCATTTCATTGTGCTTCCAGCGTTGAGCTTTGCATATGCTACACTTTTATTATTATTATTTTTTGACAAATCGAAAGTTTGCAGCACCCCCGAGTCCAGCAAGTCTGCCTGCATTTGCTCACTCTGAGCTTCCTCCTGGTGGAGATGCTGTGATGCTCGAGAGGAGACAGTGGGTGTGGGATTCTGCACAAGCTTGGCTGAGGAAGCAGCAGCACCGTTCCAGAGGATCGACACCAGCTCGGGAAGAATTTCTGCAGGTGAGATGCTACCAACCCCGTCATGTGCTGCGAGAGAAATTGTCCATGAGACAAAGAGTCAGTGGACGTGGCAAACCTCACTGTTGTCTTACGTTTATAATGGCCGCAGCCACCCCAACTTCAGCAGCCACCACCCTGATCTGTCAGCAGCTACCAACACCAAGGTGGGAACCTTCACCGACAAAAAGATTAGGACTCACTGATGGCTCAGACAGTGGTTAGCATTGTTTAGCAATACAGCATTTTTAATTAAGATATGTACACTGTGTTTTGCAAACATAATGCTGTTTACTTAATAGGCTACAGTATAATATAAACATAACTTTTATATGTACTGGGAAATGAAAATGCATGGCTTGCTTTATTACAGCACTCGCTACATGGGTGGTGATCGGGAATAGAATTCACAATATCTTTCAGATATTCCTGTACTCGAAAACTGTCCTATCTCTACAGAAGGTGTCAAGGGCAGGAAAACAACTAATTCACAAACATTCAACCCCTGAGTCCCAAGCCTTCCTTCAGAGGGACAGAGGTGGACAGAGATCCATGGACCTACGACAACATGGGTTTTCTGAGCCATTGCCCTGGCATTACATATGGCCAAAAAGCAGTATTCAGGCCGATGAAGCAGTCAGTCAGACACCCACAGTCACCATTATACTTGTATGGCAGCTGCCGAGAGAGCTCTTTTCTAGATAATAGCCAGAGTCATCAAAAGTATGTCATGTAATACCTGGCATCATTACCCTACTAAAGACCAGGGACTTAATATCATTTCACACAAGGAAAGTGACCTGATCATCAAACCCAAGGTCAGGAGAAGGCAGGGCACACAGATGTGCTGTGGTGTCTCTTAAAGTTCTCTTCATAGTGACCATTTACGGCCTTTCTCTGCCTCGCTACTTATTTTATATCCCTTAACGCATTTATTCTTAACTAAGCCAATATATTAATATTATGGACATTCTTTTATGGGAAAGAAAGCGAGATTTTCAATAGTACAATCTTTTTACCCAATTACATTTATTCAAGTGGTCAAGTCGGTCAGACTGCAAAGAGATTTTCTTACTTTGTAAATTACAGGAAAGAGAGATTAGTGCATTCGAGCGCAAACCATATAAGGAGAAGGCTCTTCCTGGGACTCAAACCCGAGGACTGCTGCCTCCTGCTTGCCCCAAGACACAAAATCTGCTAGCTAGGTGTTAACCGGATTTAAATGTTTTCAAATGTGTGAGGCATATGTGCTCAAGCATTAGAGACAGGACCTATCAAAACACTTGCCCCGGGTTCAAATCCTTTAGGTGCACAGGACAGACAGGCTCTCCCCGCTCGGACTGTCTCGGAAATCACCAGGCGGCTCCCTGTAGGCCTCGCACAGCTTATTAAACTGTAATCGTGGGACTGGAATTACAGCAAACACATGACAATGTCTGGATTTCAGAAAACAACTTCCCTTTAAATCACCGGAGGAAAGCAAACTTTGTGTACTTTCCCAGCAATGACATGATTCTGTTAGCATAAAGTACTGCTGGAGATGCAGACTTCACTCTCCCCAAAACGTGAAAATGACTCCGCTAGCCACCGCTTACAATAAATGCACTCAGGGCATAAGCATCGCCGAGCCAGGAGGTAGAACCGGAGACACCGCATGTCGTGAACGGCCTGTCAGGGTAGACAGTCTTCTCCATGTACGAGTTCACAGGTAATAATGCTTCCTTCTGATTAGTACGTCCACAGTCCACGCTCAGTTCTTGCTGGATGGTGACAGCCTGCATTCTGACGAGGTGCGCCTTTCAGGAGCCAGTGGGTCATCTGTGCAGGCTGGCCACAGCAACGTCATCAAGGGATCAGGGGATCTGTCGGATGGCTCTCATCTCGCCAAACAGCGCAGAAGGTAGACTCAAAATCCAGTTCCCTGAGAAGCAGGTTTGCAGGGTTCCTCGCCTGCAGCTTGTCCCAAAGACTCCACTCCCCCTCAGCGTCATCATGCAGCTGTTCGGTACCTGTGGGGACAGGAGAGGAGGCGACGGCTGTGTTGGGGTTGTTGCTGAGGTTTCCACGGATGGGCAACCCTCTCGTTGTTGAGTTTGGCCACTCTTCGTAGATAAATCATTAGAAAAATCGTCTTACATTGAGCTGGAACCTGGCTTGTGCCGCACGCCCAGGGATTGCTTCTTGGCAACAGTAATATAGAGATTTCCTCTGATACATGGGAGTCCTTAAAACTTAAAGTGTAGGGGTTTAGAATATGCCACCCCCAAATATGTGGCATACTGGTTATTTTGAATAAAGGTACTTGAGGAACAGTCATTGCAAGAAGGACCTCTGACTCTCCTTCGTCCTCCTGAGACACATTTCCTAAGTTAAAGGTCCCTCGCTTGAACCAGGAGGGTGGAGGGCAACCTTGTCACCAGAGTCAGAGAATTTAGGGCTGAGAAGACTGTAAAAGCTTATCCCTTCTTCACCATTTTACTACCCTGGTCCCAACCCCTCGCTCTTGTCAATTTCTCACAAAATTGTTTTTCTTGCTCTGAAAGGTATAAAGACGTTTACTTCTTTGAGGGGTTCCAAGGCACGTGTACAGAATTAAATTTGTTTTTCTACTATTACTAGGTCTTCATTACGGGTGAGAACTCAGCTGAAATCCTAGAAGGTTAGAGGAAAATCGAGTGTCCTCCCCTGGAAAAGGAGATGTAACGATCTCATCTTTGTTCCTGGCAGCCTGTCTACTTACTTCCCCTTCTCCTCCTGTGAATCACATAACTCAAGGGACATAGTTGACGCTGATGGGCCGATCACGCCGTCATCATGCAAACATTCCAGCACACGAAGTTCACGTGGTGAAGCCAAAATTGTGGCAAGGCCGGAATTTGGAAGACACTCTACCAAGTTAGTTATCATTTGTGGCACACTGATTTGGGATAAGAAAAGCCAGATTTTAAACTAGGAAGTGTGCATTTTCAGATTTACAGTATCAACCAAATTTTATTGTGTAACTCATTTATTCTTCTAGAATTTTAGTTTTCAAATCTTAAATTTGGGGCAAGAATCGTAAGCATGAATGAATTTTTTTTCTCTAAACATAATTTGGGTTAAGGAGGTGCATATGAATAAATATTTGTAGGAACTGATAGATAAAACTGGACGACAAGATTTACAGGAAGTTCAAAGAAATGCATCAAAGATAATAGGGTTCTAAGCTTGGGCCTAAAAATAGCTGTGGTCTTGACACGTATGAGTAAATGACTATATTCCAGGGTGAAGATGTTACCTTTGATCTGCATTACTGGATTTGGATTAAATTGATGGCGACGAAGGATCCTTGGAAGGAACACCCTCTCTGAAACACGTGGAATCTGAAAGTACCTTTATTTTCAGCAACTTCCTTTCAACTGAATGGATTTTTTCTCTCTCAATCCACCCCATTCTGGCCACCATCTTCCCTTCAAGTTGTTTCTAGAAGCTCAGTTACATAATATCACCTTTTCTCTTGTGCTCCCACCTCTTCTTATTTGCCCCTTTCTCCTCAAATCATTCCTTCTAAAGCGCCTGGGAAGCTGGGCACCAACCGGCAAAATCGGTTACCTGGCTCTTCGCGCGTGGACATCAGTATTCCTGGGGAGTCCCTGGTCCTCGGCAAAGGAAACCAAGCCTCCCACTGGCTCTGGACCTTGGGTAAGGACTCCGCTACTCTTAACTTAATATGCCCTGTCTCAAATAGGAAACCAAACTGAGTCACGTATGTCAAGGGCCTGTGAAACGGAGCCAGGTGGCCCCTGGGAAATGGGTCTCGTGCACATCCTCACCGGACAGACACGAACTTCTGAACTAAGAAAACACGCCAGTCTGCCGGTGTGCCGCAAGAACCCCCGCGACTCCTCCACGCGCGCATTTCAGTTCCCCGGGACTCTGGCAATCAGTGCTGATCGGCCACCGCCAGCTTTCTGCCCCCAGGGCCGATCAGAATTCTTTCAGAATGATGTACCCCAGAGCCGCACCCCACCCCTCCCCCTTTATAAACCTCTGACTTGACTCCCTAGGACACTGAGCGGCCACTGGAAGCCGTGGGCCTGGATTTGCGATCTCTTTAAGTCTTAAATAAATGCCTTTGGTTTGTTTGATTTTTACCTCCCGGCAATTTAGATGAACACTTTCTCGTTAGGATGAATGAAATTCCATTTTTAACATGTTATGATCTTAGTGAATTATGGAAGGCTGAGACCAGGGGATACACTAAATGATTGAATTCAGAAAGAGATAAAACATGAGAAATCAAGAATGTTTGTTTTTATTATATATATGTGTGTGTGTATTAGAAACTGATATATCCCAGATTTTTCTATATCATATTTTAAGACAATATGGATTTTTTCTCTTGTCAAATCCAGTTGAAAAGGAGCTTGTAAAATAATTTTCCCAGAAGTCTCTGAAAACCGAAGGACTTTTAAATGAGATTTTGAAATGTTCACATTTAGTTCATAAAGGATCTAAAATCAACCATACATCAGTGTTTTGAAAATTCATAGAGACCTTGTGAGTATGAGATACACTCATTTCTCTCTAGCAACATTTGTAAAAATAATGCATCAAAACATGGGACGTAAAATATTTACCCTCTAGCATTTAAATTATGCTGATTAATATTATTAATCATCCTGTCTCCACAAAGTAAATGGCTGCTAAGACATAAGCTGCAGAGGATGTCTCAGATCTGAATACATCACTCATGTCTACTTTAAAGTAATAAATGGTAAGGAAGGCACACTACGAAGTACAGAAGTTAACCTCATCTTGTAAACTCGCACCAAGCGCTCCGTCTATTGTTTTCCATTGTACCCCTGTATTTTAACAATAGGAAGGACCCTGGACTTCTGTCTTAATGGAAGCAGGGACACTAGTCCCAGGTATGAAGGATTTGTCGTCCTTCATCAGTGAGGGAGGGTTTCCATTGTCCATCTAAATTTCAGGGTCACACTCTCATTTTTTAGGGACACACAGAAGCATTAGTTTCCATGGGGACAATTCCATTAAAGGACCATCCAGCTTTATATCACTTGCTTTTTCCCACTTGTCCAAATGACTTGGGCAAAAATATTACTTTTGTAATGTTCTACCCATAATTCTTTATCCTGCTCTCTCGCTCAGAGCACAGACATCTGGTTCTGCAGGGTGACCTTAAGTCCCTTCGCGCATCTATCACGGGGAAAACAAATTAAATGGAGCACCCGAGCAGATCAAGCAGGGGTGCTCCCGACTCAGACGGGAAGGAGTCATGTTAATCCCATTACAAGTGGGGTGCTGAGTGTCTCGTGAAGGAAAGAGATGACTCTTTCAAACCCTGCTTTTCATTCGTCACCCCACTGGGAGGGCTCTGCCCTGTGGGTGCCCTGCCTCCCCCTGCAGTATTCTCTCTGCAGAGCAGCGGGGGAGCCCGCAACCGAGGCGGATGTACGGTGGCTGTGGGATCTGACAGGACAACTGAGAAAGTCTCAAGACAAACGGTAGACTATTTTCTAAGGGCTTTAGCTATGTCCATGGCCCCTTTTCCCATGTGGAGACCACATAGTCAGCAGAGACAAATATAAACCATACTCATCTATTCTATGATGGACTAGCAATCTCAGTGGTGGAGGGAATATTCGGGGTATCCAGAATGAGAGCATCTGGTCCCACCCTCCGGTGGCTTCTGTGTGATCGCTGCTTCCGCCAGGGGTGTCGTCATGAACCCAGCAAGCTCCTCAGCCTGGCTGTACATTTCTGCTTCTACCATCACTCAAGGGCTGAGAAACAATTGTAGTCACAGATAAATATTTTCTAGAGAACAGAAATTCATTAAAACAACACAAGCAATAGATCATTTTAACTTACGGAAAATTGAAACCTAAAACTAAAAATTCTGTGCCATGTTTGTTTAAAAAAATGCTAATTTTAATGAATATTCTTTTTGAAGTTATATTTAAATAATTTATTTGAAGAAGGTGTGTTATGAAGGCCATCTGTTTGCTTGTAAACAATTAGTATTCAATTCTATTTCCAACCCATTCTTGCCCTAATTGTCTAAGGATGGAAAAGGCTGCATTCATAACTAGCAATAATCCAATGACAGTGTACTCCACACACTGTCTGCATTTCCAGGAACGTTACTGGAATACTCTAGGTATGGTTGCATACCTGCCTTCCATGTATCTCAACATTGGTTGCATTGTACCAACTGGATTAAAAATTACTTGTGTGTAATAACATGAGAATACAACTATACTCTAAGTGCGTAATGTATTTTGTCTCACCTGATCTAGTGGTGTGAACAGTGCATTTGTGTGTGTGTGTGTGTGTGTGTGTGTGTGTGTGTGTGTGAGTTTACCTGGCAGGCATCAAGAGCGGTTCCTCCAGGACTGGAGGGGCTGAGAGGCAGGCCTAAAGGGATTGGATTGGAGCACAGGTGAGCAGATGCGTGTGGCTTCCTCATCTCATTACTTGCCTCTCATTTCTGTCTCCTCACCAACGCTCTTTTTTAAAAATATGTTTTTATTGATTTTCTAGAGAGAGAAGAAGGAAGAGAGAGGTAGAAACATTCACGTGAGAGAGAAATAAGATAGGCTGCCTCCTGCACGTCCCCTACTGGGGATGAAGCCTGCAACCCGTGCATGTGCCCTGACCAGGAATCGAACCAGGGACCTCTCAGTCCATGGGACGACGCTCAATCCACTGAGCCACACTGGCCGGGCTCCTCACCATCTCTTGGTAATAGATCATTTTGAAATTTTCAGACACAATGTGGAAAAAACTTGTCCAGAACAACGTTCAGTTACAGTTTTATTGTTCTATAGAAGTTGCTCTTTCAAGCTATTTACAGATTTATTTTTTTTTTGGAATTATATTTTGAGTCCTCTCTAATCCACTGATGTGCCAACAGGAAATCATTTTTGCTCAAGAAAACATACAGATATAGCATAATTGTTGAATTGGCCCTAGAAAATGAAAAAAATCCTGTGTGCTATCAACTCTCTCTTTAAAGTATTTGCTACAAAAAATTCCTAGGTGAACTTTGCCAGGAAAGTTAAACTTATAAAAACTTTTTTGTATCCTGCTTTCCTACGACAATCTCAAAACCATCCAAGTTTGGAATGTAAGTTATCAGCTCGCTCTACTTACAGATTTATTTATGTTTATTTTGGTCCGGTTCTCATCCTTTGTAAGAGTCACAACTCCTAGGTAATGTATCACCACTGATGGCCTGAACCCAAGCTCACCCAAGACTGTGATGATATTCTCACGATGCAGCGTGGAGAGAAAAGACAAAGTGATTCCCAGCTGTGTTGGCACCCACGCATCTTCATCACTGGACATATCATCAATATTCATGGGCCTCAGTCTTCTTACCTATAAAATTAAGGAGTTGGCAAAAATTGCCATGCATAGCTGAGACAGCATCTGAGTACCATGTGCGTGTTCATTGTCCGCTGTGTGGGTGTCTAGAGATGAGGTGCTGAGGTGGGACTACAATTCCCAACCGTTTTTGCATCTTTGGAGTCATGTGAGTCATTTCTCCAAACAGAATGTGAGTGGATCTTTGCGTTTCTTAATACTCATGACCGAAATGGTATACAGGAAAGTATCCCTCCTCCTCTGTTTTTCTCCGACTGCCAGCTGAATGGCGAGGAGTCCCAGGTCTCAGGGAAAACAGAACACAGAATGCAGAATCCTAGGTCCTCAATGACCACGAGCAAAGCCACCGCCCACCAACTAGAAACCATTTTTTATTTTACACAAGTAAGAAATAGTTTTCTAATTTGTTCAGTGGCGGAGATTTCCAGGTTTGTTTGTAACAACAGCCAATAGGTAATAAATTCCTTGTCTACTTTGAATCTAACTTGAGCTTTGGCTTAGTAGCCATAGATAGTTTCATTCAAACGTGAATCTGCAGTCAGAGGGACCCCAGGTGCTGAGGATACAGGCTCTTTTTCTCTCCTTGGAAATATGTTTGTGTGGCTAGAGAATCCCGTGGCTCACAATAGGGACCCATCTGCTTGTGCCCTTGTAAGGTGAGAGTAGTGTTCGAGTGGAAAACCACACTCAGTAACAACTGGGGCTCAGATCTTCTGCTAAGTCTGATTGGTAAGAGGTCAACGTTATGAGCAAAGATTTAAAAACAACAATGTTGTAAAAAGAGTAAATCTTACTCTATGATCAACTCGTAGTGTAAGGCTGTCAAAAATTTAAATTAAAAGATGGAGGAGATTTAAAAATAATGAAAATTTTTTACCAAATCCTAAACTCTATTGGAAGAACCATTGCAAACAAGTACCAACATCATAGATCTTGCTGTCAAAATCAGAATTCAAAACCCCTCTGTTTAGCGAGGAAATCGTAGAGTTTTAAGAACAGAGAGATGGAGAGAAGAAGTGCTTTATAGACAAAGAAAACACCACACGCAGAAATGAGTTACAGGAAGAAAGTCACATCCATGCAATCAAGATCAGAAATAGAAGAGACATAGAAATAAGATCCAAGAAAGAAAAGACTGAAAATCCTCTGCTGTGATTTTTGTAAACGCTGATACAAATGCACTCGTGTGAGCAGAGGGTAGAGAAGATAGAGTAAGACTCACATTTGAGAGACAGAAACAGGATGAAGGAAAGAGTTTCAGCCCATAGAGTTTAGGATATAAACAATTCCATTTGGAATTACTATGCCAGGGATGCCTAGTTCAAGTTTATATAACATATTTATTTATCTTAATTTTAATTTGGTAATTTTGTGTAGCATAGCAGAATTTTCAAACTCCAAATTTAAGGAACTCCTTCAGGTTCCTTATGGCCTTCATAGAGGTGCCCAGTGAAAACGCAGTAACTCTGATACCCTGTGCTAGAAGATGAAATTCCATCCTTACCAAATATTTGGATTGTAGAACCAGTAATATCACAACTGAGTGCACACTCTTATGTTGCTGTACCCTGTTCAAAATGCATCTTTGAGTGTTTTTGGTGAGTGTGTGAGTATGTAGGGAGAGTTGTACAAATACACACACATTCCTTGATATAAAAACTACCTATAGAAACTTAAATGGATAATTTTCTTTAACAAGAAAAACTTAAAGCTTTCCTTGCTAAGAAATTTAAGGAATTAATGTTTGATGTTTAGAAAGAATTAAGTGAAAAATTGCACTGAGATATTATAGTAAATTGCTCAAAATAAAAACAGCAGGGGAAGAAAAATAATGATGTGTTCATTGACCAGGTAAGATGGACTGAGGATACTTGGAGAACTCTACATGAAAGAGAAGCATCCACCTCTGATGATTAAAATATGAGTAGAACAAACATTTTAAGCCCCAGGGTGGAGATAATAAAAATATCAGACATAAAAGCTATGATTATTATTATAGTTTTGCAGAAAATTTGGCTTAAGCTTCTCAGCCCTCAAAACATGAAAAGAAAGCTCTCTCTGTTTCCAATGCCTGATGAAAGAAAACATCCTTTTTTTCCCTGAAAATGATTACTGAAACTAATTACCTAAATAAAATTACCATATGGTCACTGAACAGAAATTGGACCAACTTAAAAAGTAGTTTCACAAAGGAGAAATTCTTTATATGGCAGCAACGTACACTATCTTTAGAAAAAGCTAAGCATCCCTGATGTTATTACTCATGGCAGTGAGATTGGTGAGGAGCTAATCAAATGAGCTTAACCTGAGGCAAGGACAAGTTTCAAATATGTTGGAATGAATGGATAGAATGCAAGCATCTATCGATTTTCGACTTGCCAAGACAGACGACATTAATCACTGATACTGTTTACTCTTCCTTTGTGTGTGTGCTGGAACAGGGCGGGTGGTAAAATTATGCACTGTTTTATGATTTAATATGTATAAATGTTAAAGGGGGCAATACAGTGGAAGGCTCCCCACTACTGCCCTACCCTAGAGAAAGGTCTCCTTTCCTAATGGCGAGTTAGGGGAAAACTGTCGTTTATAGCTAAAAGATAATAGGAAGTGAATCTGAAATGACCCAAGCACAATCTCTTGTGGCTATGCAAATACATCAGGGAATTACTTCAAAATCAAGAAAATATGTGAAAGAGAATTTAAACGGATTCAGCAGAGCTTGATTCTCATGTAAAACTCCCCACATAGCCCTCTCGGCCTCTAGCCAGTCTCCCAGTACAGAATAATTAATGATATTTTTGGTGCAAAAGACATCACCTTTGATAAAATTTTAATATGTTTATTGATCTTGAATATAAATGAAGTTAAAACAGAATTAAATGTTTAATACAGTCTTTATATGAAGTCGCTATCATTCCCACACAATAAAAGAGAATCTCAATGACACAAAACAAGTGTATCATTCCTAAAATCTAACCATTTGAAAATGCTTTAGAGAAATATATATTCAAAAAATGCAATTGCTAAAAATACTCTTAAAAATCCCAAGCTATGAATAAAGTGACTGGAACACAAAAGTAAATGCCAACACACTCAAAGAGAGTCATATTTTAGGAAAGTAAGTCATCAGGAGACTTGGTCAGTAGGATAACTGTCTATAAGACACCAGATGTTCCTTGATTCAACATGGTTCCTCAAAACCTTAGCCTGTGTCCAGCCCACCGTCTCCATCAGGCACCTGTTACGTCCTGTCCTTATCTACCCAATGACCACTCGAGGGACCTCTTGCCAAGAAACGTGCATCTTCACAGATTCAGCAGTAGCTGTGGTTTGACTTTAGCCACTGTTAGAATTAAGCAAAGAAATATTCTACTCTGAATAATTGTGAGCTCAAAACAAATTTCCCATTTCATTTGCATATCTATGAGGTCATCTGCAAACAGAAAATCCTTATTCTTACAAAAACAACAGCTCTTTTTTAAAAAAATATTTTTAAATTTATTTTTCAGAGAGAGAGGAAGAGAGAGATAGAAACATTGATGTGAGAGAGAAACATTGATTGCCTGCACCCTGCCTGCCCCCTACTGGGGATCGAGCCTGAAACCTGGGCATGTGCCCTGACAGGGAATCAAACTGGGACCTCTCAGTCCATGGGACGATGCCCAATCCACTGAGCCACACCAGCAGGGCAAAACCACAGATCTTTTCATTTATTTATTTTAAAATATTTTTCTCTTTATTGATTTTTTTTAGAGAGAGAGGAAGGGAGAGGGAGAAATAGAAACATTGATGAGAGAGAACATCGACTGGCCGCCTCCTGCATGCCCCCAACTAGAGATCGAACCTCCAACCTGGGCATGTGCCCTGACTGGGAATTGAACCAGCGACCTCTTGGTTCATGGGTCAACACTCAACCACTGAGCCACACCGGCTGGACACAACAGAACTCTTTAAACCACTGCTTCTTAACTCATTTATGATGAAAGGACAATTTTTCCAACCCCTGATCTATACTTTTATAAAATGAAATAAAAAGTAATGACATAAAAGTGCATGCAACTACTTTAATTACATTCAACAGAGAAAAAGTTGATTCTCGCAATGTGCTGTACTCGTTTCCCATTTTGCTGTATTTATCCTATTAAAGACCAGGGAAAACCTCGAGCACCACCCTTGCCAGCTGCCCATGTTATACGATCAACCTCCTGGTTCACGAACCCTGCCTGAGTGTTTTCTTAGTTTAGTGTGCATTGTCTGGGTCAGAATTTTGAGAAACGACTAGCTAAAGTTTTTATTTTAATAAGCAAAAATTATTCAAGACTGAACTTGAGAGAGAGTCTACTTTGCAAATTGAATAAAGATTTAAAATTACTTATTATTGAATATCAGTTTTTTTTGGGAATCAATGACAATAATATTTTGACGTACTTAACCTATCTTTATGCATGACCAGTGGTTTTCTTCAAAGAGCAACTTCAGATAAGTCCAAATTACCTACAGCTCCAAGCATGCCTGAGAGAGGCTTAAAAACATTAGCACAAAAACAAAATATCCTTTATCGAACAGTGGGTTGCGTTAGCCTAAATTAACGTCAGTTTCCAGCTGTCCAGCCCCTGGTGGGCTTCCAGGATGCGAGGACCCAGGTGCAACGGCAGCCCGGCCTGTGCCTTGAGTGTTTGTTCATTTGAATACTGAAGCATGTTCGCCAACCAGATGCTTTTGGCCATTTGATTTTTTTTTTTTTTTCCTGGTGAAGCTAGATAACAGGATCACACACCCCCTGAAGTCTCTGTCGTTTGCTGATAACATTTTTGGGTCTTTGCCTTCTAAGGAGGAGGCTGTGTATTCCCTTGGGGAGATCCATTCTATACATTTTAAATGAAAATGAAGGCTAAAGATCCCCATGGCTGCTGTTAACCTAAAAATAACGGCCCGAGTGCCAGGCAAGAAGTGTGTGTTCGAGATGTTAAAGGACCTGATTCAGGCGGAAACCCCAGTGTCCTGATGAGGGGTGAAGGCTACGGTTTTTCTATGGCAAAAAGAAGGGAAATACTTACATAATCAGAAGGAAGAAATTTCTATTGGTGTCCATAAGTCTGGAAGAAATTCTATAGGTGCAAATAAGCTAGCTTGTTCTTTAGCTCTACATGGTGATACTAATTCTAAAAAAAGTCTTTAATTTTCAGCCCAGGAGTCAGGATGTCTGATTTTCAGTTGGCTTGACAAACAGTTGTTTATAAGACGATGCTGGTTTGGCCCGGTACAAAGGTTATTTTACTCAGTTCAAACATCCCAAAAGTTTGAGGAGTAAGGCATACTACACAGTTTCTCTGGGATGCCTGCACCGGCCCCATTTTACACAGCTCCATGCATGTTAACTTTTGCACTGGAAATCACCTGATTTGAAAGCAAACACTTCTTTGAAGAAGGTGCCTCCACGTGGTGGTGTGATCTCTCAAGCCCTAGGTTTTATCTTGGTCATGGAGTGTCTTGGCACAGCCCTGAGATTGTCATACCTGTTTACTTCCCTCACAGGTAACTCTGAGTAGTCCAAGTTGGTCTTGACTCTTTCTGAATCAGATAGAATGTAATTGATTCCACACCGTGTGCCATCAAATGGGAATCTGAGGTCTTGGGCAAGTCCTAGAGTCCCGCTGCTTTTCACTCTACTGAGGCATGATGACAAAATCATGATCCTGAACCAAATTTTTTTTTTTTCGGTGGAGACACAGGAGCACTGGAGAGAAGGAGTACAACCACCAGCCAGATCAGCTCAGTCAGTGCGGGGAGAGTCCAGCCAGACCACACCTTCCCCTTCTCGCCTCACTACTGTGGCCTCAGGAACTCTGGCAGCTGTGAAGGCAGGAGGCATATTTGATGTCTCCAGGTAGTGTCACAGAATCCAACTTTTGTTCACATTTTGCTTCCTGTCCTGCATCTGGGAGAAGATCAACAGACGTGGGCACCAGATCGAGTGGCCGGTGGAATGGATGCCTATTCCTCGTCATGCTTCTTTGGGGCCATAGGTAGCAAGCACTTTCCAAACACAGCAAAAAAGACCTGCACAGAAATGCAGCTGCAAAGGGTTTCATTCAAGTCCAGACGTGAAGCCATCAAGGTTACGGGCAACATGGTTGACAAGGTAAGAGTAAAAGAGAGAAGGTCTTTTGTTTTGCTTTCTTTGTTTTGCTTTTTACCATAGGGCCATGTTTCACCATTCTGTGGCTTTTTTACAAGGGGATACTAGAACCCTGATATGTGCTACATGGTGTGGTAATTACGTGCAGAATGGGTTTCACTATGTTTGTGTTAAATAGAACTATGTAAATTGTATATAGTTCTGATTCCATAATGAAAGTCCAGTGATTTCCAAATCACCTGATTGTTTTCTCTGTAAAATCCCCAGTTGCTGAAATGCTGCAGGGCTTTAGATGGAGGGATGCCTGGGCGAGGCGCTAGGTTGCCACTCGGAAGGATGGCCAGGTGCACCGTGTCTCCCAGGATCACGAGTTCGTGTGTTGTGAACACCCCACCTCTGTCCCAACAAGTTGTTCTGCACATGGTAGGTATATAGGGAAGATTCTTCAACTACCACTAAAGAAGGTTTGTGAGAAAAAATAGTGAAATATTTTTTCCTCTCTCTGTGGCTAATCAAACCTATGGAAAATCATGGAACTGCAAAAGAAAAATCATGCTAGATTGGTGTAGGAGTTCAGCCAACTTTATTTTAAAATTGAATGTCACAAAGGAAACATACTTGGTTTAAACAATTTGTACCTACTATTTACCTTTATGCTGTATCAATTTCTATCTTGTGCCTTAAGGACGTTTGGTTTGGTCTCTCTTCGGAACTTGAACTCCAAGTTATATATTTTTATAATCATGTATGCCTTGGTAAAATTCTGAGTACAAGATGACTTTTGTAGGAAATCAGGATTACACATTTATTTAATGAGGCTCTATTTTCTCTCGAATATAATATTTTTCAAGTTTTTAGGGGGGAACTTTACACCAAAGCCTATAATGAAGGCATATGATATTATTTAAGTCAGTAGTTTCAAATATTTTTCTTACATCAAGACACCTGAATTAGCATAATTTAATCAGAAATAGTGACTCACTATGGTAATAATTTTAAATTGCCCAAATTCATTTCAGAATAGAAAAGTCCCATGTAGTTGGATAAAATAAATCTTTCAGTCAGTTAATTATAGATAAATACATGTAAATTATATAATTTTATGTTATTAATTTCAAATTTGATACTTTATATCTACATTAGAGAATAAACCCTGCTTTATTTTTCTTTTTTATTGTGTTATTTTTGTCATTTTACAATAAAGATAAACACACTTTAAGACAGTGTTTCTTGACTTCAAACTTGTGCTTGATTTAGCAGTCATGAAAAGACACTGACAGATTTTCATCAGATGCCCAGTTTGCCCAAAGACAGGACACATCACTTCAAAGTTCTCCGTTGTCTCTGTGAGAAGCAAATATGATTTAGTTTTGAAAGTTTAAAACCAATAAACACACTGAGAAAGTTGTAGTTCACTGCCTTTTCCCAGTAAAGAGAAGATTGATTTCCCCCTACTAGGATGTAAAAGCAGGATTGCTGGGAATGTAAGTATTATCTACCAGATGTTGATTCCACCAAGCGATCTTTTTAACTATGTTAGGGGCTTTTGATCACAGCTGGCGTGAAGTAAACAAAACTGCAAGCTCACTCCGTGCCTCTCATTCCTGCAGATAAGCCCAGTCTCAGGGAAGCTGGGGGGACAGGGCAGTGGGAGACCTGGAAGGCACCTGGGGGACTCAGCAGCCTGAAAATGCATCAACTCAATTGCAAGGAGAGGATTGTGGGTGTGGGGGTCCTCAGTGTGGGCCAACCAGGGCAAGTCCCCTAACACATTTGCCTTTAGCCACAAATAGCCACACGAACGACCTTCACATGTTCATAGATCAGCACCAGGGTGTGTTTCCAGTGATCCAAAAGGGAGACACCTCATGTCCACATAGGGGCTATGCTGTCCCTTGACCTTCTGCGATGAACTCAGTTCAAACTGGATTTGACACCATGCAGTTATATATAAAAAATAATAAGCTTAAACCAAAGAGTCAAATTCAAGCAAAAATGGGAAACAATGGCAACCTACATCAGTAGAGAATTTTTAAATAACGTTAAAATGTAATCGAATGAGCCCGGCCGGTGTGGCTCAGTGGTTGAGCATCAACCCTATACCAAGAGGTCGCCAGTTCAATTCCTGGTCAGGGCACATGCCCAGGTTGTGGGCCTGATCCCCAGTGGGGGGCATGCAGGAGGAGGCCAGTCGATGTTCTCTCATCAATGTTTCTATCTCTCTCCCTCTCCCTTCTTCTCTCTCTAAAAATCAATAAAAGAAAAAAAATATATATATATATATAACCTAATGAGCTTATTACTCATCCCACAAGTCTTACCTCAAGTCTTAGGCGTCAGCCTAACAGATCGATTGCACACATTATACCTGATCCCCTGTGTTTGGATCCCAGCTCTAGTTGTAAAAATTTAGGCAATTTACATCTATCTGTTTCTTACTCTGATCTTCTGTAATTGGAGACCATGAAAGTCCTTACTTCATACAGTTGTCATGTGGATTAAGCGAGTTAATATTTGTAAAATGCTTGACAACTGGCTGGTGCAAACCAAGTTTGGCTTATTATTAATCTAATTATCAATATGGGGTTGGGAGGGCGGGGATTCAGCAAGATTCTGGTGCACTGTTAGCTCTTTGGGTTGAAGGGGCGCAGAAGCAGGTGCTCTGAGCATGTGAGCACAGGAGTGATAAGGATATTGATGGGTCACTATCTACCTGCAGGACATGTCCACATCGAACATCGTTATTGACAGGCTTTCGTTATTGACAGGCTTTTCAAGGGTTGAGCCTGTTTCACACACAATGGAATTCATTTCTTTGGGTTGCCCTTAGCAACAATATTAGCTCTCCTTTTGTTAGATCTCAAGTAGATGGTTCAAAAGAAACTGTGAAAAATAAGTCTGAATAGATGATAATCAGGTTTCATCACATCATTAAAAGACAGGGCTCCTAGGGAGTGCCGCTATTACAACCAATGGAAAGGTAAGAAAAACGGGTATTTGAAAACAACCATGTGTGGTTTTTGCATATGAAAACGGCATCATTGGCCTCTGCCAGTGAGTTCCATAATTATGTCTTGTTTTTATCATACTGGAAGTAGATTTTGAGCTAGTTCGATTGCTTAGCTCTTAAATTGATTGTTTAGCTCTTGAATTGCTGCCTCAATACTTTGCTCACACACACAAAAATTCCTGTTTCAAGTACTGGTGCTCACACATGCTGAAAGGCGTTTGCCACAACAGAAATTGATTGTGCATGTATGTATTGGTCCACGCTTTCCTTATTAGACATTTTTATCAACATGGTAACCCTGACAGGCAGATGAAGTTTACCTTCACAGACAGGGACATTGAGATTTTGATGTATTTCCAGACATATGATACCCAGTCCAATGCTTTATCACAAGACATATACACAGGTACTGAAGGCAAGTTTCAATCTCCCCCTCCCTCTCCTTCTCTCTCTCTCTCTCTCTCATTACATCATACTTCCTAAACCATCTGAGATTCTAAGATATTGCTTTACAACAGTGCTCCGTGTACCTTTGGTTTAAATAGCATAATCGAGACACTGTCTCTCCTTGATTCTTAACAAATACCAGGGGACCCTTTGTACTAGAATTCCCTAGCACTGGGACCCCAATGGTCTTCTCAGCTAAGCTATGTATTTCTAAGCTACATAATCTCCTATCTCCTCTCTTCTCTTTCCTGCTGTTTTCCCCCAGACATCATTCCAGCCACAGAATCTTAACTAGATGTGAAATGTGAGCCTGGTCAAACCCTCTGCAGTGCTTCTGTTTTATATTGACTTGATATTTTTGTTGCACAATAAACCATGCACACACAGAATTGATGTTATCCTCATGTATACGTGTGACGATAATGTCTTGATTCTTGTAGCTGAAATGTCTTGGCTCACACCTAGACATCTGACACACAATAGAAATTTAACACGTATGTGTTGAATGCATAAATGCCCCAGTGTCCATGTGTCTGATAGTAACAGCTATGTGCTGAATTACTTTTCGCAGCAGAGTTGAGTCTTGATGATCTACAAAACAAGTCTTCTTCTGACCATTCCTGTTCTACAGGGATTTTGTTCCTGTGTTTATAAGAAAATTAGGAAAGTCAGAACATTGTAGCGAAACTTTCATAAGGCTAGATTGTAAACGGTAATATTTGTGCGTGTGTAGTATGGTGGTGATGGACCAAGTGGGGAGCTTTGTATTTAAGGGTTCTCACTAGGGCCAGGCAGTGTGGCTCAGTGGATTGAGCGTTTTCCCATGGACTGAGAGGTCCCGGTTCGAATCCCGGTCAGGGCTCATGCCCGGGTTGCAGGCTCCATCCCCAGGAGGGTGCGTGCAGGAGGCAGCCGATAGATGTTTCTCTCTCACAAGGATGTTTCTCTCTCTCCCTTCCTCTCTCTAAAAAAATCAATAAAAACATATTTTTAAGTGTTCTCACTTGGCAATACAGTGCTGACAGCCCCACAGTAGTCCTCGAATATTTGATTGCAGCGTTCCTGGTCATAGCCCCACCTCTGGAGGCCCGTGCTCCAGCACACTGTGACCTCGTCCCTCCAGGGGCTGCCCTTAGCCACTGCCTCCTGCCTGTCCTGTTCTCCAATGCATTTGATTTCCTTCTAATCAGGAGAGAAACTCTACTCTGCTCTCAGTCTGCACCTTACACAGTCAGAAGAAATGGAGTTGTTGTTTTTTTCCAATTAAGTGGCAAGTGGTTTGTTGCAGAGCGTCTGAAAATCAATCGGGGTACAAGGCCCCCCCCTGTTATCTGCCAGGACTGCAGTTCAGGTGCTGAGCACCCCATTTTGTGTCAGCCAGAAAGTTTGGGTGAACTAAGCACCTTCTAAAGTTTGTAGGTACACATGAAATTGGCACTTTGAAAAGGATCCCCAAACACTAAAAAAAAAAAAAGAGAGAGCAATCCTTTCTAGCTTCAGCTTCCGTAACTATTTTGACAAAGTGAATCTCCCCAGTTTTCAAGAGAGAGGTTTTGGAGAAGTTGGGTAGCTTAAAAAAATGAACTGATGAGCAATTCTGATAAATCTCCAAGGTTAAACAGCAGCTGAGCTTGACAGAGAGAAATGAAGTGGGGGCTAGCGCACATCCCGGATTCCCCGGCACGCTGCTCACACAGTAGCCGAGGCAGGACAGGACTCTGCAGGGACGGAAAAGAATCGCAACGCTTTTCAGCTCTCAGCACAGGCCGCCGTATTTCTGTGGAGGGAAGATCACCGGATTACAAAGAGTGAAATCAATTTTTCTTTCCAAAAAGTACACCACGGTCATTGGTTTGAACTGTAGAACCACGGGCTGTGATGTGGAGGTGAGTCTGGTCCTTACTGACTGTCTGCTTGACATTCGGTGAGTTCTAATCAACATTTTTCTTCCGACTGCTCTACCTCTGTGAAATGGGAAGAATACCAGAAACACATCGCGTTGCTGGGAGAACTGAGCGAGTGTGTGTTGGAAAAGTGGCTGAAAAGGAATCCGCGCAGTCAGCACACAGTAGGTACTAACATCGCCGTCACTACCACCCTGCTGAAGGCTGGCCGTCACCCTCCCAGCGTCTCTGCCGCTGCTCACGTCACTACAGGAAACAGGTAAATAAATAAAACATCAGTACAGGGTTTCACCACAACCACCCAATGAAATAAGAAGCATCCTGTAAAAAGACACTATATCCCTAAACTAGAAGCCGTTGATGGGTTGTGTTTTATTTAATGCCCTAATTATACTGGCCCTTACTATAGGAATTTAGAAGAAAACCAATAATAAATAATAAATCTGTATAAAGAGGGTCTATGAAAACACGTATACCAACTGTACCTCTCAACACATTTCCCTTTTCCAATTCTTTGTGGATGAACTTTTCTCCCACGAGAAAACACATGTGGTCTCAGGGCTCGATTTTCCAAGCAGGAGGCTGGAGCTGGAATGTTTGACACCAGGAGTCTGGGATGGCTGGGTCTGTGTCTCCTTTGCGTCTTGTGGTTTGCCTCTCCTGCAGATATACTGAACCAATATTTGCAGATGATCAGTTTGAAGGGGGCATGCCTAGGACACGCATGTTTTGTTTAATTGGGCATCAAAAATAGGGTTTATTAAAATGAAGGAGCACAGCCCGGCCGGTGTGGCTCAGTGGTTGAGCGTCGACCCATGCATCAAGAGGTCTCTGGTTCGATTCCCGGTCAGGGCACATGCCCAGGTTGTGGGCCTGATCCCCAGTGGGGGGCATACAGGAGGCGGCCAGTTGATGTTCTCTGTCATAGATGTTTCTATCTTTCTCTTCCTCTCTCTCTGTCTCTCTCTCTCTCTAATATCAATAAAGAAAAAATTTTTTAAATAGATAAATAAAATGAAGGAGCACAAAGGTGGAGTCAAGAGTTAAGGGGCCTGGAGAAAGTACCAGATGTGGGAGACATTATAAGGCGAAGAACCTTTAGAATTTGGTGAAAGATTTGAATTAGGAGGAAAGAGAAGGACAGAATATGGAGTTGAAAATGAGCTTGGGGAATAGGAAAACAATGTTTGGCTTTAAAAAGTCCATGTAATGTGGAGACGGGACTGGCGGGTGTGGTGCACGTCAGCCGTCACCCGAGAACGCACAGATGCTGCGAGTCTGTAAGGGAAGAACGTCCCATGGAACCTTTTCCTCGTGTACCACACGGTGGCTGGATTCTCAGTTACCACATATTCTCTAGTACAGATTAAAAGCCCGCACTAGCAGAAAAGTGTAAAGAATGCGGCATGCCCTTCTTTTTTTTCATCCTCATCCGAGGACATTTTTCCATTTTTGTTCAGATAGAGTAGGAGGGAGAGAGAGAGAGAGAGAGAGAAAGAGAGAGAGAGAGAGAGAAACATCGACGTGAAAGGGACACATCAAGTGGCTGCCTTCCGCACGACCCTGACCAGGGCCAGGGACCAATCGCAACCGAGGTCCGTGCCCTTGACCGGAATCGAACCTGCGATTCATTGGTCCTTGGGCCGATGCTCTAACCGCTGAGCCACACCGGCCAGGGCCTGCCACCCTTCTTCATTAAGATTTTCCAAAAGCTCAGACAACACAGGACTTGGTCCCAAAGCGACGGTCACATCCCAGTGGGTCTGGGAGGGATAGTTATTGGCTCGGTGGGAATGCCCTCCTCTGTGACGTGGGCTCTGGGCAAAAATCCCGGGAAAGAGCTCACATGGCCTTCAGACTAATTCGAAATGTTCACTGAAACATTTTCTCGATACTGGGTGTTACACCACAGAGACAGGGCATGTCATTAAAGGAGATATAATTATTGTCTTTTTCCAACGTGCAGTCTCATCGGAGAAGAAGAACGGATAGGGAGGGCGGTGGGGTCGTGGGCGCGGCGCCTGGTGGCTGAGCAGAGTGTGATGAAACATTCTGGATGACAGGCAGCCTGGGGAGGGCCTAGGACTGGGTGGTGTCCAGCCAGATACAGCAGGGTCGACAGGATTCTGCCAGGCAGACAAGAGAGAAAGGTGTTGTTTTGTTTTGTTTGTGTTTCACCCTGTGTGGCCACGATGAGGAAAGCATCGTAAGATGCCAAGGTGCTGTCTTTCAGCTTCAACCACGTTAATTCTCATGGCAATATTTTATTATCTTACGAGCTCTCTAGTCTCATCCAATACTCTAGGGAGGTTTCCAGGGTAGAGTTCAGAATGAAATTCAGAATGTTAATTCAGAAATTTTAATTAACGGTGGGTATGTTTCAAGTTGTACACGTAGAAATAGAGCAAAACTTAAAACTACCACGAAATATTCACTAATCAGAGCGGAATGCCCACAACTGTTGACTCTTTACTTCACCGTTCTATTAATGAATAAAAATTCCCCCATAAGACCTGTTTTTTTTCTTTTTTTCAGTCAGTATTTTTCAGTAAGGTCATCTTTTCCCAATGAAAATATACTCTCAAAAATTATTAATGCACGTTTCATTGGAGCAGTTTTTCTTGTATTCACATCTAAAGTTTTTTGTTATTTTCGTCTTTTGGGTCTCCGTGCTCACCTTCAGAGAAAGTAGCAAGAATTTTTTTAATGTACTTATTACAATGTTTCTTAATTTGGATGATAAGAGACCCATGGGTTTCTGTGTGTGTAGGTTTTACCAATTTTTTTAAAAAACTGGTCAAGTTATAATATTCTAAAAACTATAAATACAGTACATATGTATTTAAATCCATTTATTGTTTTCATGGGAAATATTTCATTGTAATTAGACTTATTTTATGAAATTGTGACACGTGAACATGTGTTCGGAGTTAAATATATAATGAAATATACACATTAAGATGTTCCTAATTTATCATGAAAAGATTAATATAAATTTAATATTTATTTTCAGTTTTTGATATATAGGAGACAATTTCAAATGCCTAAAAAATTCAATTGTATAAAATATTCAGTAATTTACCAAAAAAAGTCTATTAATGAGATCATTTTTTTTTAAGTTACACTTATTAGAATACTACATTTTTTAAAATTAAAATTGAATTGTCTGGATGATAAGCTTACTGTTTTAAAATGACCTCATTATACAAATTAAAGTTAACTGTTTTCAAATCAATGGCAAAATATATGCAAATTAGTATTCTAAACCAATTTCCAAGTGTTTTGACTTTTGTGTGTGTGTTAACTGCACAAGCTACGATTACTTTGTCTTAATACTGTAATGAGATGAAAGCTGATGTGAGATCCCTTTAATGTGGGCACTTTTGTCTCTGTAACTCAGGAAGAAGCGTAAACCTGCCATGGGCACCTGAAGACGTAACGAGGAATAAAGAGCAAGAACTAGAATGGACTCAAGAATTATTCACAAAAGAAGCCCAAAGAGGTGTTCAGAATAAATTCCATCTCACTGATCTAAGCTATAGAACTGTATACATAATATGTAAATTTACATGGATTCTTACTTTAAAACTAAATTACCCATGAACAAGAGCAAAGGATTTAAAAATGTAAATTTCCAAGAACTTCAATTTCTGTTATTTCTCTCTATGTGGTTTACAGTCACCGCTGTTCCTTGTACCTTCCTAGGAAAGAAAACCGAATTTAAACAGAATGCATTACGTGCATGTAGTCAGGATGAAAATGTTTACTTTGGTGAGAATAACGCCCTCTGATAACAACATTTTTAGAATGAACAACGCTACTTTCCGTGAGATTTGTTTGTAAATGCTACAGTGCCAAGGGAGTCGAACCCGTGTCTGGAATACATTCCATTTTGCACATAAGCAGGCCCTGAAATGCAGTTTTCACATTGCTGGCACGAAATCAACTCCACAATAAACTTATATTGTCCCAATCACACTGTGATGAGTAGCCAAATATTGCATCTAGAAATAAAAATTCAGCTGTTGCCTCTGAAGTGAAATCACATGCATTTTTAGTACCTTAATTCATAATTAGTCTGTTTGAATTGCCATTAACTGTCTCAATCAAAATACTCTTTTGCCCGATTTCACAGATCTCTCCGTACAGAGCTGCATTGACATTTCTATCCTATTCTCTTTGATTTCAGCATAGACTATTGAAGTATAAATCACTTTGGCTGCTTTCCTACAAAGTAATGAATGTTTCATCATATCAGCCCACAGGCTCCCCGCCCCCCCTTAGAGCTTTTTTTTTCTGTACTCTTTTCTGTTTGTCCATTAAATACTGTCACGGGCTCTTTCTCCCCACCCCCTAAAGAGCTAGATGACAAGTACAAGTTAGAGCCCCTCTTCAGCATTGATCTACAGCTCACTAATGTTTTATTTATTCAAAATCTGCTCCGTCGAGTTGTTTACGTTCATCAGAGTAACTCTGGTGTCATCTTTTTCCAGGCTCCGAATAACAAAGTCATCTCAGCCATTTCAACACACCCTCTGTGAAAGGTGGAATTTGAAATCTCTTATTTGATGGGTTCTTGATCAATACTTTATGCCCCTCCAGAACACGAGAAGAGAGTGGAGAATGTCAATGAAGACTGTTCTTCTGAAGAATGAGAATGTGTGCCTATAAAGTAGCAGGAATGCCACCAAACATAGCCCTGGCTATAAATTGGGGACACGCAGAGCCTGCCAGTGAAATATGGAACCAGTCGCTGAGTCTTTTCCATAATCATCTTGGGCATTGTCTTCATATGCTGCTGTCAACTGGGTTCACACGCAAGGCAGGACCGAGGCACAGTACGTCTCTTAGTGATACGTTGGCTCTGTCTGCAGGTGTCAGATGCTTTGTCTCATGGGGGAATTTTTCTTTAAAACAAGAAGATCAAGGCTTACCCCGAGCCAGTGTTTGCTTTGATCATGTCATAGTAGTGATACTAACAATCACAGCAGCAATACTAATAATTGTTATTTGAACATTACAAGAGTTGTGCTAAGCAGTAGCTTTCCTCTTCTTTGGTAAAGAAGTCTGTATTTTACCCATTTTACATACATGAGACCTAAAAGAGAGAGAGATGAGGTAACTTTCCCAGCTCCTCTCAGGGTGGGAAAGTTTGACTACAGAGTCTTAAACAGTTCCTGCATTTCATAATGGATAGGCAAAGACGTTAAATACACATGAACCTTTGTAAGCTAAACAACGTCAAGATACATAAAGCAACCTATATCAAGAAAACAAGAAGAATGATAGGAAATGGTACATTGAGATATTAATGCATCATTTTTCGTCTTTGACAAATGTTGCATGCACATAAACAGTGATGCAAAGTTGACTGGGGTTTATGACTGCAGAGCCTGGCTACAACATCAGCATGCCTACATTCATTTCTGGAAGTTCTAGGTCAATAACCATTCTGGCCAATCTCTTTCATTATGGCATATTTTTTTAATATCTATGTCATTGAATCCACTTAGCTTAGGCATTTTTCAATGGCAAAGAACATCTTATTTTTTACCCAAAACATTCTAAACCTGAACACTCCCACACATGAAATGTTAGGGCACACCCCTTGATTCTCATGAAACACAACGTTTTCGGAGACATGGGAGGAGCGCCCCGCTATGCCCAGCATTCTTTTTTGCCACTGAAGCTACACTGCTTGGGTCCTGAGCCTTTAGTGTGTTATCAGTCCATCTCTTTGGGTTAGAATTAGTGCAGGGACCAGACTAGGAACCAACATGATCACGTTCTTCTATTCTTCGTTGTTCCTAGATTGCTGTCACTCTCATCTTTTTATTTTCTCAATTTTAACCCAACTCGTGATGTAGGTGTCCTAAAAGGACAATGTCTATCAGAAAAGCAGATTAAAAAAAAACTCTCTGATTCAAGATCATTCAGAACATATGGCTATAGAAAAATAAACTCTTACATTTTACACACACACACACACACACACACACGCACACGCACGCACACACACACATACACACACACCCCACAAACCAGAACAGAGACATTTAAAAAAATTGATCTCTTACAAAGCAAACTGATCATTTTTACATCATAAACCATGGAATAAAACGATTTTTTTAAATAGTTTTTTTGTTTGTTTGTTTGTTTGTTTTTTGACTGATTTTAGAGACAGAGGATGGGAGAGGGAGAGAGACAGAAACATCAATGAGAGAGAACATCAACTGGCTGCCTCCTGCATGCCCCCCACTGTGGATTTGGCCCACAACCTTGGCATGTGCCCTGACCAGGAATTGAACCAGTGACCTCTTGGTGCATGGGTAGACACTCAACCAGTGAGCCACACCGGCCAGGCAAATAAAAAGATTTTATATCAAAATGTATCATTTTTTAATTCAATAAGTCTTCCTCTCTCAAAAAGTATTTGAAATAAATACTTTGTCGTGGGGACACGGAAGCTTAGAAACATCAAATACCAAGTGTACTCACCTATGAAAGTGGCATTTTTGTCTTTCAAAAGTAGGCAGCTCACACATTCGATGGAAGATGAGGGGAGAAACTTCTGAAAAGGAGTACATATGTACATATCTCATCACTGGCATTTTAAAAACGAGAATAAAATTAAAACATCAGCAACACGGTACCTTTGGCCTCCTCAAGTAGGGAGCCAGTTGCCTTTGAGAAGAACTAAAGAGACTTTGAAGTTTCTCTCTCTCTACTTAAACTTCAGTCTCTGACCGGGGAGGTCCGGTTGACGTATTGCTTTGTCAACCCACATACTGAGTTGTCTCTGGGCATTGCATCAGAATCTGGGAGTTGGGAGTAGGACCTGGATTAATCGTGTTCTAACTTAATTTTATTTGGACTTCTGTGACATAATTTAGTTAAACATTTCAAAGAGCATTAATGAAAGAATGTTGTTGAGATTGTGAATGTTTCCTTTTTCCAAAAGGAAGGATGGATTAAATGTTAGAGGAAATATTTCTAAAATTGCATTCGAGGATAATTTCATTATCCAACGACTATTAATTCTGCAGAGAGATGTTAGAGTGATCCTATAGGGAGGTGTTTAAACATCTACTTTAACGGGAGAGAACTGGACATTTAGAAGTGTACAGAGACAGTTAAGACGTAAATATTGTGTCCAAATCCATTGATAAGCAATTATTTTCAGACCATTGTTTTCTGTTCTTTGTATGTTTTCTATATTTCATGAGGGTCTTAAAATATATTCTTTAAATAGATGAAGACAGAGATTATGACTACAAAACCACATGGAAACTTATATCTACTTTCCATGGAAAAGGTAGGAAACCGAGAGAAAATGTAATTCAGCAGCTAATTTTAGGCTTTGATTGAACTCCAGACTGATGCTGGAGTATATATAGACTGGAGTGATTAATCTTTCTTTCCATTGTACTGAGGGGGAAAATTATTAACAGAGACTTGACAGTTCTAAAAAGGGTGAAGCACGAAATGCATTTGGTTAAAATATTTGTTCCTCGGATAAATTAGAGTGAATTCAGTTAGAGAAATGCTGCTCTATTATTTTCCCTCCTGGAAACGCGGGCAAGTGCCTCGGTCCCTCTTTCATCTTCATTATGGTCCCCTTTCTGTGATCCAGCCCCAGGAAAAGGAAACAGAAATGGGAGGATTTTCTTTAGAAAGCAATACCCAAGAAAAGGATGTCTAAGTCCTTAGCCCTCTCACTTCATCCACCCAAATAACTACTCGATCAGGGTCTATTCTGTGTCTTTGTAGCTGTCGGTTGTTATTGTTTGTTTTGTTTTATTTATTTATTTATTTTTCATGAGATACAATGTGTCTGGCAAATCCTGGGAAAGAGAAGTAATTGTACTTTGAGTCATATTATTATTTTTCTTTTTTTTTTACTGTAAAGGTGCAGCACTCTTCTGGAAAACACATTGGTCCTTATAGGGTCGACTTCACGGCACTAGAAATCATCGCCCACATCTCTGGAATATGAGAATGAGAGTAGATGGTCTTGTGTGCTAGAATCTGGTCACCACGGAGGAAGGAGGGGAAGTCTAATAGGTGGTGGGGACTGAACCACGGGACAGGCGTGGCGGTCAGCCGTTCAGGTCACCTGGGCCACAGTTCCCAGCTCTCACTGGGTCCCATGAAGGGTTTCCACAGTCTGTGCGGTTTATTGTGGTGCCCACTGTGCCCGCAGGGTCTTGCGTAACATGGTCCTCCATCCTTGCTCCCTCACGCTGCAAAGTAACACACTTCCTACCCAAGCGGTGTGTCCCCAACCCCCTACCTCCACGCAGACTGCTGCCCAGTGCTGCGACTCCCAGCTGTCTTCATCGTCCGAGAACCCAGTCCTTCCACAGTCAGATGCCACCACTTTAAGAACCCTTTCTGGACTCTTGCCAGCAGGGTGAGGTTTCCTGGGTCTGTCTTTTACACCTATGTTTTCAATCAGCTATCTACTTGTCTTTCTATGTCTATCTATCTCTTTTACTATGCTATACAAATATTTAAAAGTACAGTGTGTTGCATATGTAGAGTATGCACGCACAGTATACTTACATATATACATTTATAAGATATTTTGTACAATGTTTAAAAGTCTAATTCCACCTTTCCTTTCTCATATGGAACAGCAAGAGGTGAGCTTTTCTACGTCAGAGATATTACAAATAGTAAACCTGCAGCTTACAGAAATTAATTTTTGTCACTAACAGTCAAGTCCTGTGGCTTCATGGTCTCCAACTGACAGTGTACTGAGCCCGTGTGTTCACAGTTGGGTCATCGCGACATGCCCAACGGTCACGACCTCGGTGCGCTGGGGCAGGGCTGCTCCGGGGTTCTCTCAGCTCAGTGTACACATAGGAAGGCATACTAAGGAAACCGTGGGTCAACATTAGTTGTGTCTGGGAAGTATATGTGGACGCTATCAATGCCTTCCGCGTGTATTTGTTCATTCACTGAGCACCTACTATGCAGCGATCACTGGGTCCAGCGATGGTGAGAAAAAACTGGATGCACTCTTTACGAAGCTTAAAATCTATTGATGAGCTCAACATTATTACTATTATTAATCCCAATTATTCTGGGCAGGCATTTAAAATCCGATTGGCTCATAAGGCAGTATTAGAAAACTCGAAGTAAGGGGTGTCCATTCATATAGAGGAGAATGGGCTGTTTTTCAAAATTGCCAATATTATTAATTTTAAAAAGGGATGATAGGAAGGAAGGAAGGAAGGAAGGAAGGAAGGAAGGAAGGAAGGAAGGGAGGAGTATCTTCTTCAACATGACCTTTATTTGACTTACACACCTGCCCTTGGGGGATAACAGAGCCATTGTCTTCAAACAAATAACGTGGGAGAAGAACAAATGGAATAACTCCACATGACTCCGGAGCTCTGAATTAGGACCACAAAAGAAATCTGTCTAAGTACTAGAAAAATCTAAGGATGGAACGCAGCATGTTGCAGGGAACAGCAGTCACCTTACAAGCTGAGCTGGAGGCCGAGTCTGGCCTGGCGGGGGGCAGGAAGCCACGGAAGCGGCCATGACCAAGAAGTGTCCCGTGTGCAGGGCCAGCCCTACAGCACAGCGCCCTACAGCACAGCGCCTGCAGTCAGCAGCAGGGTGGTTCACATCAACACGGCTTAGACAGAACAGACCTCGTGCTAAGTGGTCTTAACCCCGCCCCCCAAAAGTAAAGGGACACGAGGCAACTTTGGAAAGTGTTGGGTATCTATTACCTTGTTTGTGGGGCTGGCATATGGGTGTTTGCATATGTCTAAACTCATCAAGGTGTACACATTAAATGTGTGCAGTTCTCTCTGGATCACTTCTACCTCAATTTTAAAAAGACATGCATGATCTAGTGGCCCTGTGACATCTTCCAATTCTGAGACTGCACTTAGTCATCCATAAGTGACTAAATGTGACACAAGAAGGCAGCTCCAGGTTCTGAGATTCTACAGTCAGGAAAGACCGCATGCTCTCCGGAGCAGACAGTTATAAATATTGAAATGAACATTGATCTATTTGCTCCTGATGGCATTATGAAGTAAAATCAATATAATACATCATGTGCGCAATCTGTTTGTAGTTAGAGCCGTGCACACGCCAGGGGTGGGCAAATCAATCTCATTTAAATATGAGCTAGGTGGCTTCGTCTGAGAAGAAGTACCCTGCTGACTAGCCTCACAGACACAGAGACACGGTGCAGACCCCTGCAGGGAGCTGCTGTTGGCATTCTCCAAAGCCAGCCTTCCATGCTGTGAATTTCAAGAGGAGATGGTCAAAAACATCCCACTTCATTTCAATCTCTTCCCCTGGTCTAGAGGTGTTGCCAGCAGTACCACACTTGAAAGGGCTGGCCCACACCTGTTTAGAGAACACAGTGAAAACCAGTGATCAGAAACCCAGCCTCAAGGAAACACGAGTTTAAGCACTTTAGTCTTCAAACAGCGACGCTTGTAATCTCTCCCTCTTTCAAAGTCTGTCTTGAGTGACTTGACTAGTGGGTTTCCACAAGGTGAGTGTAGTCAGGCATGGGTTGTAATTTTTCTTATTATTTTCTGCCTCTGTCTCTCTTGTCTTTTCTCTTTTGATCTGAGCTCACGCCTTGGAATGAAATGAAGCAAGAAAAGGTAATAAACAAAGCTTACTTTTTTTTTTTTTCCTTTTGTATTCTGAGCTTTTCTGCCCTGGAAAAGAGTTTTACACTTTGCTTTTATTAAAAAAATTTTTAATTGTTCATTTTCACAGAATGTTATATGGCCTGGGTAACTGCGTGATTCTCAGCTGGTTGCCTTCTCCTGTTCTCTCCTAGTTGCTGAAGTAACCCTCTGACAGAGCACATCAGATGACGTCACTCCTGTCCCACGCTGCCAGGCAAAAATGCAGGAATGTTTTGTCATGTTCAGGAAGTAAACATATTATGATTGGCAAACACAGGGTCAGGAAGAAACATGAGATGATCAAAGCAGTCCACATCTTCTCTTGAAAAAATTATGTTTTATTTGACAGTAAGAATTCCATGAGATCTAAAAAATATTTGGTAATATTAATCATGGTAAAGGGTAGATTAGATTCTGACGTCAAGATGAAATCTTCAATCAAAAGCAATAAAAGTGAAGGAAGAGATATACTGCAAGTGTGTGTTCAGACACACACACACACGTGCACACACACACAGCCAGTGCAGGTTACAAGCAACAAGAATCCTAAACCCTAAAGACATCTGTTTAACAATGAAGCCACAAGGAGGCAGCTCGATGTCGTTCGGAGTCTACAGGTCTCGTGAGGTCTGGTCCATGCCCCCCCTCGGTGGTGGTCATGCTCCCTCCTGGTAACAAGCCCACCTAGGTTTTATTTCACACCTGACGTCATTCAAAGCAGGAACATGAAAGTGCAGCTGAAGGCTTTCTCCTGGCAGGACACTGTCCCCCAGGACAGAAAACCGAGCCTGTGATTCCTCCAGCAGACTCCCCAGTTTATCTTCTGGGCCAGAACTCAGCCTCGCCCAGGGGCTCACGACCCACAAACCAGGATTACGTGAGAGGGTGGGGTGGCGTTTTAGTACCCCTGCCCCAGGCAGCCCTTTGAAACGTTTTTCCTTATTGCTCTGTGAAATTTGAACATCATGGATCAAATCACTTTTCCCCAAAACTCCTGTATCCCTAACAGGCCACTCCCCTCATCAAATAGAGCTGTTCTGAAGGTCCTTTTAACCTTGACATGCATGTAGAGGGGAAGAAACTTGGCATTCAGGCATTGCTGATGCTACCTGGCTCTTCCCGAGTGGAGAGTCCTGGCAGATGGGATGCCAGGGTCTGTCTGGAACTTTCCGCTCTCTGGTGTGCCCAGCGGACTAGAAAGTTCAGTTGTATATTTTAAGAGATTTGCTTTATCTCCAATCTGCAGACATTCATCAGCATATTCAGGAGCTTGAAAAATAATCATATTCAAAGAAATGGAGCATTCCACATCAAACTGCCAGGCAGAGATTAGACAGGAGCTTACAGGCTCCTTGGGATGTCAGGACTCCGACTCACTGATGCCAGCTATCACAGTTCTTCTACAGAATTTGCCATAGAGATAGACATGTATCTTACACACACACACACACATACACGCATACACTATATCTCCCAAATGTTGAATGTAAAGTAAAATATAAGTTTTAAGTAAAAAAGACACAGTTATTCATACAAATGCCAAAAACCTGTTCTGCGCACTGCAAATATTTCTCTCCCAAACTCAGTCTGCAGCGCCTCCGTGTTGTGCGGCCCACCTGCCTGGGGAGGACGTGCAGGACCCTGACCCATGAGTGTGAGATGGAGCCAAGGCTCCGATTTTCTTCTGGCCCCGCCCCCTGGCTGCTAGTGAATGTTGGTTCTTCTCATTCAGAAGCTGAAAGTAACATCCTGGTCAGATATGCTGAGCAACATTGTCCTAAGTTTGAATTGCTGCCAATTAACATTTTTTTTCAGTTTGAGATAACCCGATGATAATATCTTAATGCTAAGCGAGTAGAGATGAAAATGAAAAATCATTAAAAACAGAGAGTTAAAAGAGATAAGCATTCGTTGAGATCAGTGTCTTCGTTTCATCGATGAGAAATGTCAGGTAGAGGACTTCATGGTTTATTGAACAAGGACCTGAGAGTAAATCATTGTCGGTGCAAAACACCACACGAGGGCAAGTTTTCCATTAAAAAATGTGTATTTTTACATAGATGTACATCCAGCACACATGTATTACATATTTATATATGCTTATACACACACAAGCACACACGCACACACAGCCCTGTGGCTCTCACCGGGCATGTGCCCTGAGAACCGTCTCCTTAGGCGAGTTCCTGCAAACACCCTGGAGCGCCCTCACCCCCTGGAGGTGCGGCCCACACCCCCCCCCCCCCCGGCTGTAGTGCGTGGCCTGCACAATGCAGTACTGCACTGAACCCACGCAGCTCTAACGCAGGGGTAGTGTCTGCGTGCACCCACGTCTAAGCAGAGACCGTGCGGCAGGAATATGCTGTAACCGATCAACAGCGGTGCCGCCGCTCTGGGCGAGTCCGGGAGGGAAAGCCTGAAGGCCGGGGACATCACCCTGGACCGCTGTGGGCCTGATAAACGCTGCCCCTCGCCATGCCCTGCTCCTTCCGCCAGGGTCGGAGCCGGACCGTCAACCCCTCAGCGCTGCTCCGTGGACAGGGCCTGGGCTGGCTCGATGAGGAGCATTGAGGAGAACCCGGCTGGGTGAGGCATAGACCATCACACCCTGGCTGTCCCGAGGGAGTGACAGGCGGCCTGAGGGTCAGGAGGAAAAGAAAGCAAGGTGCCAGAGCACGGGTGTCCGGTCGTCCGGCCCTTGGCTTTGCTATTGCAGGCGGTATTCATGAAAGAAAGAGGGCTTCAGCCTGGGGAGGGTCTGGAACTCAGAACTCGATATTTTGACTTTGGAAATTTGTTTTCGGTTCCATTGACCTCACCTGTCCCAAAGGGCTCTCTCTGCCATTGCACTGATGGAAGAAATGAACGTATCAATGGTTTATATTGTTACAGCCTGGCCGTATTTCCAAAGTCCAGGGTGGGGCTGGCTCCACGCCGCAGAGAGCTTTCACTGCGGTGGCACTGGTACTTAGTGCTTTCTCACGGTCACTCTCCTGAACCTGTGCCCTCATACAGCATCTGAAGTCCCCAACGAAGAACGTGCAGCCATTACTCTGAGGACCTTCGAGCTAGATTGGGGGGGGGTGCTGAGCGCCCTCTGAACATGGAGCCCCGGGGGACAAGGTCCTCAGTGCTGACACAAGTCCACGCCGTCCCTGGTGGGGACATAATCTATCCACTCAAACTGAGGTGCTGTAAAGGAGCAGGAAACTACTGCCAAACCCTCAATCACTGCTCCCATCAGAGAGAAAGTCTCCTGAAACACATCTTCTTTCATTTTTATTTCTTACAAGAAACTATGGCTTGATTATCACCTGATGGGACCACCGTCACAGAAACAGCCTGCCAGTGACTGCCGTTTCCTGCCTCTAGAGCGGCCAGGTAGGTTGGACAGCTTTCATCATATACTTCCCTGGAGAAAGGAAGAGGCAGCGAGCGTGAGCCAGAGAACCGATTTGTTGAGGGTGTGATGTTCTGGAGTTCATGTTGCTGGCTGAGGAAGTCGGAAGAGACTCTCAGAGAAGGCAAGCTACACGGAGTAGATGTCACATTTCATTCGAACAGTAACCCACAGCAGGTCTGGAGGAAGATTGAGTCATTCCTGAGCCCCGAGGAGTGCTGGGCAACGGACTCGAGTCTTCATTGTGGTTTCATTAAGTACACATTGTTACATGCATTCACCAGACCAGTGACAGACGGGGACTCCCTCAGCTTTACCGGGGAAAGCCCACAGCGAACGTCAAACTTAGTATTTAAGAACCCTGCATGGTTCTAACGATCAGGAGCATGGTACAGGAGGTCCTAACCAGGGCTCTTCAACATGAGGAAAAAGGTGAAAAACAGGAATATCGGAAAGGAAGAAATAAATCTATATTTATAAATTGCATAATTTTATATATGAATGCCAAGGAATCCCTTAGAATATAAAAATTAAGGAGTTCAGCAGGGTTGCTGAGTTCAAGATTAACATACAAAAATCAATCTATTTTCTATGCCCTAGCAATAAAAATAATCTGAAAATTAAATTAAAGAAAATATTAAAATAGCATCACAAATAATAAAACACTAAGGATTACATCTGACAAAAAAAATGTAATATTGTACACCTAGAACTAAAAACTATTATTGAAAAAATTTTAAAAAGACCTCAATAAATTGAAAGACATTCCTGAGTCATATTTTGAAAAATTAAGATGGTTAAATTCCCCAAACTAATCTACAGACTCAGTACAGTTCTTAGCAAATGTCAAATGTCCTTTTTGCAGAAAGGGAGAATCCAATCTTCAAATCCATATGGAAACAAAAGGGTCTGAGAAAAGCCAAATTAATATGGAAAAAGAAGAACAACGTTAAAGGACTCACACGTTCTTATTTCTATACTTATTATAAAGCTTTTGTAATCAAGATAGGGTGGTACTATAAAAAATAGATGAATGGAATACAAATGAACTCCATAAAAATTTTTACAATTATGACCAATTAATTTTAGACAAGATACAAAGACAATTCAATGGGAAAAGAAATATTTTCCCAAATGGTGTTGGAACAATTGCATAGCTACGTGCAAAACAATACGGGTAGACCCTTAAACTCCACCATGCACAAATTAACTCAAAATGGAACCACAGACCTAAATATAAGAGTAGAACTCTTAGACAAAAACATAAATCTCTATGACCTTAGATTGACAAATAGTTTCTTAGATATGATACCAAAACCACAAATAAAGTCCGGCCGGTGTGGCTCATTGGTTGAGCATTGACCCATGCACCAAGAGGTTGCCGATTCGATTCTCAGTCAGGACACATGCCCAGGTTGTGGGCCCGATCCCCAGTGGGGGGCATGCAGGAGGTGGCCAATCGATGTTCTCTCTCATCGATGTTTCTATCTCTCTCTCCCTTTCCCTTCATTTCTCTCTAAAATCAATAAAGGGGGGGGAGCACAAATAAGAAAAGAAAAAATAAATTAGATTTTATAAAAATTAAACACTTTAGTGCCTCAGAGAATGCTAGCAAGAAATTGAAAAAAATAATCCATACTATGGGAGAAAATATTTGAAATTCACATATCTAGTGAAGAACTTGTATCTAGAATATATAACAAATATCTTAGGATGTAATAATAAAACGGCAAATGACCAAGTGAAAATGGGCTGATGTTCTCCATAGAAATTCCTCAAAAAAGGCATGTGACCAAGAAGCACACAAAAAGATTCTCAAAATGATTAGTTAGTAGAGAGATCAAAATAAAATTCAGAAGATACCGCTTCATCCACAGTAAGTCAGTTACGATAAAAAACACAGATAGTAACAAGAATTACTGAAGATATAGAGAAGTTAGACCCCCCCTACTCTGCTGGTGAGAATTCAAAGTGTGCAGCACTTAGCAAACCCTACGGCAATTACAAGACAATAACAGAATAATATGCACGTGTGAGGCAGAGTTTTACTCCTAGGAACAGAGCGCAAAGAATTAAAACACGTGTGCACACATGATATACACGTGAACGTTATTCATAGTAGTCAAAATGCGGAAACAACTCAAATATTCGTCGACTAAATGATGTATAAGCAAGAGTACGTGCATCCGTACACTGGAATATTTCTCCACAGTGAAATGAGCGGGGAACTGCTTTATCCACAACACAGGTGAACCTTGAAAACTTGCTGAATCATCAAGCATCGCCCACGGTCTAATCCCACTTCCAGGGAGTGTCTGGGGCAGGTAAACCCACACAGATAAAGGAGATGCATGGTTACCAGAGCTGATGGAAGAGGAATGGAAATTAACTGTGGATGGGGACACGTTTTCTTTGGGGGGCGGGGTTACAAAAATATTCTGAAATTAGATATTGATGATCATTCACAGCTTTGTAAATATACTCAAAAATCACTGTATTATGCACTTTAAAAAGGTAAAATGTATGAGATGTGAATGAGGTCTCAATTAAAAATAAGTGAGCAAAAGGTGACAAAGGCGGAGGCCTTGAGGGTGCAGGATTCTTGCGTGATGCCCACTCTCAGGCCCACTGACATGGGTGTGTGCACAGACGTTGCTGAGCTCAGAGGCGAGGGGAAGGGGTGTTACCTTGAAAGTGTGTTATGGAGCTTGCTGCCACGATTCTAAATAAGAAGTGGAAACCAGATTGTCCTCAAAGGGTTGTGAGCAGAAATAGTAACAACAATGATAGAAATAAAAAAATGTGTAGTCGGCAATCTTAAATTTGTTTTTGACAATATTCAGCAAGATTCTTCCGTGAGCACAGTTCAGCTCGTGGGATTGATTTGATGAAATTCTATCAGTTTCATCAACCGACCCTTCAAACCTGGAAGGAGTCGAAGAAGAGATAAATCTTTGCTTTGTGGAATTACAGAAACAGTGGACGGGAGCTCAACTCGGTAGCAACCTCACCGGCAGTAATAATACACTCTGGCTGAGCTAGCCAAAAAGCTATCCTTCGGTTTTGAGAACTTCAGTGGAAAAGGAAAGTCTATATATTATCACAGAAGCAATTCAACTGCAGGCAGCTCTGAGAAATTATCTTTCCTATATTAAAAAGGAACTAAAAAGATTCTACCTTATATACCAGCAGTAGCAGCTCAGTCATCATCATCAGGGATTTTCGATGAAATTTCTGATTTATTTGCATACACCAGAATTTCATTTTTGATTGAGCTATTTGTTGCCAGCCCTAGCTTCAAACAAATTCTTACTTTAATACTTTGTCATCCAACATTTGGTCAGAATATATGTTCAATGCACCTCTACCCCAAATCATGTTTTTCACGCTCATGGTTTATCTGCTTCCTGCAGAGATATATTTTCTGAGTTGTAAACGAATTAATTTCTGTACAGTATGAAATACGTGTTTATGAAAAGAATGGCATTGAATGTGCTAACTTTCCCTGGAGTGATGTTGTCTTCATAATGTGAATAGAAATTTGAAGAAAATGACATCTTGGATACTAATTTAAGAAAATATTTGCAACATCAAGGAAGGAGCACTGATATAAATTACACTATTGTGATGTTAGTATCACTGAGTGAACGACTCCTGTTTGCTTGCAGGAGGTATATTACCTTAGAGGAGATAATTTAATAAATCACCCTATGGTTAGAAAATAGTTTCAGAGTAACACTATTTTCAACAAGACACCCCAAAAATATTCACCTTTTCCACAGTTCACTGTCCTGTTTCACACCCTACTCTTGTTTGGGGCTAACTTCTCCAAGTGGCATCACAATGAATATATATGTCCACTTTTTTTTTTCACAAACAGCATGATTTTCTCACATTTGCTGATAGAGATAAATAGAAATCCCTAATACAAAGACGTCACTGGGCTCTAAATTTTATGTTACTTCCAATGAGTCTATTTCATATTTAACAGTTGCTTAGATAAAGAGTAGTAGCTTGCCCCACCGGTGTGGCTCAGTGGATTGAGCATCGTCCCTGCACCAAGAGGTCACCGGTTCCATTCCCAGTCAGGGCACATGGGTCAGGGCACATGCCCAGGTTTCGGGCTCAATCCCCAGTAGGGGGCGTGCAGGAGGCAGCCCATGGATGTATCTCTCTCACATCAATGTTTCTTTCTCTCCCTCCCTTCCTCTATCTCTAAAAAATCAATAAAAACATATTTAAAAATATATATATATTAGAAAATACATAAGAATTCAAGGTCTCTAAAAAGGGGGAAAACAGTCAATAACTTCAGGACCTCAAATAATATGAGATGTTTCTGAGAAAGTTTCTGAGAAACACAGACCTGAAGTGATTGTGGTTAAAGATGAGACAGAAAGTCTGTTTCCTGTCATGACTTTCAGTCCAGACTGAGGCCCAGCCTTTCTCCTGAGTGTTCCTGGTTCTAGGAAAAAGGAGCTCTTGCCATGCGGGAGAGAAAGCAGCTGTGGGCATGGAGTACGGGTAAAGCCAACTAACAGGGCAGCTGTACGAACAGGAGTTGAAATGAAGTAAGTTATAGTTGCCAGCATATAGACTTGACAAAAGGCAAAGAGATACAAACCCCACTGGGTTTTTCTTTGCGAACTGAACTTTCAAAGAAAGATATTCGAAGCCTGGTACAAAAATCCTGCACCTTTTTGAGCCGAACAATGACCGCCGGATCTATAATCTATGATCAGGAAATAAGCTGAGAAAGTTTTGAAGCTCTCCAGGAGTGTAAATGCATTTATGACCTTTCCAAATGTGAATAAGGAGAATAATAGAAAAGAAAGAACCACCAAAACGTAGAACGGGGGGCCACAGAGTATAACAGATGAGAGAGATTTCCAAAGAAGAAGAAACCTGGCATTATCAGCCAACATCCTCACCCTCAAGGTAGGTGGCTCTTAGAAAATTTTTCCATTTAGAATCCCTACAGTCTCTCTCTCTCTCTCTCTCTCTCTCTCTCTCTCTCTCTCTCTCTCATTGTTTATTGTGTGGGAGTAGGATAACAGGTTACATAAAACAATTTTTTTTGTTATCTGATTCTATTTTATTATTATAAGAGTAGCCATATTTAGCTTGATGACATTGTCTCCATATAGTCCCAAGTCCCTGATCATTGAGCTGGATATAAGGGTTGGATTGAACTTTCTACTCTCTTCTGGTCCACTCTTCTGAGGCACTGGCCCATTTGCGCTGTCCAAAGGTGGTGGTGCTGACGGATGGTGTTGCTCATCGTTGGTGTTGCTTGGGGAGTTTCACTCACCCTGTGGCATGAAGGAAACAGCCAGTCCAAGCTGCACGAAGCTGTGTCCCAACAGCCTGGCCCTTCAGCTTCAGAATGACCAAATGGCCAGGTGATCGTCCCTGATCATTTACAAGAAAGCAGGACTTTATTTCCGGACTCCTGGAGAGGGGGAGTTGGCTCATCGTGCTCCAATGAGAGATCCTTTTTATGAAGTTGCTCATTTCATTTTTGGGGGCACGTTTCGGGGACCCATGCTAGCCCCCAGCTGCGGCCCATGGGAGAGCTCTGCGTTTGTGAGGAATGGTCTCGTGTAAGTGGACAGGAATGTCAAGGCCTGCGGTCAGGCTCATTCCCAAGGTGGGCGGCCACATCGTTGGAGACCATAAGGTTCTCTGAGGGGGAGAAAGGAAAAAAAATATCTGTATTGGTCCATGGAGATTGCTGATTACTTTGGGAAATGATCAACAGAAGCTCCTGCCCCTTCTACACCCCTTAGGCCCTCATACCCATGGAGTGCGATGTGGTAGTGGCCAGAGCTTTATTCCTCCAGAGGAAGACTGACTCCACCCTCTTGATGAGTTGCTGTCCATTTACAGTCCCTGGGGAGACCTGGGGTAGTGCCACCCGCAGGGGGTGCTCAGTGCTTCCTCTACAGGGCCACCGCCTGGTGATGGGACAGTTCTGAGTTCTGAGAGCAGCCCTGGTGGGGGACTTCAGGGGCATTTCCAGCAAAGCTCTGCACCAGGGAAGGGGGATACGATGGTGGGAGTGAAGGACCAGAGGACCCCTGCATGTTCTCGTCATCCTTGTCGTGGCTGAGGAGGACCTGGAAGGTCCTTTACTTGCCCTTGGTTTTAAGTGGGCACAGTGAATTCACCCCCCTGGAAAATCAGAGCCAGTAGGAGTAGCACCCAAACTCCCACCAGATGGGACTTGTCCCTCACTGCTGTGTGCACTCTGAAGGGGATGAAGGGTGCGGAGACCTGGGATGTCCCCTAGGAGTCACCCACCATTAGATTAGATGTCCTAATGGCCTCAGCAGTCTCCATTAACTTTAAATTTGTTGTTCGATCCATCATTTTAAATAACAACAGATAACGGAGGCTCTTTTTCAGTTTACTTGTTTTCAAAATTAGCTCCGATGTTCCAGGTATTTTTCTGGTGGACATCCTGATTCGTTTATTTTTTAATTTGACAGATGCGGAGCTCACCCTGCCATTTTCACAGAAAATTAGAAAGGTCTCTGATAACAAAATAATAAAATAAAATAAATGAATAAAATAGCCAAGAAGATAAAGTCGTTGAAGACAAGTGAGGGACTGTCACAGAGCCGATGACGCAGCTCTCTGTAGTCATGACGTATTGAATGGGCCCCAGGGACGAGGAAGCTGAGCGGCGCTGCGGGTGCGGGGCGGCTCCGGACACGCCGTGCAGTGCCCGCCACGCGGTGCCCAGCCCTGGGCAGTGGGTAAAACCGCCAGTGCTGAACGTGAACACAGCAACCACTTCCTATGCAGAGTTCCTCTTCTGTTTCTTCTACGGAAATGAACATATTAACATTAATTTCTGGAGTGAACTCCTGGCTACCGAGTTCGTTCAGAGACGTCTAAATAATCTAAATATTAACGGATTTCTCTGGTGTGCGGGACATTCTGGTGACGGAAGAGGCGCTACACGGCTCCGCGGCACAGGCCAGCAACGGGCACAGCGCGGCTGCCGCTTGGGTAACCATCTCCAAACACAGTGCAGGCCGAAGTCGGCAGTGAAAATAGACAGCATGGCGTTAAAAAAGCAAAAAGCTTTCTAAGGATAATATACTCCGCGGATTGAGAAGGGAAAACTGGGTAACAAAAACCAGTAAATCCCTAGGATAGAACAGACAGACAGACACACAGACGCCATGGCAATCTGCATCTCGGTGAGTCACTGCGCCCCCGGCTTCGCCCGCTCCCAGTCATAACCCAGGAATAATGGCCACGCGTCCAAAGTCACAGGTGGCCTGCGGGGCCTAAAAGACTGGAGTCAGTCATGTCATCATTTCCCCAAATCCCAAACTCCGAATTCTTCATGCGGTCTGTCAAGAAAGAACAGAAAACTGTTTATGAAGCAAGTCTGTGCTGTGTTACAAATGAGCCCAATTACAGGGAAGCAAGCTGAACACCGTGTCCCCAGCTCTGGGCCCCTGCACGCGGTGAGAAATCCATCCGAGGACAAAGGCGCGTCCCCGCTCTCCCTACCATTGTTTGCTCTAACAAGCCTAATCAATCAGTCCTCATGTGGCTCCAGAGGACTTGCAATTAGCCTTGGTGAAGGGAGGATTTATATTATGAATAACCATCAACAAATACAGCGAAAGGGCAAAAGCTGTCCATGTCTTTCTTCCCTCCCCTGTGCATCTGCCCGTGGGTGTGCAGGCCCCGAGGGACCCCACCCCTCCGGCACTGCACTGTTCTTTACCGAAAGGACCCTTCCCTGTGCAGGTGTGTGTAATGAGCTCAGAACGAACTGCTGTCATTAGTGACAGTCTCTGTGTGAAACTCTTAATCGCCCTGAAGATATTTCGAGTTAAATTCCAAAAAAAAAAGGTCTTTATTTGACTCGGAGAGTTATGGAGAAGGAGAATCAATTGGCCTGGATGCCCTTGAGAGAGGTCATTGAACGGGGACAATGACTGTATTGGAATGACTCAGTAATCGTGGGAGCGATTCCATGCAGAGGGAGAAAGCCTCCCGGTTGGGCCCAGGGCCTTGTTCGGAACAGGAAGGAGGGATCTGAGGATAGACCGCCTACAGCTCTCCTGTCTGCCTTCCTCCAAGCCCGGGCCCTCAGCTTTGCTCAGATCTGGTAGATTCTGGAATATAGGGGTGCAGTGGCCTTCTGAAGTCCTCAGCACCCCAGTCTCTTCAAAACATGGAGCAGACTCATGGGCGCCAAAACCACCCCCACCACCAGCATCGCGGCTTATTGAGCGCCAGTTAGCGTATTGTTTGTTTATTGCACCTTACATGGAGCATCTCGTTTCGTCTTCACAGCAATCTGATAGCTGGGTCCTCGTACTGAACAAGGTCCCCCAGTGGCCAGGTGGCCCTGGCGTGCCAACTCAGGCTCACCAGTCTCCCCGGAGTGGCACGTTCGTCTTCTCACCGACCACAGCTGGAACTGACCGACCTGTTTTCTAACCATTTGTCCTCGTTCCTTGAAGCCGTGGACTGTTTTCCTCTCACGGATTCGATCACCGCTGGTTGCTTCTGAGTCGAGCACCTTCCTTCTTACTGTCTTCGAATGTTTCCTTCTTTCTCCAGCAGCAGTGACGTTGGAAATGCCAGGGTTTACTTATAAAGCAGTATTTTATATTTCACAGTGTTTTAATAGTTACAAAGCATTTCTAACGTACTCTGTGTTGGTTGAGCAGCCCTAAACCAATTAGGCCCAAATAAAGCACATTTTTAAAAATTTAGTTGAAATGAACATGACATAAAAATAGTCATTTGAAAGTGAACACTTTGTTAGCATTTAGTACACTCACAATACTTGGCAGCCACCCACTCTATCGAGTTCCAGAACCTTTCCCCCACCCAAAAGGAAGCCCTGTGCCTATTAGAGTTAAACTCTGCTGCCCCCACCTTCTTCCAGCCCCTGCCCACCTCCAATCCACTCTCTAGCTCTGTGGATTTGCCCATCCTGGATACAAACCACATCTAGGCAAGTCACAGAATGTATTTTAAAATGATGCATCCAACAAGGGGTTATTATCCAAACTATATAAGGAACTCATACAACTTAATACTAAAAAAAACACACAAACCAAACAAAATGAAACAAAACCATTCAACTTAAAAAATGGGCAGAGGGGACCTGAATAGATATTTTTCCAAAGAAGATATACAGATGGCCAACAGTCATATGAAAAGATGCTCAATGTCACTAATGATCAGATAAACACAAATTAAAACCACAATGAGATATCAGCTCACCCCTGTCAGAATGGTCATCGTCAATAAATCAACAAGTAACAAGTGCTGGTGAAAATGTGGAGGAAAGGGAAGCCTGTACACTGTTGGTGGGGTTGTAAATTGTAAATTAAATAAATACAGAGTTGCCAAATGGTCATGCACCTCTGGGTATTTATGCAAAGGATACAAGAACACTAACTGGAAAAAACATGCACCCCTATGTTCATTGCAACGTTATTGACAATAGCCAAGGTATAGAAGCAACCTAGGTATCTGTCAATAGATGGATAAATAAAGAAGCTGGGCTACATATACACAATACAGTATTAGTCAGTAATAAAAAATAAAATCTTGTCATTCACAATAACATGGATGAACCTGGATGGTACCATGCTTAGTGAAATTAGTAAGACAAAGATAAATAGCAAATGATTTCACTTATGTTTTGAATCAAAGAACAAAACAAAAAAAATAAACAAAACCAAACAGAAACAGACCCATAGATAGATTCACAGAACAAGCTGACAGTTGTCAAAGGGGACAGGGAGGGGGAGTAAGAACAAGAGTAATTTGTATTACTCAAGGACGAATGTTATTTTTTAAGTAATAACTTCTAAATATAGTCTTGACATCCTTTCACTGTTCAGGCACACGGAGGAGTTGGATGTAGTGCACCAGAGAAATCAAGGAAGCCAAGGTGGCCTCCAAAGTGTTGGCCGTGAGTAACTGGAAAGATGGAGTTTCTATTAAGAAAAGATGCGGAAGAGGAGCTGGTTTGCTGGAAGCAGGGATTAGATGTTTGCTCTCAGATATGTTCACATACACAACAGGACTGTCAACTCTCCCTGGAAACAGGTTGTCTGACTTGCGGCTGCTGCCTGACGAGGGAGCATGGAGGAAGCCAAAATCCGTCTCTCCTTGTCTACACGCCTCCGTATGACTGACACATTTCCCCCAATATTGCTGGTTTGTAATTGTTTCTTTTAAATTGTTCTGTGTTTATCTGTTCATGTTCTTTATATGTTGACATCATAATTTAACTCTCAAAGGCCGTGCTTGACTTTTCAAACTCCTGGGGAACCTTACCGATGTCTCTGTATACCGTCTATACCAACTTGGTTAATTTGCTATAAACATGTGCAGCATAACTTAAACCCACTTGAGTTTAGGATCTAGGCTGGACTTAAATTATGATCTATTTTCTCCAAATTTAATTAGTCTGTGTATGCAGTATTCTCAGAAATGGCATGTGCTTTTCTTCTGATAATTCACAACTGGTACCTCTTTAAAGCTGTTAGATTTTCATGTAATTAAATGCCAATAAACATCTTTGCTAATGCTAAAGAGAAAAATTAGAGGCAAAGTCATCACTGGAATAATCTTATAAAACTTTATTGTGACAGGAAAAAAAAAGCTGAGACTTTTAAAGTCATGTTTTAATCATACCACAGGAGCCAAATTAAATAAAATTCTTATCAATGTAGATTCTTGTCTGCTATATTTACATAGCTAAAATTTATATTTAAAAATACATATTCCAGTACTGTTGGTCTAAAAATTAATTTCACATTTTCACACCTGTCAATTAATTCCAGTGAATAGGCAATCAGGCTGAAAATTTCATCAAATTAATTGGTGTGCCTTAATGTGTTTGAAAATTATGTTTACTCAGAACTGAAAATAAATGGTTTAAACATCATATGAACCAAATAAACACTATTATAAAAAATATTTTCTCTTCTTAAAATATGTTGGTGCCTAAGTATAAACATAGTCTATTTAAGGGCAGAAAATATATCTTTAACACTGTTTAATTTTGATTAACATAAATCAGGAGAATAATAACAAATGTTCTGATTAGAGGCTAATCTCTGATATTTGATACACTATTTTGAAATTCAATGACCAATTGAAACTCTATTTTCTGCAGACTTTGAGGACCATTTTATATCACTTGTGCTAATGCATTTGTTAGGGCTTTGAGGGATAGAGAGGGGGATGGCTTCCAAAAGCTAAGTACTTAAGAACACTGGCAGTTGATCAAACAAGTATACATTGATTAAGAGATTTTCACTGCAGGATGACTTTGAATGACAACTTTAACTTTGTGAAAACTCACCCCCGCAGTACCAAAGAGACGCTCTGTGGTGGTTTCAGCCTGTCCTGTCTGAGGCTTTCTTTCCTTTTCTCAGATTCTCCCCTTTTCAGGAGAACCGCCTCAAGGAGAATGGGTCATCTCTTACATATTTCAAGCCAGGGCTCAAAACTCTGCTTTGTCAATCAAGAACGTCAGTGGTTGCCCGGCTGGTGTGGCTCAGTGGTTGAGCGTGGACCCATGCACCAAGAGGTCATCAGTTCAATTCCTGGTCAGGGCACATGCCCAGGTTGTGGGCCCGATCCCCAGTGGGGGGCATGCAGGAGGTGGCCAACCGATGTTCTCTCTCATCAGTGTTTCCATCTCTCTCTCCCTCTCCCTTCTTCTCGCTCTAAAATCAATAAAGAAAAAAAAAAAAAAAGAATGTCTGTGGAGTTCCCCAGGTGCTGTGAAAGCTACTGGACCTTTTCTTGGAAGAGCCCATACAGGTCTGTGATGCTGAAAAACCATTGCAACTGAGACTGTCGGAGGTATCACGTGATTAAGTCTAATGCCATTGTCCAGCTGGAAGAAGAAGACAAGCCCAGGACAGGAGGGTTGCTTTGCAAGTCAAGACGACCTAGAAGATTGGAGACCTGAAACCTTTTATAGGAGTTCAGGTTACATTTAAGTAAACTTTATAAATCAGCTGTATTCATCATTCACAAAATAAAAAATATTTGAGAAGAGGGATAATATATGTGGGAAAAACATTTGTTCTAGTGAGTCCAGTAATAAGAAACAATGCTGTGATATAATATTGTGATGGTTAATTTCATGTGTCCACCTGACTGGACTACAGGGTGCTCAGATATTTGGTTAAACTTATTCTGGGTATGTCTGTGAGGGTGTTTCTGGGTCAGACTAACATTTGAATCAATAGACTGAATAAAGCAGATTGCCCTCCACAGCATGGGTGGGCCTCACCTAATCCGTTGAAGTCCTGCAAGGAATAAAAGGCTGAGTAAGAAGACATTTACCTTTGTCTGACTGCTTTGAGCTGGGGCATTGGTCTTCTACATAATCACATGAGCCAATTCCTTATAATAAATCTCCCCCTTCCCTCTCTCAATATATATGCTATTGTTTCTTTTCCTTTATAAACAGACATTAATGGCAAATATTTCAGAATTAAATATTAATGACATACACCCTGAAAGAAAGAAGGTTGGTGAGTGTATACTGTAGAAAATCACTCTTCAAAACAAAATATCAGGAAACTGATTCCAGAGGGGATCTTTAGTTCCAGTGGGTGCAGTCTCAAGCAAAATAAAAATTAATTCCGAATTTATCTTCCCACTAAAATGGAAGAGGTATACCCCTGTACACAAGAAAGTATACAAGCAAGAAATGACATGAATGGTTTAATAGAATCATATGGGAGTGCATTCAGAAGGGCTCGCAACTCATTCATCAGCACAGACAGCAGAGAAACCAAGTGAATATAACGTAATGTTTGACTAGCGAATATGGGGTGTCCTTCCACCAGAGCTCATGCTAGGAATCATAAGAATACCTTCATGTGAGAAGTCCATTCAAAAGAACCAATTCTCCACATTTGTGTCTGACTACATTTTAGAATTGACTTTATTTTTTAGAGAAGTTTTACTTTCATGTAAAAATTGAATGGGAGGTACAGAGACTTCCCACACACCCATAGCTTCTTCCACTACCAACATCCCACACCAGTGGTACATTTGTTACAACGGATGAACCTGTATGAACACATCATTATCACCCAAAGATCAGTTTGCGTTAGGGTTCTCTTGCTATTGTACATCCCATGGGTTTTCATAAACGTGTAATAGCATGTGCAGTTATACCGTTACAATATCACACAGGATGGTTTCACTGCTGTGCTCCCCCTATGCATCCTTCCCTCCTCCCAAACTCCGGTGATCACTGATCTGTGTATTGTTTCCAGGATTTTGCATTTGGCAGAATGTCATGTCATTGGAACTGATTTATTTCATGACTACACTCTTTATAGCCTAATTTTCATATGGCAACACAATCATCCAATTATTTACAGAGAAAATAGAAAATCAATCCAGTCTTTACTTTGGGCATAAAGAAGTATAATTTGATTTTTTTGAATTGTTTTTTCTTTATTGATTTTAGAGAGAGAGGAAGGGAGAGGGAGAGATAGAAACATCAATGAGAGAGAACATCAATTGGCCGCCTCCTGCATGCCCCCCAACTGGGGGTTGGGCCCACAACCTGGGCATGTGCCCTGACCGGGAATCAAACCAGTGACCTCTTGGTGCGTGGGTCGACACTCAACCATTGAGCCACACCGGCCAGGCTAGTTTGATTTTTAATATGGTAGTTTATAAAATTTTATTTCAACTTCAAAATATTTTAGATTTTTTCCCCCCAAAATCTCAGGTTAATGTTTAGCCAATTCAAGTTTACCTATGCAGGAGCTCATGCTAAGTGTTTCTGGCATGGACAATACTTAGCACTGTATTGATTGGCCTACTGTGAGTTTTATGCTATCTTTATTGATGTAAGTAATTTAGTAAGATATTTAAATACTTTCTAATATTTTAATATGGTTCAACTGACTACCTCGGAAATTTCTTGCTTCTTTTCATTAAATTTTTGTTGTTTTAATAATTGACTTTCAATTTAAGAACGGTATGTATCTACTTAATTGATGTTTTTATGTGCTTCATAAATCTTTAAATTTTAGATGAATTTTTCTTTAGCAATTAAACAAATGAATCTATAAATGTTAAAAATGTATTCCATATTCTAAAAAGTTATCGTCTGTAATTTCACATTTTTTTTCATTGAAATGTCCCAATAAATACTTCAAAATCACAGTCAGATGGCATGTCACCCACTCCAGTTCCCTTTACCTAATTGCCAAGCATGCTTGTGGCCATTGCAGTTCCATGTGACAGAAGGAGAGTGCGATGAAAGAGAAAGTATCACCTTAACCCACTGCTGCTTAACTATCAGTGAATAATGTCCCAAACATATATGGCTATGAGGTCACAATGCCATCGCAATGTCCTCATTCCCTGAACTTGGGAAGAGATTAGTCCATGTGAGGAATCCTGAGTTTCAACCCTGTGGGGAAGCACGGAGAGCCTGACAGAAAGAACTAAGGTTGGTGTGGTGGAAAAGAAAACAGATTTGGTGAGCCCAGCCAGTGTGGCTCGGAGGATGGAGCATGGTGCCATGGACCGAGAGGTCCCTGTTCAATTCCCAGTCAAGTCACGTGCCCGGGGTTGCAGGATCGATCCCCAGTAGGGGGCCTGCAGGAGGCAGCCGATTGATGTTTCTCTCTCACATTGATGTTTCTATCTCTCTCTCCCTTCCTCTCTCTCTAAAATCAATAAAAAAATATTAAAAAAAAAAAGATTTGGTGAGATAAATCTGCAGAGTTAATTGGTGGCAAGACCATGCAGGACTCTGCAGATCACATCTTTATTTTAAGAACATTGGACATCTATTGACTTTGTAAAAGCCACAGGGAGACACAGTCAGATGCATGTTTCAGAAAAAAAGCTGATGGCCATTACTTTGTTTGAAAGGGGGACAAAGTAAAAACATACAGACAAAAGACACAAGATGACAGTAATGCGGCAGGAGAATGGGTTGAGAAGATACAGGTAACTGGGTGCAGATCTCAAAGATGTTTAGGTAAAATGAAAAGGGTTCGGAGATGGAGAACATAATGCGGAATAGTGAAGAGAAGGTTTAAAATGTAAATACTGGAAAATCAATGCAATCTGAAGACAAAGGAGATGTGGGGAGGTGATGACATGAGGGACAGTAAAAAGGCCGACACCGGCTTTCCAGCACCACACAAGGGTCGCGGCTCTGTCACTGCGAACGGAACTCTGGACGTTGTTGGAATGACATGCATACCTTTGGTCCTAGATTCATTGAGTCTGAGGTACATTTAAGACAGAGAGGATGCCAACCCACACTCTCAAGCTACCACAGGAAAGTTATCACAGTTTTTAATGCCAGAATCCCCAAAGCTTTATTCGTCTACATTTAAATCATATCTATGTATTATCATAGTTTTCCGAAGTGAAGTATTGAACTTCATTTTCTGAGTTCTGACATTAAAAATCCTAACTTTGGCAGAGAACACCGTGTCTTTTCATGTCTCTTTACTCTTATCATTTCTATTTATAATTTTTAATTGTTTTAGCACCTGACATTTAAAAGCACTTGGTGAAATTAGTCTGTATCTTATTATTCAGATAAAATAAGAATAATCTTTAGATACTAATAATTACTGTCTTAAAGTTCTCAACGTCATTAAAATATTTCTCATTTTCTAAAATTAGTTTTAGGTCTGACAACGAAGAAAACAAGTGGTGATATGTCATTTAGGTGCATTACTTTATTTTTGTCTTGCTACTTTAAAAGGAATGGTACAGAATTAAATAACATTGAAAAATTATTCTAATATCATAGTCGACAGTATTTCTCAATTATCTATAAGTTACTAATGAAACAGTGTTGAGTCAATGGGACTGCCGTAAACACAGTACTCCCTTACCTGAGTCCACACAAGAGGTTCATTGATTTCTTCCTCCGATTCAAAGTAATCCAACATGCCTGGGGGGTCCCCAAACTGCTTACAGCTGTGGCCAGTGCAGCTCCTGACCTCCACCGTCCCCAGAGCATTGTGTTACTGAATTTATCGGGGTGACACTGGTTAATGAAATTATATGTTTCAAGTGTAAAGTTTTGTAATATGTCATCTGTATATTATATTGTATGTTCACCACCCCAGTCAAGTCTCTTTCCATCACCATTTATCACCCTTAGTCCCTCTTCTGCCCCCCACCCCCACCCCCAGCATTCTTCTGGCTCAGTTTGACCTGAAATTGAGAGGAGAGGTGTGCATTGCCATGGTGTGCCCTGTTACTGTGGGTGTGCCCATCAGTAGAGGTGAGAGGTGTGTGAGCCCCAGAGACTCATGACAGGTGACATCACACATCCAGCAGAGTTAAGAAATCCCTTGGCTGCTGCTCTGGGTGCGTGTGCTGTGCGTGAGGAAACACGGGGGTGGGCGGGGCGAGGTGGCACGGGCTGGGACTCAGGCCAAGGGTGACTGTGCCGACACACAGGTCTGTGCCGCGGTCTCACTCTACCTGAGTCCGCCGACCACACCTGGCTCAGGTGGCGCGGCAGGTCTGCCCTGTCCTCCAGGCGCGCATGCGCCCACGCAACGCGAACAGTGTCATTCTGGCTTTGTGACGGATGGGGCTGCCGGCGAGCCCGGACGGCGGCACATACGCACACCACACGCATGTAACTGTGATGAATGGCCGATGATATTCCAACACGTTGTAGGGGGGAAAGCCCACACATTTTTAAACCTCAGACAGAACCATACTCAGGAAACTGGCTTCTGTCCAGGGGATGTCACTCAGTCTTGTATCACAATGATCATTAGAGCTAATTTCATCCACCCCCCCCCCCCGCCCCCCGCACACACACAAAATCAATTCGGTCCAAACACATTCATGAGCATATTCGGCTTTGAAGATGGTTTATCTCACAACACTTGCTGGTTTTGTTCAATCAGGGAAGCAATGAAGGCAGTGACTGTGGGATACTTGAGGACTCTGTCCTCAGTTACATGAGTGCTCAATTAAGCGTAGATATTTGGTATATAATTTTATCTGCCCAGGGTTTTTGATTATTTGGCCTGCTCTTATTTCAAACCCCGTGTCTTTCTCACCCTGACACACTCCAGCAGAGCCCAGAAACAAACATGGACAGAACACTTGAGATAAAGCCATGAGCCTGACATTTAATTCACTCATGGAAGACGGCTTATTTTACTTAGGTTTGAAGAAGATGCTAATTAGGCTCTTACTCTTACAGAAATATATAAAGAGAGGGATACATAGAGACAGAAACATATAGATAAGTGGGTAGAAGATAGATTTATCTGCGGCATTCTGCTAAATGCTTCCATTCATCATCATCATTATTATTTTTAATCCTCCCCTGAGGATATTTTTCTATTTATCATCAGATAGATTGGGAGGGAAGGAGAGAGAGAGAGAGAGAGAGAGAGAGAGAAATATCAATGTGAGAGAGACACATTGACTGGTTGGCTCCCCCACAACCACAACCAAGGTACGTGCCCTTGACCGGAATCGAACCCACAACTCTTTGGTCTGAGGGCCGATGTTCTAACCGCTGAGCCAAATCAGCCAGCGTTCATTATTTTATTTCACAGGGCAATAACGCTATAAGAAAGAGTACCTGTGGTTAATATTACTGAAGGTTAAATTAAGGCGGCGACAATAGCCACACACTACCAGTTGAACTAGTTTGCAATCCCCAGGCTGCCCACTGGACCACTGGGCCTCACATGCTTTTCACGGGCCCTGTGGAGATGACCCGTGTGAGGAGGACTTTGCAGAGCATGGTGGGTGGAGAGTGCCCCTAAAATAAAGAGAACGTGAAACATGTCTAGTGCTGTCACGGGTTAATGGCTCAAAATCAGAATGTGAACACGTAATCGTGTGCTTGGATTTATGTCAAAATAAATTCCTCATCCACAGCACAGCTCAGTAATGTCAGCCTCTCAGACTCCTGTAAACTCAAGGAATTGGAAGTCCAGTATGGCTGGAATGCTAACAAGAAACTAAACCCAGACATTCACAAAAGTGTCGAGGAGAGATTTGGAATTCCCACAGATTAAAGTCAAGATATTGAGTCTGTTTTATTTCAAACTCAAGGAAAGTGTAAACTAAGCTTGCATCTTAGTTTTAGGTATATCCTGATATTTTTCTCTATTGAATTATAAATTCTATTTTATTAAATAGGACACAGCTAAGATGTTGGGGGGAAAACTCTCTTTTCCTCAACAGCAGCCCGAAGAACACAGAGGTTTGTTTGACTCACATCTGAGTCTGTCTTTAGATGGCAAGTGCAGGGTAGGTAAACACTTCTCTAGATGCTTTTGTAGAAACCGAATTTCTTTTTACAGCCCATTCCCTAGGCTGGTGCTCATGCTGCCCTAGCCAGTGTGTTCGAAGTGGGTGGGGAAGTCCTCCGTCTTCCAGACACAGTGATGAAGGAAGAGAAAATGTTGGGCGGATGGCATTTATGTAAATATGCAACTGAGAGGTTGAGCTTAGCGGGTCAGCCCACATTCTAGTCATCGAAACGCAGACACGTGGCCGTGCGTCTGCACTAGCTGTAAGGGACGTTTGGAAATGCGTTTTCCCACGGACGGATATATATATATATATATATATATATATATATATATATATATATATATATATATATATTTATATTTATATATATATTTATATATATATTTATATATATATTTATATATATACATATAAAACTCAGGAGAGAGGGCTGACTGTCACCAAGTAGATAGAGAGGGGAATGGAAAATGGGGCTGGCTTGCTATGCTTGACCATCAGCTGAGAGCACCGTCGAGGGGTAAAAGGCACCGTGATTTCCAGCTCCTCCCACGTCTTTGTGACCTGCGGCCCCCTCCTGGAAGAAGCACGCCTAGATGCCCGGACTTGCCTACACCGACATAATTTATTTTGGTAGCATCATGGTCGCTCTCTACTGTCCTCAATCGTTTTGTTTACACAGTGGTTGACCCAGGATAGACAGGAAAGAATGCTGACGATTGCCGGGACATTCTGGTGGAATTTCGTTTCATTTTAATATTTAGAGAAGAGGAAACTAGATTGAGTTATAACGGAGTGGACTGATGAACTTTGGCATTTAATCATGAGTTTTGTTTCGGACATTCTACCTTGAAAGAATAGGTAGTATTTATGGAGTAGGTGCAAAGTCAAAGCCAGGCAAAACAAAGAAACCAAAAAGATGGAACTTGGTTTTTATTTAATTTTTCTCTAAGACCTTTTTCCAGTTCGCTACGTAGTAACCACACTGACCCAATGGAGGTGATTGTGAAAACATTCTGCAGCCAAAATGTAAACATTGTTGTCATCCTAAAATCTCCCGGGCGCAGAATTGTTTAGTGTTGTAGTCATTTAGTAGACGCTGTCCGGTGAGCAGGCAACGGACTCTTGCAATCCTCCCTTCCCATGTACTTTTAAAGGCATTTGGAACGCTATCTTCCTACAAATTCATATTACATTTCCAAACACAGAGCCCACATTTGTTATCCCTTCGATAGGATGAGTTGAAGAGGAACCATTGCATTTAGAGCTATTTAAAAAATTAGTAATGATGGAAATTACTTTCTTTTCATAAACTGCTATTTCTTTTGGACTAATAACACTTCTGTAATTTTTCACATGTCTCTCTTAGCCTCCACACTTTTGAATCTGTACAAAGGATTTGAAGATACTTTCAAATCCAAAATTCTGGAAAAAGTATCTACTTTTCAGGAAGTAAAATTTGAATATATCCAGAATCCTGCTCAAAATTATATTTTTAAGAATTATACTATCATGCTGTACTAAAACGTAAAACCAGAAAAAAACAACAATACCTTACTGTTTTTGTTTACACTGTTGTGTGTATGTTTGTATGTGGTCGTGTGTGTGTGTGCATAGGTGTGCAATGGAATTTGTTATGTTGTGTGTATGTTTGTATGTGATTGTGTGTGTGTGTGCATAGGTGTGCAATGGAATTTGTTATGTTGTGTGTATGTTTGTATGTGTGTGTGTGCATAGGTATGCAATGGAATTTGTTATGTTGTGTGTATGTTTGTATGTGATTGTGTGTGTGTGCATAGGTGTGCAATGGAATTTGTTATGTTGTGTGTATGTTTGTATGTGATTGTGTGTGTGTGCATAGGTGTGCAATGGAATTTGTTATGTTGCGTGTATGTTTGTATGTGGGTGTGTGTGTGTGTGCATAGGTGTGCAATGGAATTTGTTATGTTGTGTGCATGTTTGTACGTGGTTGTGTGTGTATGTTTGTACGTGGTTGTGTGTGTGTGCATAGGTGTGGAATGGACTTTATTATGTTCACTTTCAGCTAAGACCCTCAAGGGCTTCACACGCAGCAGCGTCCTCAGGTCCTTGCACGTGTACAAATGAGGTCTCTCCGTCTCCAAAGCAGTCTGACCGAGGGGCTGCCCAGCTCTCTGGGAGCCCCTGAGCTCAGCCTCAGCCCAGGTGCACCAAAGCACTGAGGCAGAGGTGGAGACAAAGCATCTCGTGGGGAAGTCGGTGGAGGGATGTGAGCGAAGGCGAATCTGTCTTTTTCACCCCGGGACTATTGAGGGCATCGTATGTTTCACATAGCCAGCGTCTGGTGGGCAGGAGAATGGAGACAGGCAAAGGCAGGGTGCATGTCGGGGGGAGGGTGCAGGTGTGGGAGCGGCTGTGTGTCCACCGCTTACTGAGACAAGGGTGCACAGTAGTGCATAATAGTACAAAACCATTATAATTCTATATCATAATAAACATTATCATTCCTAATGGATGACATTTTACAACATAATAAAAATGTTGCAATGTGTATTATAATAAAAATATGTATAAACTATGGTGTATGATATTTCTTATTGTGTCATCTATTTGATTCAAGGCCACACATCATTTTTGGCTCTTCAAAGGTTTCCGGAAACTTCTGGAGCTAAGGACAGAAAGGTCGCTTTCGCAAGGTTTTTTTGAAATCTAAAAGGTCATCTCACGGTCCCCCGATACATCTCAGCTTCGACAGAGCAGCTTGGGGGAAATATGAAATTACAGGCGTGACGCCGCTCTCTGTCATTGCGGAGCTGGAATTGACAGGTTAAGGAATTGCACTGAAACACAAAGGCATGGGTAAAACGGATGCTTCGTAAACATGAAAGCAATCTCAAAGAAGAGAACACAGCAGAAAACGCTATCACAGATCGCACGGTTCTTTCGTTGAGACTGTCAGATCCGTTTTCACTGAGAGGTTTCTATTTGTTTCGGGTTCTGTGGGAGAATACTTTTCCTCTGTTCACGTGTTGGTTTTCTCCTTGGATCTACAATGGATCCTACCCAGTGACCTGATTTTTGCATTAAGGAATAACGTTTAGAAATCACAGAGTATTGGAATAAGCCTCCTTACGAAGTATAAATAATTCACAGGTTGTATATCTTGCATTGTCTCACGGGGATATAAACTTCTCACAAGGTGAGCACTGTGAATAATTATCGTTACAACACGGGATGAGAAGGTTTTTTCTCTGACTCAGCAGTGTGTGTCCAGACAGCTGTTTGGGCAGTTTGTCCTGAGTTTATCCGGGTGGACTGACCAAGGTGGCATAGTTCCTTTAGCTTCTGACCCATTAAAAAAAGGAGGCTGGGGGGGGGGGCGTCCATGCAGCTGGTGGGGTTTGGGCACTGGGAACATGTCCTGAGTCACCCAAAGCCTCTGCAGAGACAGAATATGCAACACCTGAGCTGTGGCAGCTGTTGATGGAGTGTTGAGCTACAAGAGCGACCCGGAGAGGCCCGTGGGTACTAAACACGCAGAGTTTTTCTCCTGGTAGGACCCATCCAACACCATACCTCTGAAAGGCCAATGTAGCTTTCTTAGTGCATTTGTAAAATGTATTTCTCTTAACAGCTCTGTGTGTGTGTGTTGCAATATGTTGAAACAAATGATTTTCCTTGTAGGTTCCTCTGGTATTTTAGTTTTGAGAAAATCAAAGAATGACATAAAATATACATTATGTCCTTATTTCCTTCAGGATTAGATTCATGCCAGGTAATGCCTTTTACATTTTCCTAAAAATAAGGTTTCTTTTAAAATTATTTTAAATGACTAGGTAGAAGACTGAGTGCTGTTGGGGCCATGAAACTGTTGTGTGTGTTACCACAGTGATGTCTACGCATCACCATGATTTCTCAAAGCCTACGGCAGGTACTGCAAGGACAGTGACCCCCAAAGCCAAGTCTGGAAATGAAATGTCAGATAAAATAGTTGCCATTTTAGAACACTGAGATGTCAGTTTATTGCTATGTAATGGTGACTCAGCAATAGCCATTGGGCCCATCGAGAACACTCAGTACATGGCTTATCAAATTACAAGTTGGAGTGCTCACGATGAGCCATCAAATCCTTGCTTTCTGCCCTCGTGGCTACACACAGAGTAAGGGTCGGATTTATATGCTCACATAGTTAGCAGTTTCTTAGCATTGTTCTAGCTAAGTATGTATGTATTTGTTAAAATAATATATATCATTTCCTTCTTTCTTAATCATCCTGATTTTCTACCTTTCATTCTTTAGTTTTCTACCAAGAGTAAGATTTAAATAACTTTTAAAAAGTTTGGATATCATTTGTTACTTTCTTCAAAGAGATAGCTTTTTTTTTTTGCTCCCTAGAGTTAAAAGTAACATCTCAACATTGTGTGTTTTCCAGAGACCTCTTTACTTCTGCATGACTCCGATACCCCACGGAATCCGTGGGCATAATTAGCTTTAGAAACACTACAGTGTTTATACTACAAAAACATTTCATACGTTTTGAATTATCAGAGAAAATGTATGTATTTGATACGTTACATTCACAATTAGAACTCCGACTATGCTTTATATTGGTTTGTTTAAGGAGGTAAACTTTCTTTTTTTAATTCCTTAAGATGTGTCTTGAAAGCTGTGCATGGCTGTAGGTTTTTAATTAGTACTTTTCCTGCCAGCGTGTAATCCTAGTTTGTCAGTGTTTTTCACTCAGCAAAGAGCTTTTCCTTTTATCTAGAGGGATTTGCATCCTTTCTTTAGCTCCTCAGGAATTCTGGGACTCTACACGACCCGCTTTTCAACACCGCGGTTATTGTCCAAGTCAGCGCCCGTGTGCCTGGACTTCGTGATTGTGCGCAGGTGAACACTGGTGTGCTTCCTCGTACGGATGACGTGGCCAGTCTCGTAAGGTAAAGGGTTCAAGTACACATTACGACACAGTGAAAATAGTATCCACTCTGAATTCAGAAAATCACAAAATATTTTGAACTTAGGTGTTTCCACTAAGTCTACTGACTAGGATTTGTTTAAGAAATGGACTTAAATATTCTTTGTTTTGTTCTGTTTTTCATCTATCAGGCTAGCCTTGATGCTAATTCTGAGGATTTCTGAGCATTCATACAAGTGGCCTGCACATGACACACACGTGTTCAGTAAACCATGGCGTTGTAATGATTTCCCCGCGGGGTTCAGGCAGGTGTTTCCGGGAAGTCTAGCCGAGCTGTGTCATCACTGCTGGGGTGGCTGTCCCTGTAGGATGGCCCCACTTTCATAACGTTCTGTCATGCAAGCGACTCAATTTGTCAACATCCCACAAAATTCCCCAAATGGATGATGAACGAACCGTTGGTGCTGATTCAAAGAAAGGAGCTACAAGTCAAGTAATCAGACTCGTCTGCCTTTCTGTAGTCACTGTAGGACACAGGAATCTCAATAACAGCTCAATCAGCCAATGATACATACACATTTTCAAATGACACTTTCTCTTTGATCATCTGAACCCATTAAGTGTTTGCAAGTTCAGCAGGACAGGGAAACTGAGTCACACATACCCCAGAGACCATAGGGAGAAGCCCTCGTGGGCTGCAGAGCCTCTGAAATGGAGAACGAAGATTAAACAATGGAGAAGATGTGTCTGGAAGAGTTTAAATAATATAAACTGAAATAAGTACAAATATAAATATATTTGATTGGCTTAACTGAGACTAACAGCCCGAGTTATGTTGGGTGGTAGAATGAAATGAAGGGTGGTAGGGGATTTAGTTTGCTAATTTTCTATTTAAACACAGTAGAAGTAAGCCTTCAGTTTTAATTTTAGAAAATATTTGGAAAACAATTAAACAAATTGATTAATGTAGCCATTAATTAACTAAAAACAACTTAAAATAGTTCAAATGAGCACAGAAGTAATAAAAAACAAAGAAAAGCACCAAGATACCTAAATGTATAATAGAAAGTACATGTAGTGGTATAGAAAACAAAAGCACTGTATAACTGAAGACAAATCTCAGAAAATATATCGTCTGTTTCAGTAAATGTGAGAATAGCCCATGTACTTTGTTATTTGAGGTAGATTTAAGTATTAAGTAGAACACTACAAAACTGAATCATAAAGAACATCCAAGTATACTAAAAATAAAACTCATGCAAAAGTTGAAAACAAATATTTGAAAATTAAAGCAAGAATCACAGTATCAATTACATGCAAATTAAAGTTAAAGAAAACCCATGGTAGATCAAACAATAAATAGATATATAAAGGCTCTAAATAACATAGTAACTTATGTACATTTAAACAATGTATACTACATGGATCCACCAAAAACTGTCAAATATTATTTTAATTACCCATAAAATGTTTACAAAAATTAACTGTATGTTAAACCAAATAGTAAACATCAATGCATTTCAAAATGTAAAAAAATAAGCAACAATAAAATGAAATTAGAACACCAACTTACCACACACAAGAATAAATTCAAAATGGATAAAAGACTTAAATGTAAGTCGTGAAACCATAAAAACTCTGGAAGTAAACATGGGCAGTAACATCTTAGACATCTCACATAGAAATAGTCCTGGCAATGCATCTCCTAGGGCAAGGGAAACAGAGGACAGAGTAAATAAATGAGACTACGTCAAACTAAAAAGCTTCTGCACGGCCAAAGAAAATGAAAAGGAGCCCACTGAATGGGAGAACATATTCGCCAGTGATACATCTGATAAGGAGGCAATCTCCAAAATATATAAAGAACTTACACAGCTCAACACCGGGAAGACAAGCAATTCAATTTAAAAAATGGGCAAAGGACCTGAATAGACACTTCTCCAAAGAGGACATACAGATGGCCAAGAGATATATGAAAAAATGTTCAACATCACTAATCATCAGAATGATGCAAATTTAAACTACAATGAGCTATATCATCTCCCACCTGTCCGAATGGCTGCCATCAACAAATCATCAAACAACAAGTGCTGGTGAGGATGTGGAGAAAAGGGAACCCTCATGCACTGTTGGTGGGAATGCAGACTGGTGCAGTATGGAGATACCTTAAAAAAATTAAAAATGAAATTGCCTTTTGACCCAGCAATCCCATTTCAGGGAATATAGCCTAAGAATCCCAAAATACCAATCAGAAAGAATATGTGCACCCCTATATTCATAGGAGCATTATTTACAATAGCCAAGATCTGGAAACTGCCCAAGTGCCCATCAGGAGATGAGTGAATAAAAAAAGCTGTGGTACATATACGCAATGGAATACTATGCAGCTGTAAAAAAGACGGCACTCTTGCCCTTTGCAATGGCATGGATGGACCTGGAGATTATGATGCTAAGTGAAATAAGCCAGTCAGAGAAAGACAAATAGCACATGATCTTACTTATATGTGGAATCTAAAGAACAAATTAAACTGACAACAAAATAGGACAAGAGACAACAATACATGGAACAGATGGACAGATCTCAGAGGGGAGAAGAGAGGGGGAACAGGAAGAGATTAAACAAAGAACGTATATGCATATATGCATAACCCATGGACACAGACAATAGTGTGGGGAAGGCCTGGGAAGGGGTAGGGGCTGGGTGGAGGGGGCAAATGGGAAAGAAATGGGGGACATCCATAATACTGTCAACAATAAAAATAATAATAGTGGTATTAATAAATTATATTTTTAAAAGAAAATTCAGTAGTTGCTGAAAAGAATAGTAAAACATCACATATTAAGGCAAATGTTTACATGTCAATGACAGATAGAATAAAATATATTAACAATATAATTTAAAAAATGATCTCCAGTTAATGTTAAATTATAACTTCCAAACTGCTTAGTTAAGAAAGTTCTCCCAAAGTTCAAAAGATTTTTAAAAATGTATCATACATAACAAATCTTGGATAAACTAAATAAATACAATAAATTATTAGAACTGTAATTAGAAAAATTAAGTGAAATATTAATTTTATTTGCATAAGCTTTTTACCTTTCTTTGGATGAATGCAAAAATTGTTTTCTAAGAATTCAGTAAGATCTAGTTGTCACAATTAGACTTATAGACATTTATACTATGTTTAATAGGCCTATTTATTAAATATAATTGTAATGACTATGCAATTCAAAGTGCATATTTTTTATGCTTCCAACTTCTGTTTCAAAGTGTTGACCATAAAGAATTAGAACATGTGGTATTTCATAAAAAGCTCAAGTCCCTTTTACACATTTTCTTTTATAAATATAACTCAACTAAAATGTAACTAGGACATTCAAACTCTCAGATTCAAAGAGTTTCTCATAAGAATAAACATGGTCGTCCGGCCAGTGTGGCTCGGTGGTTGAGTGTCGACCCATGCACCAAGAGGTCACCGGTTCGATTCCCGGTCAGGGTACATGCCCAAGTTGTAGGCTCGATCCCCAGTGGGGGGCATGCAGGAGGCGGCCAATCAATGTTCTCTCTCATCAGTGTTTCTATCTCTCTCTCCCTCTTCCTTCCTCTCTATCTAAAAATCAATAAAGAAAAAAAATTTTTTGTTAAAGAAGAATAAACATGGTCACGGACAACAGTGTGGTGATTGCGGGGGGACTGGATGGAGGTGGAAAAGGGTGTAGGAGGATAAATGGTGATGGAAAACCAATAAAGTGAATAATAAAATAAAATGAGTAGGAGAATTGTCTGTTTCCTAACCTACTACTCGTGTCTGTGACGACCCTTTCCTCACGCAGAGATACAGGAAAACCCTCCATCAGTGTCTGTACTACACATCACAAAAGACTGTTAGACCTACATTTAAAAAGTAAAAAATAAATACATAGAGTAAATGTGTATTGAAATTTGAAATCTATTAAAATGTCAAATGCAATACATATTTATAAAAGTGTTCATAAATTACAAAGGCTAGTATCTTTGTTCTGTTTTATATTTACCACAAAACAATAGCTTTATATTATATCAAGGTCACGTTTTCTACAGAAAATGATTCAGAAATAAGAAGTACCGTGTTCAGTGGGGTACAATGGTGCATGCTATGGATTTTGGTGATGTTCTAGGACATCACGAATAATTCCTTACCCCGAAAGTAACAGAACATAAGCTGCTTTGGATAAGCAAGTAAAAGTGGATTCTAACACCCTTGTTCTTGCAACACATCACTAATCTTAAGAATAACTAGCTACAGCTATTAAAATTGAAATGAGTCTTAGCTGGCGGAAGCGGGAAATGAGATTTTGAAGAGGGAATGTCTAAAATAAGCAGCGTTATCGCAGGACTCCGCTGCAATGCAGAGAGACCAAGGGTGCTGATTTGTGGAATGAGGCAATTGCTCAGAAATGCTTGCAGAAAACAACTTGTCTTTTTGCAAGTTTTCCTTCCCAGCTAGCGCCGGTGTTCTGTGTGGGCTCTTCTCCGTGTAGTGACTGCGGGAGTTCAAAGCCTGCCGCGCCCCTGAGGATTCCTGTTCGGGGGAATGCGAGGGCACAGAGGAGCCTCCGGCTGCCCAGGTTACCTCCCTGCGGGAGCACTGAGAAAGTTGGGGGGAGCAATTCAACCTGAGGCTCATCGGCCGCATACACATCTACCCCAAAAGATGGCACTGCAAAAGAAGAAGAGTCACACAGACCTACTCTTGTGTTGGAATGTGATTTACTCTGCCCAGAACCTGAGCCCTTCAGTGCCTCAGTTTTCCTTTAGGCAGTGGGGGCCATCATCCCAGTCATCTCTGCCATGCCCAGATACAGCTGCTCCTCCCCCAGGCCCCCAGCCTAGGAACCAAGGAAACCAAACCTGCAACGAGTCACCCTCATCAACACCTTGCTCACCCATCTGTTTCACTGGCCCTAGATAGAGACTTAATTCTTTTAACTTATCGGAAGAGGCTCTCCAGCCTTAGGCCCTGGTCCCAAGGTGTTCTTCTCAGACTACAGGGTTATTTGTCCCTCCCATCTCATCTATGCCCACTGCCAGTCAAATGGGGTGGTGGGAGAAGTAACATATTTTATGTGTTTCCTATATTTATGTCATTAAAATGTGTGTAATACCTTGATCAGGTGAATTAGAGGCAAATCACCAAATATCAGAGAGAAGAGGAATACCTGTTTATGGTCTCCGTGACATGAAAGTTTGATTGCTGGCCGTTAGAATAGGGACCATTGCTGGGTGGAAAGACCAGTCTCACCATGCTGCGGCCAGAATGTGGGGGCGGCACCTCACAGCACATTTGAGAGCCATGGGAGCCGGAGTGGGGTCCTGGACGCGGGAGCCTGCTCAGCTTCTCTGGGACGGCTGCTGTTGCTGGAGGAATGCCAGACTGTCATTACTGGAAAATCATTTTGGTAATAATGACACATCACGCATAACACTCAATACCCTCTCCGTTGATTGATGTAGACCCTGCCAATTAAAATGGCTCAAAGGGGCGTCTCTGAACTCCGATCAGATGGAGCCACACGAAATATTAAAATCTCGGGGCTTGAGCAAATGATTTCCAGGCACACACATTGTTTTCCAGTATATGCATTTAATGCAGTACATTGCCTCTAAGCACTGCTTTCGTCACCTTCCACGTATTTAGATAAGGTGTATTTTCATGTTCACTGGGTTTAAAATAGTTCTAATTTCTCTCAAGGCTTGTTCTTCGAACCATATTTTATTTAGAAGTGTGTTCATTAATCTCCAAGTATTATGAGGTTCTCCAGCTCTCTTTCTGTTATTGATTTCTAGCTTAATTTTATTGTGTTCTGGAGGCAAATGCATGATGTCTATTCTTTTAAATGTGTACAGATGTAAAATTGAGAGTAAAATTAGGTTCTTTTAAAAATTGCAATGGGGCAGTAGTTGTAAACTGGCCATTTCCCAGCTCATAAAGTATATATGGTCTAGCAATAAGAAAACCAACCAATACATAAATATGATCACCACAAGCGTGTGCCTGAGTTCACATGTTATTTACTAGCCTTCACGTGTGCAAAACAGTCTTGAAAGTCCCTGTACTTTAAACATACACACACACACACACACACACACCCAACAGTCTTATCTTTTTTTACCTCCAAATAACATTACACAGGACTACTTTCTAATGATTTGCCATTTATTATCAGAAATGTTCATCTTCACACTTTCTTTTCTTTTTTATTAATTTATTTTTGCTACAGATGTTTCTCCTTTTTCCCCCCACTGACACCTTCCTCCCCATACCCCCACCCCGTCCCCAGCTTTGTTGTCTATGTCCATCGGTTATGCGTACATGCATGTAAGTTCTGTGGTTTGTCCCTCCCCCCTTCTGAGGATTGTCAGTCGGTACCCTGCTTCTATGACTCTGGGTCTATTATTGTAATGCCATGTTTACCTGTCACCCATTTTTCAGCTCTATAAATCTGCTTCATTTAGAATTGTCTTCCGGGCGCAGTGTTCTCCTCGTCAACCTCTGCTGAACGCTTGCACGCAGACGGAACATCGTGGCGCCAAGTGCCTCAGCATTCCGTCAAGATTTAGTAACTCCATCGGGCTCCCGTTAAGCCGCACTCGCAGCTGAACGCTTAGCCGGGCTCTGACTCAGGGCTCATTGCTGGGAGCTAAATATACACTGATTAGGAGAGAAACAGCCCTGGGACCCGCTACTGAACGGCATCATTATTTTTATACAGACACTGGGCAGGAAAAAAGATCACAATTTAACAAGTGAAAGACTCACAAGAAGATAAATGATAGAATTTGTTAGGGAGCAAAGAGAGTGGAGGGCTGAAAATCCATAGAAGTAAGGTCAGATAAGAAACATTTCAAAGCTGCTGTGAGGCCACTAAAGACAAATACCACACGCCCTGGCTTTGATGGGCACGACCAAAGACTACATACTGTGAAAAAATGTCACTTCTCCATTCTGAACACCGTGCTCCCCGTGCTAAGAGTAAGCTAGGAGCTGACCAACAGCCAGATGTGGATATTGAAAAGCAAGTGCCAGACCTGACTACTGTACTAGTGAGGCGGAGTGACGTGGATGATAATTCCATTCCACTCTGGCCAAATCGGACAGTCCCACTACTATGCCATTATATCAGGGTTTGGCTCATTAAAGGGAGAGAGAAGCTTGGGAGTAGAATCAGAAGTGGTAATAAAAATGGCAGTGGCTTTAAATTATGCCGTAGGAGACACAGGGAAGGCAGTGGTAAGGATATGAGGGTGAGTAGGAGTAGCAGATCCATAAGGGCATTCGTTCGGGAACAGGTAGGGGAAATGACATTCTACCTTTGCTCTGCAGCCTTGATGTCTCATTCAGATCACACTGGAAACGGACGGTAAACAGATTCGGGCTCAATATAAGCTTTTCTCAGTTGAGTTGCCCAAGGGTGGAATGTTGAGCTCTGCGTTACCAGAAGCACTCAAATAAGTCTGCTGATGCATGAATGAGAACATCAGGGTGAGCACGGAAGAGTCAGCTGTCCACTTAGACTACTTCGCCGTCAGGTTGGTCAAGAAGTTCTAAGTCACCTCCGTTCAAATACAGCAGCATGAAGCCACGTCTCACCTCATCTGTAACACTGGTCTAGGCACAGTCTTGTAACAGCCTTTTCAGTGACTTCTTTGTCTGTCCTTGTGCCCATCCCACTTACCTTCCACCTAGTGGCCATAGGGGTCTTTTAAACATGTAACATTTTGTGATTCCGAACAGCTTAGACCACCTCAGAGGTGGACCATCTCAAACAGAAAAGTCACCAGAATCCGGCGTGATCTGCCTCGTTCTCAGTTTTCTGAATTTTCCCCGAATACCACTCCCTGACCCAGCCACTCCGGCTTTCCTGCTGTCCCTTAAACACAGGCTGCAAAGTCAGGACCTGTGCACTGACTGGGCTCCGTGCCATCCATGGGCCGGAAGCCTTCACGGCTGCTCCCTCCTCTCCCTCCCGTATATGAAGATCACTTTCTCTGTGAGCGTGCATGGACTCCTGACCAAAACGTGCCCGGCAGTATTCCACGTTCCCTCTCTGCTGTCCAGTATTCGCTACCTGTCAGACCCTGTACAGGGGACGCAGTTCGCTGGTACCTGTTACTGCGCTGGACCACACTCTGCGGGCAGACGTTCTGTCTGCTCGGTTCATTTCTGTCCCCCTGCCGGGCACACAGGAAGTTCCTGGGAGATGCGAATTCGGGGTCTGGTCAGACCCTCAGGTACAGGTCACAGTCTCGGGAAATGGGATGGATCGAATGCTGTCAACAATGCTAGAAAAATGGAGAAGTTTACTTTAAAAAAGAAAAAATATATTAAATCGCATACATATACACAAGGAAAAATCTTGTTATTTATAAATCAAGCAGGTACTGGTCCGGAACTAAATGACTAAATGCTAGAGTTTAGATATAGAGTGTGTGTATATATATACAGAGAGAGAGAGAGAGAGAGAGAGAGAGAATGACAATGTTATATCTGGGCATGTTTTCCACATGTGAGGAAACAGACAAATATCTCCAGGTATGGGAAAGGTATCACATTTATGAATTAAACTGAAAGTGGACAGGAAGCAGGAGGGGAAGGGGAAGCAGGAGGCAGCGGTGGAGAGATAGACAAAGGGGAAAGAGAAGAAAAAGGAGAAGAATCCCACTTTATATAAGATGAAAGAAAATTAAAAGCAAAACAAAAATGCAAACAAGAAAACTGGCGGTGTACTCAGAAACGCTTTCTGGGGCTTTCAACACCCCAAGAACATGTGTGCACAGCTCATGGGCACGGACAGCCTCGTGGGGAAGGCTGGAGGAAGGGCGGGTGGAGTGGGCAAAGAGGGGGGATGGGGACATCTGTGACAGTGTCAACAATACCAGAGACTGGAGACAGCCATCATGTTAGTTAGTGTCACTTCCCTCGGCTACTGTCCCAACTGCATCGGAGGGCTGGTGTTTCACTCTCCAGCCCACGGTGAATAATCGCTCTTCCAGATGGGCACAAAATGGGCAGCAGGAACAGAGCTTTATTTGGGAAAAGTACATTTCTGTCAGGATTTGATAAATTATTCAGAAATCTAAGCCAAAAAAAAAAATTATAATTATGGGGGTAGAATAGTTCCAGGAAGAAATGCTGGACTAGACCAAAATCTCAAAGCAGGATCAAGGGCTCTGAGAGCGTGGTGGCTCTGTTTATTTTAATTTTCATCCAATTCATTTAGTGTCCAAATTCTCTTCAGTGATCACATAGTTCTGCCTTAATTCAATTTTTAAAGTGAGAAATATTACCTTTTATAAAAATATTAGGGGCAACTGAAATTCAAGCAACTTATTTTCAATACAGTGCCATAGTAGCTATCAGCTATCGCAAAGGAATAAAACGACCCAAAGTAAAAACAGGTGAAAATATAACTGCAATTTTATTTAAGGAAAAGATGAAAACTATTTAAATATTGAAATGGAAAGAGCAGAGGTGGGTCCGTAGGTCAGCAGGCAGGAGACTAAGTCAGTTTGGGCGGCTACAACAGAGCCCCTTGGACTCGGGACTTAAGCAATTAAGTATTTACTTGTCAGAACTGGCTCCATGTCTGGTGAGGGTTCTCCTCCTGCCGTGTCCATGGTCATCCCCTCCTGTAACCTCACGTGGCCTGGAGCAGAGCGAGGATCGCGCTCTCTGCTCTCTTCCCGTGGAACACTAGGGCTTCACCTTCATGACCTACTTACCTCCGAAGGTCCCACCACCCAGTGTTATTCCACTGGGGTTGGAGTGTCATCATATGAATTTTGTGGGGACACAAACACGTAAGCCGTTACGTTTCTCTCCTGGCCCCCCAAATTCATGTCCTTGTATGCAAAATACCTTCCTTCCACCCCACGATCTACTTACCTCCAGTCCTAATGATAACATTCTGCTGGGTTGGGGTTTCAGCATGTTGACTTGGGGCAGAACAGACACGTGGCCCAGACCGGACGCCGGAGTCCATCTTCTTCCGTCACTTCCTGGGAGAGTTGAGCGTGGGAGGGTGCTCAGTGTTTATGCATCACTCAAACAGTCTCTTTCTTCATACGTGAGAGGAAAGTGGATTACACTCTCACCCTCTTGTGATGAGACCCCAGACACTGATTATGTTCTCTTACTGCAATAATGATTTTCAACTCTGGCTGTACACTGAAATTCCCTGTGTGCACTTAAAACATTCAGCTTCAAAAACACAATTTCAAATCTATTAATTATAGTTTTTTAGGATGGAACTTATTCATATCCACTTTTTTTTTTCTTTTTTTTTGGTTAATCCTCACCTGAGGATATTATTTCATTGATTTTTTAGATAGACTGGAAGGAAGGGAGGGAAGAAGAAAAACATCGATGTGAGAGGGACACATCAGTTGGTCGCCTCCCAAATGACCCCGACCGGGGCCAGGGACACCTGCAACCCAGGTACATGCCCTTGACTGGGAATCGAACCCAAGACCCTTCAGTCCTTGGGCCGGTGCTCTAACCACTGAGAAAACTGGCCAGGGCTCATATACACTTTTCAAAGCTTCATGAGAAAGTATCATGCCCCGAAACAGTGAAGGGAACAGCCACAACAGTGGAATAAAACTTCTCATCACAAGCGATGTGCGCAGGAGTTGGCTAATTCGTTCTTGGTTCTGTTCCTTCAGCGTTGCTGGGTATAATGCATAAATAAAATTTTAAGATATTTCAAGTACACAACATGGTGATTTGTTACAGCCGCACGTCGTGGAAAGAGCCCGCCCTCTGCGCTAATGAACAAATCCATCGCTTCACATACTCACCTTTCATTTGTGAGAACATTGACGTCCCACTGTCTCGGGACATGCTGAGTACACAGCACAGTGCTCCCAACCACAGTCACCGTGGCACAGGCTAGAGCCAGGACTTGCCGACCTATAGCTTAGAGTGTGCACCCTCTACCAGCCTCTCCTCATTCCCCCACCCCCAGCCCTTGGCGACCACGGTGTTACTTTTTTGTTTCCATCAGTCTGAGCTTTTTGTTTTTCATTTTCACGTATAAGTGATACCATATGGTATCTGTCCTCGTCTGGATAATATATATACACGCCTTCCAGGGAGAAAATGATTACGTGCAACAGACTGGAAGGAGGATGTGCCAGGATTACCTGCTGGCCTCCCAGGTCCCTAGGAAGGGTCACAGCCAAGCCCCAGATGCCTGTGGGAATCACAAGCCTGGTCACCAGGCAGCCGCTTTCCACGTACGCAGATGCCCCCTTTCAGGAAGATGGGAGAGGGTGCCTTTCCTGCTGAGCCATGGGGACAGCCACCGAGATGCTGCGTGCTTGGTGAGGACAGCTTCTGTGTCTGCTGTCGTCTGTGGGTCCCGTGCACACACGCCCCGCTGGCTTTCAGAGCTGGGTGTCTGAGGGGCCCGTCCCTCCGGGGGCATCTTACATGTCAAACCCCCCTCCTCAGGGAGAAGCTGGGAGCTGAGGGTTTCTGGCGGACTGCAAGGCGCCTTGCAGGCAGGGAGGTCCTGGAGAGTGTCTCAGCCTGTCCTGCCCATTTCCGTGGGCGTTCGCTCACGCCCTCCCCTCCCCTGGGCAGAGGTTGCTCGGCCAGTGTCTGGATGTCATTCATAGAAAATTACTCTGTGCGTAGCTGCACATCTGGTGTGTCGGCGGGGGGGGTGGGGGTGGGGGGGAGCTCAAAACCCTTCCATGTCACTGTCTTGGTGGACTCCAGCTAATTCTGATTTTTATAAAGCATTTGTTTTCACTTGCCAAGATTGCATTCTCATTAATTAGAGTTTATGTAAGGGGAGATATGTCTAGCACGTCTGAAAAGCTGAGCTGCTCACAAGCTGTATTTTATATATTCACTCATAATTCATGAAATGTGTATTGCACTTTCCTTATGTTTGCATTTGAGTTAAAGTGACCTTGTGTTAAGCCGTGTACTTTGTGGTCCTGTCCGTATTCACTAGTCGAGGCAGGAGGAGAACGAGTGAACAGAATCACAGTACAGCGAACACAGCAGGTCTCCTCACACACCTCCTCCTGGGGACAGAGTCAGGCTGCAGTGCCCTCTGCTCTCCCTTATTCTTCATACAGTCCCATACTGCTCACGCCAGACACCTATTCTTACATTTCCTAACGTGTGCATTACTTTGCACTCATTTTCGATCTGTTTGTTATTGTTTTGGCTTTATTTTCCATCTAAGAATGCAAAACTAACCCAATTCCATTTAGGATCCTACTTAACAAAGAAGTCTCTTATTGAAAAGTGTGCAGAAATCTACTTAGAACTCAGTATATGAGACTTTCACTTTGGACAAGAAAAAAAAAAAGACAATATGTTTTTAAAAATGTAGGCTAGCCCCGCCAGTGTGGCTCAGTGGTTGAGCATCGACCATGCACCAAGAGGTCGCCGGTTCGATTCCCGGTCAGGGCACATGCCCAGGTTGTGGGCCCGATCCCCAGTGGGGGGCGTGCAGGAGGCAGCCAATTGATGTTTCCATCTCTCTCTCCTCTCCCTTCCTCTCTCTTTAAAATCAATAAGGAATTTTTTTTTTTTAAATGTATGCTAGAAGGCGGAGGCCATTTTTGTTTGTACTAGGAAACAGAAGTTGACTTTGTAACCTTCCCGTTTGATTAGCATAATTCACTTTCCTCAAGCAAAACGTACTTGCTCACAGCAAGGCCCTAGTTTTCCACTCATCACGGCCCAGGAGCCGCACACTGCACACTTCGGCTGATCGCGCAGGTATTCCTTGAGCCGCCACTGTGCCTGGCCCTGCCCTGGGCTTCGGGGTGTGCGACAGGGAGGAAGGCACACCTGGTCAGTCCACATCCTCCCGGAGCTTCTGTGGCCTGGGAGAAGAGAATGAACAAGACAATGAGCAAAAACATGCAACCTTCACAAGCTAGTAATCCAGGTGAAAAAGAGAATAAATGGGGCCCTGGGATACAGATAATAGAGGGGTCCTTCAGGAGGTTCTGGTTTAGGTTAAATAGTAGAAAGCTCCTCCCTGAAGATGTAGATACTGAAACAACACTGGATGGTACCAGCCTCCTGACAAGCTGGTTCAAGTGCACCGGGTGAGTCAGAAAGGGAAGGGAGTGCTCTGTGGACCTAAAATCAGAGCAGCGTGTTGGACCACAGTAAGGCGGGGGAAATGGGTGGGTCCCCTTGAGGTTTTCAAAATGTGTAGGGTTACAGTGTTTTAAATGTTGACTTTATTTTAAGGACACTGTGCAGCGATTGAATGACTGTGTAGATGTCAAAATTAAGAGAATATTGACGGGCCAATGTGGCTCACTAGTTGAGCGTTGACCCATGCACCAAGAGGTCTCTGGTTCGATTCCCGGTCAGGGCACATGCCCAGGTTGTGGCCTGATCCCCAGTGGGGGGCATGCAGGGGGGGGGCCAATTGATGTTCTCTCTCATCGATGTTTCTATCTCTCTCCCTCTCACTTCCTCTCTCTAAAAAAAAAAAAAAAAATCAATAAAGAAAAAACATTTAAAAAAAAAAATGTTTATCATGAACATCATGACTAGATTTTCTTTTACACATCACTGCCCCAGCTGCCATGTGAACGATGGACCAGAGAGCCAGGTGTGGCGACCTGACGTGGTTGGGAGACCCCAGTGACTCTCGCTGAAGGACGATGGCGACTCAGCCCGAGGCGAAGGGCAGCCGGCAGGATCCTAGTCTTCACCTGTAAGAGGGGTTTGAGAGGGGGAAGACTCTCAGGCCCAGGTGGGGCGAAGGGTCGGAGGGGGCGGAGCCAGGCCGAGGGCTGTAAAGCCGGGAGAAGAGAGCAGAGTCACGTGCTTCCTCGGGGGTGAGGGTGTTCAAACGGTCCCCTGGATGACGCTGATAGCTGAGAGGCTATGTAATGTCCGAGGGCAGGTACTCAGTAGGGAATGGAAAATATGAACATGGAGATCAGCTGAGTAGTGTGGTTTGGCAACATAAATTTGTTTCTATTTGCATTTTCATTAATAACAGAATAACTGAGAACACTTGAGACTATCTGTTGCCCTATGGGGGAATTATTTTAAAAATTGAATTCTCACGTGTGTTCAGTGAATTCTATTAACGAAAAGGCTATGCAAATCATGTTTTCAGGATGAAATATTTTGGACAACCCAATTAAAAAAGTAAAGGGTGATAAAATATCATTGCATCATTGTAGGTAATTAAATTTTATTTTTATCTTAGGCATTTTTTTTTTTAGCATGGTTAGCCATAATCCATGAGTAAAGATAAAATAATTTCTAGGATAATGAAAAGCAAAATAGGCCAAGATATATGTTAAAATAAGATCCCTGAGATCCTATTACACACCTTAAATTTATGCAAGTGTCGAAGGGATCCATATTAAAGATAATGTCCTTACTTAAATTAAAATAATTATACTTCTACAACATACTTTCATCATATTTTTATGAAACTTACATTTTCTGTTAAATAGGAAGAGATCTTTTTCTTTTAACTTTGAATTATCAGTAACAATAAAATAAATGTTATGAAATAGCAATCCTAACAAAGAGTTAAACTACTCAAAAAGGAAACCTAATATCTAAATTTGGGTGCAAAGTATGTTATACCGGGAGTTAAATCACTCGCTTTACTGAAGAATGAACCTGAACACGTTTGTAATGTGTTCATGAGATCTGCGGATATCTTCGTCTGTGGAAGACGTGTTCCAGGTTCCGCTTGCTTTCGGGGGCGGCCCGCCACAGTCCTCCTTCTGTCCGCTCCTTACAGCGAGGCGCCCCTCCCACCCTCGCAGCCGAGCCTTGGGTCTTGGGCCGGTTCGGTTCTGCACCTGCCTACTTGGAAGTCTGCGGACAGCAGGTGGTTGTACAAGCGCCACGCTGCGCGGCTGACAGTTTTGCCAGAAGCCGGGCCCCCTGCGGCCGGCGTCCACGCGGTGTCCTGTCTCTGTTCCGCACGGACGTGTCTAGCACGGGCCCCCCGCGGGGCTCACACCCTTCTGCCACCACGTTCGCTCGGGGGCGCTGCTTCCTGCGTGCGTCCGGAGTGGTGAGGTTCTGACCCGGCAGCAACGACGAAAGTCAAGGGGTCGTCAGGGTTTCCGTTCACAAAGGCGCATTTCTCACTCCTAGCGTGTCTGTGGGGGGCCACGAGGACTGCTTCCCGTCCCTCAGCCCAGAGCCCGGCTGCAAACACAGCCCGTGTGGGCAATAGCTCATCGTTAAGGCGGAAGCAGAGGCTGAGGCTCCTCCGTGGGCAGCTCAGTGACCTGCCCTGGAACGGGGGTGTCCACGCCCCTCGTATTTCCTTGGCTGCAATTCGCAGACTCCCGGCAGCACAGAGGGGTCAGGAAATGCATCCTTTGTCTAAGATGAGGCAGTGAAGATGGGCTGACGTCACTCACGACCACCACAGGAAGAAAACACACCCCGCGTGAGAACACACAAAAACATGTCCATGAAACACTCAGAGCCGTGCCTGACAGGTAACAAGTTTTCCATTAACGTGAGAAGTGTCGTTACTACTCAGCTAAAGGACCAAAACAAAAATGAGTACGTTGGTAATTTACTTAATGAATTTGACACAGCACGGAAACTGGAGGAATTCGCAAAAAGAACTTTTTTTTCCCTAGCCATCCCTGGAAGCATAAATATACTGAAAATGTTCTTATCACCGAGAATCCATTTTCTATCTAAAACAATGAAACACATACGCAGCCTCATATTTCTTTATTCTGAACTAATGACCTCGCTCTAAAATTCTGCCTTTTTGTGTGTACCAGGTCTCGGGGGAGGCAACTAGTCTGATGTAGAAAAATCAATGACTCTAAGTATGTGGCATTTCGAAATTTATGGTTTTTTAGAAAAACAGATCTGCATCTGATCCATATAATTATAAGCAGGGAAGGCAGCATTCTCCCAAATAGACACAAGTCGTACCCAGTTACACTGCGCCCCGGCTACCGGTTTCCAATGGCCCATGCATCTTACAATCCCAGATCCCGGTGGGACCACATATCGGAACCAGTGTCTCCCTTTCCTTCAGCCACTGTGTTCTTGTGGGTCCTCAGAGAACCAGGCACCAACACACATTTAAGCAAGAAGTTTATTGGGAGAAACCCTTGTGCGGGATCCAGGGAGAATGACCCGGTGCTCTGAAAACTGGCGCTTGATACCAGTGTGAGGAGGGGAGGGGGGTTTAAAGGGAGAGAATACGATGGCTAATAATAGTAACTTGATATTTTCCGATCGGCCATTAATTTCTTCCTAAGTTAATTGAATCAGGTTTCCTAAGATTTTTAATTTGTGATAGCTATGAAAGTGTGGTATCTCATAAGTTGTAAAGCACGGACATTTTTATGATTGTTAATACATAGGCATTTAAGAAATAAAGTGAATTCTTTTGCTTTAGAAAAATGAATAAGGGGAGCGTGTGAGACTGCAGGCAGGCCTGGAAGCAGCTGGGCTCTGCCAGCAAATGAAGAGTCCCCGAGCGTCTGCCAGGAGCAGGGGCTCTGTCCCAGGACGGTCCTGGGCCCTGCTGCCACCTCGCACTCCATCCTCAGTGGGAGCAGCTGGGGACCAATGTCCTTCCTGGTGGGCTGAGAGGGAATCACTGAGCTGATTCAAATTCACGCCTCACATTCCTGAGGCTGCAAAACCCACCCGATTCCCTTCGTCACTGATGCGTTTAGTTACCTCACAGGTCACCCAGGAGCCCAGGTCACAGGCGTGAATTTGTGTCCAGGTCTGACCATCTCGCGCCTTTGACATAGACCTTGACTCCATCCCTCTATTTGCATCTCATTTGCTGCTTCTGGTTCAGGCAATGTCCTTGGTTGCCTGGACTATGTCTGTGCCCAGTCAACTTAACCTGCCCTTAGCATCGCAATAAATCCCAGCGGGACTCTGTCACACAAGTCAAAACCCCTGTGAGGGCTCTGGGGAGCTTCATTCTGATCCTCAGATCTGTGTCATTCAGTCCTGCTCATCCTTTTCTACCTCCAATTTTTTTTTTTTCCTTCGCAGGTTTTAGATTTCTGGTTTACACATAATCTCTCCTCCGGGACACTCCAGCTACCCCAGGGCTGGCAGCTTCCTGCTGCAAACCCATCCTTGGCACCGACCTCAGGGTCACCCTCAGACCCTTTCCTCAGTCACCCCGTTTCTTCCAGCGAGTAAGTAAGGCATGGCATGCCCCTAGTCTATCAGTCTCCTCACATTTTCATCTGGCCAGCTTTTCTCAGTTGTATCTCTCCAGGCAGGAATCCAGCTTCCAGTCTACCCAGATCAGACTCCCAGCCCTTCGGAAGCAGGAAGGAACCGTCGGTGAGGGAGCGAGGCTGGGCCACCGACAGTCGTGAGTAGCTGTGCGGAGAGCGTGTCTCAGTTACAGAATTCAGCTCCACTGTTGAGAACGCCTTCCTGGTCGCACGGAGCACTCCCACGCGAAAAAGGCATCACAGAGCTCGGTCCGGCCCCGACGGCAAGCTGGTGTGCGCGTGACGCCTCGAGCCCCGCGAGGAAGCCAGAGAAGCGGTGGAGAAAGCAAACCCAGGAGCCGGTGGGCATCTCTGAGAGTGGAGCCGCATTTTTGATCTGGGGGTGAAAAGGTGAGGCAGCAGGGAGCTGGTGTCGAGCTGAGAGATTAGACTGGAGAAGACCGACAACAAGCTGCTCTTGTCTTTCCCTGGTGTCGCAGTGAGAACCTTTGATCCTCCTCACGGACCTCTGATGCCACAGCTGAACACAGGGTGCGTGTTCTCCCCGAAACACCGCAGCTTCCGAAAGGCTGTGCGGATGGACGAAGTGCTGTCACGATAGGTGTGAGTCCCCCTGTGCCTCTGGACCCGCTCCGCTGCCCTCGCTGGGCTATGCAGAAAGCAGATTGATTGTACCCCATGCTGGTTTTTTTTTTTTTTTTAAAGAGTATAAGATAAATGTGAAGGGGACAATTGAACCAAAGGAACTGCCTGCCACATTAGTAGCCAAGCGAGCGACACATCTTTGCTTCAACTGACTGACTTCAAACAAGCGAGGTGGGGTGCTGAACACGCAATCCGACAGAGAGTCGCGAACCCTCCCATTCTGGGCTGGTTTGTCACGCAGAAAGTCCTAGCCGACCTAGGACATGCATTGCTTACTTCTTTTTAATTCCTTAAGAATCCGTGCTTGAATGAGGGAGGTCGATCCAGGCCAGGAAGTCTTTCACATACGTTCCCTGACACCAGGATGCTCTCTGGAAGGAGAAAGTCCCATCCAGCTGAGGGTGCTGAAGGAGAACGTCCGATCCAACTCGGGGTGTCTTCCATCTGCAGCTCCTCCAGGAAGCACCCCCAGAATGATGGCAGGAGGGTCTCACCTCCCTGTATGTGTCCTGTGATGGCAATTATTAAACAATATCTGAATTGCTTTCTTGGGACATGTAGGGGGGTCTCTGGAAGCGAGGACATAGCTACACACACACACACACACACACACACACACACACTAACATAAGCACTGTGCTTAGGGTCTTTCTGTTTAATTAGCAAAATTTAAATTGATTTGAACACCTAGAACCAAGTTTATTTTAAACTATACTCATTCACAATATATTATGCTTAACTTCCAAAAATTCATATTAAATAAATACCTTTAAATGTTTTTTTTTCTTAACTTCTTTGTATGCTTCTCATTTGTTTCTTACTTTTGCAAAGAGTGTGATCTTCCATGTCGCAAAGAACAAACCTTTGATGAAACAAATTTCTGACTATGTAGTATTCAATGTAGCATATACTCCAAATACACACCAAGGCACATCCTAAAAAGAAAGAAGACAGGGAGGCGTGCACCAGGAGCTCAGGGGAAGATCCTGAGCGGCAACGCACTAAGAACGTTCACAGAGCTATTTCGTTGGATGCTCGGGACATTACAACACCTTTACGCATGTCAGTATCATTCTTTAAAGCACAGTAATGAAGTTGTGTAGAGACTTTATAATTGCTCTTGACCTACTGACAGAAAATAGTGGAAATCAGATTTTAATGTCCTTGACTTCTTGTATTTAATAAACAAATACAGGCCATATGTCATGGACTGAACTGTGTCCCCTCCAAATCTGTATATTGAAGCTCTCACCCCCTATGTGATGGTACCTGAACAGGGTGTAAGTGTGGAACACACCTCCGAAACAGGACTGCTGTCCTCAAAGAAGAGAAGAAGACCTCTCCCTCTCCCTCTCTCTCTCTCTCCCTCTCTCCCTCTCTCTCCCTCCCTCCTTCCCTCTCTCTCTCTCTCTCTCTCTCTCTCTCTCTCATGATCTCTGTCTGCCTCATGAGAACACAGACAGGAGGTGGCTGCAAACCAAGAAGAGGGCTGTCGCCAGACACGGAGCCCCGCAGTGCCTTTAAGAGCACCTGTAGGTACCTATATCTGTGGTTGCAGCTTGAAATTCCAGCCCCCCGCACTGTGAGAAAATGAATTGCACTATTTAGGTCCCCCAGTTTCTGCCCATGTGTCATGGTGCCCTGGGCTAGCCCTCCCAGTTCACACTGACCCAGGAGTCGGGAGGCAGACGCTGCTTACTTCGTTCACTTTCTCCCCTCTGGTTTTCAGATAACGTGTCACTCTGAGGCTGGCTCTGGGCGTGTGCTAGGGACACGGTGGTGCCCCTGTGGAGGGTGACCACTAAGGCAAAGCAGAGGCCACCCTTGTTTTCCTTTGTTCTGAGAAATTTTACCATACTTTGGCAATTTCGCATGTAAGAATTTATGCTAATGAATTAAGCAAGGGTCTATGTACATAGGTGCCGATGATAATTTTCACTGAAACACAATGTATACTGCTCACGATGTCTACTGCTCAAAATCTGCACAGCCGCGTGTGCGGGGAGGGGGTGTGGCTGGGGAGTGAAGACAGCCCCGGAAATGGGGTGCCAGACTGTCCCTGAAACAGTGCTGAGTGAAGACACCCCCTGACAGGCCTCGGTGCCCACCACGCACTGTCACGCGAGAAACCGCCCGCACCATGTCATGCAACAATATGTGCACGCATGTAACTTTGCATGTGTGTGCATGCGTTGTGCTTGTACATGTGTCTGTACTGATAGATCGTCTCTGTACACTTCCTGTTTATCTAATGGGGATGCGATTACCGCTGTACTTCTGTACTCTGTATCTTTAAGGTGTCTTTCATAACATAATGGCTTTGATACCTAGGAGGAAAATCTTTAAAAAACTAAAATGAAAACCGTTTTCGTAGTAACACAAAATACTGTTGCGTCTTGGACCTGTTCTAGAACTGCGGGACAAAGTGGATGCCCTCTGACGCCGGCCGTCCTGGCCGGGAGCTCCGCCGTCTGTGCTCTCGGGGAGCAGAGTCTCAGGAAGCAGCAAGAGCCATCCAGATCCATGGATCTGTCGTTTCTTACAACAGCAAGCAATCGGTTCTTAAAAGAGTGCTCAAAGAAAAAAAATGCATTCAAAAAGTTTTACAGCAAGTGCCTGTGAGAACAATGAATAATTGAAAACAGATTAAATTCCCCCACATTGAAGCAGAGTAAAAAAAGCAAAAGAAATGCCATACTTCAGACTTCCCCTTAAATGGACCGTGTCAACACTGAGCTGCTAAATAATAAATAGTGTCGTGTGAAATGTTTACTTGCGTGAAATAGAAGAGGAGAGGACGGAAAAATAGAAGCAGTTGGAGCTTTGAGCTTATTTGTAGTTTTTATGTAGATTTTGTGGATGTTACTAGCTGTCAAAAGTAACTCTCAGTACATCGACATGATCGTGAGACGTGAGGAAACGGTGCCTGTCTTGAAATGACGAGCATTGCGGAGTAAGGGTATTGTAGTCTGTACTCACTGATGAAGACACTGTTCCTTCTTCTTTGTGATCTTGGGACAAAAATAACCAACGTTTCCACAACTGGTCGTTGCCTGTATTTGAACAAACAGGGAAATCCGTGAGCAAAAACACAAAGCAAAGAATCGCGGAAGGAGGAGGTGTCTCCACTCTTCTGAGCTGTGCCAGGTGCACACACGTCACAGCGACACGCCCAGGCCTTGGACGTGTGTCTTGGTTCAGGAACCACACAAGGTGCTTATTTGCTGATTTCCGTCGTGGCAGCAACCAGTCTTTCCCCACCGTCTCCGTGGTGATTTCTTTCCTCCTTTAAAGAGTATTTTATACTTGACAGCACCCACGTGTGTCTGGAGCAGAAACAGCAGAAACCAGCTCTGGCTCAGCCAGCTGCAGAAGCTGCGCTCGCTGCCGGACTGAGGGGGCTGATCCTCGGCGAGCGGAACGGAAAGGTCCGCCGATGCAATGCTCATGACTTGGGTGGCTTTCGTGTGTCACCTTCGGGCATGCTCACACAGCCCTGTGGGACCTGAGGCCCGCTTTCCAGCTGAGGAAACACCAAGGCGTGGAGTGCGTTCAGCTCGGGCTGTCTGCGTGCAGAGTCCGGGGCGGTGGGCTCCTCGCGCTGAGTCAGGTGTGTGGAATATGGCAGCAGGTGCTCTTAGCTGCGGACTGGGAAAGCACGGACCAGAGACCCCGAGTCAAGGGCTTGGAAGCCATTGGCTAACGACACATACTAGGTACCAACACCCTGTGTCTGCGGTTCTGAGAGTCCATGTCACACCTGCATTGTTTAACTGCGAGTTTAGGTAATGACCAGATTCTTCAACAGGAATATAAAATAGTAGCAAGTGTCAAATGTTAGTGCAAGATTAAAACATAGCTCTGCAAACCAGTGTTTATCTAGGAGTAACGAATACAGTAGCAATAAAATAGAATACTTTTATACTTCTTTCTATTCCCTGTGTTAAAATCGAAAAGTCTAAGCCTATACATTTTCACTGATGAATGCTACCAAATATTTTTAATAAATGAACATTGGAGAGAATATATCTCAACACTTTCTATGAAACTGACTTTTCTGATAGGGACTAGAAAATCCATTAAAAATATACATAAAGGAAACAAAACCTAGAGAACATTATTCCTCATAAACATATAATCAAAGTAGTATAAGAAAATTTTAGGAAATGAATCCAACAATATATTTTTAAAAACACACCACAGCAGTCGGATTTATTTTAAGAATATAACATTGGTTTAACATTGTAAAGTCAATCAATGTAACTGACCATGTCAAAAGATTTTTTAAAAAATCATATGATTTCAAATTTTAATATAATGTTACAGTTATCAAAAAATTGAGGTATTAGCATAAGAATAGAGAAAGAAGTCAATGAAAAGAAAATAAAGTCTTAAAATAGACACACACATATATGTAGAACTGATTGTCCACAAAGTACAAAGGTAACTCACTGGAGAAATACTGACCTTTTCAATAAACGGTGCAGAGGGGCTGGAAGTGTTTCCAACGGGCATGAGGAAACATTTTTGGACAATGGATATGCTCATTATTTTGGTTGTGGTGATTGTTTCATGGATGTGTATCTAGGTCAAAATTTATGAACTTATACACTTTAAATATGTACAGGTCTTTGTATGTCCATCACACCTCAATAAGTAAATCCCTTGCATTATTTTCATATTATAATAGCATAGACAGAACATTTGAATTCAAATGAGCAATCACTAATAATTTCAGTTTTACATAAAGTCATATTATATCCATTGAAAAAATACAGTATTGTACAAAACATTAAAATCATCCACTAAATCTGACGAGAGAGGTCCTGTATTCTCAGGTGTCAATAGAAGAAGGTGTCAATGTTCAAATCAGGAACGCCCCATTCCCGCAAATAAGGCTCGTCTGATCACCAGAGCTGGGCGAAAGCCCTGGGCTGTGCACGGAGCCTCGCTCACCAGACGCTCATTAAGGGGACACACTGAGAAAAGAGTCTTGGAAATGGAAAGGTCCTTAACACTTCTTTGCAAGAAAAGAGAACTGACAACTTGGAAAAAGGGATAGAACAAAACAACAAGCAGATATCGTTGCTGACTTTTGTAATGTTCCTATTTTAGTAAAGTTACCATTCCTCTGCTTTTGGTTTCTACTGCCACAATTACACTGAACACGCCCAGACACACACTTCACTTCAGTTTGGTTAAAAGCGGCTCCTCACATTTTCATTATTTCCAAATGCCAGAGTAATTATTTCTCATGTCCCACTTTTTACCTCATCTTAGAAGGTTTGGTGAGGTCACCGGTTTTGTGAAGGTCCCCTCAAATCTCCTGGAGGTCAGACTCAAGGAATTAAATGATCGCTTTATCTCTTCTCAAAGTGCGTGCATTGTGAGGGCTTGATGCTTGGAGGACACGTGCCTCCTAAGATGTTTATTTAATGAATACCTTGTAGATCAGAACTGAGTGGCAAGCAGGGAGGGTAGATGAACACTGAGGTTTAATACTTTTTATGTCTGCTGTATAATACTTTTTATATGCTGCGATCCAGAGCTGGGACTGCCGAGGAGTTTATTCTCACGTAGCCACACGACTCGCCTGCCGAGTCAGCGGGGAAAGGAGTGTTCTTCTTTCCGGGACAGACGATCGATCTCTCAAAGGCGCTGTAGGTCAGCACCACTATAATCGTGGACTCATGAACCCTGCGAATACATTTCTGCTCCGCTAGGTATTAGCCATGCAAGGGAGCTTCCTCAAATCTCTCTGAATCTCAGTTTCCTTGTTTTAACATAAGAAAAACCCTACCTGTTTTGTTTTCAGAGATGAATCAGACGTGTATGAGAGCCGTACACTAAAGAGCAGTAGAGGCCTGTCACCAGTGATACATCCAGGCCTCACCGTTCTGCAGCTGTCCCCGCCTCTGAGACTGTCCTCTCGGCTCCAGCTTGACATGGTGGGTGGATGCATAGCATCCCGGCTACAGACGAGCACAGCTGACCACAGGTGGGTGCCTCACCCTTGGTGCAGCTGTCGGTCCAAGGGGTGAGCATGGGAACTGAGGAAGATGAGTTAGACCCTGTCCTGAGGTTTAATACGTGTAACAGAGAGAAATGTTCCTCTCTCTCTTTCTCTCTCTCTACCTCTCTCGCTGTGACCCGTCATCTGCCAGTGACCTCTTTCTTCAGTCTGCAAAGGAGTTATACGTCTGATCCGCTTGGAGATTCGGAGCAGTCTGGTTGGGGCTGGTGGCGTCGAACCCCATGGTCTGATTGCCGAGGAACTCAGAGGTTCGCTGCAGTCAGAAGAACCTCGACTGCCATGTCAGGATAGCAAAGGGAGACATCGGATTCTGAGTCAACCAAGGGCGAAAGTCAGTGTCTGCAGGAGAGTCAGACCCCCCAGAGCCCACCGCTGCCACCACGGCGCTCCATCGCTGCGGCTCCGGCTAAGTCTTCCTCGATGCACGGAACCGATCCCTGCCATGCCCATGAATCCCACTCTCCACTTGAATTCGTTTTATTCACTTTTTTGTCCAAAATGGTTTCTGACAATTATATGCTGTTTTCAAAGCCTTCCAAAATATCTTGCATGTAATGTGTTAAAACATTATTCTAATAACTTCTTGTTTAACGGACATGATCAATGGCTTACAATATTTATAGTGTTTTGAATATTCCACAAAAACAGAATGAACTCCCGCCCAGAATCTGGTTTGGATGTTGGGGTTAATGACACCACACACACACTGAGAGGCTGTCTGAGGACGGACTGGAACATCCAGGAGGGGAGGCTGGGTTGGGTTTTTGTCTTGGTTCAGGGATGGGGGAGGGCGAGGGGTTTGGGGAGCATTCAGAGGGGGCACGTGTGGTTGAACAACCCACTGGTGTCAATGGAAAGAGCACTCTGACTTTTCACAGGCCTGCTCCAACGTAAGGCAGAAGGGGGATGGGAAGGGGCCAGGCCCCGAGCTGTGAGCAGCCAGGCACCGAAGGCGGAGTCAGACTTTCTGGACGACAGACCCGCTCCCTCGGTGATAACACGCTCTGCTGGGGTGTCTACTTCCTGTCAGAGCAGAGGCTCTGGTGACTGGTCAAAATCAGTGGCTGATACTTACCAGGTCATCCCAATGAGGACGTTTCACCCATGAGCACAGTGTCTGTCCACTCAATCATCAACCACATAGGTTGGAAGGTGTTGAGCCAGTGGTCTCCATTTACAATCCTTGCCCAGAAACATGGATGTTTAAAGCAAGTTGAACATGTCCCGTCTCCCCCAGTATGTGTTTACGGGCCCTGGGGCAGGGTGGGAGCGTTCGCTTAGACACTAATCGCTTTGCAAGAAGATTCTCCAGCAGTGCTTCTAGAAATACAGCCCCTCCACATGAACGCATGACTCTCAGGACCTGATCAAATGTCTTACTTCCGTGTATCTTTCAAACCTATAATATATGAACAAGTGCATTGAATGCCATCATTGAAATACGAGCAGCATGTTACTGGATGTTCAGGTACTGGGAAGGGCTTCACCGAGCTACGACGTCTCGTTGGCCATTGAAGAACAGAAGGCTTCCTCTCCGTGACTGTGGCGGGTGCTGGCGGTGACAGGAAACAGTCTTGGCAGGACGGCGGCTTTGTGGGACAGGGCTCCTGGTGCCCAGTGGGGAAACGATCAGAGAGACATTAAAATGTCTGGGTGACAAAAAGAGATAACATCTGGGTGAAGGGCACAAGAATTTTTCAAATGAAGAAAAAGAAATTAAAAATTCAAATCTTCAAGTTATATAAATACACAAAAAGAAAATTAAAGCAAGGATGACTCTTTGAGAAGCACGCGGTGAGGTGGACATGGGAACTCCAATGAGACCAGTAAACAACAAAGCATTCATTAAGGGCCTACAACTATTAGATATCATTTACTGAAATTACTTTCCATTTTTGGTGACATTATGCTTTCCATTGCCAGGCAACCTGGTAGCAAGAGAGACAGAAATGGAACTGGTCACATGGAAGGACGTGGACTGTAGGCCATGTCCACAGAACAGACCGGCACCAGAAGCCGGGGCCAGCGTTAGACGGACACCGCACCTCAGAGCAGGGACAGACACTCGGTGGCAGTGGGTCTGCAGGCCCGGGGCTTGCAGGGTGCCTACCTGTCAGGCTCTTTAGGTTGGTCACATACATGATGAGGGGGACATCAAGCAGGAAGGAAAAGCCCTGAAATGTGAAAGGCTGTGATCTGAGAGAGGATGTGGACCGTGAGACAATAAGACACTGGGGTGCAGAAAAGAGACAGGGGCCTATAGAACATATTAAGATTAAATATCTCTCTACTTATTTACCTGGTAACCACTGAGTACTGGGCAATGCTTTGTAGAAAGAACCATTGGTAAGAAATTAATCTTGAAATTTAGGATCATCCATTAAATGCATTTTATATTAAAAGTTGGAAAGGCACTTTATACCACAGCGCCCCCATCCTCACCACCCCCTGCGGGGTAGTTGTCATTGCCTTTGAAGATGAGGAAACAAAGATGAGAGGAACTCAACTGCATGCCCAAGGACAGGCAGCCGGCCGGGTGCCCAGCACTGTAGGACTCAGTGTGTCCTGCTTGGATGAGATTATGTCATGACTGCCTTCCCAGCAAGAACACTTCTCCAAACGGGAGATAAAAGATGTGTCCGATGCTGACATCTCACCTAGTATTGCACAACGGGAAGAGATAAGATGAGAATAAAAAATTAGTGTCGAAGCAGAAAAATCTCAAGTACAAAAAGTATGGGAAATGACAAGTGATCTATGTCCCGAGACTCTCCCAGAACTTCAGATAATTGAAAAAAATTAAGGTGATCAAAGATGTGACCGAAAGCATCACTTTGACAAATGCTCTAAGGAATTATGAAGAAGAGCATGTGGTAGAATGAGATTTCCTAACACTTGGCACGCGAGAAGCAGGTGCAAACGCGTCAGTTGTTAGTTTCCAGCCCACCCTGTAGAGATTGGACATGTGCTCCGTGACCTTCTATGAGTCACGTGACTGCTAGGCTCGGGGTGAAACGGTGAAGTTGTGGGGTGTGGGGCATGAGCATCACATTCCTCCTGAGGAAACATCCCTGATCAAATCTGTGCCCCGCACTCCCCCCAAATGCACATATGTATCTCGTGAACTCCGAAGTTTGCAAACATGTTGCTCAACCCGCACGAAAATGCAGTGAGTTGAGACACTTTCCTGAGGAAACTGTGACTTTTAGCACGTGGGATTTTCGGGGGCCGGAACTTGGGTTCACGATTCTCACTTCTTAGAGAGGCTGTGTTTTCTGTCAAAGAACACAGAGAGGGGCCTGTGTGCCTGACAGGGCGATGCGTTTGCTAAGAGGAACTCTGTGCTAATGGTTATGAATGCATTGCCACTCCCGTATACAGTATCGTATGCAACCGGCAGGCAACTTTGTTTCATGCGGTTTCAGCTCTGAAGAAATTCAATGAAGGGTCCTCAGAATTTGTAACAAATGAGTAAATCATCTAGATACATGCCTCTATACATGTGTATTAATCTTTCATTTCTGTGTAGCTGGTTGTATCTTTCCTAAACTTGGTTAGAATCCCTTCTTTCCATTTTCTCCTTTGTCAGCTTTTCAATCCTTTTGGCTTCCAAATTGTTCCAGTTAAATGATAACATTGCTGTGACCTGGAAAAAAATGATAGACCCAACTGAAAAGAAGTCTGTGTTGTTGAATAATTCTGTGTTCCCTGAAATAAAACCGGCCGAGAAAGGACGGCTGTGGACACATATCCTCGCTTCCTTGTTTGGCTTATGATATCATCGATTTCATTTCAATTTTAGGGCTGTTCTATGAGCTTGCTCCTTCCTCCTCTGCCCAGAACTTGTCAGGAAATAAGTAATAGCTACAAAAATGGCCAATTCATTATCCATTGCTCTTCCTCTGAGCCGCTGAGACCAACGGCTTCCACACAGCAACATCACCGCTGTTCATGCTCGGAAGGGCGATGGCCCCCCGTTACCCTGCAGGGTCGGAGGTTAGATAAAGGAAAAGGGGGGTGCTGTGGTGAACATTTATTTTTCTTCAGATTTAAAGTCCTCCTTTCCTTTCATCGCACTGGTAACAGATTTAAAAGTAACTCTTCCTGTCATGTTTCTTAAAAGTCCTGTTGACCTGTGTGCATCTCACTTTGGGTGCGTGTAACTTACAAATGAAAAATCTACAACAGTGTGATTACGGAGCCATGGAATACTTGACTAAAATAATGATATTGCACTCTGAAAATTAAAAATTAGTTTCCAGTCATGTTAACTGTATATCATCCTCAATTCTTGTAATTTCTAAGACAGGTAGGAATTTGGAAATCTTCTATATCAAACTTTTTTTTTTAATGAAGGAAAGTGGGGGTCAAATATGATGCATCTTTGTTGAAATTACGTCAGTGATTCCTGCTCGTGCCATGACCAGGATCTAAATAATGCAATTTCCTTTTATAAGAGTTTCTGAGAAAGCAGAGAGAGCATGCAAATAACAGTAAAAGGGTTAAATAAAATGAAAATAAATAAAATGTTTTTAATGTCAAATATAAGTAATTATTCAAACATCTTTTGAAGAAAGAAAAGTCTGTGCAGCGGCAAGAGGACAGGCTGTGACAAGGAGGGTGCCCAAGGATACTGAGAACCCAGACGCTCCTTGTTACATGATGTAGGTAACACGGTGCGGTCCTGATGCTGATGTCCAAAGAGAACAGGTTGTCTGTTTGCTTTTTGTTTGTTTGTTTTTAAGGGAGGCACGTTTGGAGGAAGAGGGATTACATCAATTCATCTATTCGTTCACCACAAATATACTAAGTGACTGTTCTATGATCAGTGCTACGTTTTGTTTTTCTGGGAGAGATGCACGCTGTATTTATTTGGAGATCTTTTGTTTCAGAAATCTTTAGATATATGTTATAAGCCTAGACATTTTCTGATCTTGAGCACAGCCATGTGTGTGATGTTTTAAAAGTTTGATAAATCAACCCAATATACTACCACAGAGTTTTACAAACACCACATCTGAAAATGACACATATGGACAGCAAATAAGTGCATGGAAAGGCAGAATGGGACCAGGAGGGAGGCCGAGTGTCCGGGGAGGTCGCTGCCTCTGTCTCCCCTCAGTGTGCTTCATCTCTGGGGAAGGGGGTCTTCCAAACTACTTCTCACAGTAAAGGAAAAAAATAATATTTTCTGCATCAGAACACCTAGCAGAACAGAAGTCAAAAATCTAGGTTGGAGTTCAGACTCTTGCTGTTTTGGTACAAGATTGTGATATTTCCATCAAGGCTGCACATTTTCAGGAGTGGGATTATGATTTGTTCATCCTTGTAAGCGCCACAGATCCTGACCAACAGTAGCTACTCATTAAATATCTACACGTTAGCATGTTTCAATGCGCATCAACATTAGGAAGAGAAGAGGGTGTCTAGGGGGCAAAAAGGAGAAACATCTGTGACAAAAATAAATGCTAAAAAAATTAGAAAGAGAAACTCAATGCCAACTTCTTCTGTCGTTGCTTAGATTCAGGTCAAAAAGTCCTTAGTGATTATAGGGCATGTATCCATAACCCTATGTGAACGTAAATCCCTAGCCAGACTGCAACAGGACATGAGATTGTTTCTTTGACAATGAAGAAAATGTTTCACTGATACAGTCGGAAACTGTTAGCCTGACCCTATTCCCAGTAGTTCTAGGGCAGTTACATGGCCGATCAATGCCAGAATTCCCTTGGTGCGTTTTCTTTTCAAATGGTGCAAACTTACAGTGTTTACATGGACGGGGAGTGTAGCATCCTAACCCACAGAGCTCTCGGGAGACTCGGTTTAGCCACTTCATGTAAATTTCATAGATTTAGACTCTCCTGGATGATTATATCGTTCAGCTCAGCATTCTAATATATTTCCACAAAAATAAGAGGTTAAAAAAAATTAGGAAAGAGGTAAATACAGAACAGAGAAATAGTTTAAACTATAGAAACACACTACTGGAACCATGGAGATAGTTTACATTTTATCAGGCTTTAAAACAATTTCACACTATGTGTTGATGTTTACTAGTGCAGAATACTTTTCAAATGTATAAGCACATTTTGCATTGCTTCAACATGTCAACATGAAGTCGAGTTCTGGTTCCTTGGCACGACTGAGACGTCAACTCATCAACGATCAGATTGATTAGTTACTATTGCCAGAGTTTGGAAAACTGCAGTAAGGAGCTGTTTGACCTGTTGAAACAGAGAGGGTTAATAAGAACAAGACACAGGCTGGAAAGAGCCCATGGTGAAGACAGAGAGAGAGGCTGGGTAGATAGAGACATGTTCTCCAGTCGATCTTCTAATAAATGATTAATGAAGGTGGAAAAGTGTCAATTAACAAGTTTGTTTTGTTTTGTTTGTTTCTGAGTGTATGTCTATATTCAATTTTCATTGTTGTTTTTGTTTTTAAAGAATGGGGAATAACCCCCGGCTGGTGTGGTTCAGTGGTTGAGCGTCGACCCAGGCACCAAGAGGTCGTCGGTTCGATTCCCAGTCAGGGCACATGCCCAGGTTGTGGGTCTGATCCCCAGTGGGGGGCATGCAGGAGGCCGCCAATCATTGCTCTTGCTCATCGATGTTTCTATCTCTCTCTCCTTCTCCCTTCCTCTCTCTCTCTAATATCAATAAAGGAAAAAAAATTTAAAGAATGGGGAATAAGCAAAAATGAAGTTTCTTGATCCGTGACCTTGGGACAAATCATGTACATCATGGTGCCATCTGTTCGGAGGGCTGGGGATTGGCCCTGAAAGTCCTTATTTTAAGGTCACCTGTCAGGACTGCCTCTTGGTTGTCTTAAGAGTGATGGTCTGGGTCCATTTCGGTGTGGTTTGCATAAACCCAGGGACTTTTCTTTTGGAGGGGACAGTGTGTATTTTCTTCTAAAGAGCCTGATGTACACCCAGGGGCCTGGCCAACAAGCATGGCACGGCTTGTCACTTGGTGGAGGCCGCGTCACTTGTACCTGCTGGAGAAATGCTTGTTATAAATAGTCACGGAATCAAATTACTCATCGAGGGGGAAAGGATGAACACCTTTTACTCAAGATGTTTGGGGTGAGCTTTAGAATGTGCAGAGGCACCTCAGGCCCAAGGATTCGCCGTGTGCACCCACTGAAGTTTAGGTCTGAGACGTTATCGCCAGTCAGCTAATGCCTGCCCAGGCACGAGGGAGTCTGGAAGGGACCCTGCTGGTCGACTACAGAGCAAAGGGTCACCAGCTACACAGTGTGAGTCTTGGGTAAAGGCTGGAGAAGGCAGTCAGCTTTGAGGACCTGGGGAAATATAAGGGAGTCCCACAATGGCCCGGGGTGTCCAAGCTCAAGTTGCTTGTGAGTTAGCATGCAATGGAGTGGAGGAGAAAGCTGAGCTCGGCTCCTGTACCCCGGCCAAGTCAGCAGGAAGGCGAGGAGAATGGGGGGAGAACGCGGCAGCTGAGTTCGAGTCCCCGGGTGCTGAGGATTGGTGGCTTCTCGGCCCCGTAGGAACTGTTAGATGTGACTTCCCTCAGAATCAAAGCTACCTTCCTCTTTTACTGACAAGGCCGCACTGTTACAGGTGAGAAATGAGCAGATAATACACCCGACTGTGAGAGGGAGTCCGTTCTAGGGCTAAGCCCTCACGCTGCGTTTCTGGAGAGAGGGCAATGGGTACTGATGGACGCTCTTTACGTTGCTTTCAACTCTGCACCTGGGCCCTGCCCCACAGCACCCTGGCTTCATTTGCACGTGTGGCCCTTTGGCTAACGGGGACATCTTTTAAAGAGGCATCCTCTTCCAAGGAATTTAAATAAGGACACGTTTCCAGGAAGGAAAGTAGAAAACCCGGAGCTTGGCGTGAGGGCAGAGAAATAAAAAGCCCCTTCCTTGCCTTTGCAATCGATAGTGGCGTTACATTTCCATAAGACATTTCTACCAAGAAGGGTTGCGGATGGACAGGAGGACAGAGCCAGACATGACGACAGTTAAAGGGGCCCAGAGTTAGGACGGACGTGTGGGCAATGAGAGGCCCAGAGACTCCCACCGCTGGCACAGAATCACAGATGACAGTCGGGAGACTCGAGCAGAGGCTGGAGAAGAGTCACCCCGCTGTCCACTACGACACCCGTTCCCAAGGCTCCTGTCCACGTTCAGTGGGAGGCTCCAGGGTGCAACTGGGGACTAGTGAGCCCTGCTGATTAAGACAGATTCGTCCCTCAGGACGAGCAAATGAACTTTCTCAGGGTACTGAGGTTTCTAGATTTCTTTTTAAATTTTATTTTCTCTTCGGTGCTGGACAGCTCCTCTCCGGGGCAGGGAGGTCTGGTACCGTCCCAAGGGCCTGGAGATCCAGGCAAAGGCTCCGCGTGGGCTGCACCTTGCTGTCAGGGTCACGCTTTTGTGTTTTTCTAAAGACTCGAGTTGCCAAGTAAGAATAATAGCTATTAATCCCTTTTCCCTTCTGCGTTCCTGCAAACTATTTCCGAAGAATCCCGGGGCAGAGGCCATGGGATTGTGCTTCACAGTGGCCCAGGCCCGTCCGCTGTGGTATTTTGAATTTGCTTTTTTTTTTTAATCCTCACCCGAGGACATTTTTGCATCTATCGTCAGATAGAGCAGGAGGGAGAGAGGGAGGAAGAGAGAGAGAAACATCGATGTGAGAGAGACACATCGACTGGCTGCCACCCACACGACCCCAACCGGGGCCGGGGACAAACTGCAACCGAGGTACGTGCCCTTAGCGGGAACCGAACCCAGGACTCTCTGGTCCACGGGCGGTTGCTCTAACCTCTGAGCCAAACCGTCCGGGGCTGAATTTGCTTTTAAATATGAAGGAGAAAACGTTGCACCAGGACAGAGGTTAAGAGGTGCAGATGCTCTGGTGTTCTTGAATTGAATGCAGCGAGTCTCTGAAAAGTTTGCATGAAACATCAACAAATGCTTTCGGATGACCTTTCTCAGCACAACATTTAATTTTTGGCCAATTAGCTTTGAGAGAAAAGCCTCCAGGATTGCTCCAATCAGGCCCTGGATAGCAGCTTCTCGCGGAGTCGCCTCCCAGCCGTGGATGGGAGGACTTGGGAGTGGTTCCGGCCACCTGTTTCCCCTGTGCGGCAGGGTTTTCTCCGCGGGCCACCTTGTCTGTCTGATGACTATTTATAATCTGGTGCTGGGAGCATATCCCTAACAGCCAATCCAGACACATATTGTTATCGTCGTCATCGGCTAAATTAATATGAATAAAGGAAAGAGAGCACAGGTAATCAGACATGTGAGCACGGTCACCTGGGAAGCTGCACCAGGAAGCCACAGCCTCACAGAGCACTGTCCCTCCAAGGGGACTGACACCCCTCCCTTCCCCATCGGTGCTGGATTGTTGGGGGGAGAAGGGGAGCGAGGCACATGCTCAGTGAAGTCGGGGTGGTGCAGGGGAGGCGCTGGCCTGTCAGTCTAGCCGAGGAACAGCGGAGTGGCTAGGGGTGGACCCCATTAGAGGTGCACAGAAAATCCTGAGAAGTGAACTGGGTAGTTTGAAGAAGCTCCTGGTTAACATCCCCAGACAGAGTTCCCTGGCTCTTGTTTGTTCTCTCTCTCCGGCTCAGTGACCTCACCCACCTGAGCATTTACCTGATCTCTCCCCGCAGCCGTGTGGCCCAAGCAGCCTCGTGGCCACGCAGAGCCCACGCGAAGGACTGCAGCTGGGACACACGCTAAGCCCGCCGGATGCTGCGTGGGACTGGACTTCACTGTGCAACAGAAACTATGCTCAGTGGCCTTATTCTGGCCCCACTGAAGACAAGGTTGGACTCTTCCATAGCGAGAGGGACAGAGATGGGACCTTGGAGGGGAACCCCCTTAATTTACATCATCAATAAAACTTTCCTCAAAACCTCATCCTCCCAGGGGGGCCTCAGGAAGTTCTTTTCCTCGTGGCACCCCCAAGAACTCCACTTCTAACGATAACACGGAGTAGGGTTGGGAACAGCCACTGATCTTGCTAATTTCTCTCTGAACTTCGTAGGGTCTTCAGAGACTGCAGGTAAAAGCATTTTCTAATTTAAAAGGTCAGCTGCCATTAGGGGACCTGATTTCTCTGCCATGGGGACGCAGGATATAGCCACAAGGCACACTACCGATGACTGTCTGGGGGGGGCAGGGCCTGTTTGTTGTGCCTTGTTGACGGCTGCTGAAATCACTTCCTAGCTTTCGTCCTTTACCAAGTCAGCTGTGTGCCCTCCTTGGAGGTCAAGCCCTGGTGTCCTCTGTAAGTCTTACAAAGAAAGAATCGTTCAGATGGGCAGCTGGAAGCATGAGGATTTTTCTGTGGAAGTTGGAGGAGTTTTGGAAGTTAAGCGCTTTGGCTGGGGACTGGGAGAGAAGTTGGAGCTGGCCTCTGAGGGTGTGCTGTAGACGAGGGGTCCGGTGCACGGGAAGAGCTTCCACAAAGTCAGGGCTGGGAGTCGGGGATAGTGGGACAGACAGGAAGGAGGACAGGGCAATGCACACACGACCTGGGTTTCATTTTTGCTCTAAGTCTGATTTCTGTTGTTTCATTTTATGACAGACTCTCTGGGACTAGCCATACGATGCTCTGTGTTCTCTTTTCAGTTTGATCCTCCCGTAAATGCCAATAGGGCAGTTGATTACAACACGAGATCTCTAAAAATTTTAATACAGAAGCTTTCCTAATTCAAAGTGTTATTGGCATTGGGGTTCTTGGGCTCCCCAAGATGGAAATTGAGAGGAAACACCGTTGAAATTTCCAGACAGATTTTATTCAGTTGGTGCTCGAGCACAAGGGAGGCAGCGTGGAGGAGAAGACGTCTTCTGAGCTGGCTGCACCCACAAACGTGGCAGAGGGGCTTGTGTGACAAGGGGGGCTTTTAGAAGAAATGCGAATTTGCAGAATGTTCCACTTCAGGGTCAGGTGACTTCCTCCTTCAGTCAAGTTTCTTGGCAAGAGGGTGGTGTTGCTCATTACCTCCCCCCAGGAAGGTCAACGGTGCATGAGGAACTGTGGTCTCACTACCTGCTGGGGAGAATGTGACCTGCTGCTTCTGCACCCCTAGAAGGGAGAGGAGGGGTGCTGACATTCTTGAGGTCAGCTTATCTGGCTTTTCTCCTGACAACCTGCTCTTAACTTGGCTTCTGGCCACTCAGTATTTTCTATTCCCCCGGCCCAAGTCCCTACACTGACTCCCAAAGACCTGCTGTCCGGCCATGAGCAAATAGGAGTCCCATTAGTAGGTTTATTCCAATAGTAACTCCATGCAATAAGCCTCTTTATAGAAACACGCTAAGGTCACTTTCCAGGCGTAGAATAACCATTTGCCGTTGATGCTGACGGCACCCCTGGAGTGGGCTCAGATGAGGCAGCTTCAAGGACCCGAAAGTTAGCTTCCACAACAGAGAAAGCTTGGACCTTCGTTGCACAGGTGGTGAGAGGGGCGTAGTAAAAATAAAGTAAATGTATAACTAAAGAGAGAGACACTCAACAAATATATGTTTGCTGACCAGGTGGGATACATGGAGGAGAAATAGAGGAATCCACCTTGCAAAATGCAGTCCAGGTGTAGATACAATGTGTCCCTAAGAGCTCCCTGCTGCAGACATTTTGGGGTCTGCTTCTTTCACATCTGTCTCTTGTTTTCCAGCCATATTTATGGCCAGTGGTAATCCTTTTTTCTAACCCTCTTAGTCTATTCATATTCTCAACGAAACTCAGGCTTTTATCATCTCAGAGTGAATTTCCTGATTCACATTTACTTGCCAATCTAAAGTACCCTCCCTCCTTCCCACTTGTCAGGTTCCATGCACACCCAGGACGCGGAGACTATAATATTCCCTCACTATGTTCTCTAGCTACCACCGCGTCTCACTATAATGGGGGCTTTTCTCTCCTTTGGGCTCTACTTTTTACAGCTTACTTTGTGGATTAGACCTAGAAAATCTAGGTTAGAATTATGCACACTGTCTACTTTTTTTAAAAAGACACTGATTGGTGATTCAAAGATGCATCTGATCAAACTAAAACAAATTATGAAAAAGAAGTTTGGCAATATTGCTATAATTTTGTAAGGGGAATTTCATTGGTATAGCAATTGCAGCAATAGTGGGCTGAGATATGATTAATTATAATTAATGGGCATTAAGAAGACAATATTGAAAATATAAAATATTGTAAGTTATAAAATAAAAGTATGGAAAATTATTGCATCTAATTAACCTATCAAATATTCTATTGGAACATCTCATGTCCACATAATCTAATTACTGATGTTCACACGTAATATGTGTTAGAAATTTGTCCCATAAACGACATACCTAGTTCGGTTCAACAAATGGTGATGAAGCATCCGGAAAAAAAAAAATCTCCAAATACATTTTCTGAATGTTTAAGAAACAAAGATAGTTTACACCATGTATAACACTCTCTCTCTCTCTAATGATCAACCCTTTTCAGTTTGTACCCTTTTCCCCCCTTCCTTGGGCATTGAGTCTTTGTAAGAGAGAGAGGAGACTATGAAAAAAATCAAGGCGAGAGAGTTTAGAAATGCTATTTATTCCTTTGACTTCCGATCACTTGGTTTGCCCATCTCTTCTGTGTTTATTCTCTTTTTCAAGACTTTCCTCTCAACGCTAATGAGTTCTGTGCCTCGCCGCTGGGTCGTTTGCAATAGAAGCCATCTGGTACGGTGCCATTTATTATCAATGAAATTCTTCGTCTAGTCTTCTCCATAGGCAGCTGATGGCAGAAGATAAGCTGCTCCTAGGACAAATGAAAAATCACGGAATTGCTCTATTTGCGGCACCCACATTCTCTCTCCCTTGCAAGTGCCATCCAGGATCCAACAGTTAATAATTACTCACGGAGAACAAGTTCATTTCTCATCACTGCAGAAACCCAGTCTTAGGATGAATAACAAGCTTCTTTGTTCCAATGACATGGCCATTTAACCTACTTAGGTGTGAGGTGGGTTTACATTTCTAGAAAGTTTTAAAAAATTATGTTTCACTCCCGTGTGCTCTCGGAAGTGACATGACTGTGTGGGAAGCACCCCTGACGTTGTTGGACTCATTGAGGTTTTAAACAAAATTTGTATAAAGAAGGATTACATAGTTTTGGTTATAAATCAGATGTCCTTAATTTATTCGCTCTTAATTTGCCTTAAAAAATAAATATAAATCTGATATAAGCTTTAATAGAGTAACTATCCAAATCAAAAAAGTCAAATTACACCACCTGGCCTATAACGAAAGGTTTTCTCCTCCTGTCCTTTTCCTTCCCAACCTCAATTCCTGCTCTCAACGGGCAGTATTTTCTAGGTTTTTCTAACTATTTTCTTGGCTATGCTTCTCCATGTCTATATAACCCTTAGAGAGTTCGTTTCTCCATTTTTGATGTGTTTTATTGTCTTAGGGAAGTTAATGTTTTAACTCTTTCGTGCACATACTCATCTGCAACATAAGCACACACACGCACACACACACACACACGCGCGCACACACACACACGCACACACACGCGCGCACACACACACACGCACACACACGCGCGCACACACACACATGCACACACGCACACACACACGCACACACACACACGCACGCACACGTGCTGAATTCCTGATCAGTTTTCCTAGTGGTCTAGATCCCTTCCATTTTGCTGATCTTATTATTAGAGTTTCTCAAAGTTCATCGTATCATGTCTCTCATCCAGCAATTTGAATAATTATATTTATTTAAAATCAGAGATTTCTTTAGATCCCCACTTGGTAGAGTATAAGTCATATCTAGATAAATGTTATCTAATGGAATTTTTGTGGTAATTCTTATAAAAATAAACTATTAAATACCAAGTATTTTTTTCTCATTTATTCACTCACTAAGTTAAAAAAATGTTAGTACTGTTTTACACACTAAACTGAATGTTGAGTTTTGAATTAAAAAAAATAGAGATAATAAAGACAGATGATAGATAGATGATAGATAGATAGATAGATAGATAGATAGATCATAGATGATAGATAAGATAGGTAGTTGATAAATATAAACATTTCTATAAAAAACTAATGTGAATGCTTCAGGTATTTAGTAGGGTCAAACTATTATCTTGAACATATTGTTTTTCAGGGAAGAACATTATATTATCTAGGTCTTTATTATGACCACAAATCCAGCTTGCACTGATAAAATGTGCATCCAACGTAGCCAAAACTCAAGTATCCACTGATACAGGAGGTCAGAGAGGTAGATTTTATCTTTCTAAACATGATTCCAAACTTGGCTAGAGAGAATAAAGTAAATTCTAAAATAAAACGTGTTTATTATTGCTTTCTAAACTTGTTATCATTTATTTTTACTGAAAAGCCCAAGAGGAATAGCGTATGGTTATTTCAATAGACTATTGCTATTCCAGCGAAATATTGCAAATAAAAAAGAGGCCCCTTAGTAGAATGAAAAATGACACCCACAGTCGACGAGACACAGAGAAAGCGATGGGGTGGCGATGTTGACGGAGGTGACGTCAGGGTGCCAGACAACAGCAGCACAGGGAGCGTGCTGATGCCGGTGACTACAGAACCCATCGAGCAAATTCACTGAGACCACTGGGCAAAAATGTGTGCGGGTAAATTCCTTGCTTCAATACTTAGGGGACACATTCCAAAGTCGGATTAAGAGAAACAAGTAGAACTGTACATTTAAAAAAAAATGTTAGCTTCTCTTCTGTTCGGCCATCATTTTTCTTTCTTGCACAGGAATGCTACTGAAAGATAATGATACTCTAGACCCTATTTTGTAGCACAGAGAATGAGCGTATGTCATCCCCAATGCTTTATAGCGTGTGTCAGATGAAGGTATTGTTGGATGGACTTACTTTACGTTTCTCGTGGAACATATTTTTAGATTAAATACAAATTGCTGTTAGCATAAAACCGTCTCCAAGAGTCCAGGAAATATGGTTTTTTATTTTTTATTTTTTTGGATCTGCAAAGCAAAGTCCAGTGTCCATGTGGGTGCAGCACAGTGTCTCTGGGGACAGGTGTCCAGTCTCCTTCTGTCCTTCACAGGTCACCTTGGACTGACGTGCTTAGGAAGGAATGTGAGGCCTTGAAAGTTCCCTCAAGAGCTGGGAAAGAGTATGACATCTGAAATGGATGACAAGCTTCATTGTCATATTGTGAAAAATCTCAAGTGGCTTAGGTACCTGAAAAAAATTTTAAGACAAAATTATGTCTATATTTATAATTTTTAAAAACTGTGAGCCAAGTCAGTCAGTAGACTTTGTTTTTATGCTTGTTGGCACCAATAATCAGCTGCATAAATGCAAGCACTATTGTTTTAATATGTTTTTATTGGTGTTTTTAGAGAAAGAGGAAGGGAGAGATAGAAACATCAATGTGAGAGAGACACATTGATCGGGTGCCTCCTGCACGCCCCCCACTGGGGATGGAGCCCACAACCCCGGCATGTGCCCTGACCGGGAAGGGAACCCAGACCTCTCAGTCCATGGGACGATGCTCAACCCACTGAGCCACACCGGCCGGGCAGGCACTGTTTTTCAGGAGGACCACCACTACGACTTGCATCCACAGAATCTCCATGTTGAGAATGGTATGTGTACCCTGGAGCCAGACCACTAATCTGTCCAGACCAGCTGCTCTCCCTCTTGGTTATTATTTTACATCATGGTCCTCACCAGACTTCATGGTCTATTGATTTCATATTTTTGTCCCTCCCCTTGTAAACAAGTCAGGTTCCTGGCAGGAAACAGATGACATATTCCACATGGGCCATTCGAGATGCTCAGTGAGTTCCCGAAGGCAGGAGCGGGCTGTAGGAACACCGAAAGTGCAAAGGTGTACCCTGGACGACTGACAGCTCCGGAGCGCTACCCCGGGCTCTGCAGGCAAAGGCAGGGGGTACTTACTGGAGACAGTGAGAGAGGGGGAGGCAGGGGGTGAGGGGAAGAAGCAGAGAGAAAATACATGTCAGAATGAGTACTACCATTCACAACTCTTGATTTGCCAAAGCGAGGCAGAAGGGAGAAATCCAGGAAGCCCCCAGGTCGGCGGGCATCCTGCAGCCTGGGAAACATTCTCGGCCCCGGGTCTCACCACATCTGCTCTGTCGGCCTTCAAGGTGGCCCCTCCCCCTCGGCTCCACTACCAACTGGCCAAAGCTTCTCCTATGTCCCAGCTAAGATACGTACAAGTGGTAACGTGATTCGTCTTTTTTGTGATAAGGCAGAGCTCCCGAAGATCGCCTGCTGCTGAACCACAGTCCGGTGGTGGCTGTTGAGTGGTCTCTGCAGAGCCGGCCAGGGCTGGAGGGGCCCATGCCCTGCAGAAGCACCTGGGGGCGAGGACAGCCAGCGACAGCCATTGTGCAGAAACCATTTAAATGTTTAGAAATAAGTGTGTGAACTGTGAAAGGAGAGGTACATCCGAGAGAAGCTTTTGTCAGGGACAGAATGAAGAGAAGAAATGAAAAGCGGCCAAGGACGAAGGGGACACCTACTCCTTTCCCTTGAGGAGGACAGCTGCCAGTCTTAGCAAAGAAGCGCAAAGTTAGGATTTCCGGTTGTGTCAGAAAATTGGAAGGCTGTCTAAATATCCAGCTCAAAAGATCCCTGTAAGTTAGGAAATAAGTGACAAAGGAAAGCTGTATTTTTTAACATGTGTTGAACTCAAAGAAGTTTTTTTTTAAGACCTAATAAAAAAGATGATGAGGAATACAGATAATCCATAATGAGCAGACTGAATCTCAAATCTCCCTCGGTCCCTATTTTAAAATGAAAATATAGGTGTGATAAAGCTTTAGAAATACAATATGCCTTTATAACCGTGGGCAGGGAAAGCCTTTGTAAACAAGTCCCCCAAAGCACGAACCATGAAAAATAAAGGATGGACACTTGGAGTCCATTAAAATTAATAATCTCTCTTCATTAAAAATATTGTACAAGTAAAAGAGGGAAAGAAGTAAACCACAAAGTGGACAAAGTGTTCCCAACACATAAAATCGACAGAAGGCTCGTTTCGGGAAGGTAAACGTATCTCCCGATATTCTAGAAGAAAATGTCTGACAGTCTCGGAGGAGAAATTGGCAAGAGACTCGACCAGACGACTCACACAGAAAACACTAAAAGGGCCAGCACACATACACAGAGTCACTCAGCTTCATTCGTAAACAGAGAATGCAAACTAAAATTTAAAAAATATGCAGAGTTGCCATTACAGACCTTTCATAATATCTCAAATGAAAGACAAACTGTACTGGGTCCTGGTCATCATGTGAAGCAACGAACAGCACTACTGGGGGAAACATTAATTAAAAAGCTACTCCATATTCTAAAGGTAAATATATGTATACCGCGTGTGCCAGAAACGTCACCCGTAAGCTTGCACTGCAAGGCACATGCCAGTGATGTTCGCAGCAGCGTCATCCAGATCGAAGGACTGAGACCAATCAATTCCCCTCCACAGGAGATTCAATAAGCAAGTGTTTATAAAAACATACCATTGAAAACTATCTTTTATTCTAAATTGTTAATCAATACACGCTTTTCCTGTGCACATTATTTACAGCTCTTTAACAACCCCTTTATTACCAGTACCAATGCATTGATCTCCAATCATTCCAAGTCTTTCAAAGTTTGAACTTTCTCCTAAAGACTCCGTCCGTCCCTTGCAGATCGTTCCCGAGTGGCCACGTTCCCCTCCGTGGTCATGCGTCCCGTGCCTTGCAGGTAGCATAGAGGTAAAGCTCCATCCATCCGCATGCCTTACACCCCCTGTCGCGACCCTGTTCTAGTTTCCAAGTCACTCTTACACCTTGCACTGATAAGAATGCAAATAACTGCTGCTCCACAGATGGCCACTTCCCGATCCCTGAGGTGACGCAGGTGGAAGGGCTGAGATCCGAGGACGGTCAGAGGAGGTTACGGGCTGGCGTGGCCAGTGCCCGGCGCAAGGGGGCTCTGCAGACGTCGGTGCACCCCAAAGCCGTCCTGACGCGGCTGCTGCCGCCCTAGAACAATCTGTCCTGCTTAGTATTCAAGAAAACCGGGGAGACACTGCAATCTTGTTAGCCAGGATAACTCCTTATCTCCCAAATCCAATTATTTCCAAAAGAAATGTAGGAGGTGAGGCTTCCATTCCATTTTTCAGCTTTTGTTTACATGGGGGTTTTTGCATCCTGTTCCGCTAAACAGCCTTGGACTGACAAGTCACAGCTTGGGAGCAGCGCTCTTCTCCCTTGCACACTTTATTTACAAGGTGATTTGCATGCGATTTACATAAATATGCATAATTACATTCCTTTGAGGGTCCAGAAATGGATTTCTTTAATCAGGAAGCAGCTCACAGGATCTCTCTAATCGTGGTACCATGTCAACTTGTACCCTCTGTGAAATCACTTTTGAAAAGAAAAACACATAATTCTGGTGATTTTAAGCGATGAGCTAAACTGTAACCATCTTCACGCTGGGGCCGGGGGCGCTCCAGGAAGACCGTACAAGGGCACTGCTCTGCTCGGCAAAGCCTGCCTTCTCTCTCTCACTGTGCTGAGGAAATGGCCATTTGGCTCTCCTGGGCCTCGCCCATAGAGTTCCACCCTGGGCCGGCCACACTCCGGGAGAACAGCATCGGTGACTCAGCACTGAGTTGAGCCAGCCCTGTGGCTTGCATGGTGCTTTGACTCAGCAAGAGGGACCCTGCCCTGAGCTTTTTTTTTTTTTTATTTTCCCTTAATTGATTTTAGAGAGAGAGGAAGGGAGAGGGAGAGAGAGATGGAAACATCGATGAGAGAGAACATCGATTGGCTGCCTCCTGCATGCCCCCCACTGGGGATTGGGCTCACAACCTGGGCATGTGCCCTGACCGGGAATCAAACTGGTGACCTCTTGGTGCATGGGTCGATGCTCAACCACTGAGCCACATCGGCCGGACTGCCCTGAGCTTTGAGTCTTAGGTGTCCCCGCTCATCATAAACATTCCAAAAATAAGTTCGCCAAACAACACATGCTATCTTCACTGGGCCCAGCCCTGGCATTCTGTCTTCTAACCAGCATGCCACAGTCACAGAGAAGGCTCCTCGGGCTCACTGCCTCAGATCTTGGAAATACACGGTGACGAACATGTGGACTCAAAGACTGTGCACAGGACGCTCCGAGCAGCACGGGGTTAATGAGCCCCAGACCGAGAGCTACAGAGTCCCCCTTCCCTCAGATAAATATGTAAATGCAGGGACACTCAACAAATGCAACGCTGTTCATCGGTACAGATAAGGACATTCGACGCTATTGAGGAATCGTACAAACACGATCACGAATTAAATGCAGCAGACACAAAAGAGTACACATCGGTGGTTCCATGTATGTAAATGCAAATCGCTAGCAAACCACAGTGTTGGAGTCACAGTACCAGTGAACCCAGGGGTGGGGGTGGCGGCTGATGAGACACAGGTGAACGCTCGGGGTGAGGGGCTGCTGCTAACGCTTCCCTTCGTTTTGTGCGGGTGTTAGTTACATGGGTACGTCCACTCTCTAACAGTGTGTCAAGCCTTAAACGTCACTGTGTAGCTATTATACTTCAATACGACGTTTTTCAAAAGGAACTGAAAGTTGATATAAACAAACGAAACATACCTGTGTGTGTGTGTGTGTGTGTGTGTGTGTGTCTGAGTGTGCGCAGTAGCAGTTTAAAGAAAAACATCCAGCAAGCTAGGTGTATTACAATCCCGTTTGTATTATACTAACATTAAACAAAAAGGCTTAAGACAAAGACGTGGTTACTGGATAAGAGCACTAAGAATCTAAAAAGTGAAATTAAATACATAACAACATGCAAGTAGCAAATTGAACGGACAAGTTTACCGTCATATCGGAAGTTCTCAACACGTCTAAATTACTGAAAGTTCCAGGTGATTAAACTTTAGTTAAAAGACGGTTACTTCGCATAATGCTATTAATGAGTGTTGATTTATTACAGTAACATAGATAGAACCCTGCACCCATGTGACGTTTACAGAATTTGACTTCTCACTGGGAAATGTGGTCAGAGGCCAACGAAGTGAACGATGTGATATTCATTACTCTGTAAACCAATTAAATTAGAAGTTTGTTAAAGAAGGGATGAATAGAAAATATCCTGAGGATGGAGAGGAAACATGAGCACAAGCTATCATAATGCACAGACAAAAGAGGAAGTGACAATGTAAAATGTAGTGCTAAAATTGAAATAGGAAGCCGTTCTTGATCCAGAGTAATGAAAGCAGAAGAGCCCAGTACTTGGGGAACCCCGTGAGAGCGATGCCCAGGGCAGGCACGAGCAGCGAGCAGGACCGAGGAGATGCGGGCGAGGTTGGCATACATTTCAGAAGGTTACAAAATAAGAATGTACTTCAAAATAGCTGGTGAGAGGAAAAGATGGCATTGGTTAATTAAAAAAACGAATTAGTCAGAAAATAAAAAACTAAATTACAAGCTGCTTTAAAACACAGATTGATAAAACACACAGACCTCTACCCAGGTTGAAGGAGATGAAGAATTGAGACGAGGTGGGGGGGGTGGCTAAAAATAGCCACAAAGAAATAAAAGTGGGAAGTCCATCAGGTAGTAATTTTTTTTCAATAAAAAATTATAAGCCAATAGCCCTTGCCGGTTTGGCTAAGTGGTTAGAGCATCAGCCCTTGGACTAACGAGTCGTGGGTTCGATTCCGGTCAAGGGCATGTACCTGGGTTGCGGTTCATCCATGGCCCTGGTTGGGGTCATGCGGGAGGCAACCAGTCGATGTGTCTCTCTCATGTCGATGTTTCTCTCTCTTTCTCTCTCTCTCTCTCTCTCTCTCTCTCTCTCTCTCCGCCCCCATTATATAGATGGAGAAATATCTTCCAATGATGATTTAGAAAAAAAAATTTGAAGCCAATACATTTGACAGCCTTGTCCGAATGGAGGATTTCTATAATAAATACAACATCCTAGAAGCTGGAAACTATTAAAACTCTGAACCAGGAGCTCGAAATCCTCCCATGAAGAAAACGCTGGGACCAAATGTTTCCGCGCTGAGTCCCACGAACTTGGAAGGAACCGAGTCCTGTGCTATTGACACCCTCCTCCAGGACAATAAGAGATGACAGTTCAGTCTAGGACACTCAAAGCTCAATATGAAACCTCACAAGGTGACCTAGAGAAAGGAAAGTTCCCAGCTGACTACTATCGACAGCCATGGATCTCTCGAAGTTCACACACAACACTAACGACAGTCACACTGACACGTGTGATCGTATTGAGACTGACGTCACCATTCTAAGTGATCTATACGCCATGGGATAGGTAGGTTCTCGCTTTAAATACTTTTTCTTTATATTGATTGTATAGAGAGAGGAAGGGAGAGGGAGAGAAAGATAGAAACATCGATGAGAGAGAACATTGATAAGAGAGAACATCGATGAGAGAGAACATCGATTGGCCACCTCCTGCACGCCCCCCACTGGGGATCAGGCCCACAACCTGGGCATGTGCCCTGACCGGGAATCAAACCGGCGACCTGTTGGTGCATGGGTCGACGCTCAACCAGCAGCCACACCGGCTGGGCAGGGCCTTGTTTTCGAGGTCAGATGTCTGAGGACCAGGGTAGGGACAAGTCCTGCTGAGACCGCAGAGGACAGAACAGGGACAGGAGTCTCCCTGCAGTCAGTCCCAGGTTATTACCTGTTTCCCGCCTTTCTAAGCAATTTACAGTAATAGATTTCACAAATCAGACAGAAATTCTGATAGAGAGGAAACATTAGCCACAGTTTACCCAAAATAATGGATGGTATATTAAAAAAAATCATTCCATTTTTCACCACGCTAATTTATACTTGCTTGTCGGTTTCTTTATTTTTTAACAGTGTTGCTGTCTTCATTGAGACGGAATGACTTTCGTATTAATACATCATATGTCTTTCATCTAAGATCTGAGTAGAGATTAATATACAAAATGGATCACACTAGAAAGCCGAACTCAATGATGATAAGAAGAAAAGGAGTTGCTCATGGACACGCCACACCCCAGGGTGGTCTCTGTGTCTTTGAGCTCGCCACAACCGTAAGTAAGAATTTGTGAACATAACTTCAACAGTAAAGTCGGACACATCCAACATATTTTTCAGATCGTGTAATACATCTGTCAGATTGCCTTGTTGTTTGTTCAACTGTCTTCAGTTCTATGAAGCAACAGCTGTTAACAGGGAGAGGAGAGAGGGCTCATGTACGAACAGCCACCACGGCGACCAGCAGAGAGATTTGTTGTGCAGAAGGTGCATTTGTATCGATTTTATATTAAAACCACCATAGTGTGTGGTTCCATTCTTAATGGTCCTGTAAATTATACCTCGCTGTCAGGTCATTTTTAGGCGAGCACCTTGAAACAAATAGAAATAGTTTGAACCATTAAAACTAACATCATGTTTCTGGAAAATCGAATTACTCTTCAACATGATTGCAATGATGCAGTCCTTTATTTTTCATTTCTGGACTTTGCATCTCATAATGAATATTTCTGCACGTATGACTGGGGGTCACTACATTAAAACCCAGTGGACATGCCAAGCTGTGGTGAGGAGTCAAAGCGGTGAAAGTCTGATTGCATACATTTGAAAGGAAATACATTGTTTTTACCTCCAAGCAGCTGGGGCCATGGAGACAGAGCTATGTCACTTTGTATCCATGCACGTGAAGAACTAGTCAGCCCTTACAGCAGATCCCTGTCGCTCGTTTACGTGGGAATTTCGGTCAGTTTTGTTTCCGCAGCTGAAGCTCAAGTTTCAGCTACGATTCCTGAGCAAAACCGTCTCAAAGTTCTACCGTAGAATTTATTCTGTAGTTGATGTCAGTGATGGGCAGGTGACACATTCCTTAATCCTTCCCTAGCTAGGGAAATAACAAGTCTTCTGAAAGTGAAATAGAAAGAGTTGTAACTCTAGATGATGTCCCTGTGATATTCTACAAAAAGTAGGCTGAAGAAGCACTCGTCCATTGCTAGGTGACAGGCCCCACCACCCTCGCTCTGAAGGTCACCCTCAGCACGTGCACTGAATTCTACACTCTGACAGTACCTCTCATAAATACCCACAAAATGGATTTATGTTACCTGAAACTCTCTCATCACTGACCAGCGGCATATATAAAAACACGCATTCATGATGGATGTGTCCCAAATCCCCTTGGAGGGGAGAAAACTAAAAGAACAAAAACCGGACAGAAAACAGCCCATTCTCCTTAAGCACACATGCTCAGTAGAGCAAGAAGGCAAAGAGTCGGTTTGAAAGTTACTCACACCGATGCGAGTGAAAGGCACCTCAGATGTGAGAACTTATGGGACGTGCTACGAATTTCCATTTTCTGAGTCCCACACTGAGTGCTTTCTCTCTGTCTCCCACAGCCTACACCCTGAGTATGTGAGGACAGGGGAACATTCATCTGATTGCAGCAGTCTTTTTTGCTCCTCATAGTTGGAGAGAAACACCGTCTTTACTTAGCACCAACTAAATGCCAGGCACTACAGCCTTGAAGTTTAAAAGTCTAGTGAAAGGCCCGGCTGGTGTGGCTCTGTGGCATCAACCCAATACACCAAGACGTCGCTGGTTCGATTCCCGGTCATTCGATTCCCGGTCAGGGCACATGCCCAAGGGTGTGGGCCTGATCCTCAGTGGGGGGCATGCAGGAGGTGGCCAATCAGTGTTCTCTCTCATCAGTGTTTCTATCTCCCTCTCCCTTCCTCTCTCTCTAAAATCAATAAAGGAAAAACAATTTTTTTTAAATAAAAAATAAAAGTCTAGTGAAAGACAGACACTAAGAAGGTGATTACAATAAAGTGTGATGGTCACTTTGCCAGGCTCTGTTAAGGCTAGATTACAAAGGCAGCAAGAAGGACTGTTGTTTAGGCGTTGTGGGAGAAGGTTCTAGAAAGTGTGGAGAAAAAGAGGGTGAGCCAGATGGAGAGAACCACCGTGGTTCTCTTAGTGATGGAAACTTGAGTGTTGACTGGGCTGAGGGCCGCCCAGCCAGCTGGTGAAGGGCTCTGAGTGTTTCTGGAGAGACCTGTGTTTGCTGAGACAGGAAGCGTGCCCTCGCCAGCGCAGGTGGGCAACCCCGATCCGCTGAGAGCCCACCGCCGCAGAAGCACAGGAAGGACACAGATGTGTCTGTGCGTGAGCTGCGACTTCCCCTTGTCCCTCGCGGGGACGCCAGCACTCCGGGTTCTCCAGCCTACAGACGGGCCTGAGACGGGGCTTCCCACCATTGGCCCCCGTGGCTCCCAGCCTCCCTGGGCCTCAGGTCACACACAGCAGACCCTCACAACACATCTCTCTCTCTGTCTGTACATGTTTTGTTGGCTCTGTTTCTCTGGAGAACCCTGACCACCCATTGCCAAGGGAAAGCCACGCGTGGAGGGCTGCAGGAAAGAGAAGAATGTCAGGAACCAGTGGCTCAAGGAATGACAATATGGTTACAGGAACCGGCGAGGATGCAGGAGCCGGCCCTGTCTCACTGGCTCTCATGAGCCATGTTTGCAGCTGAGCCTGACTGAGGAAACCCATAAGCTGTTTAAATGTTTAAACAAGGGAGCACGGGTCGTGGACACTGCAGAAATTCCACTCTGACCAAGATTTGAAAAATGAACAAGAGGAGGCAGGGACAGTGATCACCAGCCATGGCTGTGGGGTGTTCCGGACTGAATGCACAGGAAGGAGGTCAGCTTCCCGACTGACGTGAGCCAGGTGAGAGGGAGCACCCGCCTGGTGACCTGCAGTGCATCTGAGACCCTCAGGAGCGCGTGCGGGGGAGGGCTGATGGGGACCCATGCTCCCTGCCATAGAAACAAACAACGGGGTGTGTTCGGAGAGGTTGTGCATAAGGAACTGCCTCCTGTGGTTATGGAGATGGCACCGTGAGCTGGAAGGCTGGAGACCAGGAGAGACTCTAGTGCAGGTGACATCCGACGCAGTCTGCTGGGGAACCCCTATCACTTGGGGAGGCTGGTCTTTTTGTTCAGTTCAGACTTTCAACTGATTGGGTGAGGCCCACACACCTCATGAAAGTCCATCAGTTTGCTCAAAGTTTACCAATTTAAACATTAATCTCATTCAAAGCCACCCTCCAAGCTGACATATAAAATCAACCATCACGAGTCCACACTTTGTAACGGGGCACGCATACACATCTCCTTAAAACACACTTAATGTCCAAATAGAGAGAGTAACAAAGCCATACTCTACCCAACATAGTACAACTAGACGGCATACACCTGCACACTCCTTCAGTGTTTTATAGGCATCTTGTATGCAAAATATATAACTGCTATTAAGTAGATCTTGTTGGTTCCTTTAGTCTCAAAGTCTAGGGTTCTGAAGAAGGAATTATCTCTCCTTATTGTTAGACATCTAACTCTAAGCCCATCCTCACATTTAAAACTCTCAGTTGATAAAGTGCTTCTTAGTTTCCTTTTACTTATTTATTCATGTTTTTAAAGTACGTTTTTATTGGTTTTTAGAGAGAAAAGAAGAGAGAGAGAAACATCGTGTGAGAGAGAAACATCGATCGGCCGCCTCCTGCACGCCCCCTGCTGGGGATTGAGCCCGCAACCCGGGCCTGTGCCCTGACCGGGAATCGAACCGGGACCTCTCCGTCCACGGGACAACGCTCCATCCACGGAGCCACACCGGCTGGGCCCAGATTCCTTTTATATAGCTCCATATCATGATATAATTTCCTGGTCTAGATTTTGTTTTAGAAGCAGCGGAGAGAAGATTCTCGTGTATGTTTGGAATGAGAGCTTCGGAGGCTCAGCATCCGTCTCCCCTCCAGAGATGCTGGATGGAAAGTGCAGTGGTCACACCCGACATGCGCAGCTGCACTTTCCCTGGTTCCCGCAGGTGATTTCTTGTCCGGGGCGTATTCCCAAGCACGAGCGTTCAGCACTGAACTGACTGACTTTTACAACAAGCCCTTTTTCTCTTGCAAACAGGTGAGAATAGTAACGAGCAGAAGCACCCCTTCAGCTCTGCCTTGGGGACGGAAACTGTGACTAATGTGACTCCCCCGAAGGGGCTGCCCGGGGCGTGCAAGACCATGACCTGAGCATCAGAACCACGGACGCTCCCCGGAGCTAAATAACCTGGAGTCTAGGCTTAGGTCAAGAAGGTACCATTTTTAAGCAGTGCTTTTAAATTTTTCAACGTTTTCTTTAAGTAGATATCTTGCCACGGGTCTGCAAACACCCCGAAGCTGACGTGGGACGAGAGATCAGGCGTGGAAACGGTGCACGTCCGGCTGCCCACGTCACACTCAGTCCTGTGGACCTGGGAAGCTCTCCTAACAGAATGCAGAACCTGGAGATATCACCGGACATAGGAACCAGGAATTTAAAATGTGTATGACTTCACCCTGGACGGTGTGGCTCAGTGGTTAGAGCGTGGGCCCGCAGACCAAACAGTCACGGGTTCGACTCTGGTCAAGGGCACATACCTCCGTTGCGTTGGTCCCTGGCCCTGGTTGGGTCGTGTGGGAGGCGGGCCCTCTGATGTCGATGTTTCTCTCTCTCTTCCTGTCTTTCTCTCTTTCCTTCCCACTCAATTTGAAGATGAATAGAAAAATATCCTTGGGTGAAGATTAAAAATAAAATATATATCATTTCTAAACTTGATAAACAACCCCTCATTGCTTCTGTGATTTGACCGCATCTCACATTAACGTATACTTTTCTAGAAGGTAAGTAAAAAATGATGGTAAAAAGGAAGGACAGGCCTTGAAATCTGCAGAACCAAGCGCAGAGCGAGCTTTGCCCTTGTTTATTTTATGTCGCTGCGGTGAGAGTGACTCTTTAATAAAAGTGATGCTTTGAGCTTTTTGCACAATTACACACTATTGTGATAAAGCTAGAACTTGATGGGCGGATGGATCTGCAGGGCTACAGTACACAATTAACGAAACCGTATTGATTCTCATTAAAACAAAGGGCACTGAAATGCCGGCAACAGTGGTGTCCTTCTCAAATCAAGAGCCTAAGTGTGAGAACATGAAAGGGATGGGAATACGATGGTTCTAGTCCCTGATGCAAAGGCCTGAAGACAGAAAGCAGTGCAGGGCTTCCGGGGGACCTCCAGGCGGGGAGACAGAGAGGCTGAGCCTCCGAAGCTCTCATTCCAAAAATACACGAGAATCTTCTCTCAGCTGCTTCTAAAACAAAATCTAGACCAAGAAATTATATCATGATATGGAGCTATATAAAAAGAAAATGGGCCCAGCAGTGTGGCTCGGTGGATGGAGGGTAGGTCCCACAGACTGAGAGGTCCTGGTTCCATTCCCCCTCAAGGCACATGCCCGGGTTGTGGGCTCGATCCCCAGTGGGGGGCGTGCAGGAGGCAGCTGATGGATGTATCTTTCTCACATGGATGTTTCTACTCTCTCTCTCTCTTCCTATCTAAAACTAAAATTAAAAAAATTCTAGTTTACTTTACAATTTTCCCAGAGCAAGTATTTCTGAACCTGCTTCTCTTCACATCTATCTGGAGATAATAATACAGATGCCATACCCCACATTAACCAGCTAAAGCATCCGTGTTGTGATTGACAGGGACTACCAACATTTAAGGAACTGGATACATCGATCTGGCAGGGCAACACTTCCCAGCACTGACATTGAGAAGAAGATATTAACAGTCCGAGAGAGAAGAAAGATCAAACCAATAAAAGGCTCGGGGAGCAGAATGCAGCCAACGTCTAACGGCACCTGGGAAGCAGGGAGGCCGCGGCCCTGCCTTCTGTGCAGACAGAGGTCCTCTCCCCTGGACACCAAACAGCCGTGTGGGGCAGAGCGCAGGATGTTTTCCCGTGTGGGGGCGCTCTAAAAATCCCCATCCCTGCTTCCTTGCCAGGGAGCTGCTTGAGGTGTGTCCCCCAAAGGAGGGACACACCGAGAAAGAGAACGCCACGCTATGCTTGGGAAATGGGAGACTCAGCGCCGGAGATAAACAAAGGGAATGTCCAGGAGAAGACGAAGGGGCGTAAGGGGGCCGCTGTGCACCAGGCAGAGGCCGCACTGGTCTGGTTGGGAGAGCTGAGTCCAGAGAAAGGATGAGAGTTGTCATCGCCACCACCTCTGTCCTTGGTCGATCTTTTAAACTTGATGAAACTGTTGAGGGTCTGCTCCACCCAAGCAGCGGAGCAAACCAGGCAGGGGTCCATGTCGCCACACAGGAAACAGGCCGTGTGACTTAGGATGACAGCGAGGAGAATGGGCAGGCAGAGAGGATGCAGGAGAAGACGGCTCTCAGGAGTAAGACCGCCACAGAAAACTCAGAATTCACAGCTTCCTGAAATGGATTAATTTTGGAAAATAACAGTGACAGGATAATAGGAGATGATGAAAGAGGTAGAAATATGTCCAAGAAACTCAAACAAATAAAAACAAAAAACAAATAGGCAGGTATACTTAACTTCAGTACACATTGGGAAAAAAAAAGGTAAATGTGACCCTCTGATGACATAATCATAATTTTTAGTACTATAAACACTGTTGCTTTTACCCCACTTGCCTGCACAAGTATAACAGCAGAATGAGGGGGGCGGGTCCAAACGCTGGCAATGTGAGGCGGCCAAGTCCGCATCCCCCGCTAGGTGTCAGGAGACAGAATCTAAAACGAATGACTCCAGGGGCAGAAATGCACCTGTATTCATTAGAGTGGTGGAGACTGAACAACTTAAAAAATAAAGAAGTCTGCTTTTGGAAAACGTGGCGTGGGGGTGGGGTGCAGCAGGGAACCTTGGGTTACAATCCACTTAGTTTGCATGTTAACTTGTTAAGCCGTTGCACATGTATTGCTTTGATAAAATGAAATTCAATTAAAACATTTACAATGCAGCTTTTAAGCCTCTTAGTTATTATCAGGCTGGCTTCTCCAGGAAATAATTGTTTCAGTAACCATCTATTTGAGGAACACCCACGTGCACTGACCCTTTGCACAGCAAAATGACCCACCCAAGGAGGGCCGGCATGCACCCCCCAAGTACCACACAAGTCCTATCCCACCACAGAAACTCAGACAGAAACACAGAGGACCAGGCAGTGTTGAAGACGCCTGTCGATAAAGAAATCCTTGTCTCTGCAAACAGGGGAATGGCTGCCTAGCAACCGTTCTGCGTGCAGCACGGGGCGGAGAGACCAGACCTCGCATCTCCATCTCGGTACCTGTAATGAAATCCAGGCCAACACAAATTAGAACTTATATCCCTGATTAGTTTGGAATTGTTTTGCTACTATCAAATCGAAGTTTCTCATGAATCAAAGTTATAGGAAAACAGATTTAAGTAGAAACAAGCACATCCAATTACCTGCAGTGTGTAAACATATTTTTTTTTCTAACTGGTTTAATCACTTACAGTAGTATGTGCAAGAAACAGTTCCGAATGATCAGCCGATAATGTGCAGGCGTGTGTGATCTGGAAGCTGGCGCTGAGTGAGCTCCATTACGTCTCATTGCATTATGTCTCACTGCATTATCCTCTCCACTCGAGTAAATGTACTGTTCTCCATTTGGACTTAGTCATGCTGTAGTGTGCCTGTCAGAAAATTCGCATTTCTGTGATCAAAATGAAAGATGGGTTTGAGATTTATTGGAAAAGTGGGTGTAGAAAATGCTTTAAGTGCCTCTGAGCTCATTTCTCTTTTATGATGATTTGTAAAAAGCTTTGGAAACAAGGTACAAAGCTTCCAGGAGTGTCAGGAGCCGACCTCTCGTCCTGGTGGGTGGAGATTCCTTCTTCCTCAGCAACACCCCCCCCCCCCCACGGGTGCTGCTTTTCTCTGGCAGGGAAATGAAGGGATTACACAGCAAGAGTCTCCTCTCTCTCTCTCTCTCTCTCTCTCTCTCTCTCTCTCTCTCTCTGTGAACTTCGGGCATCTGCACAACTAATAAAAAGTCATTAAGTAAACGTCTCCGACTCTTTTTCTTAATTTACCAAGGCGATAGCAATGGCTGCGTCGGATGGAGCCCCCAGCCCGGGCCACTGAGCTGGAGAAGACTGAGTTCCAGGAAAAGACCTTATGGAGCAAAGTCGCTGGGTCCTTTGCCTGTCACAGGGTCACAGACAGAGAGGCCCGATTCTGAAGCAAGTGGTTTTTCCCCAGAAAAAGCATTTGAAGGCACTTTTTATTCATGAGACCTCCTGGCGAGAAGAGAAGAAAGCCCAAATCTGCCTCCCTGATAAAGATGGGAAGAAGCATAAGGAAGGTGAGGAGAGGCTCTGCATGTCTCCCGTCCTCCTCTGAGAGTCTGATGGGATAGTCTGGGAGCTGAGCCGTCGGGGCGAGGCCCTGGAAAGGCGGAGGGGGCAGTGATTCCAACCCCGAGTTTCCGCGGGGAGTCCCAGGTGCGTCGGATGTGGTGTGGCACCAGCTGTCCTTCCTGATGGACCCTCTCTGGCTAAAGGGCTCCGGCTCGGAAACAGCGGCACCTGTTACTCGAGTTCTGGAAACCTTGGTTCCTCTCGTCTCTCTCCTGCATCGGGCCACTCGGCTGCTGTGTCACCTGCTCAAGCCTCTGGGGCCAGTTGGATCCAGTTAGGTCTGGTGGTCTGTGGGTCCGGCGCTGTGGAGGGGCTGGCTGTCATCGGCTGAGAGTCATACATACAAAAATACGAGAGAGGGGAAAATCTGAACCACGTTAGGGCTTGCTGGCCCTCAACCTTGGGTGAATCTTTTTCTGAAGATGCCTGTCTCTCATGAGCACTGGGCAGTGACGTGGGTGTCCTTGAGTGTCCACAACTAGATGGCACACAGCTCTCACGGCATCTGAAGGACATGCCACTCTGTCTCCCGAAAATGCCCTGATTGCAGCAGTACGTTCTTATTGAAAACATTTCCCGTCTTCACCATCAAAGCCCACACCGTCACCTCCTGTGAAAATGCAGCAAGACGACTCTGATGGCATGCCTGAGCGGTGGCTGCCAGCAGTCACCTTAAGGATAGCGTGAGCTCTGAGAGCCACTGTCCCTTCTCCTGGGCCTTACGGGCAATTGGCATCCCAGTAGACTCGATCTTCTGGCTACAACGCATTCTAGCAAATAAGCACCGTTGCCGGGAAAGTTTGCAGACGTGATCTTTCATCAGAAAAAGAGTGAAAACCAGCAACGCCAGCTTTGCTGCTCGTCACTGGCGGACAGTTCACATCACGGGTGGAAGACGTCCCCAGGGAGGGAGGAAAACGAATACCAGCTGGAACATTTAAGACTCGCCCTCGCTTTTCCTTTTCAATAACTGGATACAGCCACTTTCCTGGTGGCAGAAATGACGTCCTCCAGCTGGTTATTGCAGAGGTTGTGTCCCCCTGGGATTCCTTCTGGCTTCTGTTCAGGAAGCAACAGGCTCCAGATTAAACGGTGAGAGCAGGGAGCACACGTCCCCAGAAGCCGTACATTTCTCCCCAGATGCTGCTCACCTCAGGGGGACCCACATTCATAAATCAGTGTGCTCTCGACTGCCAGGGAGAACAGTAAATCACCATAAATCTCCTACTGTTCAGAGAGTTCTCGATTCTTCGGAGATTTGTAAGCACAGTGAAAAGGCAAGGGTGTTAATGAGGTCTATAAATTAAGTTAAAGCAGGGTAATTATGTCCTATGTTGTAATAAAGGCAGGGGTGGCTAATCTCATTAAAGGAAATTAAATACTTTCTTAGATTGTGAAGATAAATTGAATAAAAATATCACTGTAAACAGGGGTGACTTTTTGTTGTAGTGTACACGCATTATGGGGTGGCCGAACCATGGTGCCTGGTCTTAACTCGAGCCTGCTCGTGGCTGTGAGTTTGGGGAGGACGAGCGTCGGGGAGCTGCTGGGAGCTGGGAGAAGGCAGCCTCCGCCAGCACCTGGTCCTAGTCTATGCAACTGGAACCCATTCCTCCAGCTCAGTCCCTACAGCTGCGTCTTTTTTGACATGAGAGTGTTTATCTTTTAGATCCCTTTTTGAATCCCAAAATCCCTCTTCGAATCCATGAGCATGTGACATATTCTAGTATGCCAGTAGATGGGTAGGTTTAGGAGAAGATCAAAAAGAAATGAGAAGAGGTCTGTCGGTGCCGTGCCCCTGTGATTATCCATTCACCACAAGTGTGTTACAAATGGTTGCGACAATGAGACTCTCCACAATAGCTCATGATTCTGATATAGTATGCTAAGAGTGTTCGTAGGGCTTTATATTGATGACAGCCTTGTATACAAACAACAATCCCACAGAAATTGAGACTGAGATAGATTATTTGCACACCTTGTCAAAATTACAACCACTCCTAGAGCATGCATCGAGATTCAAACATAAAACTGTCTAATTGCAAAGCTCGAGTTCATAATCATGCTATAGCATCCTTATTAATTACATTAATTACCTCCAGTCACCCGAGAGTCCCTTCCCATGCTGCAGTGGAGTACATGACATGACAGGAAAAGGAGAGACCTGCTCTTCCCGCGTGTGAAAAAGGAAGTAAAATGGTCAAAGTTGCTGATACTCCAATGTGCTAAGAAAGTCAGTAAAACAAACAGGACTTGGGCAAGACTTATATGTGTGAAGACCAAAGATATCAGCATTCTTTTTTTTAGAATGGTATTGGAGGATAAACCTAATATTGGAGGAAAACAAAAAGTGGTAGTGACTCATTTAGTGAAAGAGCGATTTCAGAATAACTTCAAAATCATGGAGATTTGGGTAAAAAGCCTTTCTCTGTAACTTTGTAGCTGTATGATCTTAGAAAATTTACTTAACTGTATCTATATATCTATATTTATATCTATATCTATCTATCTATCATATATATATATATATATATATATAGAGAGAGAGAGAGAGAGATAGAGAGAGAGAGAGAGCAGTCATTATCATCACCATCATCATCATCACAACTACCACCATCATTATTACCATCATCATTATCACTATCAATCCCCTTTAACAGAGTCTCAACTAGACCTGGAAATGTAATAGTAATTTAAAGAAAATAATCACAGAGACTCGTGAACGCTGGGACGTTTGGAGACGGCCGGGAGCAGACATCGGGTACGCGGCTGCCTGTATGAAGGCAGGTCCAGCAGACATGTGTCGCTGCCTTGGTGCCCATGTGAAGACAGGTGACAGCATGAGCAGCCAGCAGGGGCACAGACACAGAGTACACCAGGGAAGAACGTTCAGAGGTGGCGGGATAGGAGGACGGGGAAAGATGATCGAAAGGAGCAGCCAGTGAGGTAGGAAGGAAGGAAACCCAGAGACTGGAGCTTCCGATGGAAGATGGTGAGTGACCCCTGGTTCAAAGGCGGAAAATCCATTAAGTAACCTGAGTGGACGTCGCAATGCGGAGTCATCGGTGACCTTGGCATGTACAGTAGAATGAAGTTACTGTGAAGGAGTTACTGAATTGGATTAAAGATTAAAAATGAGAGGAGAGAATTTAAAGATGAAGAGCAAGTCATTTATTTGAGGAACTTTACTTTAAAATGGTAGAGAGGAGGAGAGTATCTGAGATAGGTTTTTTTTAAAAACGTTTGTATGCTAAAAATAGTCCTATATATATTTAAAATGTCAATAATAGATGTGCTCATACATTTAAAAATGTGCATTCAATGCTCGATAATGATCAGTAATTATAGCTATCCTTAATAAACAAATAATCGTTTATTTCTTTTAAAAATTTTTTGAGACAGAGAGAAATATCAATTCATTGTTCCACTTATTTATGCATTCACTGGTTGCTTCTTATATGTGCCCTGACCAGGTATTGAACTCTCTACCTTGGTCATTGGGTCAACCCTATAACCCGCTGAGCTACCTGGCCAGGGCCAACAGTAATTTCTTAATACAAGTAGTCATATCAGTGTTAGTCCTTCCCTGTTTTCATTGGTAGTATTATAAATATCAAGGCCAGAAGGAAAGTTAGGTAGCATCCGGTCAATAAAAGGATGCTCCAAAACGGGCTCCTTTCTCTGATGGCCCCTGCCTGACATCATGAATTCCTCCACTTCCTTTCCTGATTCACCCAGTAGACACATGTAGTATCACGTATTTCATTGCAATGCCTTGGATTACACTGAAACCCACAGGGTATGAACATGACATATACATTCCCAATAGCCAGTGTAGTACTGAAATTATCAGAGAAGACTTTTTCCTGAAATTAGTGAATGATGTTTTATTCATTTACTGTATTATTTTTCCCTGAAGCCAACTGTAAGGATTTGGGTTTGTTGATACAAATCTAATTTAAAATCTTGCACTATCCATTATAACACGATCGTTCTAAAATTGGTATCATCTTCAATTGTTGTTGGTTTTTGGGTTTTTTTTTTTTGTTTTTCAATTTCACTCTGATATAAGTGAAAATAAATACATCTTTGCAGTATAAGCCGAGGATACAATGCCAAAACATACTTTTAAAACTTTCTCTTGCCCTGGCTGGTTTTGCTCAGTGGTTAGAGCATCAGTCTGCAGACCAAAGGGTCGTGGGTTTGATTCTCAGTCAAGGGCACCTGCCTGGGTTGCAGGTTTGGTCCTCAGACCCGGTCAGAGTCGTGTGGGCAGCCAGTCGATGTGTCTCTCTCACATCAATGTTTCTCTCTCCCTCCCTCGTTTCCACTCTATTCAAAAATCAGTGGAAAAATATCCTAGGGTGAGAATAAAAAAAAGTAATAATAAAATAAAACTTTCTCATACGTGTTGCTATTAGTCATATAATTAGGAATGTTATTTTTCACCACATTATCTCTATGTGAGTTATCTCTCGCTAACGAAATTGAAAGACTGCCAAAAGTCAAAATAATTTATGTCTTTGGCACCATTTTTATATTCTACTAATATGATTCTGGCTTTTTCAAATGATTTTTTGCATAATCTGTTACTTTTTAATCAATACTGGCTCTTGGGATACACTGCATTCATTAGTACCCAAACTCCCATTTGCACACCAGTCTCATTATGATGACAGCCTGTCGGCCCTCACTGCCCCTTCCAGTTCAGATCCCAGGGACAGTCACAACCTCCAAACTGGAAACAGTAACACCCATGGGCAAGACGCAGGGAGGACTTCTGAGAGAAGCATCTGAGTCACAAAATGAAAATAATGGCTAATGAGTATTGCTCACTTGCAAGTGATGAGGAATGTATTTGGAACGTGAAGAATACCGTGGTTTTTCTTGCAGAGTCTCCTGTGGGTGGGTTGAGAAGACATCACCTAGTGGAACCCGGACAAGACCCTGCAAGTTGAGGGGCTGAGGAACAGTGTTAGACAGAGCCACACTCTGCTCTTTTCATGCACGGTGAACAAAGCAGACACTGAATTAAACAAAAACAAAAACAGAAAAGCAAAAATGTTAACCTCTAGCCCGGCTGGTATGGCTCAGGGGATGAGCGCCATCCCATGGACTGAGAGGTCCTGATTCGATTCCCCGTCAGGGCGCATGCCCGGGTTGAGGGCTCGATCCCCAGTAGGGAGCGTGCAGGAGGCAGCCGATCGATGTTTCTCTCTCACATCAATGTTTCTATCTCTCTGTCTCTTCCCCTCTATCTAAAAAAATCAATAAAAACATATATATTTTTAAAAAGTTAACCTCTAGAATAGCCATTTCATCCACAGACAAGAAAGCTGACGGAGATCAAGTTGTCCTGCTGGGATTTCCCACATTTCTTTTTCCCTCCAGGTTGCCTGGATAAGGGAAGGACCATATAAAATTTTACCTGCCAGCCCCCCAGCTTAAAGCATATGAACAGCAATGACTATGCAATGAGAAACACAAACAAAATCTCTTCAACGTGTGTTCATGGGAGATGACTTCTGTCCGCCGAAGGTGATGGACCGAAAGAATAAATAAATAAACAAATCCAATACGGTCTTATGTATTATTGGATCACATTTGCTTTATTTTACCCTTAAGACAATTACAGAAGAATATGCATAACTGAGATTTCCACCAGCACTCCAGCATCCTGAGTCCCTCCTACCTGATACCAACCCAGCATCACACGGCTTCTTTCTCGCCCTTCATCGGTGAGGCTAACTCCCTCTTGTAATCCCTGTAGTAATTCAGACAACTTCCCTTGCTTGTGGAGTGATACTATAAAAAACAGAAATTTGATAGTTATAGGTAGCGTCTAAAGTCCCAAGTTATACAAAAAATTCAAAATTTGGGCCGAGGAAGGTTGGCCAACCGTAAGACTCTACGAATGTTGTGCTTTTGTTACTGTTTATTTATTTAACACAGGATAATAGAGTCTGCAGATACTCTTTAGCTGTAATGTTAATGTTGGAAAATAAACTTGCACTCAGTATCACACACACACACACATACACACACACACACTACACCAGGGTTCAGTAATATAAAACCACAAAACAGAAGAGAAGCACAAAAGAGTGAAACATGGACCCAGGAGATTTAAAAAATAGACATTTCCCACGAAAACTGTACTACTAGAACCACTGTGAAAATACCAACTCTACTGGTTACAAAAGCTACACCTAAAACAAAGAAAACAGGCAGGGGAAATGTAAGGAGGTAGGCACGTCAGGAAAACGCCCAAGAAAGGGGAGGGTGGGGATGCGCGGGTGAAGATTAGTAACAGTAACACCCGGAGCGAAAACGACGTGGAGAAGGACTGGGGTGCCTTTACATCTTCCGTTAGACACTGACGGTGTGAGGGGTGCGAATCCTCGCCCTCCAGCAGCAGCATCTCCGTCAGTATCCATCACCCCGCGCCCCGAGATGGTCGGCGGTGCGCGCTCTCAGCTCCCGTTGCTACAGACGCCGCCTGGGTGGCCCGGGGTCCAGGGCGACTCCTTACTGCAGTGACAGCAGGGATGGCTTTCCTTTCCGTTTACGTTGGTAACCCCGGGATCCGCAGCAAGCTTTGCAAAGTGCTGAGTGGTCCAGGATGCGTTCCTGGAAATGAGTAAAAGAGAGCTCACCGCTCCACAACTCCCCTCTGGTGTGAACACGGCCCCAAAGCGCCCCGGGGTCGCTGTCCACCTTCCTGGGCTCGAGAAACCGCACCTCGGACAGGCTCCCCCGCCCCTTCATCAGAAACATCTGGTTCCTGAACCTTTTCAGCCTGGACTTGCCCCCTGGATCGGGGTCTTTTCTCCGCCCTCTCATGTGGCTCGGTCGGCCTTGACCCAGACCCAAGGCAGGTCTTACGAGACCAGCACGCAGTAGAGCAATTGGGGGACGTATTACCGAATGCAACCGCACGCTGCCCACTGGGTGACGTATGTACCGAATACAACGGCACGCTGCCCACAGGGTGACGTATGTACCGAATACAGCCGCACGCTGCCCACTGGGTGACGTATGTACCGAATACAGCCGCACACTGCCCACTGGGTGACGTATGTACCGAATACAGCCGCACGCTGCCCACTGGGTGACGTATGTACCGAATGCAACGGCACGCTGCCCACTGGGTGACGTATGTACCGAATGCAACGGCACGCTGCCCACTGGGTGACGTATGTACCGAATGCAACGGCACGCTGCCCACTGGGTGACGTATGTACCGAATGCAACGGCACGCTGCCCACTGGGTGACGTATGTACCGAATGCAACGGCACGCTGCCCACTGGGTGACGTATGTACCGAATGCAACGGCACGCTGCCCACTGGATGACGTATGTACCGAATACAACCGCACACTGCCCACTGGGTGACGTATGTACCGAATACAACCGCACGCTGCCCACTGGGTGACGTATGTACCGAATACAACCGCACGCTGCCCACTGGGTGACGTATTACCGAATACAACCGCACGCTGCCCGCCACGTGCATGTTTATTTAGCATGCATGTAAGCACGGGTGAAGCTCCATGCACTCCTTTTACCGTCCATGAACGATCCACTGCCAGCTTGAATGATCCACTGAACCAGATTACAAAGGGATCCTTGTGTTTCTTTATATAAACCTCTTCTGCAGGCCGTTAGAATCTCCAGTTTCAACAACAAAAAAAAACATATCCCCTTCCTCTTCCCACCTTTCAACTGGAAAACAGTGACATAACATGTATCTGCTTGATTTCTACTTAAAATAGCAAAATGTCCACAATGGAACCCTACTCAGCCATAAGAAAAGACAAATCCTGCCATTTGCCACAGCATGGATGGACCTTGAGAATTCATGCTCAATGAGTCAGTCAGAAAAAGCTAAGAACCATGTGACTTCACTCCTGTGTGGGACATCGAACTGAACATGGACAAAGACAGCAGTGGTTGCCAGCGGGAAGGGGGTGGGGGGTGGGGGTTGGAGGGGCCTAATATATGGTAGAGGAAGATGGTTTGACTTTGGGTGGTGGGCACACAATGCAACATACAGATTTCGTAACATAGAAATGTACGCTGGAAACTTGTATGATCCTATCAACCAAAGTCAGCCCAATAAGTTTAACACAAAAATAAAATAGCAAAATGTCATTTTAATTCCTCCTCCTGCCTGATTTTACTCTTCCAGGAACCTGGTTTTACTATTTCCATCTGCCTGGAAGCCGATGGATGCATAATCTAGATGCCAGTCAAGAGACCCATATAACAAGTACATTTTCACTTAAAAAATATGTGGGACCAGACCCTGTTTAAGCAGGCAGCCTAATGAGGCAGAGCACCTGCCTCAGCCTGCCGCGGGTGCACAGAGAACCTCACCCACTGGGCTCTCGCTGCCTCTTCCGGAGGTTTGATGGGTGAGGAGCCTGAAGCCAGGCGCTGGCTGGTGTTTTACTGCTCACTTGTCAACAGCCTGTCCCTTCACACGGTACGTGTGCCTCAAGCTGCACCTCGATCTGGACTGTGAATGGGACCACCTCAAGTCGCCCAGGCTCCCTGTTTATTGACCCCTGGGACGTCTGGGCCTGGGACAGGTGAGCTCGGGACCCCAGTGTTCCCAGCGTGTTCTTGGAGTATTGCTCTTTTCCATACCAGCCCACAGAGAGTCTGTGGAAGGGCGGGGAACAAGGACTGCGCGTGTTTCTCCGTCACCCCTGGAAGTAAAGAACCGTGAACTCGGGGAGGTCTCTGCTCACAGGCCTCACTGGCATCGGCAAGGCCAGTCTCCTGGGGCTCTGAGCAAGGTTTAAAGGGACTTTCCAGAATGCCAACACATGTCACCTTTGTGGATCCAAACCCCGATGATTGCATTTGCAATTTAATTACAGCTGGTTTATTTTTAGAGTTCCAGGGGAAAGCCTCGGAGGAGAAGAGCCACGGCGCTGCCTCTCAGCACCCAGGAAAGAAACACCAAGGCTGAGGTCGAAGATGACTGAGGAGGGCAGGGAGGCGGGTGGTCCGGGAGCTCAGCAGGGCAGCGGGCTTCGCTCCGGTTCTCCGTTTGGAGGAAGGGCAGCATACCTGTCCTCAGCAGATCCTAGGCTCCGCTCCACGATGACAGCTTGGGAGAGACCACGAGCAGCCCCCACACCTGAGGCGGGCAATGTTCTGCCACCTCTGCAGAGGATGTGTCTTTCCTCTTTAAGAAGCTGGGCCCTGCCCACTGTCCACTCTTCTTTTGATTGGGTAAAGACGCCTTCTCCAGGTTCCAGTAGATTTGGTATTCATATGATTTCTTTTTATAGCGCTACTTTATAAAACACAAGCCTCTGTCCTCTTTTCCAAGGCATTTTTCTTCAAAAGGGAAGATTTAGACAGAGATCTTCTCTGGCAGTCCTGCAACTAAAACCATTAGGCAGCAGTCGGTTCTTCTGATTAATGGTGTAAACGGTGATTTGGGCTGGCCTAAGAGAAAACCAAATTAAATGTAGACTAAAGGTGAGAGCAAAATCCATGGATATCTGTGTTAGCCAAAGAAAATCATTTGATTGGAAAATGTAATTGAATATGTATGTGCAGACCATGCAAATACACCTAAGTTTAATTTGCAAGGCTGGTCTTGCCAAATGGAATAAAGACACCAATGAGCCCTCAAGTTCATCCATTTCATCCTTTGGTCTCCCACCCCATCTCCATTCTGTGGACAGGAATGAATGCCAATCCCTAACGAAATAGGATTTTTGTGTTGATAAAATTAAACCTAAGCTAAACTGTTTCACTTTAGGGTTCTAGAAATCACTCGTGTACTAAGTATCTACGGTGGTAAAAGACAGCCTTTCCATGGGGCATGATTGAAATCAATAAAATACCTACTCTTTGTACTGACAATAAAACCCGGATTCAAGGGAAAGTCTTTGAAGAGTTTGAGTTTAAATACCGCCTAACCTGGAATGTGTGGCAGGAGGTAGGCAGAAAACAATGTCTTCGTCATGAGTTTGTTGTGAGTCTACAATGCACTGGGCATCTAGGTAGACCTAGTGATACAGCAGTGAACACAACCAACTTCATCTCAGAAGGACATTCTAGAGGGTTGGCTGAGAAGACAGAAGCTTGCAGGTAGTAAAAGAAAAAGAAAAAAAAGTGTTATTAATGATCCAATGTCAAAGTGAAACTTAGAGGCAGATATTTAACTCTAACACAGGCTTCCATCACTTAATAATAACAAACTGATAAAAGGAACTCACATACTGATGCTTTCCTTACACGCATATTTCAGGCATCAACAGTTCCAGTTCCTGCTTCTACAAGAAATGGTCTTGACCATGACTTTGGTTGATGATGATCGCCCAACTACAAGAATTTTGCTCATACTGACCAGTTTCAGTATGCTGACATTAACAATCCATACTGGGGCCCAGCTGCTGTGACTCAGTGGTTGAGCATCGACCCATGCACCAAGAGATCACCAGTTCGATTCCTGGTCAGGGCACATGCTCAGGTTGTGGGCCTGATCCCCAGTGGGAGGCATGCAGGAGGCGGCCAATCGATGTTCTCTGTCATCAATGTTTCTCTCTCCCTGTCCCTTTCTCTCTCTCTAAAATTCAATGAAGAAAAAAAAAAGATTAAAAAAAAATCCATACTGGGACCAGCAAGGACATTGCCTACATGTCCACAGGCCCTTCCCCTGATCTCCTTGTTCAGCTCTCTCTTTCTCTCCCTATAAAAACCCCTGACTGCACTGAGATACTAAGATGGTTTTGAAGGCATGAGCCTGAATTCTTCTCAGGTTGTTGACACCTGAATAAGCCTCTTTCTCTCTCAACCAGAACCTGGCTCATGAGTTCAACTTTTGGTAGCTGGACCTGTGGGTCAGTTCCCCAGTTTCAAGAGTAGTAGAACAGTATGAATTATGGCAGAACAGTCCACCTTCTTCCTGGGGAAAATACAGGACATGCCTCTGCAAATGGAAAGCACCTCAAGAACACAGAGAAACTTCTCTTGCGTGGATGTATGCGGATAGACAAAACCATGCACAAATACTTTCATTTGTCTCTGAAGACCCTGCTAAGTGACATTCAATTAAACTTAAATTTTACAGTGAAAAAGTATTATGGATGTTTGTGCATACTGTGATAAAATGTTATCAAATAATAAATGGAGACACATGTCCATAAGTAATAACCATTCAAAGGAACACAAGCACAGTGTGTTTATGTAGTGACCCTTTCTTGACATTGTCAAACTAGACAGAGAAGAGTTGGCAGAGTGCGGTCATTGATGTGGGGTACGCAAGGAAGATAGTAGAGAGTGGGTAACCGACTTTTAGGTTCAACTCAAAGCTGTGTTTAGTGATCATTCTCCTCTTGGGGGATGGGAAGTTTATACTAATAGAAGCTCTTTGTATCTTTAAAAGAATTGGAAACTTAGCATAAAAAAATACCGCAACATCAAAGATGTCTTGCTTTAGTTTGTGTTCATATTGTATTTGGAAGGGTGCCACAGCATAGGCAAAAGCATTCTGAAAGCATTTTTCACCCTTTCCAAGGTCTGTGGTTATCTTGTTCTCAAACTGCACTAAAAATAATATATAAAATAATACAGAAAAATGCCCTTGAGGCAAAGTAAAGGCTAAACTTGAGAGAGCGTAGGAGCAGGAGAAAAAAGAACATACCTACATCAAACTGAAGATCCCAGAAATGCAGCTTCTTTATTTCCTGTGTTTCATGTCCATATGAAAAACAAAATATTAGGTTTATCTAGACACGGGGCATATTTCAATCTGATTGTCACGACAGCCTCACTGGAACCTGTTGTGGTGAGTTTATTGATGTGTCTTTGTCTGAAATATCACTCTACACATGTTTTTATTTAATGTGTCCTAGAATGAAAAGTTATTATATATACATAAAAATAGGGATCCAACAGTGGTATAACAACGGTTGTTTTAAAAAGTTGGTAATTAAAAGGTTTTCTTAAAAAAAAAAAAAAGAAAGGTATAATAGGCTGCTCTTCTATTACATCCCTGCAATATTAAATGCCCTTTATGATAAAATTCTGCAATATTAGTGCATCGTGTAGATATCAAATGTCTAAGTGTGGGTTCTGATGCTGTAACTGTCTGGATTAGAACGCCTGTTCCCATCCTCCCCCTACTGCGTTTAGATGGGGAAACAACACTTTGAGTCTTTGCAGTTCCCCCTCACAGGATCTCCTGCTCACTTTCTGGACCCTGAACCACTTTTGGGAAACTAAGCCAAAATGAACATTCTACGATGGCTTCCTCGGCTGGTTTCAGCTCAAAGACAAGTTTTTGCCCTCACGCTAGAACATTAGTGATTTAAATGAGGAGCTTGGATAAGTTTAAGTACAAAAAAATAATAATAATAATAAATAAAGAAGAAAATGAAGCTGCCGTTTTTCCTAAGGTTTTTAAAAATTATATTATGTGAGTGTGTCAAAAATGCTTGCTTTGGGGCCGCATTGTCCGTTTCAGTGTTGAGAAACAGTGATGAGAGACTAGCAAAGAGGATTAACATTGATAGGTCATCAAAACCAGAAATCATGGAGTTTGGCAGGAAACGGATTCAGTTGAGTGTCAGAATATTTTAGTAGATTGTGGCAATCAGCAGTTTTCAAAAAGTAGGTTTAATGTAGCAAAAAAAAAAAAAAAAAATGTGGGCAGGAAAACTGACTTCAGAAATCTCCAGCTGTGATAAGTCCACCTAGCACTGACACACTCTTGTTATAATAACTGTGACATGTGTCTTTACAATAAATAAATAAATACAACCTTTGGAACACAGACTTCTAAACCATGGTGCGCGACTGCCTTTCAAGCAACCAGGCGAGAAGCAATTTGAAGAAAGATTGCTTAATAGTAAACGACAAAATAAAATCTGTTTAGAATCATGGAGTATTCCATTTTTAAAAATCAATGGATGGATAGCAAAGGAAATTAATAGAGAATAATGAAAAATGTCACCAACTTAATAGAGCACACTTTTTTTTTTTTTTTACTTTACATATATACATTTTCATTTGTCAATTATACCTCAATAAAGTTGGGGGGCAAAAACCTACATGCCTTCCAAACACATGAAAGAACTGGTAAGTAAAACAGAACATGTTTGATCTTATTTATGTAAAGTATCTATGGCACAACTCCCTTTGGTAGAGATTGTTCTAAACTTCTTTTAAAAGTTCTGTTTCAGTATTACATATCAGTAATATCTATTCAAGAACTGAAAAACTACCCAAGACAAATTATATCAGCCATCTGGATTGTTTTCCACTTTAATCCCAAAATACTACACTGTGAAATACAATAAAAAGATGACTTCGGTCCATCTCAGCATTGTACACTGGTGCTGCTTGATTCACAGATGATGGAAGTGTACCTCTTGAGAAATTCTAGGAAGAGTGAGAAAAGCATGCGTATGAGTACACACAAGGACATACATTCTCGATGTCACAATAATCAACTCCTTTCTATAGTCTTTAAATGTTAATTGTTTGCTTAAATATTTACTGTGCATAATTTATTTGAAGGTTTGGGGACCTGTGAACAGTCTCTGTTACATTGAAAATAACATTTTTTGTTTCTAAAATAGAGCGATTTGAATTTTCAAAATGTAAAATCAAAACAGTGATGTGTTCATCAAAGGGGATTTATTTTCTATCATAAATACAAACTTTTACCATTCTATTTAAGAAAGCAGTAAGAAACAGTAACATCGAAAAGCAAAAGCATGCATTTTTGTAGCTAAAATTCTCTCACTGTAGAATAATTACAGTAATTGTGCTTAAGTGGATGACTATGGCATGATATTTTCCCATAAAATATAGGGTCAGCTCTGGGTTCTAGCTGGGGAAGTTGGAAGAGAGCAGTAAAGGAATAAATACTTTGGTGATTAGGCTTAGACCAAAAATCAATAAAAGGAAACTAAGTAGGAGAGATGGCCCCTTCCCCAAATGGCAGCAAACAGTATCCATAAAAGAAACAGAGGGGAAACATAGGCAGTAAATGAGAAACCGTCGCAGAGAGTGTTGATTAAAGATAGAAGAAACAGGAAGGTCAGTCCATGATGGAAGGGACAAGGAGCAGGGATCCGGGTGACGAACAGACCCTCAGCATCCACATTGGATTGGAGAGACGGTTCAGCTGATGGCAGCCACAATTACTTCCATGAAGTGTGAGCTGTGCTCCCCTGCTATGCTGTTTCCTGAAACCTGGCACCCCATGATGGGTGGGATTTGATGACACCTCGGCCTAAGAAGATTGGAAGAAAGACTTATAGTGACATTTTTGATTTCCCAGCGGTGGCCCCTGTGATGGTTGAGGTTGGTAAAAAGGGATGCTCTATGTCCCTTTTCACTGCGCTGTCCGTGGTTCTTCAACCACTTCCTGGCTGTTGGCTCTCAACATAGATTTGCTAGAGAGTATATTTCAGTCACTGGAAGTCATTACCCAAATCACTTGCTAATTATGTATCACTTTGTATATACTATGTTGACAGTGTGGTGGGTATTTTCATCCCTGATTTGTGGGCATTGATCTAGTAGTCGTATGACATCCGGCTGCCTGAGTTTATGCAAGGCTTGACATAGTTTGATGTTATCAAGCGAAGCCAGTCTCAGAGGGCCCATCTAAAGATAAACCAGTGTTGCTATAAAAGTCTTTATTTTACACTACTTGAAACAAAATAAACAATCATATAACTTTTTATAGCCTAGGCAAGACGGTTGCAATTTTACATCTGGTTTCTCACAAAGATTCTTCCCTGTATAAGATCATATCTTCTTCCACTAATGATTCCATGGCCGCTATTGCAGGGCACTAAGTCTCTCACACGATAGAAATGGTTGGTCACACAGGTGATCCCTCACAGAACTGCGAAATCCAGGTACAATAAGATAAATGGATAATTTCCCTTTATTCATTCAGTCCTCACTTACGGTGTGTGTACTCTGTGCAAACCACTGTGTGAGTCATTGAGATCATGAAACAAAATATGTCACTAAAGGAAGTCACACTAAAATGGAAGAAGTGGACCAACTCAGAAACGAACCATAAATTACACACCATGTTTTCTTATTACAACAAAAATATATCTCCCTATAACCACACAGTGTGCCCGGTACTATGAAAACAGTTCTTTTAATGTCAGAAAGAGGCAGGAGTGACATTTAAAATATCTCGCAACTCAGAAGGCAAAGGCACCACTGATCAGAAGGTTAAAATCTGGGTCCACCGAAACCCCACCCAGCTGTCCATCCTTTCGTTGTCCTGAGAACATATGCACGGGGGTCCTGGCAAACCGGAGTGGCAGGGCCCCACGGGCACAGTGAGTCAGTGTGTTAACAGCTGGTATGCCTGAATATCAGCCTGGATAATACAGGAGGCATTATTATTCCCATTTTTCAGAGGGTGAAGGCAGGATGCTTGAGGCTGAAGTCATTTCCCCATGGCCACAGAGCTAGGAAGTGCTAGACCTCAAATGTGAATAATACTGTCTGATTCCCAAGCCTAGCCTTTTAACCCCTCTTCCAGATGTGATACCATGATTGAGCAAACACTCTCAGGAGTAGAGGGAGGAGGAATTTACCTTGCCTAACTGAAGGGGTTTGAGGGCGCTGAGGAGAAGCACAGATGCGCCTGGACCCTAGTGGGGATCCGATGTCAGCGCGCACCTACACCTGCAGTGTCACTGATGGGAGACAGGTGAGCACTCATTCTCCACAGAGCTGATCTTCCAACGCTTTGGGCAAGTCATGTTTTCTTTTATTTATGCCTTTGTTATCATTAAACCAAGTTCTCTACAGTACTTAACCCTGAAGTAAATGTTTCTAAACTCAGTTTCCCAATTTTCAAGAAACAATTAATTTGATACTTTGATTTAAGCTCCTTTAGTCTGTTAACCTCAATTGTTACAATGTTTAGAAGTCGCTTCTACGATGCCCACATTTCTGACAAAGCAGTAGAGGTGAAGCTGGTCCCTTTCAGTCGATGTAAGTAGAATCGGGAATGTCAGGACAGGGGACGGAAACGGGCCAGGAGGTGTCGTCCTGAGGGTCAGTCTGACTCTTCATGGACTCTTTTCTGGCTGTGTTCCGTCACCACCTTCTCCTGCCCGAGCTCCTTGAATTGGCCATGCCCAGCCTGCTTGCTCGCCTCTTCCCACAGTTCTGTTGGATTGGTGAACTTCTTTCTGCTGTTAAAACACCTGTGACCTTGTCCCTGTTGCCTCTGCTAGTTCCCAGCACTGCCAGGTCCTGGAGTGCTTATAAGGATGGGACAGGAGGGTCTTCAGAAACACCAACAGATCTGTAATGACAGGGGTGGTAGCCCCAGATGTCACTGAGGAGTACACAGAAGTGACGAAGCCCCCTCGACGTTCAAGAGACCTCCTAAAGGTGAAGGAAGTGTAAGGACTTTGTGAGACCTGGGACAGAGGGGCTAGCAGTGGGACTTCCTCCCAGGAGGACTTCTCCTTAAAAGAAGACGTTTGAGTGTCACCCACATGTGGGCGGGGCACAGGCTGCCCCCTAGTCTAGCCATGGCCATTTCAACTCCATCATTGGGTCTTCTGACGGTTTCTGCAGACCAACTCTGCTAGCAAGACAGTTTCCCAGGGAGCCGCCAGCGCCAGCTCCTGTCTTCATCGAACCTCATGGCGTGTGTCACGGAGGTCCCTGTGTCCCGGCAACAAAGCCCAAGTCAGGACTCTCCGTCCAACACAGACTGAGGTGGAGTTGAATGTGTATTTGTAGAAATCAGTAGTGAAAGGAAGAAAAAGTTAGTGTAGAATTTAAGTGGCAGAAAAAGCAAAGGACCAGCTTACAAAAACCAAAAGTGTGCTCATTAACATGTTGATGCCAAAAATTATATCTTACTTTATCTTTGTATGCCTGGATTCACCCACAGGGCCCCCTATGTAGATGCTGTTCGATAATTCTATGCTAAATGAAACTAATACTATTTCTCAAATCTGTGTGTGCGAGAGCAATGCCAGCAGGGCAAGAAGAACTGTAGTCTAGGGAGAAATAAAACGCATTTGGCAGTAAAAAGGTATTAATTAAATACGCATGGCCAAGAAAAAAACAAATAAGCCACCAATAAGAAAGCCATAGAACAGTGAGCGAAACAAATTGGAATCAGAATTTCTATGTATCTAGACATGCGTGGTTCTACTTATCCCCCTCCCATCACCGCCCACAACACCTTGGGCAAGAAAGGAGAAAGAATGCGGCTGTGGGAGCATGCCTCAGAATAGAAGGCTGTCTATTTTTACTCCAAATATGCACAAGGGTGTCTTCTTGGTATTTCCATACGCATTTTCCATTCTCTGTCATAGACAGCACTCTCAAACCCTGTGGTCTTCTCTTCCTCGCCTGAACTGTGCTGCTCAACAGACACCGTGGACGGAGCTCAGGAGACCTCATTGCATTTCGTCGGCATTGTGGGCACTTCAGCAGGAAGTCATTATCCCGTTGCATGGATGAGGCCACTGGAGTCCGTGGAGGTTTAAGATGTACAGTTTCACCCTTGTTTCCACTGGCCCCCAAGCAGCGCTGCTGAATTCAGCATTGCAGCTCTCTCCTGCTGTGGTCCAAGGCAACTTTCCTGTATCTGTATCTAGTACGCGTTTGATTTTGTTTGTTTCGTCAGTTATTTGTTACATTTCTTACTCCTATTAGTGCAACCTCCTTGAGGGTAAGAAACAAAGGGGGGACTGTGTCCTAATTTCATTTGAAAATCCTTAGAAATGGGGGGTAGAGCAGGATGATTTGAAGTCCGGTGCCGTGAGATTGGCGAATGAACGAGGCGGCGTATTTTTATAAACATTATTGACTCCCTGATTTGACAAGAGCTAAAAACCAGATTTGTCTAAATTTGCCAGATCCTATACTCAATAACATAGAATAGAACTGACAAATAAGATTTAGAGATGATCTGGTGATGAGTACTTGATTCCACTCATGTCTTTGAAAGCAGGAACCATAGAGGTACAAAGTTCGTGATTATTTTAAACCCACTGACTGCAGACTGTCAGCTCGGGGGCAGGGCTCTGGGATATACAGAGCCCCACTCATGGAAGTGACTGAGTGTCATCTCCTTTAAATATGAGGCTGCTAAATGGCTTGAGTAAACAGTGTCACAACTAAATGTCTTTTAACAGCCCTGCTGTCGAACTTTGGTGAACAATTCCTGAGGAGACTCTTACCTTAACCAGGTACTTTACGTTATCACACGAGCACAAATGTGTTATACTTAAAGTTTTCTCTGTGCAAAGGCTAAAAGCATGCTTCTCAACTCCTTTCCTCATGCCTACAACAGGACTGTGATCATCAATTTCTGATACCTGTGTTCATAAAAGTAAGTGTTAAAAATATATATATAGTATATATATATGTATGTATATGTATATTTGTGTATATGTAGACATGTTTATTTTTTTAAATCAGTAAAAATGAAGTTGGTCCCATATGGTCTAATCATCCTTCCTCCACAAAGCACTATCTCAAGGGCCAAGGCTCAAATGTGTTCTGGATAAACCCACAGCATCAGACTCATTCTTTTTTATTGAGTTTATTGGAGTGACATTGGTTAATAAAACCATATACGTTTCAAGTGTACAACTCAACAAATCATTATCTGCATGGTCCCATTGCCCACAATATAGTCTCTTTCTGCCACCGTTTACCCCTCATTTTCCTCTTTTATCTGCCCCCACCCCCTTGCCTCTGGCTAGCACCATAATGTTGTCTGTGTCTATGTGTTTCATATATATTGCTTAATCCCTTCACCTCCTTTTCACCCAGCCCCCCAAATCCACCCCGCCAGACAGCCGCCAGTTCATTCTTTGCCTCTATGGGGTAGATTTATTCTTAAACTTTGAGAAATTGGGAGAAACTTGGTATATTCTAAGAAGTTAGAAGTTGTAGCCAATAAGCAGCATTTGGGAAAACATAAGAACTTATTTTTATGCCTTTAAAAATCTACTGAATGTTGAGTAGACTCAGAGTAGCTGTTGGGTGCAGTTTCCGAGATCATATCCCACCACTGACCTTTCAGTGGCTTTACCTTTTCACATCTCACATTCACCAGTTATTACTGAAGCCCTGGCCACTCAAGTAGCATCTAAAATGCACATTAGACCTAGAATAAAACACCTATAGCTAGAAATGCTCTAGGTGCTGGCCTTCGCAGACCACACGGGCACTCTGTCCTAGCTGGTTTGGATATATGAGGTTGTAGCATGACATCAGCTATGAAAACTGCTTTGGTTTCTAAAAATGGGATATTTTAGTCCTACAAATGCCCATAAATCAGGCCCCATGTCAGTATCTTAGCAATTACATTAATTGAATATTGACCTTTAGAGTAAATCCTTTTAGTGATTCTACTCATATCATTTATGAGTTCTTCCTGATGTTTTATCGTTACATGAAGGAAATGTTACCTTCAAATATTACCATTATTTTTACAAGTATCTCTTTCTACATTTATGATAATTCCCTCTTTAAGCTAACTTTATTCCAAAAATATGGAATCTTCCTCTCCATTAGCCTATTCCTTATAGTTTTTTTTTTTTTTTTTTTTTTTTCTGGTATAATTTGGCAGGGTTTTGTTCCACATTTCCACATTACTGTTAGGAAAACAGTGTTTTGTTCATAGCTCAGTTGTTCAATTCTTTGCCTATGAAGTGTCTCCTTTGTATAGGGCAGGATTACTTTTAAACAGTGGTGGGTGAGTGGCATTATCAAAAAATGGTCCTTCTGAGGTGTGGGGACTGCTAATTAAAGCCTCTTCTGTTTAAAATGAGTAGAGGAAACAGTTAAGATATCCTTTGAGAATGAATAGAATATAAGAAATTTAAGACCAGAAACCAGCCCCATAGACGTTATTCTTGCTTGAATTTGTGTAACCTTGAATAATTCTGCCATTCAACACAGTGTGTGCCATTACGACGTAGAACTAAAGCCTTTGAATATTACCTAACTCCCCATTGAAACTAAAATATGCTTGAAAATGCTTCAAAAGCTATTACAAGGCCAGCTCTATGGGTAATTTTTTCACTCAGAAGCTTCACCTTGGTGCAGCAAGGTCATCTCTCTGGTTTCGCATTGTTCACACGTGATCTATGCCAATGCTGGAGATAACCTCCGATTTCCGCTTCTGTTTTAGAAAGACCCAATGTTGAACGAAATACATAAACACATTTTAGAGAAAAATTCTAACTTCTGAATATCTCCCTAAATAAGCTCTTTCTTCAGCTGTTGCAATTCAAGTCTTTCCATTCTAATTGCCTCGCTTTTCATCCCCAAGGACACACGATTATCACCTGTCATGTTTAATTTTTCTGTAGGTTCTCGCAATTATCACTTTGCAATTTCCCTTTGGCATAATATCATTCATCTGTTCATTACTCGTATTTTCTGCCTCTGTTCTGAATCCAGTTTCTGTTTTTGTTTCTTTCTTTCTTTTTTCTTATACACGCCAACTCCAGTGTTTTTGGTTCCAGTCAAAATTAGTTACTTTGTGAGTTACTTGGCTGAAGCTCTCTTTTTTTACATTATAAAAATGGAATAGTGAAAGGAAGATAAAAAAAAATCATTTCAGAAAGTGCAGGAAGTTGTAAAAAAAAAAAAAAGAAAAGAACTAAGACCCTCAAGATCTCAGGAAGGGCTTGGTTTTGCCATAATATTGGGTTAATCATTGAAGTTTGATGACTAAATGATAAAACCAAGTCTCTGTATAATTTCTAAAGTTAATTTTTGATTAAGTGTATGCCACTGTAATCATTTGAAATAAAATACACACATCATAGTAAAAAAAAAAAAATTGACACCAAGTGATTCAGGAGACAACAGTGATGCGAATGAGACTCGTATGCCATTCACTGGGTGCCCTACAATCATTACAGCAACCAGTGACATTTTTTGACCTCAGTTTTAATGAGCTGCTCCTTGAATGTAGGTTTAAGGATTAAGTAAGAGAGAAAATATAAAGGAGTCTCTTTGTTTTTTAAACCTCTGAGCTCACCTGACTCAGATGTGATGAATTGCTTTTATTTTAATTAATTCATTTGCTTTGTCACATATTTTTGGAAGTGATTTTTCATAAATCTGACAGAGTACAGCAAAATACAAGCATTTAAATTGAGTCTTCTTGGAAAACATGCAACTGTGAGAATGATACCAACCTTAAGGAACTTTCATACCCAAGCACAACATATTACTAGGAGAGGTAACTTAGAAGTGACATCAGCAACCTGAAAGGGCAGGCGTCTCCAAGCTCCCATCTCCCACCGATACATATATTAAAAACAAACCAAAAAATAAAAATAAAAAACAAGCAGAAATTATCAGAAGCAACTTTGTCAGAACTCTGGAAAATAGTCAAAGGCCTATAGCAACAGAATGAATGATGAATCATGAAAAGAAAGCAACTAAAGGATGTTAGGAAAAGTTTGTGGCATTTTTACCTGCTTTTGTCCCACCTCCCCTCCTTGTCCTGAAGTCAGCAGCTTCTGGTCTCAGTGTGGGACTATGGAATCTTAGTCCCTGATTCCAGAGGGAACAAAGCAAACCTTATTTTCAAGTTATTGTGTAGGTTCATTTAACCTGAGTGAAGTCAGTTCAAGTCAAAGGCAAGGAAAACATGATGTTACAAGGCAGTCTTATCAGGAGAAATATGCTTACGTGGGGAAGTAATCCTTTTGTTCTATTCAAGCCTTCAAACCCACATGAGGGAGAATAATCTTATGCACTCTGTGTATGATTTCAATGTTAATCTTATCTAAAATCATCCTCATAGAAACACCAAGAATAATGATTAATCAAATATCTGGGCCCACTCTACTCTGGTGCAGTGAAGTTGATACCTAACATAAACCCCCACAAGGTAGATACAAATACAAGAAGCTTAATGCGTTAAAATAGGATAAACCCCAAAAGATCTACACTGCACTCATTAATTCCAAACAGGTGAAAGTCAAAGGCAGAGAGTCTTAAACAAAGCAACAAGAGAAAAACGATTGCTCACGTAAACGTCATCTTCAATGTGATTAAAACGAAGATTCCTCAGCAGAAATTTTGCAGGCCAGAAGGCAGTGGATAAATATATTTAAAGTGATGAAATAAAAATAAAAAAACAGTCAACCGAGACTTCTATATCCAACAAAATTATCCTTCAAAAATGAAGGCGGAATTAAAACCTTCTCAATAAACAAAGCACAGGACATTTGCTACACTGGGCATGCTGCCACGGACATGCTCACTGCAGCCTTTCATGTCAACACTGAAGCCCAATAAAGCAAAGCCACACAAAAATATAAAATCCCCCCGTAAAGGAAATACACAAACAAATATAAAAACCTGTATAATTACAGGTTTTGGTATTTTGGTATGTAATTGCCCTTTTTATATTCTTTTATAGAATTTAAAAGACCAAAGCATGAAATAATTTTAAAGCTAGGTTAAAAGATATGCAATATTCAGAGTTGTGAGAAGTACACTATATAAAGAGCTGAAATATTATTCATCTTTAAATTGAAAGCAATTCTGATACCTGATACAACATGGATTAACCATAGGACATTTTGCTAAGTTAATAAGCTAGACATAACAAGACAAATATTGTATGAGTCCATGTAAATGAGGTACCAAAGTGGTCAAATTCATAGAGAGAAAGGAGGTGTGTAGTTTCCAGGGGCTAGAGGAAGACAGGGTGGGGTGTCATTGTTTAATGGATAATTATAGTTCTTTGCTCTCCATAGTGTTATTTCAAACTTTTTTAAAAATGTAAAACATATTATAGTGTAGTGGTTAAGCAATTTTTTCAGAACTTTGTATCATTTATAATAGTTTCAAGCATTATAAATGTATTCCATATATTTTAAGCACAATATAAATTTCTTAAGTGACTATTAAATAATAAAAGCTAATATTTATATAGGACATAATGTATGTCATTGAAACCCTACAAGATAACAAAATAAGAATATCTATCTGTCTGTCTATCTATCTATCTATCTATCTATCTATCTATCTATCTATCTATCTATAATAGAGAATAAAGATTTGAATCCACCTGGTCTAGTCCCAAATGCGGTCTCTCTGAAAAGTGAGTCTCAAACATGAAGCTTTATTTAGAATCATTTGCAAGACAAGTGAAACAATAGGTTGCTTCCATCACCACCCCCCACCCACCTCCAGAGTTGCTGATTCAGCAGGCATAAGGTTGGACCTGAGAGTTTGCATTTCTATCAAGTTCCCAAGTGACGCTGATGCTGCTAGTCTGGGGAACCTTGAGAACCTCTGATCTTGGTAAGTAAACCAGGAAGGCCAGAGCGTCAGACTCGGGGGTTATGCATCACTTCCATAGCCCAAATCACAGGTCAAAACCTGTGGAGATTTTGGCAACCACCACTGTTCCTACAACCCTATCAAATGCTGGAACAAGCATATGTTCCAATGAGTCTTCTGTTTCCACTGTGGCATATTCACATCACTGCTAGCATCACTTCCAGTGTTCTCCTGAAACTTCTCTTCTCCTGCGACAATACTGCCGAAGAGGACGTTTTGTCGTGGTGCCCACCTCTGTGCATCCCGCACCCTGACTCAGAGTTGAAAATGGGCACATCTGATGGGGAAGGGGTTTGTTGCAGTCTTGTATGCTGTTAGAAGGAGTTGCTCAAAATGTATCTCTGGCACTTTGGGATTCTGTAGTGGCTTGTGGGCTGATGGATTTTTGCTCAGTGAGGTCTATAAGGTGGGAGGTTCAGAGACTAGGCAGACACAGGGACGACAAATGTCCACAATTCTCTTAACTAAGTGGTAGGTAGAATACACTTTGAATTATTTTACAGATCTTGATGGAGCACAAATTGTATGTTGGAACCGTAAGGCGCAGGGAAGACAAAATTTCACAGTAAATGACCTGCCTTTGTTATCCCTCCTGAAGGGTAAACGAGGAATGTGGTTAATGACTTGGGTAGCCAGGATCTGAGCAGAGACCAGACGTCTGGCTCTAATCTCCACAAATTCCAGGTAGTTTTGTGGACCTGACTCCCTTCCGAAGGAGAAGTGCCTGTTTTTACTCCATTTCCGTTTTTTTCTGGACACTTGAATCTACTCTCAAGCAGTTTAGACGAAAAACTGTGCACGCCTGGGTATTATGTATGATTACTTGATTAAATGCAATAGAACTCAACTCTGGTTAACCCCTAAGAGAACATTTTATCGAAAAGAAATGGGTAGTTGATAAAATCCAACCCATGTCTACAGAGAGCAGAAGCCAGGAGAGCCCTCACGCGCAGTCAGGTTAGAATCGAAGCATCCAACTATTTTGCTACAATATTTCACTTTTCTCAAGATTTAAATGCAACAGGAGAGAGCTGACCCTAGATTAGGAGTCAACCGAGGCCTCTGGAGCATGTGAGGAGGTGGTTTCTCAGAGGAAGATCTGGATTCTGTAACCAGAAGGGGATGCGTGCCAGGCATTTGGTATTACTGAGTACAATAAATGTCATCAATCAAACCAAAGATCGATGTTAAACTTTAAAATATGTCCTCGTAATAGTAACCTTCTCAGCAATTTTTCTCTTGTTTTTGCCTTCTCTGGAAAGACATGTGTGGTCAGGAAAGACCCTGGTAAGTTTTTTTTTATGAACAAAATTATTTCAAAAACGAGTATGTTCTTAAAGATATTTACTACAATCTTAAATTTCTTCAGAAGAAAAAGGAATAAATATAAAATTCTAATTTCTATAGTTCACAAAGCACTTATCAGTATTTTATTATTAGTTTAGCCTTTGTATTTCTTCTGTTTTTCTCCCTTTTTATTAATAAAATTCGTATTACTGTACTTCGTTTTGAACTAACCTCTTATGGCAATAATTAAACGCATTCATTCTTCTCAGACAATATAATGGTACACATAAAAATTGTTAGGCAAAATATTCAACCAAATCACAAAAATGTGTAATAAAATTATATCCCATTATAGCCTTCTAAAGCCAGTATTGAAAGTACCTATCACTGATAATGCACTTATTATTTTCAGACCCTAAAGGATTTTTTTTCTAGAGGGTAAATCACTATTCATTAATATTCCTATTTTATACCTCCCTGAGTCCAAAAGAGCAGAAAAACTATTAGAATTCTAATTGCTTTAAAGTAATAACTTGAAATGAGAGAGTGCCACTCCCAGTGATGCTCCCCCTTGCGAGCGCCGTCACTGACTTTGTGAGGAGGTGAACCAAGCACTGCTCTGCGTTCCAACCACAATGATACATTTACTACTATCTCATTTCTAAATATTTAACTTAGCATATTTATTTTGTAATGGACTATCAAATTAGTAGTTGGTTTTTCACGATAATTTGAGCTCCAATCTATACTTGGTTCGTGTTGTAGAAGAACACGAAAAAAAAAACTTAACCATTTTTTATTCTTATAATATTTGAAATGATCTGTACGGAGATTTCTTTTCATATATAGTCTATTAACCTGACATATTTTTACTAAACGAAGTTTTTATGGCTCAGAAAACAGCAACATAAGGATATATCAATGAGGTGCAAATTTGGGACCCTCATATCCTGGAAAGAAAAGTTTCTTTCAAGTACATATTTAAGTAAATCACCATAAACTTTGTCACTCTAACCTTGGCCTTGGCTGATTTGTACTGAGACAATTAGAGGACCTTTAACTATAGGCATGAATAGAGCCACAGAACATCCCACAGGAGGCTCCAAAGCAGTCTGAATAATGACGTTAACTGGGGGAAAGAAAGCCTGTGTTGACATGTGCCATTGTCCTCAGCCAAGGGGTGCTGTCTTGGGAGGGGATTTCTAGAAGTCTAGGGTGGTGGTTGTTCTGAGGTCAGCAACACCTTGGTTAAAAAAACATAAAATGTGTGTGTGTGTGTGTGTGTGTGTGTGGCAGGGTCAATGGAAATGCCACCTGGGTTGAAACATAACCCCTGTGTATAGCCACAGGGAGAGGGAGGAGGGCAGGTCACCCTGCTGCACCTGCTCATCAGCTGTGGGAGGTCCTGTTCCAGGACCTGCTGAACTGAAAGACCTTTCAGGAGCCAGAGCTGGAGCCGGGCGGGGGCCGCGGAGACCAGAGCTTAGCCGCTGAAAGGAGCTGCAGGAGCTCACCTGGCATGTGTCTAACCTGGGGCAACAGAGCAATTCCCAATTCGTAACCTCTGGACAAGATCACATGGTATAGTGCCATGAATTTTCTCCATGGCTCAGACTATAGTTTGTCATGAACCCGTATAAATGGAGGTTCCTGCAGTTAGAAATACTGGGGTCAGAAAGGGTTGACAAAAGGCAAGAAGTAGATTGATGCACTCTATTAGCTATGCATTAGGTTTGGAGATTTATAGGAAAAAGTGAAGGCAACAGCTAGTTGTGTGCTTCTCACCAAATCCATTACCTTCCCACAGTTACCCTCGTCCCACCGTCTTTGATTCATGTTAATGACACGCACTGATTCATCGGAGCTGGAGACCTGGGGGCCCTGACGGACTCCACTTCCTCTCGTTCGTCAGACCCAGCTGGTCTCTAACTCTTGTTAACTCTACTTCCTTCAGACCTCAAACACCGTCTGCTGCTTTTTCTCTGTTTCCTTTGTCAGAAAAACATAACCAAGCTATCACTGGAAGGTCATTGGTGCACTCAGGGACAAAAGCCTCACCAGTATCTGATTTAGGTGTTACGTAGGTGAGACTTTAGACTGTAGACTGGATACAGCAACAAGTTAAGACCTTTGGGATTGTTGGGATGGCAAACACCTTGCATGCAGGGAGGACATGAACTTCAGGGGGCTGGAGATAAACTGGAAGGTGTTCTTCTGCAATGTATATGCTGAAGCCCTAGCCCCCCACCGGGACGAGATTTGGAGATGAGGCCTAAAAGGAGGGCATTCAGGTTAAGCCATGGCGTAAGGGAGAAGCCTTCATTTTATAGGATTCTGGCCTTAGGAAAGAAGCACTCTTTGGTTGTGCGTGTGGGCAAAGAGGAGGCCTCAGAAAGAACCTGGCGGTTGGATTTCCCACTTCCACAACTATGAGAAAACAATGTTGTTTCCACTGTCCAGCCTCTGGTGTTTCGTTGTGACAAGTTGACCTGATTACTACGGATTGCAGAGGGCAGACACCTCCTGTGTCCCTGTCCTGAACTAACCACACCTCTGTATCGATACTGCTCTTCAGCACACTAACTCACGTGCAGGTCTTCTCACAAATCTCTTCTTTCTGCACCTTTGTATTTTAACTATCTTTTTGCTTTGGGAATTAGTTTTGTTTTTGTTTTTTTCTTCTTCTTTTTTTTGTTTTTTTTTTTTTTGGTTTTGTTTGTGTGTTTGTTTAATCCTCCCTCGAGGATTTTTTTTTTTTTCTATTTATCTTCAGATAGAGTAGGAGGGAAAGAGAGGGAGAGAAAGGGAGAGAGAGAGAGAAACATCAACATGAAAGGGACACATCAACTGGTTGCCTTCTGCAACCAAGGTACATGCCTTTGACCAGAATCGAACCGGTGACTCATTGGTCCATGGACCGCTCTACCGCTGAGCCAAACCGGCCAGGGCTTTATTTTTTCTCTTAATAAATAATTGCTGATCCATTAAAAGTAACCTAAAGGTCTTTTCTCCTTTATAAAGACAGTTAATCACTATTTCCCTGTATTTTGTAACTAAATCTACTAAGTATTTAAGAGATGGAATTATTTATTTACAGGCCTCTTTTCTTTCTATTAGACCATGAGCTAATTATCATACTATTCTTGGGAACTGACTAGACCTATTCAAATTTTAATTCATAATTGATTATCCCTTTGAGTTAAACTCCCCAAGTAAATTGAATGTAATAACTTCCTTAATTATAATATAAATTTTAATAAAATTGCCTGTTTATGTCGACATATTTGATGTTGATCATGTTATCATATATTTATGAATAAAACACTGGGTTTGACATATATTGAGCTGGCAATAATTGTTTGTTGCAATAATTATTTGTTGCAATAATTGTTTATTGCAAGAATGAACAGAAGACCAAATACATTTATTACTGATCTAATGAAAGGGGAAACAATGGCAAAAGCTGATACAAACAAGACTCTCAAATGTCCCCCAAGAGTAACAGGAAGCCTGATTTCAGATGGCCTCGACATGGTGTGCCTTGAAATGTTTTTCGGATCTGAGATGAAACCCCGTCCTGGACAATGGCCCTGCCTCTCGGTGGGTGTGATACGTGCTCACAGACAATTTGAACACATTTTTTTTTTTTTAACTGAAAAAAGGTAAGTATCTAAAATGGCTTGCTAAACAATTAAAAATAAACAAAAAAAGAGAGCTCTGATTTCAATTTAAAAAATAATAATAATAACCATTGCCTTGCAGCTTCTGGGAATCACCGAGCAAAGCAACTAGTGGTTGTCGTGAATAGAATATGCCTGAGTCATTTCTGGTGCTTCTGAGCTAGAGCAATGCAGCAATTTCAGTAGGAAGGTTTCACTGAGACGCACTCTAATAGGTGTTATGGACAAGCATTATCAAATATCCTGATTTGCTAATTAACATTAAAATATTGCCCCAATTAATTTTTTAAAAATCTGTGTGCATGTTTTAAATGTGCGCATTTTTGCTTTTTCATCGCTGAGAACACAGAGAAGTCTAACTGAGTCTTCTGAAAAGGTCTTATGAAAGGGTTACAGCCCAGCCAGTGTGGCTCAGTGGTTCAGCGTCGACCCATGCACCAAGAGGTCGCCAGTTCGATTCCCGGTCAGGGCACATGCCCAGGTTGTGGGCCTGATCCCCAGTGGGGGGCATGCAGGAGGCGGCCAATCGATGTTCTCTCTCATTGATGTTTCCATCTCTCTCTCCCTCTCCCTTCCTCTCTCTCTAATATCAATAAAGAAAAAATAAAATAAATAAAACAAAATTTTTAAAAAAGGGTTAGAGGTCACCTGTGGGTCCCGTGGAGGAGTTCTGATGGGAACCCCTGCTGTCCCCTCAGCACTGATCGTCTCCTCTGGTCCCTCTTGTTCATGTGGGTATATGTCGGTGCTCCTTCAGATGGAGGCCTGGGGACCGGGCTCCTTCGTCATCGACGGGTGAAATTTTGGATGTACTTGTGAGTGTTTTCAGAAAGCCAACAGAGGTCATCAGACTCGCCGCCGGGGTCACAGATGCACTCGGGTTGCTTTCTTTCCTTTTGGGTCCTTGCTCATTTCATTTTGCCTAAAAAGTATGAGATGGCTTTGCCACTGTCAGACTGAAACTGTAAGCATAGCCTGAATGGACGGGTCCATCGGACGTCTTTGGTGGCAACTGTTTCTCTCACTCTCCCTTCTGTGGACACTGGGACAGACCCTGTCCTCTCCCTGCTGGCTCCCCCTTCTCTTGGTTCCTGCCGGTCTCTGCTCGGTTGCAGTGTGTCCACACTACTGTGAAGTGACCTGTCAGGACCCTCCCAGAGCATAGCTTTTCTGGTGGTGACCTGGCGCGGGTTCCACGACACACACTGTGTTCTACATTTTCAGGAATGTTTGTGCTAATAGAAGACCGTACATTTTGTTTTGTGTTTTCAGTTCTGAAGATTCCCCTGATAAATGATTGGTGTCAAAGCACCCACGTAGCAGTTCCCCTGTGTGGGCAGAACCTTTTGCACAGCGAATGGAGACAGATGCAGCCGTGGACCAGACATTCTCCGTGGATCCCGTCACCCGGACTGGAAATGCAGCATCAAACCCGTCTCCCTGAGGTCAGCAGGCACTGCTGTTCCGTTTGGGATGTTCTCCTGGTCCTGGAAGAGCAGCGTCGAGAAGGAACCTGTGACTCTTTCACGAATGCATCCCTGGGCTCCCTCACCTTTGGAGTCCCCTCCAGAGCGGCCACCACTCGTGGGGCAGAGCAAGTCACTGGTGGCTGGGAACTAAGCTTTCTTTACACACACACGGGTGACATGGGAGGTGGCGATATTGTTTCCTCAACAAAGGATACCTTGTGTGCCTCTCACTTGGGATTTCTTTTTCGTTTCCCAGAACTGAAACGGAGGTTGTGCCGCCCTGGCTGTGGCCCAGCTCAGAGGTGGGCATCAGGGGGCGGAAGGCTCACAGTGCCAGTGTCCGCTGCTGTGCCTTCCCCTCTGCACTGCCAGGGCTCTGAGCCCCCTGCCGCCCTCCTCCACGCCCAGGTCCTGGGACTGGGGCGGCTCCGGGTCTCCGCGGAGGCTGCGGGCCCGGGTCCCATGGTCCGTGCTGCCAGGGTGGCCCCGGCTCTCTGCACTCTGCCCGCCCGCTGCCCGCAGAGGACGGAGAGAGAACCATCAGCGGCGCCGACTCGCCAGACATTACTACTGACGGTATAAACTAGATTTAGGGGGAATTTCCGGCAACACACCATGAGCTACACAGTTGAGAATAAAAGGAAAAGAGAGGTGTGCACACAGAGAGTGAGAGAGAGAGAGAGAAGGAGGGAGGAAGGAAGGAAGGAAGGAAGGAAGGAAGGAAGGAAGGAAGGAAGGAAGGAAGGAAGGAAGGAAGGAAGGAAAGGAGGGAGGAAGGAAAGAAGGAAGGGAGGGAGGGAGAAAGAAGGAGGAAAAAAGGAAGAAAAAAAGGAGAGAGGCTGATGCTTTTGGGAAAAATAGAGCAAGACACTGGCATTAAAAGTCTTCACATGATTTGTGCCCTGGCCAATTTGACTCAGCGGTTAGAGCATCAGCCCTCCGACCAAACAGTCGTGGGTTCAATTCCGGCCAAGGACACGTCCGTACCTTGCGGCCCTGATCAGGGTCATGCACGAGGCAACCAGTCCATGTGTCTCTCTCACATGGATGTTTCTCTCTCTCTCAGTCCCCTTCCCTCTCTCCCTCCCACTCTATTTGAAGATAAATTGAAAAATGTCCCCTGATGAGGATTTTTTAAGAAAAGGTCTTCATGTGATTTTAAATCGAGCCGTCACCCAGGGAGCAGGCTGGGCAGTAGCAGGGATGTTGTGGTGTCTACACGCCAGCCCGGCCTCCCGTACCATGAAACACACCCTCTCTGGTCCTACCACGGGCCACATTCCCCTGGAGGGACAGTCCCGGGCCATGTCTGCCCCACAGGTATGCTCTTTGCTGAGCCTTTTCTGAGCCTGAGCTTCGGCCATCCTTCCTCACTAACGCTCGCCTTTGCGCACACGTAGCACATCGAAGTAAAGCAACCAAGTTCTGCCCTCAGATTACATAAAGGGTAAGAAAATAGGTCCCTCTCTCTCCCTCTCTCAGCATCTGGCTAAGAAAAGAAATCATAGCAATTTTCTTACAGCAGCAGGGTCCATATTCTTTTTTTCAATATCCAGTCACTTACATTCAAAATTTTCCAATTTCTCTTCTGGTAGCAGATGTGGTACTTTAAGAAAAAAGTAGGGGGTAGTTCAGATATAAGGTAAAGTTCACCTAATTCCTGAAACTCAGCATGGACTCGCTGTCATTTCTAAATTAGATTTCGGCTCAGCGTGGGCGGCACAGGGTGAAGAACTAACTCACCGAAGCAGAGTCCCGATTCCCATCCCACCTGCCTGGGAAAGTCACCTGTGCTCCTTGGAAGTGTTCAGGAATCTCTGTGTGCTGGAATTATTGAAAATCAGCAGGATTTTCATATGTGCGCCCTGGAAGAAAAACAAAAAAACGCAATCTGTGTGTGGACTTGCAGCTGGCTTTTTATGTTAATGGAAAATCGAGCCTTTTTTAATTTGTCTCCATTATGGGTGGCACAGCCTTCTCCATCAAGGTTGCCTTGATGGTGTCAGGTTTGAGACCCTCATGTTAATGAAACTTCTGGAAGCCAGGCCGTGGTAGGCGTGCTATGTGCAATAGTGCACAGAAGATTCGGTAGGTAACTCTCATAAGATTCTGAAATCAGAGAGTCAATATCACTTGTTTCTGGACACCACAAGCACCAGGGGACTTTTAACATATTGCCTTTGCCTGTTGGGACCAGCAGGGGTTTGCAGGCCAAAGGCTGGTCCATAAAGAACATTTTTTTCTGTTTCCTTGAACAAAGTATCTCCATGTGAATTAATAATATTCCTAAACTCTCTGCAAAACCTTTTAATAGGGAGTGGTCTTGATGACTCATCAGCATTTCAATGGTTTCTAAGAGAATTCCAACAAGCAGGAACATTGACTACAAAACAGGTGTATCCATTGGAAAGGTTTGCTTTCTTCGGGTGAAACACACACTACAATGTCGTCTTGTACAACAGCAAAGTCATTTGCAGTCTCACGGGATGTAATTCTAAACTTTGAGATCGATTATGTTCTTAGAGCCTACTTTTTCAGAGTTCACTAAATGCCTATTCATGGAATCGGGTGATATACAATCACAGCTTCATAAAAATGAAGGATTGCTAGAGTCAAGAGTTGGGCTCGAGTGTGTTCTGTTGAATCTGTCGTCTCCGGTGGAGTCCATACAAATACACGTCAACGGGACCAGTGTGGAAGGGGCTCTTGGGTATCACTGCACTTGGTAACAGTTCCTAGTTGTTTTACATTTTAATCATCCAGCCTCTGCCCTCACCTCCCTCCCTTCTCCCAGCTTCTTCCTCCCGCCGTCACAGAACCTATGCCCAAGGTAGACAACTGTACGTTACACCTTGTGGAACTGAGTCTGCGAAGGTTTTACTGTTTAATTCTAAGTTTAAATGAATAAATGTTCCCTCTAAAATCTTAGAAAATATATTGAGTATAAACCAATAAGCCCAAATCATTCATATTTTCACCATCCGTTAACTATTAACTATCGACTCATTAAACATGTTTTCAATCAACCTGTATTCGGCAGCAGTGACGTGCACGGTGCATTAAGAAACTAGCAGAGACAACCCGACTTCAAGAAGCACAGTTTAAGAGGAAGACACGGACTTCGCTATGTTAAGTGATAATGAAGCTATAAAAACCCATGAGAAAAGAAACAGGTTATGCTATTTGAGGCTAGAAACATTGGAAATATTTATATGAAGATGAACATTTCAGATAGGATGCATGGGAATTAGAAGGAGTAGAGAACCACACAGAAAGATTTTCGTGATTGTAATGTCAGGTGAGCAACCACAGACCCAGTGGGGCATCGTGTTTGGGTCAGTGTGAGCAGAGGCACATAACCTAAGGGCTAGGGAGAGAAAGTCAGCTGGGCCCATGGAGGGCCGTCAGCCGGTTAGACACTCAGGTTTCCAAACAAAGGAGAAGCCCTTTGTGTAAACATATGACAAGGTGACTCTGGTGTGGAGAGGGAATTCACGTGGAGAGGCCATTGCCATAGTCCAGACAAGAAGAAATTATTTTCGTACTTAGATAAATCAAATAATTAATACAGAGGATGAAATGCATGTTTAAAAATAAAAGCTGTTGTTGTTACAGATCTGACAGGAATTTCAGGCAATGAAGTAGAGTGACAAGAGAAAAATAAGTTTCGCAACTAACCCCTAACAAAATCTGCCTCCTGGTTGAGATGTAACTATTAACAGATAGAGAGGAACAAAACAGAGTAAGCAAACATGGAGGAAGAACAAGATCTTTGAATATTTTTTTTTTTTTACTTTTACAATGATTTTAGATGTACCTAAAAGTTGTAAATAAAGAACCAAGAGTTGCTGTACGACCCTGATGGTAACATCTTGTATTAGTAAGGTACATTTATCAACAGTAATGAACCAATACTGGTCCATTATTCCTAAATAAAGTCCATATTTAACTCAGATTGTCTTAGTTTTTATCAAATATCTTGTTTCTGTTCCATAATCCTATCCCGGATACCGCATTTAGTCATTTCTCTGTTCGCTCCTCTAGGCTACAAATATTTCTTAGGTTTGTTTCGAGTCGCGTGACCTTGACAGCTTTCAGGAGGACACTATGTGCTTTGTAGAATGTCCTTCACCTGGGATTTGTCTTTTTTTTTTTGTCTTATGAATCCGATGGAGTTAAGGTTTCTGGGGGAAGAAGACCACACGGAATGTTATTCTTATCGCATTATATTGAGAGTACATATTACCCACCTGGCTTCCACCCCCGTTGACATCAACCTTCCTCACCTGGCTGAGGGCCCCGTGGACAGGAATCTGACTGCCTTCTGCGGAGCGCTCTGTGTTTGACTAGCTGGGTGACATGAAAGACGACTGTGTGACTGTCTCAGAAAATGCTGGGAGTCGCAGGCACAGCGGATAGTAAAGAGGCAACCTGGCCAATTAGCAGAGTTATTTGATCTAATGATAAGAAGCTTGGTGCCTGAGCTGGAACTCAATGTCAGATCAGAGTATTCGAAAATAAATAAATAAGCCCCCAGCGTGCAGAAGGTGTTTCATTAAGCAGAGCAAAACTTCATTCTGGCAGACCCACGCTCACGGTAAGTGACCTCCGTTCAGAGACTGCAGATGTACTCCCTGTATCTTTCTGCATGAAATCCTTACTGTGTTTTTATCCACAGGCTGCAAAAGCAGTCATTTACTTAAAGACGTTCCAAGTGCAACAGGTGAATGCTACCCCGAACTCTAAGAGTGGGAGCGGAAAACCTATATAATTTTAGGAACCGATGTCACCCCAATAAAGTCAACACACATTTTAAAATGCAATGAAAACGATGGTTTCATACGAGGAGTTTTAAAATTAAAATGTATAATTAGCAGACAGCAAACTTGACTTTATGTGTGTCCAGTTCTATGGATGGTAAACGTGGACAGACCCACCAAAGTGTGCCCACAGCGTGGCACGGACCAGCTCCTCCACTGTGAGGACCACCTCGCGGTCCCACACTGCCCAGCCCCGCCAGCCACTGGGATGTCCTCCATGGGACTGTCCAGGACGCAGTCACCTTGGCAGCCAACTCTGCCACTTAGAACAATGTCTTGGAGAAACATTTTAGATGCTTAGCTCGTCAGCACTTTTTTCCTTTTTATTGCAACATAGTATCCCCTGCATTTGGTTATCAGTCCGCAGTATCCATGGCACACGAGTTGTCTTCCACGTTTCTCCTCCAGGACGCTCCCCCAGGACGCTCCTCCACGCCCCGTGTTTCTCCCCGGTGCTCGCTCTCCTGCCTCCCCTCCCCTCCCAGGCCTCTCAAACGTCCATAGGCAGTGCTTTCTAAAGAATCACACCTCTTGCACGCCAGAACTTCATGAAGAAATAAGTTCTCAGCCAGCAAGTCATGGCTGATCATTGCAGAGGAAGGCACGGCTGCTAATGAAGCACAGTCTATTTCTCCATGGAAAGCGGCACTGACAACAGTAACAGTCCTCACGTCCCAGGGCGGGCCACGGGGCCCCAAGGCTTAGACGGTGGTGACAGAGCATCGGGCCAGTGGGTTCGTTTAACAGCTGTGGTCCAGCAAGATGCCGGTTCAGAGAAATGACCGTGAGTTTTGACTATCTTAAATGTGTTCCGATGTTTTCACTGGAGTGGGAATTACAGAGTCCCATGGACCTCTTCTCCCCAGCCCCTGGTTTTGCCTGGTGTTAACATCTTGCATTAGTGTGGTGCGGACATTACAATGCGTGTTTCGGGGACTTCGATAACTGGGTTTTGATTCGGTATGTGTGTGAGCAGAGCTGTGTGGGGTCCCACCTAGTGCGTGGTTCTCTTGGAGGTTGTGCCAGTGTGGAAATGAGTGTCTGGTTTTATGTAAAACCATCTCCGTTTGTCAACGGGCAGTTCCAAGACTGTGACCCTCCATGTACGTCCCCACAAACTCCTGTCTTCTTCTGGAATCCCCCTGGTCCATGTCCTTTTGCTCCCCATGGCTCTGCGCCTTTCCAGGCTCTGACCTCCTCCTTGCAGGCGATCAGCCCTTCCTCCGTCCTCAACGCCTCCTCAGCTCTGCCTTCCTCGACTTTCGGAGCCGGAGGTCCTCAGTGCGCCGGCCACCCTAGGCGTTATCGGCGGACATCGGAGTTTTAGAGTGAACCTCAGCCATTGGTGAGAATGCCTGGGGACATAGCTTCATTAAGAAGAGGACATTGTCTTACTCTCTTTTAAATCAAATCATCTAATTGACTTGCTAAAATGTCTCTGTGTTAGACAACTTTTGGGTTGTGTCTATATAAAACTAAAAACATCGCTGAAACACTATGCTCTGTAACTGACAAAGCTCAGCTTCCTCCAATCAGGGTTTTCGGACAGAGACCAAGAATGAGAAACAAGGTTGATAGGCGTCTGCTCCTCTCTGCCCTTGCCTAGGGCAGAGTCGCCAGACCAAACAGAAATGTCTGGGCGCTGTGCCTGGGGAGGGGACACACAGGGACTCAACAGCACCTTCCGTGGAGAGACACGGAGCAATCCGTTAGACTCGGTTGCTTATTGTTTTCACAGCTTTGTAGAAACTCCCAACTTTATTTTTTATTTTTTTGATTGTCTAATTTTTAGATATTTATACAGAAAGAGATCTAAAAGCTTTTGATCAAGTCAAACAGCAGTTGCTGCTAGAAATGGCATCTTTAAAGTAAAAAAAAAAAAAAAAGACTCAGGTTTTCCAATGAACAGAACAATTTTTACTAGAGTACCAAATTATTCCTTAGAATCATACAATTATCAAAGTTGAGATTCAGCACAAGCACAATGAAACATCAGAAATAGAGAGTAATGAAACGGCAGCTGAATTAGTTAAAAATCTGAATTACATGTGAGTGGAGAGAAATCCTCGTTTAGAACTCTGGGACGTTAAGTAGATGCAGCCTCCGAGATCACAGCCTTTGCAAATGCGTATCTAAAGAAGTTTTTCCTAGTAGAGGTATCTAGAAAACCTGACTTCATTAACAGCTATGAATCATATAAATAATAAGCCATCTTTTATGAAAGTATACGGTAACTTTTCTGTCATAAATTACTGATATTTGGACAGCTTGATCACAATAATCAGTGTGTTTGAAAAGGAATAGTGCACATGAGATAATGCAACATAGAATCCTTGAAGCACGTCAAGGTAAGTTATGTTGACAAATGGCATCCATCACATTTAAGTTAACGAAAAGTGGAAGGCAAGGGAAGAAAAGAAAGCCAGGTGCCCATCAGTGGATGAGTGGATAAAAAGCTGTGGTACATATACACAGTGGAATACTATGCAGCTGTAAGAAAGAGAGACCTCTCGTCCTTTGAGATGACATGGAGGGACCTGGAGAGTATTGTGCTGAGCAAAATAAGCCAGTCAGAGAGAGACAAGTACCACACGATCTCACTAATTTGTAGAGTATAATGAACAAAATGAGCTGATGAACAAAATAGATGCAGAGACATGGAAGTAGGGAACAGATGGACACACCTCTGAGGGAAGGGCGTGGTGAGAGGGGTGGGAAGAGATAAACCGAAGAACCTACATGCATATATGCGCAGCCAGTGGGCACAGACAACAGTTCAGTGAAGGCAGGAGAGGGGAGGGGGATGTCAAAGGGGGAAAAAAGGAGGGCATCTGTGATAAAAATAAATTAATAAAAGATGGAGAAAAAAAAGAAAGACTTAGTTATAATCATGAAACAAATACTTTATTTGGCTGCACTTGCAATGCACACATTTATTTAAATATATCTCAAGGAGTCATGCCCGGCCGGTGTGGCTCAGTGGTTGAGTGTTAACCCATGCATCAAGTGGGCGCTGGTTCGATTCCCGGTCAGGGCACATGCCCACAGTGCGTCCCCAGTGGGGGGCGTACATAAGGCAGCCAATCTATGTTTTCTCTCATCGGTGTTTCTGTCTCTCTCTCTCCCTCTCCCTTCCTCTCTCTCTCTAAAATCAATAAGAGGGGAAAAGTAAATAATAATACACTTGTTAAGTGGGCAAAAGTGTTGAATAGACCCCTTACTAAAGAAGATAAACAGATGACAAAAACCACATAAAAATGTTCACTATCACTAGCAATGTAAATTCAAGACCACGGTATGATACCAGTGCTCACCGCAGATCGGCAGATACATCAGACATACACAAAAACACCGCCCACAGACAGGGAGTGGAGCGATAGAACACAGGCCCCCGCTGGAAATCAGCACGAGGACCACCCTCCGAAGGAGATCCTCTGTTATTTGGGAACTGTGTTTCAGACTGCAAGCCGTCCAGGTGTTGCCACGTGCGGGCTCACTGCTTCTGCCATAAGAATGTCGACGAGTTGGCTTCGAGGGGAACAGGCAGGTGGGGAGAGATGGCAGCCGTGCCCAAGGTCATCTTCAGGCTGCTCTCCCCGCCTTCTCCGACTGCACCTGCCTCTCCCGTCTTCCCTGCATCTGTGTTGTCCCCCACATCGCCAGATTTTCTCTTATTTCTTGCCGTTTTGCTCGTCATTTCCCATCAGACACTAATATGACTCAGCTCTGAAGTCCTTAAAGCTTCCACACATCCGTTAGCTGTCTCTGAAGTCCTCTGGTCACCACACCAAGGACAGCCCTTTCTTGTTTCCAGCCTGGTTTACTGTTTCCCGATGCCTTGGGCGCTCTCTAGCATATCATATGCTCTACTCATTTGTCTTATTCAGTGTATATTTCCTCCGTAATAAAAGTGGATGAATGAATGAATAGCAGGGTCGTAACTCTGTTCTCATTTCTCGCATGAAAAACAATTGCTGGGAGTTGGCCATGTGTTGGCATAATTATGTCTGCTTTACGGTGAACAGAAGTTATTAATAACATACATGACTGATATTGATACATTAGTTAAATGGTTGCAGGCATACCAGGAAATGGAATTATCCTTAAACTTCCACATGAGACTTGTATCAACCTCATCTCCAAGCTGGACGAGGAGAGCACAGAGAAAGGTGTAGACTAATCACTCTGATGAGTCTAGACGCAGACGACTAAGGTGATACTCAGTAGGTGTTTGGAAAAAGGAACAATGGTTTGTGATCAGCCTTATTTAAACCCGTCAAGTTGAATCTTTTCATTAACAGATTAAAAGAGGAAAAAATAATGTTATCTTCATCATAGATATTGAAAAGCATGGGATGAAATTCAGTACCCATTCCAGAATAGAGTATACATATAATCACACAAGAAAGGAAATGCAGTGTGTTCAAAGACTCCTGCCAGAACCTAAGCAAATAGGATCCTAGTGTTAAATTATTAAAGGACCCCGCCAGATGTTCAAAGTCAGCACAGCCGTGCCGCTCCGAGTGGCCACTCGGGTCAGCGCCATAGGCAAATCCACACGGTGGGCTATAATCTGGGGAAGACGGGGAGAAAGAAGACATAATTAGTTTAGTTAATAAGGTCATCTGCCTAAGGGCCAGAAAGGAGTCCCAGAGACTGTAGGATATTTAGGACTAAACATGGCAAAGTTTTGCAGAGAGTGCGTTTGAAATTGTAGTGCATCTTCTCTTAGAAAAATCTGTGGACTGTCATAGCATATCCCAAACCAGAAAGACTTAATGCTTCTGCATCAACGGATTCCGACGAGTTGATCTCTGAATTCCATTCCATTCAAAATCCCAACAGGCCTTTCTGGAGGACGTTAGTCAGCGCACTGCAGCTCCTGAGCCCAGTCCGGCCCCGGCCTGACTTTGTAAATGGAATTCTGCTGGGGTGCAGCCGTGAGCATCTGTCTGCCGAGCGCTGGGGCTACTGCTGCAGCACAAATACACAGCGAGCGCTTGTAGCAGAAACACTGCAGGGTCCACAGTGTCTAAATAGTTACTATCTGACCCTTTGCAGATAATGTTTACTTATCCCTGCGCCATTCATCAAACACACAAGCAAAGAGTACATTGCCATCTACTACCTGCGTAGAGATTTGCAATAAATAATCCTTTCTATAACGTGTAATAGTAAAGAGTATACAAATAGATCTAAGTCTACAGACACTTGGTGTGGGGCGGAGGGGCCGCCGTGGTCCACGGTGACTGCTATTCCATTTAACAAGTGCTGCTGAGACAAAGCATTTCTTCGTGGAAAACATTACGTTGAATCCCCGTTTCATAAGAAACAAAGAATCGATTCCAAGTATTAAACGATGAAAGCTAATGACTTTAAATAATTTGAAAGAAAATATTTAGCATAAAATAAAAGCCTAAAAGATCTGATAGTTGGTGTGCATCTGTATGTAGCCACTCAGGGAAAATCCTCAAAACATAGTGGTAAATTAAAAAAAAATCTTTTTTCCTTTATTAATTTTAGAGAGAGAGGAAGGGAGAGGGCGCGAGAGATAAAAACATCGATGAGAGAGAACATTGATTGGCCGCCTCCTGCATGCCCCCCACTGGGGATCAGGCCCACAACCTGGGCATGTGCCCTGATGGGGAATCAAACCAGTGACCTCTTGGCGCGTGGGTTCACGCTCAACCGCTGAGCCACACCGGCCAGGCCACAATGGTAAATTTTTTTAAATGCATGAACATACATACAGGTGGATTCCATTAACAGAAGAAAATCCAGCGGAGCCCCGAACCTTCATGTAAATATGTGTGTGTGTGTGTGTGTGTGTGTGTGTGTGTGTGCAAGCCGCTACCAGTGGCGTGCAGGAGTGCAAGTACATAGGGAGGAAACGGATTTATTTTTTTGTTTTAAGTATGTCTTTATCGTTCGATTTTATTCTGAGAATATAACTATTCAAACTAAGGTAAAAAACAGCAGCTCCACCCTTGGATATAAGTCTCTCTTTCTTCCCGCGGTGTGTGATCAGTGTGTACACTGCATTTCCCTTTCCTCCTGCTCAGCATCCCTCTGGCTTGTCACTGGTTCGTCACTCCTGGCGACTGACAGGACAGAGATGCCTGGTTTGGCCAGAACCCAGAGGCACGGGCACAAGCGGGACTTGCTGTGGGGCACATCTTCAGTCCTAACTGTTTTTGGAAACACGCGGAACTCTCCGTGTTTCTGTCTTCCAGGTTTCTCATTTTACATGTGGAGGCCAAGGCCGCAGTGAAATTAAAGTGCCATTTGGGGACACTTCTCCAAAGAGGACATGCAGATGGCCAGTAGACATATGAAAAGATGCTCAACCTCACTGATCATCAGAGAGATGCAAATTAAAACCACAATGAGCTATCGCCTCACACCTGTCAGAAGAGCTATCATCAATAAATCAACAAACAGGTGTTGGAGAGGATGTGTAGAAAAGAGAACCCTGTGCACTGTTTCTGGGAATGCAGACTGGAGCAGCCACTGCGGAGAGCAATATGTAATTACCTCAAACTATTAAAAATGGAACTGCCTTATGACCCAGCAATTCCACTTCTGGGAATATATCCTAAGAAGCCCTAATCACTGATTTGAAAGAATATGCGCACCCCTATGTTCATTGCAGCACTATTGACAATAGCCCAGATCTGGAAACAGCCCAAGATCCCATCAGTGCGTGAGTGGATCAAAAAGCTGTGGTACATGTACACAATGGAGTACCACTTGGCCATAGAAAAGAAGGAAGTCTTACCTTTTGCAACCAAACCCAGAGCAGCAGTTTTCAACCAGTGTGCCTCAAGAAAGTTTAAAACATCTGCTACATGACTATTTAGTGCGGACCCCTGACCTCTTTTCCCGTAGACTGTGAAATAAAAAGATGGCAAGAGTCAGCATGACAATAGTCGTCCAGTGTGAATGAATTAACGTTATACCTATTTTTTCTATCACATGTGCAAAAATATATTTTTTGGTGTGCCACAAAATTTTAGTCATTAGTTTATATGTGTCATAAAATGGAAAAGGTTGAAAATTGCTGACCTAGAGGGTATCATGCTGAGTGAAATAAGCCAGTCAGAGAAAGCCAAGTTCCATATGATTTCACTCAGATGTGGAATCCAATGAACAAAACAAACAGACTCGGACACGGAGGGCAGACTGCCAGCTGCAAGACAGGGGGAAGGCAGGGGCGGGTGAAATAGGTGTAGGGATTAAGCGAAAAAAGAAGAACTCACAGACATAAACAACAGTGTGGTGGTTACCGGAGCAAAGGGGGACGAGGGGAGGTAGAAGAGGGAAAGAGGGATACACAGTGACGGAAGCAGACTAGACTTTGTATGGTGAGCACTCAATGCAACATACAGATGATGGATGATAGAATTGTGCACCTGAAACTTGTATAATTTTATCAACCAATGTCACCCCAATGAATTTCATACGAAATGAATAAAGAGCCACTTTGGTTTTCTGCCGTAGTTTCCTGTGCAGAGAGTCCCCCGAAGGACCTCATGGGGCTGGACGTCTGCTTCCAGGGAACAAGTGCCCGCTCAACAGCACGAGATCAGCCCACACTTCCAGCACCACCGGGGAAGATCTCTGGGAATGCTTGTTTCCTGTTGCTCAGTAGAAAAAATCAGGAACTCACAAAACTCTTGGAAAAATTTTAGTGGGCTCTAGCTTGTCTTATACACTTCTAGTGCCAAGAGTTACTCTCGTGGTATGAAAAAAATATATTCTATTCTTAAGTAGTTCTAATATTTTTTTTCCCTACAGTGAGATGAAACTACGCATGCATATTTACCACTGGTTATAACTTGACCTTGGGATTCAAAACAAGGACAATCCCACTTCTGCAAGACAGGTGTCCAAGTTCTGAGACCACTGTTGGGTGTCCAGAGATGTCTCACTCCCAGGTTTCCCTACCTTTTCATTTCCCAACACTCACTTTATTAGCCCTTATCCTTCTGCTCCTTGATTCCTAATCCAAGATTCCTCCTACTGTCTTCACACAGTTGATTCTGGGCAGAATTTTGGCCTGAACTATAGAGAAACTCATTCTTTACCATGAGAAGATAAATAGCAACGATCGTGGTCTGTAAATATGGAAGCTCATAGAACAAACCAAGGACCAAACACTCTGACAGGCACTGTGTCCTCTGCCGACAGGTGAGATGTGCTTCTCAGGAGTAGGCCCTTGGCCTGTGACCAGTCAGTGGAGAGGTATGTGTACACTGGGCAGGTTATAAACTTAGCAGAAAGAGGAATGATTGTTCATCTGTAAAAGAAATATATGGGAGCTTTCTGTCTTGAATTGGGTAAGACTAGATGAATGATTCTGTAGCATCCACTCCTCGGGACTGGCTGTGCCCTGGAGAACCAGAGACTGGGAAATGCTGGTTCTCTTCCTGGCTGGATGCTGTCCCAGAACCATGGGGACTCCCCCAACTCATGTCACCCCAGTGCCTGTGTGTCTGAGTATACCTGGCCTAAATCCCGATTTCAAAGTAGTGCACTGGGTTTCATTCTCAATTCATTTTCTTCTTGATCTCCCTGAGTAGCAATATGTGAGTCTATTATTGTCTAATTACTTTGTGATCAAGGTGATGCTTTCCTTAGGCTGCCTGCCCCTTCCAAAGCTACTGTCACCAGTGAATACCATTGGCTGCGCCAAGGACTGGCTGTGTCCTATGAATAATTCCTGGAGATGGTTGAACTGCACAGCTTCTTTGGCGTGTTTCAAAGTGAGATAACAACTCTTTTCCAAGACACAATTCTGTATTCCTACTTTTTGCCAATATGTGCTTTTTTAGTATGTAAAATCTAGGACTGTGTTTCATTGTTTCACTTGATTTCAAAATATTGGGCTTCTATTTTTTTCTAATCTTAAATACATTCTAATTTTGTGTTGTTTCATTTGGTAGTATATATATGTGTGTGTGTGTGTGTGTGTTTTTCCCACTGGAGAAACACCATATGTTTAAGCAATAAAACTTGGTTCTCAGAGGTTTTGCCTTGGAGCGTGGCCATTATGGTTAAGGGGTTTCAGCACCAGATCTCTCTGGACAGCAGACCCTCAGCTTCTGTTTCCAGTGCTCCTGTTGTGTCCTGGTCATTTGATTCCCCGTGGGGTTGGGGAGGGGGAGAGACTTTGGTTCCTGGTGCAGCTAGAGGTCAAAGTTCTCTCCTCTGCCCATGTTTCCACCGCTTCACTGTGGTTTCAGTCTGTTGTCCCTGAAAAACAACTCAGTATCTTGGCAAGCAGGACGGGACCATTTTGAGCTGGTTCTGTGGTTGCAATATCTCTATCATCTATTTGTAAGTCTATAATCAGCCCAAAGTAGAATGCGTGGTTCTTTTGTTTGTTTTTAAATGAACAAATACGGGAGAAGAAGAAGACAATTGTCTGGGTGATAGGGAGCTGATTTTCAAGTTTAAGGTTTGTTCATGCCAATGTGTAGCTTAAGCGGAATAGACTAGGCTGCTTGGTGACAACATGGTTGAAGAACTGAGAGGCCAGGAGATTTGGTTTGGCGTCCTCACCGACAAGTGACGCCAGGGCCTGTAGTGGAGCAAACCAGTGCATTGCAGACAACAGGGGGTTTGTGAATGATGAGAGTGATGACATGGTGGTGGGTGACCTGTTAGCTGATGACAAGACCTAGAACAGCATTGTTCTTTTTAAAAGAGCACGGAGGAGGAATTGTTTAGAAGCAGAAATGAAGAACAAAAAGGACTTCAACCCATTAATCAACTTTTTAATTGGTAGAGTTTTGGAGTAGGGATTTAAAATGGAGGTGGAAAGCCCCCGTCACCTGATGGATAAGACACTGGCCTCCTAAAAATGGAGGTGGAGGGGTTCGCCATCATTTGAGAAGGTTTCCATGGAAGTGATGACTGGGAGAAATCAGATAAGACAGGAAAGTAAACAGAACACCAGAACAGAGGATGAGAACTGTGGTGGCCAGATTCACAGTGCTCCATTGCTTCTGGCCTGTTGGTATTCGTGACATTGTATAGTCTCTTCCCACAAGGAATAGGGCTGATCTGTGTCACCAATGCAATATTATGAAAATAATCGTGTGTGGTATCTGAGGCTAGGACTCAAAGAGTGTGCTTCCACCTTGGCCTTCCTTGCAAAGCTCACTACCAGTGAGGCCAGCTGTCACATCATGAGACGTCCGGAGAGGTCCATGTGGAGAAGAAATGATGCAACACCAACTTTCCAGTCACATAAACAAGCCTCCTGCAAAGCAGAGTCCCCACCCCAGTCAAGCCTGCAGATGACATCGGGTCCGGCCAACGTCCTAACTGCACCCTCACAGGAACCACCCAGGCAAGTTGCTCTCACAGACCCCCAATGAGATAATACATGACTCTTGTTTTCAAGCCACTACATTGTGACGATGTTGTGTAGCAATGGATGACAAATGAAAAGTGCAGGGAGTGTGTTTATTATGGCCTGGCAGGGCCCAGCTGAAGGATTCAAGAGATGGGGAAAGTCTGGGAGCTGAGTTTCTTATAAGACACAGTTCGGTGATTGTTTTGGTAAACTAAACTATTCCTTTCCATTTTAGCATTTTGTGATTCAGTTTCCTTTGATTAGGTGTGAAATGCACTCAACTCTGGTATTTACTGGAACTGAAAGGTGCCTTTTGATACTGCTGTGATTGGTAATAAGTAGTCTTTGACTTAAGCTTTTATAGTTAGCAAACTTCATGAAATGTTTTTGTTTCCTTCCTTATATTTGTGCTTCATTGTGATTTAAATCAGCCGTCATTCTGCACTGCAGCGACATTGTTACATTGTGATTTTTATGGGGACCTAGGCTCCTTTCATAGGACTGATCTGTGATGAGCCCTGGGTGTTATGAATATGAATGCCCAGCAGAATTTGAATGATGTTCAATGAGTGCGGTGAGATTAGACCAGAAAGTCTTTTGAACCTAAGAAGTTAGAGCAATTGTAAGAGAAAGAGCTTATTTGTTTTCTGACTTATTTTAATACTAATAGCAAATAGAAACACTGGATTGTTAGGGTCTTGAATCCTTTGTTCCATTTTATTTCTCTTTCCTCCAACAAATTGGTGAGGATCTCACCTGTTTGAAAAGTGCTTTACAGGGAAAGTCTATTCAACTTTGAGACCAGCTCTGTTGCGACATAATACCAAGGTTGGAGTGCAGCGGTCTATTTCTTTTTAATATTTGCCTAGGACAAATTAAAAATAAGTTGTATATTATTCGTAGTGAGAAGCTTCACAGTTGATTCTTTATAAAATATTTCATTGATATTATTTATTTTCAGCACCATGACACAGTACGCCTTAGAGGTAAATGGGATATTTTCGGTGATCTGAAGTATGGAGAATAGAAAAAGTCGAGATTTTTTTTAAAAATGAAAAGGTATGAAAGTCTACTTCCAAATGCAGTATTCGTGTATCAATCCACGGGTGTTTTTGCGCCAGCCGTGAGACAGCCACTGCACAACCCTCTGGGAGTGCAAAGCAGATAGGTTATGACCTCTGTTCTCAAAAATGTCAGGGAGGTTAATCTACAAGGACATACTAGAATTCTAAATCCTATGAACACTTTTAAAGGGAGCACGTAAAAACACGTAAGGAATTTCTCAATCAGAAGTCTCCAGTGGTGGGTAGTGTTAGAGCTGAGGGTTGAAGCCCGCGTAGGAGTTACATTAACACAAAATAGACTGATGAACCAAACAGAACCAGAGGCATGGGTCCATGGAACCACCGAGGGTCAGAGGGGAGGGCGTGGGGCTGCTTGAAAGAAGGTGACGAGATTAGCCAAAGACATATATGCGTAGCCCAAGGACAGACACACAGTGTGGTGATGGCCAGAGGGGCAGGGGTGGGGCTGGGTGGAGGTGGTAAAAGGGAGGAAAAGGAGGACATTTCTAATAGTGTTAACAATATAAAAACGAAAGAAACTCATCAGGGCAAGAGCTGGGCCACGGGCCTGGCTGGGCCGTGAGCCAAGGGACGGATGCGGAAGAGGCTCACCCGGGAACCAGCCGCTGGCACGAGGAGAGCGGGGAGGGCACAGCATGGGCTGCAGCCGTCCAGCAGCAGCTGGCACCTCCTAAAGACGGTTGTAAACTAAACTATGGACTTGGAGTTTTACCCTGGAAGCTTCAGGCACCAAGGGAACATTTAAAAGTGGAGAATGACGTGAACATCATCCACACTTCGGAAACAGTGTAGAGGTTAGGGAGGGTCCTGCTGCGGCACCAGGAATCCGGAGCTGGAGCGGTGAGGGAGGAGGGCCAGGTCGGGGGCCTGGAGGGCAGGAGGAACGTTCCGACGTGTGCCTTGGAAGGTCAGCCCTGCTTGGACCGTCCTCTCTCTCCCTGCTCCCTCCAGACACCTGCTTGTGTCCAACTTGAACTGGGTCCTTGGGTGGATTTGGGCTCACCCTCTGAATCTGTAGAAAGTGTTTCTCGAGTGGGTAGTTTAGCATCACAAGTGAACAAAAGACATGAATGGAATCATGAGCTTCTATTCTAACAGGTATTTAACAACTTGAGCAACAGAGGTTCTCAGACATGCCCCCAGGCCCTGACCTTACCCGGTTTCCTGCTAGAGATATGGCTTGGGTCTTCGTACCAGAAGGTTCCTGTGAATGGAGGATTTTCTGGGATGCCCTCAGGGTCCATTTATTCTCATTGGTCACATTTTGTAATTTGAATGCTACTTAAGCTTTATCTTTACTCTTTTCTACCTTATGCATTTATCTGAAAATTTTCGTGAGAATGTGGTGAGAACTGGGGTCCTCTGAAGTTGGGTTTCTTTGTTGTTTTTTCTTTTTGTGTGCTTGTTTCTGCCTACAATCTCAGAATCCCTGGTGATGTCCCCCCCACAGCATGTCATATCGAGGGGATTTATAGGAGCAAATGTGGGGCACTGCTCCAAATGCAGGTGCCAGCGCCCTGAGATTGAGCACCCGAGCTACAAAGCCATGAGTGGATATGTATTTTAAAGATGGCAATAGAACAGATTTCAAAACTAAGAGAAGAATAAATCAAATCCTTCAGTAAAACAAAAATCAGTCAAGGCAACCGTGAGAATCAAATAGTGCTCTTCCAAGACGCCCCAGCGACTGCAAACAGTTCTGATTAAGGTTGCCCTTTACTTCATCAACTGACCTTAAGATAAGGTCACCCTAGATGATCTCAGTAGGCCTGTTGAAATCCCAAGGGTCCTCAAATTCGAGACATGGAGGCAGAAGAGTCCGGACTGGAGAGCGAGCAGCAGGAGAAAGATTCACTGGCGGCCTTCGAAGGTGGGGGAGGCCGCGAGCCAAGGCTGCAGGCGGCCCCTGGTGGCTGGAAGAGGGAAAACAGCAGAGTCTCCCCTGGAAAATACGCGGACCTGCGGACACCTTGATTTTAACACAGCAGGACTCACTGCAGAGTCCTGACACACAGAACACTGTAAGAGAATATGTGTGTGATGTTCTAAGCCATCCAGTGTGTGGTAATTGGTTACACTAGCAAGAGGAAACACAGTTCTCCATAATCCGTTTGTTCAGAGGGGATTCCTTGCTGGGCAGCATACGTCTGGAGGAGAGACTATTGTTCTAGGTCCTGGCTGCTGGGTCACCACTCCAGAGCCTAGAGCCAGATCGAGCTGGACCCTGGCCGGAGCAGAGCTTGGTTCCAGTAAGGCCCCCGTGCCCCCAGCACGCTGTGTGGCTGTTGCCCTGCCCCTGGGCAAGTATGGAAGGTGCTTTCCCCTTACCGGGGGCAGGTCATGCCCCTGCACCCCTGCCCATCATCCCCTGCCCGACAGAGCCCTTTAGCACCTGCCACCTGGCGTGGAGGATACGATGTCCTGTTACCACTGCCCAAGATGAACCTCGTGTGGAAGTCCCGTTAACACACTCTTGATATGATGACGGGCTCGTCAGCTCTAGCTCCTGTCTCGCGGGGCCAGGTCATTTTAGGCACCAGAAGGTTACACAAGATACATACCTTATATGCGTGGCAGCAATAATGTCTCAGGTAACAGGTCCACCCCTCTTCACGTCTGTGTGGCCCCGTTATTGCAGGATTCTCTGCTGGCTTTCTGTTCTCTGTCCTCATCTCACGTGCGCCCACAGCCTCTGCGTTCTAACGGACCCTGGCGTTACCCTGGAAGCTCAGTGTCACTCCAGTGAGTCGTGGCACACACTGTGTACACCCCAAGTCCTGAGCGTACCACCGTGTTTTTGACCAGTTTTCTACCCTGTGAGTTTATCTAAAATGTTTAGTGATGTGTCATCATTTGGTGTAACTCCATCTTTCAAAAGAATTCGAGAGAAACAAGCGATTTCTGTGCAGTTCCTACATTCTTATTGATTTTAAAGACATGCTGTTGGTTTTTGCTTGTTCCCCTTAGTGACCACACGTCCTTCCCCTAGAAGTACACGTTGCTCATTAGAAGCGAGCTAGGAACTGCGTGCCGGGGGCTGCACAGGAACCCCGACACGTTTCAGCAGTGGATCCGTGGAAGCAGTGTTAGTCCTGTCCAACCACAGTTGTTAGTCCCTGCAGGTGCTTAGAAAACGTCACTCGCCTGTTAGGAAGCGATGTTATTTAACAGGAATGCCTGGCTCTTCATTTTACATGTCACTGATACAATAAGTCTATCTATGAATGTAAGACCTTCAAATGGAGGCTAATTTTGAGGGAAACACAAGCAGGACAGCTCAGTGCTCGTCCAGACCAAGGAGGTACCGTGTGGGACAGCCAGCGCGGAGAGGACCGGGACTCCAGCTGGCGGGGCCAGTGCACCTGAGTCGCCGTCACGGGGCAGAGTTTAAGGAGGGGAAGGTTTGCTCAACAGGTAGATTAATTGAGTGTTCGATACAATGGTTTGTGTTGGGAGATACATCCTGGTACGAATGTTGACATTACTGTTGGAGACGTGTGCCAGAACTCAGAAGATAAGGTCTGCGCAGATTTTAGGATTGAAGCGGTTTTTCTATAAAAAAGGAACAGATACGCCAGGTGGAAGAACCCAAAATGAAGCAACAAACGAATGACAACATCTAGGAAAGCAAATTCCGATTAGCGTGCTCTCTTTTCCTAGCCACTGAGTTTCCCCCGCTGCCCTGCGCACCCCCTGCTCGGAGCATGCTCCGAGTATATAATTAGTCTGTGGGGCTGGACTAAGCAACAGACATTCATTTGCATAATTCTGGAGGCTGGACGTGCAGGCTCGAGGTGCTGGTGGTGCGGGTCTCTCCGGAGGCCTCTCTCCTTGGCTGGTAGACGGCCACCACCTGGCCTCCTTGCTGTGCTTCCGGGCCTTTCCGCTGATACCACATCCCTGGTGTCCCTGCCTCTCTTATGAGGTCATGAGCCTTGTTAGACTAGGGCCCACTCTTATGATCTTATTGAACCTTGATTACGTCTTTAAAAATCCAATCTCCAAATGCAGTCACTTTGAAGGTTAGGGCTTCCACATCTGAATTTTTTGAGGGGACACAATTCCGTCAAAGCACGAGCCCCTCAATGGAATTTGCTCAGCAGCCCCAGCCTGTGACTGGAGAAAGATAATTAAGGTCATTAGTTCAGAACTGGACACTTAGAGGGGTCAGTTCATTTACAAACCTGAATGGTTCTGTCTGTTTGACATTGGGACACAGAAGAGAGACACCCGCGGTACACACCGGCTGGCCGGGAATGGAGTCTGTGGGCCGAGCTCCTGGGACTCGGAGGCCGTCTGCGGCCCTGCGTGCAGAGGAATGTCTGTCCTGGAGCATGGCAGGGAGACGCCACGGAGACAGGGACACCAGCCCAGGAAGCAGCCGCTGCCTCCGATCGCTCCCCAGCTCCCAGGTCACTAAGCCTTCCCTGGGCAACGTCAAATGCACCTGATACTGTGAAACAGTTCCTTCTTCGGCTTAAAGTCACTCCAGGGTGTTCGTCTGTGTCATCCAACATAAGTTTGATTAAGAAACCAAGGACAGGAGGCAGGAAGAGAAGAAATGCAATCTTCTGGTGAAAATACATCAACCTTTACAGTTCATCTTAACGTCAAGGGATGGAATGAAGTTCTGGGTGAAATGCAGGCTTAGGTCTGGGTTGCCCCGGGACATGGAGCATTGACAGATACCTTACTGAAGATGACTTATCTAATGAGATGTGTTTTAATGAGTCCATTGTCTGGACTTCCCTGGAAATAGAGAATATGATGGAAAATTAGGCAAACACTGTTCACTTCTAATATCCTTCTGTTACTAACACAGGTCAAAATATGAGAAAAAATAAACCCATCCCCCCCTGTTCTCCAGCCCCAGTACGAACGTCTATGGAGCAAGTGAAACAGACAAAAATGTCAACTCCCCAGTGCAGTAAGAAATAGACAGTCAACCGAACACAAAGAGTTCTTTCAAGTCCGTCACTCCTTAGGACACAGAAATGATGGACAGACCTTGTTCATGGTCTTGAATAAGCATCATCCCAACATCTCTGACCATGATCATCTTATGAAAAGAAGCATATTCGGTGTCCAAGCTGTGACAGGAGAGGACTTGGTCATTTGACCCTGTCCCTTACAGACTCTCTGCCTTCATGCTCAGTGAGCCCCTCTGTCAGGAAGGATAAACAGTGGAGCTCAGACACCGTGTCTGGAGCGCGGTGAGTGCATTCCTCTGCATGGTGGGTATCCTCCTCGCCATCACATCCTTCTGTTATTTTAACTGCGGATCCCTGCCACCTCCAGGTCTGTTCCAACAGAACATTGTGATGCCTCCCCCCTGCCATTTCTGCACCCTCTGACATGGGCACAGACCTGCACCCAGCACAGGCTCAGGGAACCCCTCTCTTCCAGCAAGAAGGGTCCGGGTGGCTTTGTGTTTGCCACACCTGGCATCCAGAGGTGGGTGCATTTTCCTGGACTTCCTGAATGTAACCCACATGGAGGTCTCTAAACCAGATTCCAGTGGTTGAAAGACTCAGCCAGGTTAAAGGGGGCACTGCCATGTGATGCCCTTAGTAAAACCCAGCCCTAGGGGTGCAGCCAAGGACTGCAGTAGATTCAGCAATTTGGGGGCCTGGAGTGTAAGAGTATAAAGTGAGAGGTGAGGTTGGAGACGGAGGCAGAGGTCACATGAGTGAAGTCTGTACCAAATGCATGTCACTCTGTCTTTGCTCTATATCCTTACCATTTGGAATTCTCTTTCCGAGTTTGATAACCAAGCTACGTTGACACCATGATGAGGGTTTGTGCAAGATGACATGTTTTCCCACAGCTCGATGTAGTCACTCCTTTCTGTTTTGAAACATCAAGACACAGATATGAGAACTTCTAGACGGCGAAGCAGAGTTAGCATTGTCAGAGGAGAAAGAGCATTTGATTAATTTTAAACTTTTTAAAATGTGTATCTAATTTGTATCCCTGTGACCAGCAATGTGCACTGGGCTGGCAGGTCTCAGATGCACCCCTGAGCTGGGCGAGGATGCAACTGAGCGTTACGAGATGCCACGGGTTCTCCGTGAGGGAATAAACTCTCTCTTGAGAAGCAGGCTAATTGCCTAGAACACATCATTTCCCCCACATTTCTGTAGTTATTCAGGTTTTGATCAGAGCTGGAAGAACACCATAACATGGGCTAACACAATGTTTTCTCTCAGAACTGTGCTCTGTGGATTCTGACTCTGTATGACCTCTTGTCTCCCACTGTAAACATAAATGTGATCTTGGGGGGTCAACCACAAAGTCGAAGTTTACTTCCCGCTGGCTGAATTGGGCTCATGTAGTTAGTCTGCTATTCTCGTTGAGGGCATGTGCTGTGAGGGGAAAGGTCACGGAAAGTGCAGCCGACCTCCGACTGCTGCATGAAAACAGACAGACAGAAAGCAGACTTCAGCTCTCCGTGTCCTTTGTACTGTTTCTGAGTTTGCTGTCCCTGCTCAATTTCGATATCAGAATAAATTTCCTAATATTTCAAGTCAACGGGAAAGCTATTGAGTTTTTAAGCTGTGTGTTACTTTTTCAATAAGCCATTTGAAAATCCTAGGACTTCCAGTGAAAGTAATGAGACCTTCTTGTTTGTCACTAATAATGTGATACAACGTATTGAAATATTAATGACAATATAGCATTCTGCCTAGCACGTTATTTTTAAATGTCTTAATAATGTAATTTAAGGAGAAATATCAATTCATTAAATAAGAAACCAGAATAATTCACTTGCTATAATCGGATTTTAATGTATTAATTATGTATTTTACTCTTTAGAATAATATGCTACTTTTCATATTTTAGATGGAAAATATTTCCCATTAATATCAGAGTCATTAATAATTATTAATTGCTATAGCTTCGAATGACAAAATATCTTTGGCTACAGAAGTACTGTAATTGTCAGTATGATTATTATATTTTCTGTGATTTATGATGTTGGCATTTGGTTCATAATAAAATGTTATTACTTTGCGTTTCTGCAGTCCCTGTTCTCATACCCCCTTCTCCTGCAAGAACAGTGTGCAAATAAAATCATCTCCCTTTTATAATGGGAAAGTCATTAGCTGCTTCTTTTGAAAGCTATGCATTCTTTCAGATAATTGAAAGTGGGAAAGTAGCACTTTTTACATTGTGTGAAGTAAATCAAACAAGGAGAACTTTTGGGGTGTTGACTGTTGGTTTTGTATCACCTCCACTGATACTCAAAATGGGTGCTGTCAACGGCCATCTGGGAATGAAACTTGGCTTCTTCTGTGTCCCAAGTTTTGGTTTCTGGCTTATTCTTGAGAGAGTGAGAAGAAGTAAGTTGAATACAAAATATGATAACCCTGAAAGACCAGGTAAGTAGGACTGCAGACCTATCCAGTATCTACTCCCCACTCCAACACCCAGGTCATGGTCGTGGGAACAAAGTGAACCTCTCAGGCCATTTCCACCCCATGGTTACTCCTCCCGTGACTTGGGGACAGGTGCACAGATGGTGTGGAGAAGGGCTGCAGGAGAGAGTAGAACAGAGTGTTCATATTCAGTTGACTCAACGATATCACCTTATTTCTCTTAAAAAATTGTATTGAAGAATATCGAATTTTCTCTGAAATATAGCCCAACGTTGAAGTAATTTTACTTACTTTCTGAACAATGCTCATTAGTAGCGCCTACTAATTATTACTTCCTAGTACTTCGTTCCCTAAGTCAGAAAAAGTATAACAATATTATTTAGGGGAAAACCTTAATACCAATCTGACATTTGCTTACCTTTTTTCATGCAATCTGAAGTTAGGAAATTACATTATAGCAAATATCTTCTTCATGAAATTGATTGTCTTTCAGATCCTGGAAAGACAGGAAGCTTAAGGAGATATCAGAGATCTCATTAACTGAAGATATTTCCTCTATCAGATGCCTTTGTCAGGTTAAAGGATAAAGATGTTTTTGAAGAATCTTGTTGACTTTCTGGGGAGAAGGAATGTAGGTCTCTTTGCTAGTGAGTAGTTCTAATCCTTTTAAAAGATTCTGGCCAAATAATTCCTCAAAAGTTTCAGTAAGTTTGCATTGAGCACATATTTCTAAGGCTGTGTTGGTGCTCTCTGGTTCTTCTCTGGAAGAGGGGAAATAGAGAGATTAAAACCTATGAAACAAAGTGATGAACTTTTGGAAAGACCATGATGAGACAGCTGAAAACTAGAGAGCATGTCGTTATATTTTTAAAAATTTAAAATATATATATATACATAGTGTTTTTTTTATCTTCACCTGAGGATATGTTTCTGTTTATCTTCAGATAGAGTGGGAGGGGAGAGAGAGAAACAGAGACAGAAAGAGAGAAAGAGGGAGAGAGAGAAACATCGATGTGAGAGAGACACATCACTGGTTGACCCCGACCAGTGCTGGGGAAGAACCACAACCAAGGTACGTGCCCTTGCCCAGAATTGAACTCACGACTCATTGGTCTGTGGGCCAACACTCTTAACTGCTGAGCCACACTGGATGGAATGGCAACAATGTATCAACGGTAATTTCCTGAGGTTCGTGGGTGGATTATGGTTATGTGGGAGCATATACTGTTTGAGGAAATATACAATAAAGTATTTGAGTGATTTGGTATCACGCCAACAAATTATTTTCAAATATTTCTGGAAAAAACTATTTGCAGTGTTTTTGTATGTTTGCAATTGTTTCTAAAAAGGAAAAGATGCAATGGCGTAAGCCAGTCAGAGAAAGACAAGTACACATGATCTCACTCATCCGTGGGATCTAATGCGCAGAATGAACTAACCAGCCAAATGGAGACAAACTCAAGGTTAACTTTTCAAAAACCGGTGGCCAGGAAGAGTGTAGAGGCACAAACTTCCCATTTTGAGAATTACAATGCAAGAAAACAAAAACACGCCCGGCCGTGTGGCTCAGTGGCTGAGCGTCAACCCACGCACCAAGAGGTCGACGGTTAGATTCCCGGTCAGGGCACATGCCCTGGTTGTGGGCCTGATCCCCCAGTGGGGGGCATGCAAGAGGTGGCCAATCGATGTTCTCTCTCATTGATGTTTCTATCTCTCTCTCCCTCTCCCTTACTCTCTCTCTCAAATCAATAAAGAAAAAAAATATTTCTTTAAAAACATAAAACACATAAAGCCAAATGGTCTTACGTTGTTTGTTTTTCAATGTAGAGTGGCTTTGAACTCCCACATGTGCGTTCAAACACATGAACGTATATCTTAGTTATAACATGTTGTCATGGAGACTTTAAATTAAGAATATAAAGCTTTGCTTGGTTATTATATAGTCATTTTTGCCATTTTAAATTTGGGGGGAAAGTGACAAATTATTGGCAAACAATTATGGTTAAATTTGATATTAATTGATGACTTTTTTAATTTAATAAAAATAGTTTGTTTAGCCCTGGCCAGTCTGGCTCAGGGGTTAGAGCATTTTGGACCAAAGAGTCACAGGTTCAATTCTGGTCAAGGGCACGCACCTCAGTTGCAGTTTGGTCCCTGGCCCTGGTCGGGGTCGTGCGGGAGGCAGCCAATGGATATGTCTCTCTCACAATGATGTTTCTCTCTCTCCCTCTCTCTCTCCCTCCCTCCCACTCTGTCTGAAGATGAATGGAAAAATATCCTCGGGTGAGGATTAAAAAAAAAAAAAGTGTGTTTACTTCTGTGCTACTTAATCCATACACAAGAAAGGTGATCTTATGTAATTGGATTTTAAATGTGATGTTTACTTTTCTTTGCTACATACTTAACAAACAGCTTTTTACTTGTGCCTCTCTTAGGACAACATGTACAAAATGATAATGCCTTTCCTCCAAGTGTTTGGCAGCAGGCGGTGGTATACTAAACTCTGTTAAATTCAGAAACGACACCCCGCCGCTCTCCCCCAAACTACACCATGAACATAGGTGTAACCGATCATAAAGGGAACTCTACACGCAAACAAGAACACTCAGAACTTGAGACCTTCGTGCACATAAACAAATTATTCTTTCGCATTTTGCTTCCCAACAGGAGGCCAGTGCTGTGGGGAAATGCGCCCACATTAAAATGGCAGGTTGATTTTCGATGGAATAGAGTCACCTGTGCCCTAGAGAAAATGTCATGGCTTCCTGAAGGTAGGATTGTGCCAAAAAGTGTAACACCTGCAAAAAATACAGTTAAAATGTACTTCTGTAAGAGACGTAAGTTGGTTTTTGTGCCATCTTTGAATCCTGTCATCATTAGTTATTTACAAAATAGTAAAGTGAGGTGAAGAGATAGCCGAAAAAACGTGTGCGTAGCCCATGGACACAGAAACAGCATGGTGATGGCCAGAGGGAGGGAGGCGGGGGACGCTGGGTGCAGGAGGGCCGAGGTGAGGGAAGTGAGGGACATCTGGAATAGTGTCAACAATAAAAAATAGTACAGTAAGGGTAAAAATGAAGTGAATTCTTCTTTAATAGCTATGTTCCTGTTATGGTGTTATGCTAATGCCAATCAACCTTTGAAATTGTTTTATACTAAAAATGATAGACATCTGCCATCAGTTCTGACACTTAAAGAGATTAGAAGATGTCACTCTTATCCTTAGAATAACAACAAACATTCAACAACTTTTCTTAGATCCGTCAGGGAGCTGATGTTACCTGGCAACCCATCACCCCCGAGTGGGGGAGACAGGTGAAGCCAGAGGGGGACAGCGGAGCTCTGTTTGCCCCGGGCTTGGGAGCTATAAACTCTCAGGAACACTTAAATGGCAATTTTGAAGAATTACTGGAGTCCAAATAAGGATTGTGTGAGACAGATAAGCAAGCCGGGCCAGAAGTCTTGAGGTCTCCACACATTTGTGGACGTAAACCTCGGGCACTGCATGGGATCGTTAACAGCAAAGATCTGCGAAGGCATTTCTCCAACCCCAGCCCATTAACCATGCGCTCTAACCAAAGGAGAGGAGGGTGAGCTAGACCACTGCACAGCCACATAGGAAGGCCAGAGTCTGGAGGCACGGCCCTCAGAGAGACATGTGTAATCACAATTATAGAATGGCACCCCTCCCCATACCTGCGGCACCACCAGTAGGTAGGTTCTGACAGAGGAAAGCTGAAACACCCAGAGGCTTTCTTCAGAGGAGTCCTTGGGAAGACACAAATCAATAGAGGAAGCAAAAACAAAAACACCCTAGGAATCTGAACTCCTTGGCACCTAAAGTTATAGCAAACATGCAGCTCAGCACATCCCAGGAGGGACTGATACAAAGATTGACATTAAAGAGTGTATAACTCAGTTCCCACTATCCCAAAATCATATTTGTTTTAACTTTATAAGGTGTGCAGTAGGGGCAAGAAAAACAAACAGTCTGGACTTACGATGGTTCAACGCATGGGTTTTTTTGTTTGTTTTGTTTTGTTTTGTTTTGTTTTGTTTTGTTTTGTTTTGTTTTGTTTTACTTCACAATGGTGCAAAAGCAGTGCACCGTCAGCAGAAACCAGCTAGGCTGAACTACGATTTCCACGTACTATATTTTTAACTTATGATGGGTTTATCGGAAGGTGCCCTCATCATAAATGAGGAGCATCTGTAACAGTCAGAAACCTCATTTCTTTATTAACCTTTCCTCCCATCTGGCCTCACCCAGCACCCTGACTCTAATGGACTCATTCTTAGGTGGACGCAGCAAAGGGAAGAATCAGCGAGTTAGACCATGTGCAATAGAAACTTCCCAAATTAAAATATTAAAAAAAAATTAAACATGGAACAGAATACTCAAGAACTGTGAAATAATCATGAAAGGCATGCCCTGGCCGTTTGGCTCAGCGGTTAGAGCATCAGCCTGCGGTCCAGAGAGACCCGGGTTCGGTTCCCGCTAAGGGCATGTACTTCGGTTGCAGTTTGTCCCCGGCCCTGGTTGGTTGTGCGGGTGGCAGCCACTCGATGTGTCCCTTTCACATCGATGTTTCTCTCTTCCTCTCTCTCTCTTCCACTCTATCTGAACAAATAATGAAGGAGTGTCCTCGGATGAGGATAAAAAAAAAAAAAAAAAAAGAAAGGCATAACACACATGTAAAGGGAATATCAGAAGGAGAAGAAACAGAACAAGAGCAGAAGAAATATTTGAATTTATAGTGACTAAGAATTTCCTAAAATAAATGACAAACACTAAACAACAGATTCAAGTAGTTCAGAGAACACCAGGAAGAATAAACTCTAAAGAGTCTACATCACATTCAAACTCTAAGAGGAAGAAGAAGAAGGAAGAGATGGAGGAGGAGGAGGAGGAGAAGGAAGAAGAAGAAAGAAGGAGAAGAAGAAACCCTTAAAATAAACCAGATTTTAAAATAAATCAGAGTGAGGAGGGGAGAACTCTCCTGTAGAAGAACAAGAATAAAGATCACCTCCGACTTACCAGAAACATACAAGCCAATATAGACAGCAGTGAAAGAAAAAAGGAAAAAAATCCAGCAACCTAGAATTCTGCACCCAACAAATCCCACTAAATGTGGTAAGCAGACAAGAACCTCAGAGAGAAGGTTGATTATTTAGGTCAGAAGCATGGACCTTTGTAAAGAAAAGAGTAACACAGGAAAATGAACCAATGGAGGTACAATAAAATCATTTTGTTTCTTATTATTAAAGTATTTAATAAAAATGTATAAAAGTAGTAATAGTAACAATGTATTAGATGATTACACCACACGGCTAATGACAGCAATATTATGAGGGACAGGAGAGAGAAATCGGAAGACCACATTTGCATGTACTTGCACTGTCCATGAACTGGCAGAGTGTCATTTGAAACTGAACTTAGATTAGTAGTTGTACATGTGTTTTGCACACTTTAGGACTAAAACGTATGTGCTAAGACAGAAAAGAAAATGGATTCATACGAAGTGCTCCATTAAAACCAAAGAAGTCAGCATGAGAGACAGAAAAAGACAACAGGAACAAAAACAAAAAACATCCACACTTTATATGAGAATGGTGTAAACTTTCCCGTTCAAATACTGAGACAATAAACGTGCATAGAAATCCACACAGGCTCAGCTCTCTGTTGTCTGCAAGAAACCAGTTTTAAACATAAAGTTGCAGACAGACTGAAAGTGAAGAAATATGAAAAGATATACCTTACAAGCATGACTTTTAAAAAAGCTGTACCAGCTCTACTAATTTCAGATAAAACAGGTTACAGAGTAATAAAAATAATTGGAAATAAATGGGAACATTAAATAAAAATAAATAGGTTAATTCTCCAAGAAGACTTAAAAGTCTCCAAGTGTCGGGGCCTAACAACAGAGCCTCAAAATACATGAAGCAAAAACGTACAGAACTTCGGGAAGAGATACTCACCCCCCCTGCGATGGAGATGTCACCGCCGTCCGTCAGCAATGCTGTCATTACCCTGCAGGCTGAAGCTCAGTCAGACTCGAAATGAACTGCACCGCCGGTCAGCTGGATATGATGGGCACCTAGGGGACTTTTCCCTTGACAACAGCAGAGTACACATTCTTCTCAAGGGCTCATGGCGCTCTGACCGGGAGGGACAACGTTCTCAGTTACAAAAACATCTTAACGACAGCGAAACAAATTTCCAAAGCATGCTCTCAAAAAGTTCTTTATCTGAATTCAAATTGAACTGAATGCCCTATTTTGTTTCATTTTTTTCCCCTAAGTCTGACAACCCAAGTGGAAAAACAGCCAATAATGAAACAGAAAACATATATGATCAAGAGATCAATGAGGAACTATAAATAGGTCGCATATAGATTGACTAGAAATATAAGCAGTGTTTGCTATTTGAGATGATTTGAATGTGTAGATAGAAAACAGATGCTATATACAGGATAATGATTAGAACTCAGAAATGTGTCTAAGTTGCTGAATACAAGGTCCTCATACAAAAATCAACAGTGACCCTATAAACACGGAAACTCTGATAAAAATATTTAAAAATACCATTCATAATAGAAGCACATTATAAGGATGGAAGTAAATCTAACACAAGACATGAAAGGCCTTTATAAATACATTAGATAGACCACAGTGGAAGCTGCATTAGAAAAAAACATCCCAAGGAATGGCTACGTGTCCAAGTACATCTGCAAGTCCAATGCAATTTTAGTAGATATCCCAGTAGCCTTTTTCATTATTATTTTGACAAAATGATGTTACAATAATTACTGATGAGCAAATGGTCGAAAGTACCCAAGGCCGAGTTGAGAAAGAATGATGATGGTGAATCACATTAGAAAAAAGCCAACCATCCTGTCTAAAGTGACAGTAATTAAAACAGAAAGGTAATGACCAGACAATGGAATATAATAGCTTGCCTAGAAACACACAGAGATAAATGTATTTTAAAATGTGGCAGTGTTAGAACCCGTGAAAGGAATATGGATTATTAAATAAACGAGACTGTAATTGGCTTTTCACGTGGATAAACAAATATGAAATTAGAATCCTATAACACAACCTATTCTTACCAATTTGGAAGCTGGATTGAAACTCACAGTGTAAGAAGATACCCTTGGGAATCTGGGGGTCGACGGGAACAGAAAAGGAGCAATGTGTAAAGGTAAGAGAGATGAACTTTATTACAGAAAAAGACCGTCTATTTACAATGGTTAAAACACCATCAAATGAAAAAAGAAGTCAATCTGCAGGGAAATGCTGTCGTGATTTAAACACTGGTAGGTTTTACATAACACCCTTCATCTTCAGCTTCTCTTGCAATTCAGACGCCGCGTATCTCTGGTCCCACTTCTCACGTCGACAGTTGAATGGGAGCAGATGAGTGCTGTCATTATCCACGGGGTTTGGAATTCTCACTGCCATTTGTCTTGATGCTGAGAAAGTATCAGGGGCAATTTTTCTTCTAATTGTATTGTCATGTCTCATCAAGTACAGAATAAAGAACCATTTTTATACATGTGGTTTACTTTCTTCTACCTCTTTTCGCTCATTCATCTTCCTGGTCCTTGAGGACAATGGAGCGTTATCCCTGCGCTACAAACCTCCACACTGAGTATTGACAACCCTATTATAAAACTCTTATAATACTATGTCTAAACTTTACTAAAGACACAGTAACAACGCACCTTGCTTATAAAGCCAGAACGATGAGGTCAAGTAAGTAGTCGGGGTGCACAGGTGTGGTGTTTATAGAAGCAATGGTGAGGTGACCAGGGAACCTGGACACTCATCCAGATAATTTAGACAAGACCAGCTGCTTGTTCTGCGTGTTTTTTTCTGACTCCCCTGACACGCCATCTCTAAACCACTAGTCTAACATATTTCCTGTCACCGAACTTAGCTCGGCACCCACCTATGATGTTTTTTTGTCATGGATGCAGGTGGTGGAAATTTTTATTAGTCTACTGCAAACTTTCTGTATCAGGGTTTCCTGTTACCACTTGTTCTGTTGTCTCTTGTTCCCATAAATTACAAGATTTCAGCCTCACCAACATCAATAAGGACCAAGTAACGCCTTGGAGCTCATCAGTTTCTACCATCCGCCAGGATTCTTGATTCCTGTTTGTTTCGTTTGTTTGTTTGGAATACTTGGACTTGTGTCAAATGTATAGATTAATTTCCTTAAAAGACAAATATTTATTTATTTCACCTTTATTTTTAAAAACGAAATGTATTGGGGTGACATTGGTTAATAGGGTTACATAGGGTTCAAGTGTATGATTCCAAGACACACATTCTGTATATTGCATTGTGCCCACCACCCGAAGTCAAATCTTTTCTGTCACCCTACATTTGACCCCCTTTCCCCTTTACTACCTCCCCCACCCCCTTCCCTCTGGTGACCACCATCCTGTTGTCTGTGTCTTTGAGTTTTTGTTAGTTTTTCATTTGGTCATTTGTTGGTTTCCCACTCTTGAGGTTTTAAAATGATCTTGCCTTTGAGATAGGGAGAACTTGTCTGGGAAGTGTCTTGTCAGATGGCCCTCTGGACTCCAGGTGGAGTATGCCTACGTTTCTTCTTAGCAACCACGCCGTTATCCTGGGGGAAGCAGAGCGACTTGCCTTCTCTCAGCAGACAGAAGTTGTTTTCCAGCAACGTTTGCTTTGATTTCTTTATTCAAACAATTAACAAAAACAAACTCATCAACTGTCTCTTACACCACTGAACTTTTTTTTGTTGTTGTTAATCCTCACCAGAGGATATTTTTCCACTGATTTTTTAAAAATAGAGTGGAAGGGAGGGAGAGAGAGAGAGAAACATCAACGTGAGAGAGACAAACCAGGGGCTGGGCATCGAACCTGCAACCCAGGTATGTGCCCTTGACAAGGAATTGGACCCACAACCCTTCGGTCTGCAGCCCGATGCTCTAACTGCTGAGCCAAACCGGCCAGGGTGAACTTTTTTATTGTCTTGAAAATTAGGTCTATCTTCTCATAGACTACATCATCCAGCATCACTCCCTTTCTGAAAATTTGCTTAAATTGTAACACAGCAATGTAGTAATGTTTAGAGTATATTAATTCATACTTCTTGATAGATTTTACTAAAATATGGATAGCTCATTTTAATGTATTCAAAATATATCATAAGAGTTTGGATTGAGTCCATTAAGTTAATTTAAAAAACAAAGTCATAATTTGAGTAATTATTTACAGTCATATACGTTGTATGGGAACTATAATTTCAGATCACAGCTATGATTTCATCATTTTTATTTTGGATCAAGATTTGGACACCCTCAAAATGTAACCAGACACCTTTCAAATTTTATAAAAATCTCTCTCTCTCATTACCTTCCCATTGAGACAGTAAAAAAAAAAAAAAAAAAGTAACTTGAAAACATAAATCAAATAATTGCCCTGCAGATCAAACTAGTGAGGTGGTGGGTGCAATAATGAGTTTGAAAGAAAAAAGATCACATGGATTTGTATTTTAAAAGGAATTTCTTTTCCAAATAAAGGTGGTTTGGTCAACAAAGTTTGATCAATCACCTTCCTAGCAAATGACATAGACCTGAGATTGCTAAACAAATTCTTTCCAGCACAGAACACAGTGCTCCGTATTTTGGTATTCAGGATACCTTGCAGAAAAGTGCATCAATGTAGCCAATGCTTAAATGTTCAATCATTTATTTAGTTTATATGGTGTATAACCATAAACCCATACACTTTAGAATATATTTGTTCTGTGGTTTATCTTTGCCACCATTATTCTGAAATGATCAAACACCATTGGCCATGGATTTTTTAAAAATATTTTTTCTTTATTGATTCTTTTTTTTAGAGAGAGGAAGGGAGAGGGAGAGAGAGATAGAAACATCGGTGAGAGAGAACATCGATTGGCCGCCTCCTGCATGCCCCCCACTGGGGATCTGGCCCACAAGCTGGGCACGTGCCCTGACCCGGAATTGAACCAGCGACCTCTTAGTATACGGGTGGATGCTCAACCACCAAGCCACACCGGCCGGGCTGGCCATGGATTATTAAACCGTTATATTTCGACATAATTTAACCTATGAAATCTCGTTGTCCCTTCATTAGATATGACTCTGTTGACATAAAAGTTAAATGTGATCAAGGCAAACAAAGCCCACGGGAATGTTTCGCTTAGTTCATTCCACTTCCTATCAAACGGGTCATTCGTGAGAATGCCTATTAGTAGCCAAGTCAACATGAAACATGCATGCTTTATCATGATAATCATTCTTACATTATTTTTAATACATTTTGGGACGACTTTCAGTTGAACTCAAGACTGTCTGAAATGATCCTAATAAAAGATCTGGCTGCCAAAGAGCAAGCCCCACCATGCCAGTCCTGGGGCGCCCATCTTTCTTAAAAGCTACGAAAATACGTTTCCTACTGTGACATCCAAGACACCGAAGAGCCTTCTCTGGAAATCGCCCCGTTATTATGTCTTTGTAATTGCTATTTTCTGTCTGATGAATCTTATGCAAGCTGTGAGACTTTGAATTATGGGTCTGGGAGCGGCACAAGAACACCACTGGCTTCAGTTCAGTCAGCTGTGCCTGTCAATCTGGCTTCCCAGACAAAGCCTGTCACAGCTCTCCGCTCTGTCATCTGTACTCATTTTCAGTGAGCTGATCAAAATTCTAACTCACAGAGCTTGGGGTGGATTTCTCACTGAACACGTGTCGAGCGTCTGTGGTAAGTAAGATACTGTATACGCGGCACTCGGGAGACATGACCTTTGCCCTTAACACTGTCGTATTCAGGAAGAAAGAGTTCAGCATAAAATAGCATCTCTATGTCCATTTTATGACCTGAAAGTTTCGATTATTGGATTATATCCGCAAGGGGCATCAGCAAGCACACATATGTTCCATGTGTATCTAACAAACGATTGGTTATGTAATAGAGTTCGTACAAACCAGAACGCAATGGCATGGAATCCGGCTCTAAAACACTTCCAGGAAGTCTGCAAAATAAAATGTCCTGATAGAAGCGAAGTCCATGATTGGAAGGTAAATACTGAACCTTTCCAAATTGCAGGAGATATTCTTTCAATAAGCATTTATTATCAATACATGTGCCAGCTGCTACCCTCGGTATTGGCTTTACAGTCTGATTACTATAGATTTAATGTATGGATCAGCCTACATTTCCGAGGCTTAGTCACATCATACACTAACGGAACAGACAAATGTTACTTTCTTCATCAAAGGTCAAACCTTTATACGAATCAGTGGAACTCTCCCACGCAGTCCAGCCTGGGGCAGGTGGGCCTGGAAAAGGAGGGGAGGAGCAGCTGCGAAGCCAGGCACGTCCACCAAGTCAACGCTGGCCAAAAAAGAGACGCCAGAATCCATAGCAGCCGTGCTCACAGGCCAGACACCAGCCAGCTCAGTCCTTTTCAGCCGCAGTGACAATGAGAGCCCCTGGGAAGACGGGTGAGATATGATTAAATATGCACAGAAGCCTCCCCACGCCATTTCAAACAGAACAGCAGGGCGTACGGTTTTGCAGGTGATTCTGACGTGCAGCTGGAATTGAGGACTGTGTGTCTGGACCCGCACATCCCAAACTTCAAAATGCTTCCGTGGAAATGCAGGAGCTAGTGTACTGCATGGTGCCTGGGGTGTTGAATTCCAGCACACACCCATGTTATGACCAAGACTGATGGACCTCGGACAGCTTGTGATGGGTAAGAAAAATGCCAGATTTGGGGCCACCACTCAGACCTACTGAATTCAAATCTGAATCGCAACATCTTCGGACAATTTGAATGTGCATTGCATTGTGCGAAATGCTCCTAAAAATTAGGCATGTCCTTCCCAAATAAGAAAAGTGATACTCAGTATAACTTGGATGTCAGATGATATCTATGTGTTTAGCCCTAACAATTTTCAGATCCTGAAATCAGATACATGCGCACATGAGCCTAAAGCAGCGGTTCTCAAAGAGTGGTCCAGGACGACACCATTATGTCACCTGCGGAGATGTCAGAAATGCAGTGTTGGGACCTGGCCAGCAATCTCTGTTTAGCATGTCCTCCCGGTGATTCCGACCCTCCACACTCAACTGTGAGACACTAGTCCATACAATTATTGTAATGTCATACCCACCTGGAATGTGGAAGTCCACAGTGTATTTTTAAAGGACACAAGAATTAAATTCATATATTGACTTTAATTATTTTAAAATGAGACAAAAGAAATTCAAGAAAAAACAGTCTATCGGTAGCAGTTTTGGAAAAGGAGATGTCTCTGCAGTGTAGATATCTCAGTCCGGATCACGTTTTGTTGGGGGAGAGGGCTTTTTGAACACTGTAGGGTGTTTAGCAGCACCCCAGGCCTCTGCCCCTTAAATGTAAGTAACATCCAGCCCGGCCGTGTGGCTCAGTGGTTGAGCGTCGACCCATGCACCAAGAGGTGGCTGGTTCAATTCCTAGTCAGGGCACATGCCCAGGTTGTGGGCCTGATCCCCAGTGGGGGGCATGCAGGAGGCGGCCAGTCGATGTTCTCTCTCATCAATGTTTCCCTCTCTCTCTCCTTCTCTCTTCCTCTCTCTCTAAAATCAATAAAGAAAAAATATTTTTTAAAAATAATAAATAGCCCTGGCCGGTTTGGCTCAGCGGTTGGAGCGTCGGCCTGCGGTCCAGAGAGACCCGGGTTCGGTTCCCACTGGGGGCATGTACCTTGGTTGCAGTTTGTCCCCGGCCCTGGTTGGTCGTGCGGGTGGCAGCCGCTCGATGTGTCCCTTTCACGTCGATGTTTCTCTCTCTCTCTCTTCCTCTCTCTCCCTCCCACTCTGTCTGAACAAAAAATGAAAAAGTGTCCTCAGGTGAGGATAAATAATAATAATAATAATAATAATAATAATAATAATAATAATAAATAAATAAATGTAAGTAACATCCTCAACCTATTCCCCAGCCCGGTTAGAGACCTTCTCTAACACGCCTGAGGGTGAAGAACAGTAAAACCCTCTCTGGTTGGGAAGCACTGATCTATGTTCATCTCTAATGTCAACTAACCCAAAGACACCTGTTATTTCTTGGTGGGAGAGAAGGAGAAGAACCAGACATGTTCAGTGTCTATGAAAATCACTTTTAACTAATCCATGCTGATTGACCAAAGAAGGCATATTTTGAGGTGATTGACTCAGAGCTGTGTGTGGCCTACCAGCAGGAAGAGTGGGGTTTCCGAAAGGTTCTTTACCATCAACCAAAATGACACCCAGTGGCCTGGATGGCAACTAGACATGGGAAACTCTGTAGCTGTTTTGAAGAAAAATGCATTTTAAGAAATCTATACTCGGTTACATTAACTGTCCACACTGATGATGATGATAATGTCATCTTAAGGGACTTTTTAGGTATAAAAGTCATTGTCATCATTATCAAGAAATGTCCTATTAAGAAGAAAATTATAGCAGAGGGATTTCTTTCAGTTTTCAAAATCATTTACTGAAGGATCATTAATTAAATAAGGAACCTGGAGGAAATGGAAATGATTAGCAAGTGGGAAGGGTTAGGGATCTCATTCTCCAGCACCCCTTGGCTGATAGCACCCAGCTCCCCAACATTTGGCCCCTCTCTAGCAGAAGCCTTATGAGGCCTTCTCATTAAGCTCCTCAGCTCTCCCCAGTCTGCTTCTCGGAGGAGGAAAAAGCTTTTGCTCACTCCTGGATCGGCACTGACTCTGCCAGCTCCCACACTCCACACCTCTGCTGGCTAGCCCAGCAGGTTCCGTCTCCATATGCTTTTGAGGAAAATGTTCTGGAGAACAGTTGTCTTTGACACCCCCTTGAGCAGACGGCCAAACTCCATCCAGCACTGTTTTCGGAGTCAGACGCTTCTCAGCTGTTAAGTTGGAAATATGAATCACTCAACTCCATGCATGGATTACCGGTAAATATGGGGGAGATGAGAGAGATTGCTTTAATGTTCAAAGAGAACAGAAGCTAGATATGAATGTATGGAAGCTTAAAATGATAGGAGTCTTCATGAAATCTGTGTTGGCAGCTCAAGGTGGCTCAATGTCACTGTCCCCTGAAGAGGCAGATTGATCAAGCTGCCATCGACATTCCTTCTAGAAGAGTCCAACACGCACCGCGGTTGCTGAAAGAAAATCAGGTCATTTACTTTTCTTTAAAAGAACATGGAAGTGAATTACCCTCATTTTTTTTTTTTACAGTAATAAGAATGGCCTTCTGTCAATATGCTATCTGCAGTTTTCAGGACCTGCCGGAATGGTTATCCCTTCTCCTTCTACATGTCAAGTCCAGACACAGAGGCAGCCCTGCGATGGAAATCCACCTGGGAACAGATGCTGCGGAGAACAGTTTGCTGGGGCCTCAGAAAGTTAAGCAGTTTCCATGTGAACCAACAATTCTCCTGAGAAATGAAAACATTTGTCCACACGAAATCTCATATGCGAATGCTTCAAACAGCACTATTCATGACATCCTAGAGGCAGAAATAAACGGAATGCCCATCAACTGGCCGAAGGTAGATGTGTTAGACCCGTGCCGCGGACAGCGGCGGACCCGGCAAAGGACGCAGGCGCTGATCCAAGGATGGAGGGGAAAACCTCATGCGGGTGGAAGAAGCTGGTCACAAAAGACCACCTAGCATCTAATTCCATGTTGATGAAAGTCCAACAGGAAAAAAGGAAAATCCATACGGAGAGAAGGACCAACGGTGGCTCAGGGCGGGGGAAGGGGCCGTGAATGCAGGACCTCTGTGAAGTGATCGACATGGGGGATGGGTGCCCATATCTGTGAATGTACCCGAGGCCACAGAACCGTACACTTGGAATGAGTGAGTTGTATAATATGTGAAGGACATCTCACAAAGGATGAGAGAGAGAGAGAGAGAGAGAGAGAGAGAGAGAATGAGAACATGCGGAGGCCCGTCATTCCAGAGCCAGACTCGCCGCCAGCTGCGGGATGAAGAGGAGCTGTGACCACCGGGTCGCCAGGAGCCCAGAGGCTGCTGCCGCGCCTGCTGATGTCTCCCGCGTCCCCAGCACCTGCTTCCCGCGCCCCCCACAGCGTGGAGGGTTCCAGTGCCCATGCCCTCGCGCCGTCCTTGCACCCAGATCAACGGTCACCGAGCCTGGGGTGCTTCGGCCAACTGCAGCCACGTCCGGTTCATTGGGACTTCTGGAAGTCGAACCCCCACCTGAAGGCCCCTCCTGCTGCCCGCCCCCATGGGCAGCTACCTGAGCTCGTCCCAGTCCGCACGGCCACCCCTGGCCCAGGACGGCGTCCACAGGGGGCACCGGGTCCCCACTCAGCCCTTCCCCAGAATGCCTCCAGCCTGTGGGCCTCCCGAGCCCGAGCCCGGGAGGGCGATCATGGAGACACTGACGCGTCTTCCTGCCAAGTCAGCCCCTGAGAGCACCCTGGGGCCGGACCTTCCCTGTACCTTCAAGAGTTACCTGACGTGGGGGCTGTGGAGTGCCCAGCACCCGAGACGGGTCTCCAGCCCGGTGACCCAGATCGCGCCTCCCGGGCCCACGGGGAGACCCTGTGCGTTCCAGGAGCGGGGAGCCGGCTCTGCAGGGAGCCCACCCCCTGCGGAACACCCGGACCCCGGCGCCAAGGAGACCGTGCAGAGGGCCCTCCGCCAGCGCAAGACGGGGAGCAGGAAGCTTGGCGGGCCGCTGTGGTTGGAGATCCCAGAGAGCTTGATCCAGGCCCGGGGCCCGGGGCCCAGGCCGTCTGCCTTCAAGCCCCTGATGAGAAACGGGGCGGTGCCTTGCTTTGTACCCAGGCCAGGGCCGCTGCACAGGAGCCTGTGCTCCTGGGGCTACAGTGTCTGCAGGGAGGACACGGACCGCGGGTCTGCGGAGGGCAGAGCGCCCGGGAAGGCCCGGGAGCCGCAGGGGGAGACCTGAGGGAGGAGGCAGGGAGGAGGCAGCGGAGCTGGGCCTCGGGCGGGCCTCGGGCTCCGAGCTGCGTCCCCAGGGTCTCATTTGCTTCTAGGACACCCAGCCCGCTGGCCCCTCTGGCTGCTAAGAATCAGCCTCTGTTACCCATGTCCCTGCTCTCATGTCCCTGACCCCCTGCTCCACCCCAACGTGGGACCTCGTGGCAGCATTGCTCCAGCCCCACCCACCAGCCCGACCCTTCAGAGCCCAACTGAGGATTGCTGACACCACAGCCTTCCCCCCCTTCTGCCCCCCTCCTCTCGTTCCACCTTCCTCTGAACACAGAGCTTTCCAGAAGATATCTTCTTTCCAAACCTCCCCTGTGTATCCAGTTTGTACAGCTAGATATTTAATCTCATTAAACATAATATTAGCATTAAACGAAGATCTGTTTTGTGCAAAAACGCAGGGAAAGTGTGTTCCAGGTAGACAAGAGAAGGGCCCTGGGCTGGGAGTAACTTCTGTTTGAGGTCCAATGCAGGTCCCTCGCAACTGAGGGGTGACAGGGAGATACCAGGATGTGAGGTGGAGGGGGTGCAGGGATGGAGGCACTGGGGCCAGGAAGGAGGATGAGTGTCACCCAGAGAACCACGGGTTTTAGGCAGAGGAAAGACTGATGAGCTGGGGATGTTTAAACAGACTTGTTCTGGCTGTTCTGTGCACAGGGGATTGTCCAGAGACCACCTACCACGGAAACAAGGGCTCCATGCTGTATTTCAAGCAGGAGAAAAACAAGGTGTGATTTGAATTCATTCACCCTGGGTGGTTAGTGTCCTGTTCGTTGTTGGCACTCCCCTGACTAAATAGTCAGGCATTGCCGGGTTTTAAATATTCTGCCCCCCCCCCCCATTGAAAATCGCTGCTCTAGGGCCCTTGAGGGGGAAGATTCTGCAAAAAGCCTCCCATGGACTAAAATGTGGGGGTAACACAGAGCTTTAAAGTTATGATCACATTTGTCTAAGTGTTTTGCTGGGCACATTGAACACGTGCATTTCGGGGTGAGAGCATCCCCACTTGTGAGAGACGCAGTAAACGTGGAGGCAGCAGCGAGGACCGGCTCCCTGACGGATGGCAAAGGCGCCTGGAAGAGGATCGCATTACACCGGCAGAGGAATGGAGATTTAATTAGTTTAGACGGGAGTTTAAGTGTCTGGACAATTGTATCACTCGGCTGCTGTCGGCATCACGTCCATTTAGCATGCCCGAAGAATTTATTGAGAGTCTGTATTGAGCCAAATATTTTGCTGGGCGCTTGGATCGGTATGGCGGCTGCGAAACCGAGGAAATTAAAGATGAGTGGGGAGATAGGAGAAAGAGAATTCAATACCGTGGGATACATTGTATCGCAGCAAGCCAAATGTTCTTTGTGGGCATGGGATAGACATGAAACCTTTTTTGCTATAGATAATTTAGAACAAAAAACCAAAAACCAAAACAAAACCCCGAAACATCTAGGATAGGTAGAAATTAATCAGAAAAAAAAAAAAAAAAGACTTGGAGAGGAAAAGGGGAAAACAGAAAAGAACAAAATTTTGGACCATGCAGAGTTTAAATAGTTGTTGGGATGAGGGAGAACAGTGTGATAAAAATATCAAGTCCACAGATGTGAGTTGGACCAGTTGAATGCACAGTGGGTTGTTGGGGACAGTGTCAGTCGACCTGCTTACACCTGGCCGATGTGTGCCCTGTCAGCCAAAGGCAGCCTGTTCGAACGGTGAGTTACAGATGTATACTCGGTGCACACCAGGAGGATATGGACTCCATTGGGTGGCCACAACAAGTGGGAAGAGATGTGTTAATAAGTGGTTATTGGAATCTGTCCATATTTATAGTTATCAATAAACATATATAACTACCATGCTTGGTTCTGTAGAAAAAAGAAAGCTCCCACAAGAATACGGTTTCTTTTTCTTTAAAAAGAAATGTTTTTATATATTGATTTGTAGAGAGAGAGAGAGATCTATTTGTTGTTCTACTTATTTTTACATTTATTGATTATTCCCTGTGTGTGCAGGGATCGAACTCTCAACCTTAGCCTATTGAGATAACACTTCAACCAACTGAGCGACCCAGACAGGGCTGAGAGTACAGTTTCTTTATGTGCGGGCTGTGTGATTCCATCAAGTAAGGAGAATTTAAGGTGAGAGACGTATTTCTGTAGGCGCATGGGGTACTTGAGAGCAGGCCGTTTTGCCTGAAGGCAGAATGAAGAAAGAACAATAGTGGACGCATGAAACTTTACTACCCTTTGATTTATAAGAAATTACCATTCTACCTTGGTTTACTCTGTATCTGTGTGCCTTGTCTGTAGGGATCTTGAAAAGACTGGTCTTACAGCAAACTCCTCCATGCCAGCTGAACCTGTAAGAGCATCCTTAATAAGGTTTGAAAAGAAACCCTGGATCCTTCAAACTAAACAAACTCTAGTCAGAGGTGGCATATGGATTTTTTTCCAAGGAATAAGCCAAGAAAAAGTAGATGATCAAAGGCAAAATAAATCCACAGGTCACTAAGGCTGCAGAGACATAGAGAATACAAATAGAACTAGTTAACAGAATTTATATCGAAAAGAAATAAAACAGACACATAACCACAGAAGGGATGAGCCCAAGGGTCCACAACACCCACCGGTTTTTAACTCACAAGAAAGCTCTGTGTTGGACCATGGACTGGGTTACGATAGAGCACGCGACAAACTAGGTCAGATACTTTCTTCTCCAGCAGCTATGAAGGTTCTATAAGAACTGAACTTTAGGAAGTCGGATTAAAATTCAAACAATGTGCAGACGACTCTGAAGGTTCATACCGACGGCCCTCTGCTTAGAGATTTCGTGCCATTTTGGGATGAAACCTAGTTTCTGTCGCTAAGTCCATCTTGGGGGTCTTCTCACTTGTGCACCTATCTACAGAACTGGGGTCTGAGGGGTACAAGGCAGGGAGCTGATCAAAACGGGCAATGCTTTCCCGGAAAATGCTCTGTGTGCACCCTGACCTCTGTTCAGCTCTTCATGATCCTGGTGGTGTAAAATCTGAAGGTAGTCCTCATGTCCTCCTGGACCACAGTGAGCTGCAAAGTGCAACCTGGGTGTTCACGTGACCAGGTACATATCGCAGCACTTCTTATCCAAAGCTTCATAAAAGCCACAAGGGCCTCTCATGCATATAAAGGCAGCCAGTCGTTAAAATCTACTCCTTCAATAAAAAGATGGAAAAAAGCCCTCTTTCACTGTTTTAAAATAGCAATACCTCCTTGATGTGTGCTACCAAATTTTCCACGACTCATTTTGTGTTTGAATCTCAAAATAATTTGGAGTGCAAAGGAAGTACAATAACAGTGCACTTCTGTTCCTTCCCTATCTAAAACAGCTCTCCAGTTCTAACTTCTCCCAACCTTTTCTTGACAAGATGTTTCTATTGCTTTATGTTTCTATGCTGGCTGTCAAATATTTCCAGTAAAGAGAGAAATACACTGGAAGTTTGGGGTAAATTCAGCAGAGAGAAGCATCTAATTCACCTCCAAACTTTAGTCCACGAAAGGGCCGTAAGTCAGCCTTATATAACTCCACATAACATCAGAAGTCTATAAAAGATCATTACTGCCAGTACCAATCTTGGCAATAATTTTGTATATAGACTTTGGGAAAGAATCAAATGTCCGGGATCGATGCCAGAAATCGAGCATAGAACCTGACCCATAAATAGTTGAAGTATATAGAATCAAAGTCAATTGAGAAATTAAGACTTGGCAAAAAAGTAAATGTTGTTATTAATGGACGTCCTGAAAGGGTATACCAGTGCTCATCAATTGTCAAGGGTGGGGCAGTGGGTTCTTGGAGTTTATCTTGAAAAATAATAGCTTTCTAACACTCAAGTGTATAATCCAATGAGAAGAAAAATATGCTAAATTGTTTGTAGTTACAACCCCCTTTTATTGTGAAAATATTTTAAAATAGAAAAATTTAAACATAAAGTTCAGCTATTACTTTCACTGTCTAGAGAAAATCGCTGCTACATCCTTTAGTCTTTTAACACACCTTTATGCACCTATGACTAGAGAAATGTTAAAACACAACAAAAGAATTAGACGTTATTAGTCATTAGGTAAATGCAAACAAAAACACTGCAGTATACCATATCACATCCCCAGCAGAATGGACATAAATTATAGGACAGACAATAAGAGTTGTTGACGAGAATACTGGAACTCTCGTACATTGTTGCTAGAGATGTAATTTGGCAAAGCCACATTGGAAAATAGTGTCACAGTTTTTGAAAAGTTAGGCAAAATAGACATTGTTTCTCACAAAGTTTACGTTCTTAATAGGGCAAAACAACAAAGAATATCCATACAAATGCACAAGAAAAATGTAAGGTGCTTTTAATGTCAATAGAAATTTGAAGTGGGAGGAGTATAACTGTACCAGTCATTTAAAATATGTTCTACATTATGTAACAAATTTCTTGGGATATTGCCAAATAGGCCAGGCCCTCTATTTCTAACCTAAGCTGTGTTCTGCACATTGATTGTTGGAGATGGAAACACGCATGCCAGCAGAGATGAAAACGCAGCATGTCCCCAAAGCAGTGGGTACCTATTTCCAGAGAGTGAGAGTGGGTGATGAAGAGATTCATGCATTTAGATGTGAGTTTCCTGTGAGCATTATTGAAAATCGTGTGCAGCAGTGGGGGAAGGGAGAGGTCATATAGTTAACCAAGAAATTTCAGATTGAGAGTTTTTAAAATGTCAGCGTAGCCTGCCAGTCCGTAGCTTTGTACAACACTGTTAACTTGGTGGTCGTCTTCTTGGTGGATTCCCTTCCTTAGGAAAATTTCAGCTGTGACAGTGGAGGCAGTGGGGAGCTTCACCAACACCTCTCTCAGGCACTGGGAAGCTTTTTCCCTCTGTCGTTTCCTTAGTGGGCTAATGCAGTGAGTCGTGGAGAGAAAGCAAGTGTCTGTGAAGGTGACAAAGGCACCTGTCCCTGGCTTCCCGTGATCCTTAGGTGAGCGGCAGAGCCCAAGGGTATGTGCGCCCTGATTTCTGGGGAGCACGGAGCTGCAGTGTACCAGCCATCTGTGAAATATCACAGGTCACTTACATACTGTATGTCACAGCTGGCGTAGGTAAACATCCTTTTATGTTGACTGACGAAAGCAACTGGACCGTGGATTATAGTCACCTTCCGAATTTATTGCTAGACAGCAAGTAAATATGTACATTTTTTGTATTCAATTAACACATGTCTGAATTCTTCCTAAATTACAAGGAGATGTGTTTTCTAAAAGCAGAAACATTAACACTTAGGCTATTCTTAAGCAGATAATTTTGAGAAAACACTGTGGTATTGTTTTTACAAATTTTCCTCTTTTCAGTCAATATGAAATTAATATCCAGCAGCACTGGGTTTATGTAATGTGTAGGCAGATGTGATGAAATACATAGGTTGGGGGAGATAAAATATATTATAACTGGTCAGTTGGAGAAGGAATGAGATATATGTCACCATTGCTACCACATTCTGCGGACTCATTTCAGCTCTAAGGTTCTAGCTTCCCACGCACTCTTAACTGCTCATCCCAGTTCAATTCTGAAAATATTAATGCATTTTTTATTCAGCAGTTATTCATTAACAATATTATGTCCCAGGTGCTACTCTAAATATTGTAGATAGTGAAGCTGATAAAAGAGAAACAAACCTTCTAGAATGACATTGGTAGTCTAGAGAGAAAACAATTAAACAAGCAATTTACATAATAAAGTAATATAAAGTAATAAGTCTCTCAAATGGAAGGGGAGGTCTGTTGGGAGTCCATAGCAAGGGTTGCTGACTCAGTATAGGAAAGCAATGAAAGGCTTCTCTACAGAAGTATCTTCTAACTTGGACCTTGGAAAAATACCGAAGAAAATCATGGAAAAGCATTTTCTATTCATATGTAATGATCTGGACTTCAAGAAAATGAAAATAGCCCGGCTGGTGTGGCTCAGTGGTTGAACGTCGACCCATGCACCAGGAGGTCGCCAGTTCGATTCCTGGTCAGGGCACATGCCCAGGTTGTGGGCCCGATCCCCAGTGGGGGGCATGCAGGAGGTGACCCATCAATGTTCTCTCTCATCCTCTCATCGATGTTTCCATCTCTCTCCCCCTCTCCTTTCCTCTCTCTCTAAAGTCAATAAAGAAAAAAAATTTAAAAATTAAATGAAAAATATATATATATATATAGTTGTAACTAAAAGATGGAACTCCAGGACGGCATAGAGGTAAACAGGTAGAGGTACACGCGAGGCACGTCAAGCAATTTGGACCTCTTTCCGAAGCAGTGCAGTGTCATGTTCAGGTACCCTGTGCTTACGGCAGAACGCTTAGGGACAGGGTCTTGGGAATGAGGACGGCAAAAGCAGCCTGCAAAAGAAGCTAAGAACTACAGGTCAGAGAGGTCCCCAGAAAAGAACAGCATGGGGATGTCATGATGGGGGCTCCAAGGAAAGAACTTATTTCAAGAGGCCAAATAGACAAGAGTGAGAGTTGTGGGAAGGTCTAGGAAAATAAGGGATGCACGGTGCTCATTGGAGTGACTGATTCCAAAGTACTGGTCATCTCAGGAAGGCAGGTTCTGCGGGATTCCCTCGCCACCTCAAAGGAAAAGGGCTAGACAATGAAAGTAGAATGATGCGGGAGGGAGAGAAGGCAGGGACAATTCCAGGGCGATGAAGAAGGGAATAGCCCTGAATTAAAGTAAGAATATTCTGATGGTTCATTTTTTGCATCAACTTTGGATAAAATGTGACCCCCCCCCAAGTCAATGAGTACTGTTTGTACGTGGAATTCCTGAGTTGTGCTGCCTATCAGTGGCAGGTGTCCCTCACACAGACCTATGCGGCTGTCTTTCTCTTTCTCTGGCCTCTCTCACCCATTTCTTTTCCATATAAACAAAATCTCTGGCTCGCTGCATTGCTCGAAGGATATTCAGCCTCAGAAGTGTAGCCCCTGGCTGGCATCCACGGATTAGTCTTTCTCCATCTCTCATGAAGCTGCCATACACAAAAACCAATCGCAAGCAGAACCCTGGGCGCAGAAGAGGTAAAATGAGTGAAAGGGTAGAGCTTACCCCTGAAGGTCTGGTGTCAACACAGTGCTGTCCGACTGCAGAGACCCTCCGCGTGAGCAACCAGACAGGAAATTCCACGGGGATAGAACCCAGCGCTGGAACCACCAAGGCAAACGATCAGTAACAACTAATAACTAATCCTGTTATATTAACTACTCATAAAAAGATACTGTTTATCTAAATACAAAAAACTCACTTTTGAGATTATATATTATCTAAACATTTTGATTGTAAACCAGTTCTTTTTTTATTGTTGACTGTTAAGCCAGTTTTTAATGATGAAAATAATACATGCAACCCATGATGAAAAAACAAAGCAACAATATGCCATTTAAGTACAATATTCCCACCCTGGCCGGTTTTGCTCAGTGGTTAGAGCATCAGCCCGTGGACCGGAGAGTCTGGGGTTCGGTTCCCGCTAAGGGCATGTGCCTCGGTTGCAGTTTGTCCCCGGCCCTGGTTGGGGTCGTGTGGGTGGCAGCCAGTCAATGTGTCTCTCTCACATTGATGTTTCTCTCTCTCTCTTCTTCCCTCTCTCCCTCCTGCTCTGTCTGAAGATATATGCAAAAATGTCCTTGGGGGAGGATAAAAAGAAAAGTACAATGTTCTCATCTGTATTTACATTTGTGTTACAAGCATCCAGTCTGTCGTCACACATACTAACAGTCTGTGTGTTTGTATTCTAGACACAAAAATGCACATAGTTCTGTATATGTGCAAAGAGATATTGTTATTATTTTTTCTTTATTGATTTTAGAGAGAGAGGAAGGGAGAGGGAGAGAGAGATAACATCAATGAGAGAGAACATAAACTGGCCACCTCCTGCATGCCCCCCACTGAGGATCGGGCCTACAACCTGGGCATGTGCCCTGATCGGGAATCGAACCCGTGACCTCTTGGTGCATGGGTCAACGCTCGACCACTGAGCTACACTGGCCGGGCATATATAGCGGTTTTGTCTATGGATAACCATGTCTTTTTCTTGAGTCCTCACTTCCAGTTCAGTGTGCTTGTTTAGATTGTCCTGTTTTAATAATCTAAATACTATCCTCAGGTAATACTTGCTCTCTATAGGAAAAATCAAAAGAAACAAACAAAAACCTTCTTTATCTCTCTTAGTGATGACTCTTTTCCATGTCGCCCTAAAATGGCACCTGGTTACGGAGCAAAACAGAGTGTGTCTTTTCCTTGACCTTATTGTAAAGAAAATGACCAAGGTCCTCTGGTCCATCTGGTCGTTCGATGGCTTGTTTGGCTTTTGAGGAAAAGATAAACAGTCCGTGTCAACCTGAACGATGCTCAGAACAAGACATTGACAGAACTGTTCTGCAAACAGCAAAAGTGACTGAACAGCCTCTCCTATCTCCTCTTCCATCTTCTATCGTTCTGAGTGATTGTCGCTGCTTTGCCCATGACAACTCTAATTCCACTTTAACCCTCCCAGCTCCTAGATAAAAATTATTAAGATACTCAATCACAGACTTGTTCTGCATCCTGACAGTATACAATCCAGTTCTAACTTCGATTTCCTCATCCTCCTTTAAATCACCGAACTCAAGCCTATGTCCTATAAATAGCACCTCCTAACTCTCTCTTACAGTTTTCCTACACTGTCACTTGCTGCAACTAGCTAAGAAGAAGGAGGAGGAGGAGGAGGAGAAAAGAACAACTAACTAAAAATGGTCCTCAGCAGTTTACATAATAAAGTAATGTAAGGTGGTAAGTCTCTCACATGGAAGGGGAGGTCTGTTGGGAGTCCATAGCAAGGGTTGCTGACTCAGTGTAGGAAAGTAATGAAAGGCTTCTCAACAAAAGTATCTTCTAACTTGAACCTTGGAAAAGTACCAAAGAAAATAATAGAAAAGCATTTTCTGTTCATGTGTGATTATATATATATATTATTGTCACTAAAACATAGAACCCAAGGACGGGATAGAGGTAAACTTGTAGATATGAATACAAGGCGTGTGCATAGCTGCATGCTGTAATTCCCCCAAGGTAGATGCAATTCAAATACCCTTCAACACGCAAAAAGATAAAAAAAATACTGTGATACTTTCACACAGTGGAATCATACTTAGTATTGAAATGGAGCAAACTATTAATCCATGCAGAAACATGGATGGAGATTATTCTTATTGAAAAATAAAAACACCTCTAATTATACACATAGTACGATTCCATTCACATAACATGTTTAAAAGTGATGAAGAACATACCAGTCTGGGCAGGGTACAGAGACAGGGGTGTAGGCAGTTATAAAGGGGTACCTGGGGGAATCTCACTGTGGTGATGGGAGAATTTGCTGACTTGATTTTTGTAGTCCTCACACAAATTAATACATAGACTCAAATGCATGGAAGCACACATATGTGCAGAAGTGTTTTTCCTGTAAAATCTGGTGATGGGTGAATAAGACCTATTATGTCATTTACAGCATGTACCCGTGTCCATTTCCTGGTTTGATATTTCTCTCCAGTTTCCCAAGAGGCCAGCACGGGGGCCAGCTGCGGGGAGGGTTCATGGACCTGGATGTTTCTATCACTCCCAGTGAACATCTGTTATTCAGGAGAACACACTTATTCTTAGAATATCATTTTGAAGGTATGCAGAAATAAAGTGTCAAAATATCTGAGAGGAAGAGAGAAAAATAGTAATTAAGGAAAGTAGTTGAAAGTAGGTATGTGCTCACTGTCATATTTTTGGTGCCTTTTCTGAATATTTAATCTTACAGACATTAAATTAAAAATCTCGGCAAGTGAATTTTGGAAACAAAAATGATAATCAGCCTGGCCTGTGTGGCTCAGTTGGCTGAGCGTCGGCCCAGGTACCAGGGTGATTCCTGGTCAGGGCACCAGCCTGGGTTGCGGACTCAATTCCCAGTGTGGGGCGTGCAGGAGGCAGCCAATCAATGTTCTATCTCACATGGATGTTTCTATCTCTCTCTCCTTTCCTCTCTTTCTAAAAAAATAAATCAATAAAAACATATTTAAACAATTTTTAAACAATATATATTTAAATGATAATGAAAGCATGAGTTGAGGTAAGATAAAATATGTATTTATCACCTTAATTCCTTGTTTAGTACCCCTATGTTCATAGCAGCACTGTTTACAACAGCTGAGATCTGGGAACAGCCCAAGTGCCCATCAGTAGTTGAGTGGATAAAAAAGCTGTGGTACATATACACAATGGAGTACTATGCAGCTGTAAGAAAGAAAGATCTCTTATCCTTTGAGACGACATGGAGGGACCTGGAGAGTATTATGCTGAGTGAAATAAGCCAGTCAGAGAAAGACAAATACCACGTGATCTCACTTATTTGTGGAATATAATGAACAAAATAAGCTGAGACATGGAAGTAGGGACCAGACTGACAAACCTCAGAGGGAAGGGAGGTGGGGATTGGGGATAAACCAAAGAACTTACATGCATATATGCACAACCCATGGACACAGACAGTGTGGTGAAGGTGGGGGTGGGGCAGGAGAGGGGAGGAGGGTGTCAAAGGGGGAAAAAGGAGGGACATGTGTAACCAAAAAAAAAAAAAAAATTAATATAAATAAATTGGAAAGGCAAATAATTAAAAGTAAAAGACTGTGGAAAAGGCCTCTTGTGTACGCCGTCACAGTCCCTTTCTCCAGACCTGAGGTTGGCAAAGTCCTGCTCCAGGGTCTAATCCAAGCTCACTGCCCGGGCTTGTAAACGGCCTTTCGTTGGACCACAGACGCATCCACCTTCCAGGGGTGGCCTACGGTTTAAAGCGGCATCCACCAAACACACAAAGTGAGTGTCGCCGTGTGACGACCCACCTCTGTGCACACTTTCAGGCAGCTGGCCCCTGAGTGGTCGTTTCACGATGTGGCCTTACACATGCCTCCCTCTGCGACCTCCTTCTGACCTTTCATTCAGACCGTCGGACGCCAAAGCACTCTGAGCACGTGTGTCTCAACTGCTGACACATCACAAAGGCTTCCCATTTCCCCATCTTCCTTCCCTTTGGGTCTGGAGTTTGGTGAGGACAAGGCTAACCTCTTACTTGTCACTCCAAATGGTCAGCACCCAAAGATCAATTTTAATCAAGAGATACTGAAATCTGAACTAATGAATAGGAGAAGAATAAATGAGTGACTCTAATGAAATTCTCTGTTGCGCTGGGCGCACAATGTACTATCCAAAATCTTTTTTGTTTTTCCAGGAAAAAAAAAAATAATGAAGGTTGGCATGACGCGGGTAGTGGCATAAATGATGTTTAAATGACACGGGCATTGTTTCCTAGAACTGTTGACGAAGTTGACTCCCTGAGCACCGGAGAGAGTCTGTTCAGTTAAATCTATTTGACACAGTCCCCAGAATAGCTGAGTAACAGATGCTTCTTCCTCTTTACAACTTGTTTTTGTTATGTCATAAAGAGTTTAGATGGATCATATGTGTAGTTTGGTGGAAGAGAAATAAGGAGAAAAATGAGCAGATGCTAGAAACATTTACTCTAATTAGTTTTATGAGTTGATATTGCTAGCAATTTTTATAGCCTTCCGTAGTCCAAACCATTATTTAAAATCTGCCAGAAGGAAGGACACGAATGTTCGAAACAGGTGCTTCGTGAAGGAGACATCACCTCACATCTATCCTCACCGTTATGAAAGGCACGGAGCCAAGTGGCTCACCGTTTCGGACAACGGGCCTCATCGGACGTGCTGCAGCAGTGTGCTCGCATGCTCGAACGAAGACAGTCGGAAAGCCCAGGCTAGTTTCCTGCAATTTTATTTCACAATGTCCCTTGTGCATTTTCACTATATTTATAATTAATAAAAGAGTGACTTCATTTACTGTGTATTATCAAGAATAATATATCGGTCGTCTAAGCTGACCAAGAAATATCAGAGGGAGTTGCCAAAACTTAGATTGGAAGAGATGTCCAAGGGCGTTCACAGCGTCTGTTAATGCATGCTTCTTCCCGTGACATGAATTGTGGACACAAGACAGGATTGCAAAATTCAGAATTACTGTTTTGGATCTCAAAGGGCATGTTTAGCTGCCGGGTTACCTGCCCCCCCGGTTCCTGGAGTCCTCCACCCTCAAGGACCATTAACGCCAGGGCAGTCAGGATATTCCTGTGGCTTGAGTTCACTTAAGGTTTACTCTCAGGATTTCTTTGCCATTTGAGATGAAATCACATCTCCCACGTGCTGTGTGCCTCTCCCCGGTGCTCTGCACAGGGCCTGGACTGATCAACGAGAAACGCTGCTTTAGCCCGGCATTCCTACCAACCCACACTTCTCAAACTTATCATTTAAAACAAATCAACTCTGCTTCTTACTTCAGCTTCTGGAAACTACGTATTTTGCAGGCGGCGTGGATCCAAACCCGTGCCCCGTTAGCCGAGGGGCTAACCGGCGTTTAGCGGGTCCCATCACGTGCGGTATGGAAAGTGACATTTTCTTACTTCCTTTGCAGAGTGGCTTTGGAGCTGAAATGAGAAAACAACACGAAGGAGCCTTAGCAATTGGAGTGCTACGGAAGAACATGATGTTTTTGATTTGCTAACAGAGCAAGGCTCCAGGGTGCAGCAGAGCTGATTTCCAGGGGACGTCGCATAGCTAGACCTAACGGGAGAGCCGGGGAATGCAGACGCACCAGAGAATCCTGGGCACATCTTTTCTTTTTCAAAAGAAGGCATCTTTATTGTTGAGAGTATTGCAAATGTCCCCCCTCTTTTTTTCCCTACTTGCCCCTCTCCACCCAGCCCCCCAACCCCCAGGCCTCCCCCACACTGTTGTCTGTGACCATGAGCAATGCATATATGCATGTACGTTCTTTGGTTAAAGAGATTAACCTGGGCACATGTTTTCTACAAAAACTCTAGGTCAGAACTTTTCCGAAGGGAAGAAAACGTGAAAAGCATACATGAACTCAAGACAGAAAGGGCCAGGGAGAAGGAGTGGCTTAAAACACAGGCCGACCGTGTCTGCCCAGCAGGCGGGCCTCTGCCCCAGCCTCAGGTCCTCCGAGTCCAAGGTGAGGGAGGCGGCCACATGGCTGTCAGCGAGGCAGGAAGGACTGTCAGCAGGTGTTAAGAAGAAAAATCTTGCAGAAGCATTCACATCACAAGCTCTGAGGAGAGGAAGTCTTACGTTTTGCGACAGCGTGGAGGGACCTGGAGAGTATTGTGCTGAGTGAAATAAGCCAGTCAGAGAAAGACAAATGCCACGTGATCTCACTAGTATGTGGAATCTAATGAACAACATAAACTAACAAAACAAAAAGAACCAGAGGCGTGGATGCATGGGACAGGCTGACAGCTGTCAGGGGGGAGGGGAGTTAAGGGGACGGGATGAAAGAAGGTGAAGGGATCAGGCAAAGAAAGAACATACAGGCATAGCCCGGAGACATAGACCAGTGAGGTGACAGCCAGAGGGAAGGGAGGGCGGGGGCTGGGTGGAGGGGGGCAAAGGAGGGACGGGGACATCTGTAATAGTGTCAGCAATAAAAATAAAGTTAAAAAAATGAAGCTTTGAGGAAGACAGGTGGAAGACCTCGGCGCGCCCACCAGTTGCTCTCAGCCCAGCCTCGGCCCCTGGTCTCACCTGTAGGACAGGTGTTAGTGAGCACAGGTAACTGGGAGCAGCCACCCAGCCCGTGTTCACTCCCTGGGAGAGCACAGACAAGAGGCAGAGGGAGGTCCTGCTCCTCTGTGTCCCATGGCTGAATGGCACCTGCTGGGGGTCACAAGATGCGTGATGTTGGCAGGGGATCATCTCACTGCTGAGGGAGCCCCCAGCAAAAGGCCCCAGGCTTTTTATACATGGGGGGACCGGGAAGAAGGAGAGAGGAAGAGATATGGGTGGGAAGATGCAGAGTCAGAGTAGAGATGTGCCTCAGTGAGGTCCCCAGGAGGAGGCGCCCTAATGGAGGTGGTGGACTTGGGACATAGACATGCTTCTGAACAGAGGAGGTACAGGGGACCTCAGTCCCTGACTGTGCCCTCTCAGAAAACTGTGATAGACTGATGGCACACAAGGCGTGGTGGGGACATCAGCTTCCGTGAGAACTGGGGGCAGACTGCTCAGCCCCCTTGAGTGATGAGGACGGAGGCTTCTGCCCCTCACATGAGACATGGCCCTCTGGACAATGACTGCAGTGTCCTGGCAGACATCTGTGGTGCTGCATTTGCCATCAGTGGGCACTGAAGACGTGCCTGAAACTTCTGGCATTAGCATTTACTTTGGCAAGAGACATTAGCAGAGAATTCTGGACTTAGGAAATGGCATCAAGGTCAACGCGTCCTGGGAGGCGAGTAGGTCTTCCTGGGGCCACACAGATGATCTAGAATGGATTTAACTAAGGCTGGAATTCGGATAAAGCTGGATAAGCAGCGAACACGGTGGTCACATTTAGCACACTACTCAAGTTCATGGGCTTGGGGGTTAGGGATGAATTTGTATACTCGATGGTCTGGCTAACCAGTGGGGACTTAGTTAACCATCAGATTCTGCATTTTATTTTGTTCTCAAATGCATGGAACCTCAGAAAAGTGTGTTCTTCACAATTGCACACACCTGTGAGCCCTTTAAAGAAAAGTTCCAAGCTTAAAATCTTTAATTCATCACAGTATATCCCAAAAATTAATTTGTGGTGAGAATAAAACTTTCCCTGTTCTCAGTTTCCTCCGTAATCAATGAAAAGTTTAAAATAGATATTCTCTGTTTTCCCTGGCAACGCATACTCTATGATTCCATTAAAATACACTGCATTTTTAATAGTTTTTCCTTCCTTCTCTTCAATATTTAATCACTAAAGGCTCATTTCGACCAGGTAGCCACCACTTATGGAGCACGTGCTCGGCACATTTCACAGGTTCCGTGGTGGGGGGCGGGGACAGAGAGAAGAAAAAGAGAAGAAGAAGTAATGAAGCCAGGCTGCATGTATATGCTAGCATTCAACACGGAAGCCAAGATTTCACTAGAGAAACGAGGCTGCCATGTCACAGATGCTGAAGTAGAATATGATGCTTTGAAAACAGATTTGTAAGTGGAAAGATTAAGAGTATTTTTTGAAGACGGAGAAAATGAAAACCAGAGTGGAGAGAAATCAATCTTTTCATAAATATAATTGTACATTCTCTGTGTACTTTTCACTCATCAAATGAATTGGAAAATTGAAGAATCCTCGAACACAGCTTCCCTTGGAACAGGACAGAGGCTATTTCACAGAAAATCGTGGGCCGGGTTGCATCGAGAGACCAAAAGGTCGACCACATCCGTGGAGGAGTAGAGGCGAGAGCATGTAAATGTGTGTGTAGTATGGACATAAACCGGAAAGATTCTAGATTTTCTTTTTTGAACTGAGGGGTGCAATGCAATGTGGGTGAAGGCAACTCTGAGATGGAGAGGTCCTCTGCTCCGGTCCAAGCTTAAACTGAAGCTCGTTTTGCTTGTGTATGAAGTTAACATAATAGTATATTAATACTATACCTTAAACACTATCTGACAGCTTGATGGTCTAACTGATTTAAAGGCCAATAGTCAATACAGGCATCGGTAAAATCTCACTTTCATGCCCTACTCAAACATGTCCAACCCTTTGCCGATACGTTTTCTAGGCAAGGTTCTTCAACCTTTGATTCCTTTCTTTTCCACCTTCCCACTCTCCCATTCCCCAGAGGTGTTGATCTAATAAATAGACATGCTTGCCTTCTGTATTAGTTCTAAGGGTTGGCACCCGTAGCCAAAATGCACATATTTAATTCATTGCCAAGTTTCTTTATCTCAGGCGATAGACCTTCAGGTGGGAAGTGAGGTCTGAGCAGGAGCTCTTCCGAGCGGTTAGTGAGAGGGAAAACATAGTCAGGCCTCACCCGCGACTTCCCTTTTTCCTGCTGTTTCTTTCTTTCCTCTTGTTTTGTTTATGACGTACAGTGTAACTTAATGGTGGGAATTATGAATTTGTGAATTAGGGCTTATAGCTGTGGTAAGTAAACCTGGCTTACAGTCTGTAAGAATTGATTTTTGTATAATTTTACCTTCTTCTGCATTGGCCATGGTGAGAGTATTTATACCATGGAAATTGGCAAAGACCTACCAAAAAAGGGGGGGGGGCTTTTCTTAGTGCTACTTGTTAATAATTTTATATTAAAACTGATTTAGACAGACGCGTAGTTGAGTCCTGCACGTATACAAGTTGAGTGAACTTCATCAAATTACTTATCCTTCTATGACCCTCAGCTTCTACCTCTGTAGGAGGGGGTAAAAATAATAGCTACCCCATATAATTATTAACTGAGGTAATGCATGTAATGTATATTACACATCACCAATTGTTAGCTTTAAGAGTTATTCCTGTTAAAGTTTCTCAATTTTTCTGCTAACGTTAGAGCTCAGTTCTGTCCAGTTACCCCTCTCCCTCTGCTTAGACAAAGTATATAAAGGTATTGACTGAGTATGTTCTTCTTTTAATTCTAAGATACACAGGACAAGAGCTGACATCTGTAATGATGGCTAATATCAATTTACTGGACTCCTCTGGTCTGCTTAACCTTGGGACCATCTGATGCATGAAAAACTAATTACAGAAGAAACGCCGGGAACAGCAGAGGAGCTGTAGTTTAGATGTTGCAACTTTCTGCATGAGGCTTTCACCATGTCTGTGCTTTATTTTTAGTTTTATATTTTAAATAAGTATAGTAAGATTAGATGTGTCTTTATACCTCTGTAGATTTTATTTTTTAAGCCAGAGACTTGTGTGGATTGTGCTATCATCCTTTAACTCCCAAGTTGAAATCTGACCTGGCAAAACCCCCTTTAAAATTTAACACAGAGACCCCTGTTACGTATGGTGCCTATATTTTTACCTTATTATCACAGGTATGTACACAGAGCTCACAGCAACGTTTTAAATGCAGACCAAACACTGGCAAATTTTTTCTTGCTTGGTTTGATTTTAGTGTATTATAAAAATAAATTCCTTGGTCACCTCTGAACTGCATGGTATTGATTTCTACATACCTTTCCCACCTATTTGATGTCTCTGCAGGCTTTGACCCAATTTTTGGAGAATAGAAAAGGTCCCTGCTCGCCAGTAAGATGGCCTCAAGAATTTTATTGGTATGAGAGATTTTTTAAAAGTCATAAAAGCAGACATTTTGCTTAGAATCCTATAGAAACAAGAGCACGTCTCCCCCTAAGGAGATGTGAAGTGGGGTTCAAGAGCCGTCTATTCTTTCCGATTCTCGGGGACCCACATACTCTGCAGCAGATGGAAGCATCCAGCTCACTTCCTTAAACATGGGAATATGACTGAATTATAATACATGGCATTTAAACGGAATATCAGGCAGATAACATCTGAGCACAAGATTCGATGAGCTACACCAGCTCGTCAGCCCACAGCTGCATTTTATGGGTTACAATGACTTAGCCTACCCTTCAAAGGGAGGTGAAGCAGCCCGTCAAGGTTCCTCTGTAATTACCCCATTGGTGGCACAATGCTTCTCCCTGTGACAATCAGCTACAGTTCTCAAGCATGAGATTTGATTATCATTGTTTGGGTATGGAAAGCTAAAACATAATTGCCATAAAATTACCAGCATCCCTTGTTTAATGTTCAATAGCAATCACATTTTCATATCAAAAGCACCGCAAGGTGCTTTATTGAATATTGACATCAAAGTCACGCAATATAAGAAACTTCAAAATTAAAAAAAAATCTTCATTGCCAACATTTTACTTTTCAGAAAACAGGAATTTAACAATATGCTTTTATAACTGTATATATATGTAATTTGTGCTTTTCCAATTAAGATAAACTACTTAAAAGAGATATGCAAAATAATCCTGCCTCTTCCCAACCCTCTCCACCCCAACTTCTCTAGTGCTTTTGAAGACAAGAGACACATTTCACGCAGTGATTTTGAGCATATACAAATTCTCAGTATTCATTATGTAGGGTCCTCTTCAACAGAGTTTATCATGGAGTTTTGTAGGGATGGACATTTCTTTCTTCTATTCTAGGGTATTTGGCTGGTCTAAGAATTAAATTGACATAAGACAGATTAATAGGAGGAAAATAAATTTATTTCATATGCATGAGAGAGAGCCCTATAAAAATATGAGGCCAAAAGTGGCCAGGCAAGCCCTGGCCAGTGTGGCTCAGTTGGTTGAGCGTCTTCCCGTGCACCAAAAGGTCACCGGTTCAATTCCTAGTCAGGGCACATGCCCAAGTTGTGGGTTTGGTCCTGATCTGGATACCTATGGGGGGCAATTGATATCTATGTTTCTCTTTCTGTCTCTCCCTCTCTCCATTCTTCTCTCTCTAAAATCAATAATAATAATTTTAAAAAGCGGTCAGTCAACAAAGGGGGCGGGGTAAACATCTTTTCTTGAATCTGCTGGGTCTTGATTGACTTCGGGTCAAAACAATCCACACAGCAAAGTGACACATTGGAGGGTGGTCTTTTCTGCTCCCCTTCAGCGAATTTCTGCTCTGTTGACTACACTAACACCCAGGCCCTTAATCAGGAAGGCAACAATAAAAATGGTGCCAATGAAAGGAGAATCCTTCACCTTGGGTCTTGAACAATGAAGTGTTTTTTCATTACCCAGAATGGAGAGGCAGCAGTGTGATCAAAGGAATCGGGTCAAGTTCAACACGCCCCATCGCGGGTATCTTCATGCCTCCCCCTCCCCGAGTGCGCCCTCGTCTACATTAATGGCAAACACATCTCCTAGAACTTAAGGTAGAGAGTTCAGAATACTGCAATGCCCAGTTTTCTTTGCGCATTTAGACAGTCACAGCATGCCTCGACTCCACTTCAGAACTGAATGTCTAGGTGAATTTTATGCTCCGTTCTTCCTGCCGCCTCACCCCTACCCCCTCAGCCCTGCCCGCTGGGGTCTGCGGTCTTCCCATTGTTGGATCCATCCCACGCATGCCTGTGAGAACGTTTCTGAAACCCAGCCTCGGACCTCTCACTCTCCTGATACGAAATACCAAGTATTTCCACATTTCCTAAGGAGATTTTATATTTTTAATACTGCAATCAAAATTCTTCAGATTTGTGTCAAAAAAATCACACTGAAGCCCAGTCTCCAAAGATAACACAGACACAGCGGACCACATCCAAATGCCCACAGGCTCCCCCAAATCCCGACCTCGACATTCCTGTCCATTTACTGCATCTCTTCAAGAAACTTAATCCGACCTCCTCGAACGAAGAGCTTGTCGGTTGTTTCCTATTCCACGGAGCCGCTGTTTTCTAATCAAACGGAATTAACCAATCTCAATTTTTAGGACATCGGTTTGATCATCTCTTTTACCTATAAAACCATATAGTATGTACTCATCTATAATTCGCACAGAGTAATTCACTGTCACTTGGATTGTGGCCACTTTTTCCTTGTGATGTTTGCAGTGCCCCACGCAGTGCCTTGCTTACAGTAGGTACCGAAACGAAAAGGGAAACACGGAGAGTTACTTTGCAAGCCGTTTTAATAAAACTGTCTCATGAGTGGAACGCTACACCCATCTGAACCCCTGCCGTAGGATTACCTGGGGCTCTGCTACAATGGCAAATTGCGGGGTGTTCCAGAATTGCTAATTCAGCCTCTCAGACTGGAGCCCAGACGACATATTGTAACATGTTTCCGTGTTGATTGTCCTACGTGGGAGGGTTTTCCAAAGACATGTCATTAGTTTCCTGAGATAAGCCTATTGTAATGCTAGGGAGAGCCAACATACTATTTTATTACGCATTGGGGTTTAGAAAGAAAGCTTCTTTCTGTTCTAGATAGTGTGTCTTTTCTTTATTTGACAATTTTATATAGAATAAATTATCAAAGTTCTCTACTTTAATAAACCTGATAATTTATTTTTTAAAGTATTTAATATGTTTTCTATTGATTTTTTTAGAGAGAGGAACATGGATTAGCTGCCTCCTGCGTGCCCCCTACTGGGGATGGAGCCTGCAACTCCGGCCTGTGCCCTGACCGGGAATCGAGCCAGGACCTCTCAGTCCATGGGACGACGCTCCATCCACTGAGCCACACTGGCTGGGCAATAAACCTGATCATTAAAAACCAAGGAATGAGTTTGACACTCTTCTTGGACACTGACGTTTTGTCCACATTTCTGGTGTTGAGGGGTTTTTCACTTTCCCCAGGCTACCCTGTGAGCCAGAACATGGTACACAGGAGACGTATTTCAGTCTCACGTACATGGCGAGGAAACCAGGCTCTCCTAAAGGTGCAGATTGCTTGACTGACAAGTTCCTACTCTGCTCATTGACTCTGCCTCCACATTCACAGGTCTCTGAGCTGAGCTGGGAGACTCTCTCCCAAAGAGACAGTTACTCACCATCATCACAGTCCCTCTCCTTACTTCACACTCAGGCCATGTTCCTTACCCGTACACGTATGCCTGGAAGCCACAGGTAGGGTTCTGAGTGGAATTAGAAAGCTATGGGCCTAAAAAATGTTTATTTAATAATTAAGCAATGAATCCAAATGACATTCGATTTTTTTTCCCCTTCAAATTTCACTTAAAGAGAGTGTGTGCTCTCTGGCTTCTGCAAACTAGCCCGAACATGTGATGAAATACTGTATCCCTTAGCCTCTTTCCTCTGACTCTTACAGTCTGACTCCGCGGTGTGACCCTGCTGCCCTGGAAACCTCCAGGCCTCCCTGAAGCCTGCCGAGTTCCTGTCCTGTGAGCAGAACACACAGAGCGGATCCCTGTGCAGGCTGGATGCTGAGTGTGTCACTATTAGACATTAAAACGGACTCAGGCAAACAGGCTTATAACGTCGCCTTCTGAGACCACATATTCTTTTTTTTTTTCTTTATTGATTTTTAGAGAGAGGGGAAGGGAGAGGGAGAGAGAGATAGAAACATTGATGAGAGAGAACCTCGATTGGCCGCCTCCTGCATGCCCCCCACTGGGGATCAGGCCCACAACCTGGGCATGTGCCCTGACTGGGAATCGAACTGACAACCTCTTGGTGCATGGGTCGATGCTCAGCCACTGAGCCACACTGGCCGGGAAGACCACATATTCTTTTAATCAGGGAAAATGTACAAAATTGGGTCACTATCTTATGGTTTCATTTCTACTAATTTTTATAATAATAAAAAATACAATAGAGAGTATTCAAAGATTATATAATCATGATCTCCCTTTTATATAAGTTTTAAGTTTCATCATTTAATATACATTTAATATTTCTTTGTTTTTTAATCCTCACCCAAGGAGATATATATATATATATATATATATATATATATATATATATATATTTTTTTTTTTTTTTAATTAATTTTAGAAAGAGAGGAAGGGAGAAAGAAAAAGAGAAACATTGATGTGACAGAGAAGCATCGATTGGTTGCCTCCTGTAAGCTTCCCAACTGGGGATCAAACCTGCAACCTAGGTATGGGTCCTGACTGGGAATCAGACCAGTAACCTTTTTGGTGTATGGGACCATGCTCCAACCAACTGAGCCACCCGGCCAAGGCCCAGACTTTCTGATGCAGCAAAGTATCCATGCTCTGTACACTTCCTTTAGGGATTTTAGATCATTCCACCCATTTGTAAATGTGCACACATTCCATGGCATCACATTTTAAATACAGGTGTTGTGGTCAAACATTTTTGACCCACAGATTTTGGATAAGTTGAGCCTAGAATGTCTCCTGATCTTGTTTTCAATAAGTCATCCTTAAATCAAAATCCAACAAAGGAGACTTAACGTTTTTTTCTACTTTTTTATTGACTACTCATTAAAATTCAATCATGCCATTTGCTCCAGTGTTTCTTAGCAATTTGATAAGTGGATTTCAGAGACTTTTAATTGTCCATCATTGAACATAAAACCTCCCATGTTTCATCATCCAGACAGGTTTGATGAGTTTGACATAATCACATTAATATTAGAAGACTAGTACAACTTGAAGATACTTTTCTTACGAAAAGACTAATTAGTTTGAGCTACAGAATAAATAATTGATTATGTGGATAATGAAGCAAATACCTAAAGGCGAAAACAGCATGTAATTGACATTTCCCATTGGCAAACTCACTCCAGATTGACAAGAACTCAAACTTTTTTTTTTTTTGAGTCCCAGTTATAATTCTTTTCTTAATGTGATAGTCTTTTTCAAACAAATGTTAAAGATGTTTTTGTTGTTCATAATTATGGATTTCAGAAGCTTTTCCTAAATATTGTGATTCGTTTAATTTGCCTGCATAAATAGACTAAATTGGGCCGACTGTTGAAAAGCCTGTTGTCAGCCCCAGGGCCTAGATGTGGACATCGCTGAGACGGGAGCTAATGAAATCATCCTCATGCCCAGGCCTTCCAGGAGATAAGGACGCAAACGTCGATTCTGCCGTCTCTATCGGGCAACAAGTCACCGTACTCAACACATAATCAAAGGGAACATTTAACATCCTCTCTCTGGTCTAATTAAAAGTTCAATTAGGGAAACTATAATGATCTTCACTGATGAACTTTTAGAAAAGACACGTTTTAATAGACAAACTTCTGCTCTCAAAAAAATTGCAATGAAGCGTTCGGGTCTCAGGGGGCCCGTCGAGCTGCTCTGGACCGCAGTGCCCAGATCACTGCTGTTTCCAGAAAAGCGTGTGGATCGGAGTCCACAGAGCCTAGAGCGGAATCCTTTCACGGTCGACCCTAGGCTGACTGACCGCAGAATCATAACCCACCGTCTGTGCTGTGTCCCCAACCCATCCAGGCTCCTCTGGGTCGGGGCAGCCCATGGAACAACTCCCTGATTTGTACGCCGTTTCTAGCAGGTATAGAGGACAGTCTCATTGTCCTTAGTGTGCAGACACGGACGCTGCCACAACAATGTCACCGCCAAACAGCAGCCCGGGAGGTTAAGCGATCTGAACTACATCATGTAGTAAATCACGAACAAGGACCGAGGGGACAGTGACTCACATGTGTGGTGTTCTTCCCGCTGCATAAATGCTTCAATGAGAGGAGCCCAAAGTCTGTTTTTTTAAATGGCTTTTAAAACTTCCAGGGGTTTTTCGGGAGTTCCAGTGACTGGCGGCTGAAAGAACCGTTAAATCCAAAAGCCGTGTGGTTTTCCCGTGTCCTCCTTGCCCTGGAAGCATGCTGAACAGTGCGTCTATCCTGAAGGGGTGCGTGGATGTTCACCGACTCCTGGTCCTGCCGAAACTGTGGGAGATCAGTGCGGGGATTTGGGCGACCGAGTGCCTCTTGGTCCCAAGGGCGGTGTGTATGAAGGAGAGCGGCAGGTGAGAGTGTAAGGATATGAACACGATGGGGGGAAATTACAGCTTTCGAAGCCCAGTCACTTCTAATTGTCAGAAACAAACTAGGTGGTGGATGCTACTGGCCTGGGTTCCCCGAGGAGAACCCGAGGCTCAGATAACTTCCCCAAGGTGAAGAGCTAGAGGGGGCCAGCTGGGAGGCAGACACAGACCCCGTGCTCTGTGGAGAGCACGCTGGAATGCCAGGGCTCTTCCCGAGGTCATGTGGCAGCAATGAATACTTTTCCAGATGGAAGTACGTAGGACCCCAAACTTCCAATTCCAGCAATGGCAAATGTAGCCAAATTCTAAATGTTCGCCTCACCATAGAATAGTATGATATAACAGACCAGACCTACTGGTGACCACTTTAAATCTTGAAAATATAATGGCCATTCAAACAGCATTTCCCAATGACATCCATCGGTGGGATTCTTTCTGGAAAGTTAACAGTCACACAGAATAGTGCCACCTTTATTTAGAGAATATACAATGCCATTTATGTCTATCAGTGGTCTCACAGTTTGTACAGGGAACTGTGATTAGGAAGGAAATGTGGAGGGAATACAAAGGCATTGCACATATCTGTAATTTTTATTTTCCTCAAATCAATTTATTTGAATAAAAAATGGCATAAAGTTAACGTTTGTTAAATCTGCTTATTGGTTTGCTGAGTGTTTGGTATATAAATATATATATATATAAATGTATATATAATATAATTGCATATATATAATATAATTGTATATAAATGTATATATAATATAATTGCATATATATAATATAATTGTGTGTGTCTATGTTTAGAATTTCATGATTATTGGCCTATATGTGTCTATGTAAACATAGATAGCAATCTTTAATTAAAGCAAATAACACATACTTTCTGAGCTTGAATAGCTCAATGAAGGCTTAAAGTGTGTGGTTTTATGAAGGAATGTCTTGAAATAATTCCTACAGTTCAGTAAGATTCAGAAGGTCACATATAAAAAGAAAAGGGAGCATTTGAGACAGAAACCTCCATGAACTAAGAAACAAAAAGTCACTCTAGTGGGCTCAGGAAACACCTAGGAGATTGACTGATGGGCATTTAAATTTCACGGTTGATATCATTTCTCAAACCAATAAACAAAACCCTAAAAGGCATGTGCCTTTGAAAGGCTGCGAGCACTTTGAAAACTGCGATGCGACAGTCTGCTCTCCGTCTATAAATTAGATTTTCTGGCGGTGTACTATTTTTCCATTTTTCTATAACAACAGCAGGGCACAATTTTTTTATAGTAATATTCTGAATATACAAGCAGCTCTAAAATTAGTGGTGGTGAGGGACATGGGTAAAGGAGGCAAACACCCTTCCTGTGATCAGAAGGGCAGACAAGGAGGACACGAGGAAGATAACATTTTATTCTTACGCAACGTGTCATGTAACAGTGAGCAGAGATTAAGGATTTAAAAATAATTGCAACACCATTTCATCACATTTCACTTATATGACTTCATGCTGGTTAATCTGGGTATAAGGATCTCAGTTTAACTAAAAGTGGAACCCACCTCAAAGAACTGTGAAAATATTAATAAAATGAGACCATTTGGTTAAAGGACATTATTATAATGAAGTAGGAATCCATGTCCATCTCTAAATAATTGAAGAAAATATTTTACCAGTTAAATAATAATTTACTACCTAAGTGTAGAGATTTAGGCTTCAATAAGTAAAAGAAACAACTCAAGGGAGGGGAGTTAATTATATTTTGATAAAAGTGTAATCATATATGTGCTCCTGACAGTGAAAATAATAATAATAATAATGATTCTCTAAACGTGGTCTTCAATCTGGAAGTTATAGCACACGAATTTGAAAACATACTTCTCTTACCTGGCAGAATGGTGAAGACATTGAACGGACTCTAATTCGACCACGAAGACACCCTCAGGTCGGGTCTCTAAAAATGCAAGAAAATAATGTGTTTCTGGCTTAGTTTATGTCAACAATTTAAAAATTACATTGGAATTGATTAATCAAAACAAGTTTTTGAACACTAACCATAGACTGAAAGACACAGCAAGAAATACCAGACTTGTTATCCAGAAGCTGTATATTCAAAAAGCGGGAAAAATAAACATTTTCTCTGCTAGGTATAAGTGCTAAGAAAAAGTGAGCAGGAGATTAGCAAATGATAGCCTGTGTGTACACGTGTGTGCATGTGCGTATGTGTGTGCATGTGCGTGAGTGTCAGTGTGTGTGCATGTGAGTGTGTGCGTGTGCATGAGTGTGTGTGCATGTGTGTGAGTGTGAGTGCATGTGTGTGTGTGCGTGTGCATAAGTGTGTGTGCATATGCGTGAGTGAGTGTGTGTGTGTGTGTGTGTGTGTGTGTTAGCTGGAGGAGCTTGGAAGCAGGGAAAATGCTCCGGTGTCTATTACAATGGTCTTTGTAGGAAGTGATGGTCACTTAGTCTAATCTGGTGGTAATAGAAATGGAATGAGCTAATGGGATTCTGGGTGTGTTTCAAAGGTAGAGATAACATTAAAAAAGAATGTAATTTCTTCAGTAACATTAAATACTTTAAAAGAATTTTAAACAACTGCCTAATTAAAAATGAGCATAAGTTCTGCAATATAAAAAGGCAACAAACCAGCCTAGACTACGAAAATGTGGGAAAATAAGAAGTGTTGCCCGAATCTGAAAGCTCATGGGAAGTCGCCGTCTATTGTCTTGGCTGTGGTTTTCAATTATCTATGAGTGAAGAAGGATTGGATTTATTAGCTCATCTTCATTCCTTCAAAGCAGGTGGTAAGAAAAATCTCTTCAGAGGAATGGCTGATGAAAACAGACTGGAATGATGAAGTGAGTCAAGCACACACCTGGGGGTAGAGCATCTGAGACAGAGGGGAGTGCAGGTGCAAAGGCCCTGGGGCAGGACTGCTTGGCAAGCTCCAGCACAGCGAGAGGTCCATGATCTCTAGATGTGCACATAGAGGTATTTATCCAAGGTCCTTGGGCTGTAAACTGTAATAATATTTCTAAATTATGACGACCTTGTCACAAGTCCGTTTTGGTTTACCCCCGAGGAGCACTGACAGTGTACAATTGTGCTACACGGGTACTCTCTGAAGAGTGCAGTCAGGGTCCTGGGCTGAGGAGGGAACGAGAGGGCAGCAGCTCCTTTCAGAATGTTGGAGAGGTTCATCTCTGTGTCATGTGGTCCAAAGCAGAGCTCAGAACTAGAATTCCTCAGGCGATCAAAGCCTTCTGTCTAATTTTTCTTCCCTGCATGTCATCTCCTGCTCCAGGCTGTGCCAAAAAGGCATTAAGGCTCACTTTGAAGACAGCTACATCAAGAATGCGAGCCCAGAATACACTCAGATGTGACAATGGGATAGGAAATCAGGGGAAGGTTTTGGAATGGCGAGCTGGGAATAAGTAACAAAAATATTAAAAGGATGCATGCCCTTGACCTAGACAGCTCACTTCTTAAGAATTTATCTGAAGAACATAATTAAGAATATATGAAAAAAGTTCAGATACAAGATATGCAGTGGTAAAATATTGGAGATAAACTTTTATTATGCAATCAGATAAATGTTTATTCATTAAAATTGATGTTGGAATGTATAGTAATTAATGAGGAAATACATGCGCAGATTCTTGCTAAGTATGCTAAATATATTAAAAACAGTTTTCATAAAAATTCATATAGGATTGGTTGGTAAAAAAGTAAATAGATAATCCTACATATATGCAAATTTTTTTTTTCTTATTTTTGTATTTCATCTCTCCATAATATATTTTCATTAAAATTACATAATTATATTTTTGTAATTTTAATGAAAAGTTGTTACTTGCATAATTAAAATATAATTCTTAATTTTCCATATAAGTTTTTAAAAATCTGTTTTCTTCAACTTAGCACTAGACCAATATAATGAAACACAATGAACATCTATTTTACCTACTGTTTCTGTGATTTTTTAGTTTTAAAAAAGTAAGATTTGGGGGCAGGCATCATGCTCTGTAGTTTTTCTTTTTTCTTTTTTTTTTTTTTTTTCGTTCTAGAGCTCAGTTGCCACCATGTTTTTCTTACCTCTCAAGACATTCCACTTTTGCCTGGACAAAAATGACCCCTTCCCTCTGATAATGCAAGAATGCACTGCTAACGTTTGCAGGAGAGGTTAGTAAGCATTCGTCTGTGGAGAGTCACACTGACTCTTTACTGACCCGGACTTCAGTGACACCGTCCACGCTGTGCGCCGGCTCACACCAAGCAAAGGGAATACGACACGGCCGGCTGCAGAGCTCTTGGTGGCGTGGGCCGTGCTCTCACACTGTGCTCAGCATCGAGGAGCTGGATGAAACTGCAGGCTCCTTAACACAGCACTCACATGTAGGAGCTCGGGAGGTCCTGAGTGACTTCCAGACTGCCTGTGTCACGGAGTTACCATGACAATCAACTCCTAAGAGACGTCGTATTGGCATGCTTAATAATGTTCTTAGTGTGAAATAAGTCTTTAAAAATATGTTTTTCATTACCTGGTTTTAATAAACAGTACAACTTTTAGACATGACAGGTCCCTGTCTTGGTTTCTGTGCTTGAAACGGCCTCGCCCATCACCATTCTTTGTACAAATGAACAACTAAATGAATAAATGAACAATTGAGTGAATGAATTAGATAGATAGACAGATAGATAGATATAGATAGATAGATACATAGATAGATAGATAGATAGATAGATAGATGATAGGTAGATAGATGGATGATAGGTAGATAGATGGTAGATAGATAGATGATAGATAGATGACAGATAGATAGATGAAAGATGATAGATGATTGATAGATAGATAGATAGATAGATAGATGATAGAAGATAGATGATAGATAGATAGATAGATAGATAGATAGATAGATGATAGATAGATACATAGATAGATGACAGATAGATAGATAGATAGATAATAGATAGATAGATAGATAGATAGATAGATAGATAGATAGATAGATAGATAGATAGATAGATAGAGATAGATAGACAGACAGATAGATCACAGAATTCACAGGCAGCACCATTACTCAGGACCTCATGCTAACTGCTTACTCAGCGAGGTCCATGCAATAAACATTCACACCAGCTTCTTCATGTGCCTCGCTCTGTCTCCCCCCCCAAAACAATGCTAGGAGCCCTGGCCAGTTTGCTTATTGGTTAGAGTGTCAGCCCACAGACAGAAGAGTCTCGGGTTCGATTCTGGTCAAGGGCACGTACGTGGGTTGCAGTTTGATCCCCGGTCTCGGTTGGGGTTGTGCTGGAGGCAGCTAATGGATGTGTCTCTCTTGCATCGATGTTTCTCTCTCTTCCTCTCTCTCCCCCTCCCACTCTATCTGAAGATAAATGGAAAAGTGTCCTCGGATGAGGATAAAAGAATAAAACAAAACAATGCTAGGAAAGCATGCGCATTGTGCCTGCACCACGAGATAAGTGATGACAAGAACTTCTACTCAACAAAATTTATTTAGGTAAATCCCATATATGTCAGGCTTCTAGAGTGGCCAGTGTGAGAAGTTTGGGAGGGTTTGATTGGCAGGTTTGTCCAGTTATTATGAAAGGTAAATTAGCCAAATTGTTAAATCCTTTTTCATAAATCCGCAACAGTTGTGATGAACACACTAATTCCCGGGAAGTATAAGACACACAAATTGGAAAATGTAGAAAAGCATGAAAATGAACGCTGTTCGTTACTCAGAAATGATAATAAATTATGTAAGAATCTATTACATTTAGCTACTTATAAAAATACTCCAGAGTATTTCAGATTATTAAACAATTTATATACTATTAAATTTGCATAATGTAGTTCCATAAGAAACATGCTTAAAGTGTCATATTGATTATTTACGAGTCCTCACATTGATACTGAATGTGAATAATTTTTATAAAACATTTCATAAAATCTCATTAAATTTAAAAAACAAAGTATTTGCTCTAGTTACATTTGATTCAAATTTTAAATATTTATTAACGATAATATATATTTGCTTTCCAGTATAATAAGTATAATAAAGCAATTTTAAATATTAAAAGAAAACAAGTTTGAAACTTATATAAAATGTTTTAAGTTTAAAAGCAGTATTTTTGAAGATATATACAAATTCTGTACATTTTGGACATAAGTGTATTTTGAATCATTTTGACCATTAGTTTGAATAGAACACAGATTACATGACTAACAAAGAGTTTAAGTCAAGAGAATAACATATTCATCTATTTTTTTGTGTACTTACACTTGATGGATATGTGGTTAATATTTCTAAAGAGGAAAATCAGAGACAGAGGTAACAATGTAGATATGTGGTTAATATTTCTAAAGAGGAAAATCAGAGACAGAGGTAACAATGTAGATATGTGGAAAGCCTTAGAAACAAGAAACCAGCTTGAGGGGAAAAATATGTCAATAAAAATTTCACAAAAAGTATCAAGAGAAAAAGAAGAAACCTGATTCAAGTGAACATTTTGCGAACCAAGGAGACACAGCCCCTGGTGGAAATCCACAGGGTGGTCCCCTCATACAAGGGAGAGGCTGCCCTTATCGGGAAAGTTCCCACTCAGGGAACCATTCAGGTCCCTTCATGCAAATGAGGACTTAAGTCTGGTCAGTTCAGATTGGTTGATGTAGATGCAAATGAGGCCACAATTTGTGCAATTCTGATTGGTCAGGGCAGATCGTAGCCTATTGGCAAGTGGTACCTCGGTGTCCACAGAACCAGGAACTTCCCTGCAGTGGTTGATTCCTGTGCACTGAGTCTTTGATTCTTCCTGAAATGCAGAGTATGGGAGAAGCTTCTGTCAGCTAATGGCCACTGGACTAATTTTGAATTTAAGCCCAGGTAAGCATTGGGTGTCCACCTTATTTTATTTTTCTTAATTTCATAAAATTAAAAATTTTTTTTTTTCAATTACAGTTGACATTCAATATTATTAGTTTCAGATGTACAACATAGTGGTTAGATGATTCTATAATTTACAATGTTATCTCTCCATGTTATAGGTGCCCGCCTGGCACCACACAGAGTTATTACAAAGGGAACCCATCTGGATAGACGATTTCCTTCTCATGATTCGCATTAGACCGTTTGCTTTTAAGGGTTTCCAAGCATTTGGAGGTAAAATGAAAAAAACTGAAAATTGATTTGTTTAGGTGCTAAGGGTGAGGCAAGCCTTTAAGACCGAACCCTGTTTCTGTTTGGGTTGGTTCGGTTTGTTTGCTTTGTTTTCTCACGCAGGCGATGAGAGAGTCTTGCCACGTACAGAAGGTGTGATTTCGAACCTCTGGACTCGTGCTGTCTTAGGACCTTTTAGACATCCGAGCTCACTCCCGGGAAGCTAATATTTCAACAAGTTAAAAGAGTATACGGTTTTCAACATGATCCGAGTAATGAAATCGCCCCTTGGGCGTTGCTGTTAAGAAGAGGCTCCTACGTATTCCATTAGCAGACACTGTGTCAGGATCTAATTGCTTCGATATCTGTGAGAGGACACGTTGGCTAAGCCACCTCTGGGGCCACCAGGTGATGACGCGCGGATTGTGCCGGCTACCTTGGCAGCTGTATTTTAATAGCCAATCGGTGCTTGCAAAAGTGAACATTTAACTTTCTCTCATTGTAATTAATTTAAATTTAAGTAGCCATATTTGACTAGTATCTACCATCTAGAACAATGTGAGTTTAGAGCAAAAAAATCCATAACCTTATCAATAACAGTATACCCCATGTTCCAGCGCTCATACTCTGTCCAGCAAAAGGGACACGGGAGCGGTCACTGAAGGCGGCAAGGAAACCAACATGTGCTGATTCACTGTGCTGCCCCAGGTCCATCTGGTCTCTGGACAAAGTCAGCAGGGGACTTCACTGTAGATTGTCCCTCCAAAAAAATCGTCCTTCATATTTTAAGGTTTTGATGTTGACACGAATTTATTAAATCCCTCCTGTGCTGAGACTGCTCCATTTTCTTTCCTATTCTGTTAGGAAGAGGGTGCTCCTGTCCTTGATTGAAAATCAGTTCTAGGGTGAGCACCACGGGGATCCCTTCTCTGACTCATCCAGAGGTGTTCGTTGATATAAATCGAAGAAACATCTGTACTTATCTTGGCGAGATTTCTTATCCCGGGCTGACTCTGTAACCCGCCTCTTCTGCACGTAGCTGCCCACGCTGCTGTCTGGGTAGGAGGGGTCGGTGCCTGGGGTGGGGCGTGCACCTGTGCCAGACAAGCACATGGTCTCAACCCAGGCGTGAGTGGCTCTACCTAAAAACACCTGCGTTACACACGTGGAACTCCGTGGAGGTTAGGATCAAGTGCGTTTGGGGTTGAGTCCTCGCGAACATTTCTTTTTCAAAAACTTCAGGGTATCATTTACTCCTGAACAAAGACCCCGTTTGGCTTAGAATCGCGCCAAGACTGAGCTCAGAAGTGCTGTTGTCGCTTAGCCTTCAGGACCAGAGTCTCGGCTGTGTCGTTCGATCTGCCCTGTGCTCAAGCTGGGTGGCATGCCTGTGACGGTGAGAGAGAAAGCTCCGTTCTCTGACCGCGCCTGGGGCAGAGGGCATAAAGGCTTAAGATGGTCGTGTATTCTTTTACGTGCTTTTCTTCGTCATCGTTGTTGCACTTAGAAGTAGCCGGTATTCCCACCGTTCATGCATCGAAGCCCAACACACAGCATACAAACCGGAAGGTCAAAGCTGGGTTTCCAGTAAGTTTGTCATGCCAGTGATCGAGTCCTTATTAAATAATATCCAGATCCGTTTTGTCTTCAAAACCAGCTAGATCAGTTAACATGCACTAGATTCTTATTCTCTTGGCGTGTTAGCTGCAGTCCCTTTGGGAATAATTATGGCAACTGAAACTATTGCAACTAAAAGACACAGTGAAGATAGAAAAGCTGTTTTAATTAATGTAAGCTCATGTCCTAGCCTGTGTCATAGGCTACCGTGGGATGTTAGCTTCCCCGATGCCAAGTCGCTGGTCCTGGAGATAACATCTGCCATGGATGTCCAAATTAGAGCTCTCCTTTTCTTCTGAACCTGCCACTCCCCAAGTATCTCCTCACAGGAAAAGCATCACCATTCTTCCAACGACAGGACCCGTCTTCCAATCTGCAGTAATATTTGAATCCTTCATTTCTCTCACCCTCCACCTGCAATTTATTTGCAGCTTCCCTGGGCTCTTTCTTTTAAACGTGTGCATGTTCTGAGCACTTCTCGCCACCCACACGGCCACCACTCCGATCTAAGTCTCCAGGTCACTTTCTCTGGATTCTGTAACCTTTTACATTCATTCACCTGAATCTCCAGTGCACCACGCGGAACCTTTTGAAACATAGACTAGGTCGTGTTACCCCCTATTAACGTATCTAATGTGCAATAGAGATAATCTAATGTGTTCCTATCACATCAGGATGGAGTCAGGCGTGTTCCGTGGTCGACAAGACCCCACTGGCTCTTCTCCTGCAGGGTCTGGCTCCGGGGTATTTTTCAGACTTGTCTTCTCCCGTGTCTCATCCGTGAGGCACTCTCGCCTTTGCTTCTGCTCATACATTTAAAAAAATTTCCCTTTATCCAAAGATAGCTCGCTTTCTTCCTGTGGGTTATTCCTCACTTCTTTCAAGCCCACTGTCAAAGACTCTCCTTGTTTTCTAAGTGAAAAGGGTATCTTGAATGATTCATTGTTCCTTATTGTGTTCCATTGTGCAGACACTTCGGTTCTTTGTAATATTATTACGTGTTAGTAAATCAATCGGTTGATTGTCCACTCATTTGTGTATTTTCTTGTGTTACATAAAGGGTGGAAAGGTAAGAATTAGGTCTTTTTCACTGCTGTATGTTCGGGTGCCCAGTCTCAATTTATAAAGTTGTTAAGTGGATGAGAACATTATGTCACACGTATTAGCTTAATAGGTTTTACATCAAAATTTCCCATACTTGCAATGTGGACCACAGGATTCAGAATACATAGAACTGAACATTTATTTTTTGTAAAATACTCCTGAAAGCATCAGCAAGCGAATCATCCCCGAAGGGTCACAGGACAAAGATGGAGACGCACACGGTAGCTTGTGTGCGAGCCTGGGTCTCAGCTCAGGTGGCTGAGAGACAGACAGACCAACAAGCACCACAGACCCAGCGGCTACAAACAGCAGAAAGTATTTCCCACGGTCTGGGAGCCGCAAGCTTGACCGAGATCAAGGGGCCGGCACGGAAGGTCCTGGGCGGGGCCCTCCGAGTGTCAGGGGGCTGGTGTCGTGTGCGCCCACAGGGCAGAAAGAGGGCAGAGAGCTCGCTGCAGTGTCTGTACACAAACAGCACCGCAGAGCACTCCACACCTAAGCAGGGTGTCACTCAGAGACCCTGCCATTACCCCACCTCTGTTCCAGAGCCCTGGCTCAGTTACTGGATGGAAAAACAGACCATGACGAAGGCAGCGCCGGTCTCCTCCCGAAGGGGTAGGACTTGCTTCTGAGTCAGGACATCAGAGCCAAGGTCCTCTCCGCTTGCCTCTCCTGACCTCCTGACGTGGACTCAAGAGTCTATAACTCACACGTCCTCCTTATGAAACTAGAAATACAAGGGCGAATACATTCACACAAGGGTCAGGAATACACTTTAGAAAGTCTCACATGTTGACAAGGAGAAATGAACACCCTGTTCACACACAAACCTGAATGGCTACGGAAACTCTTTCAAGGAAAAAAATTTTAATGGCCAAAAACCCCTAGAATGTTGTGCATTCCGTCGTCATTAGGGGATAATTTATTCTGAAGGTAGGAGAGCGAGACTCGGTACCGAGAGGACCTGAGCCCCGCTCGAGGCCCCGGGCCTCTGTTGCCTGTCGCCACCTGTGTGCCCGGCGTGTTTCTGTGCCCGGAGAAAGAAATGTTCTCAGTGCAGTTTGTTTCTTTTCTCATTACAAGAACTCAGCAAACAGTGGGGCACATTCTCTGATAACTAACCACAGGGCTGCTGATGTTCGTCTTCCTCCCTCTTCTTTTCTTTCATCCTTTTTCTTTTTTGTTCTGTTTTAGCCACAATCAATGCGATTTTTGAAGAATCTTCAAATGGTGGGAGATGGAGAAATCAAGATCCTTTTAATCTGTGGGTAGATAGACCCATGTCTAACTAGATAAAATGACGGCACTCCGACAGTCACAGGGTTAAAGTTGCTAAACCATTGACTTTGAGATGGAGAGAGGCTTCCGGGGCGCGGGCCCAAGGTGGTCACTAGGTTCCCTCCGTGGAAGAAGCTGACAGAACAGGAGACCTCAAGAAGGTAATAGGAGCCCTGGCCGGTTTGGCTCAGTGGTTAGAGTGACAACCTGTGGAAGAGTCGCGGGTTTGATTCCGGTCAAGGGCACGTATGTGGTTCGGTCCAGGCCCTGGTTGGGCTCATGCAGGAGGCAACCAATTGATGTGTCTCTCTCACATCATGTTTCTCTCTCTCTCTCTTTCTCTCCCTCCCACTTTCTGAAAATAAATGGAAAAATATCTTCAGGTGAAGGTTAAAAAAAAAGGATGGTAACATGAGAGATAATTGGATAATTGGTGTGATGATGACACAATGATGACCTTTTCTTTTTAAGGTAAGGTCGGAAAGTTTTGTTGTCACACATTTCGATTTTCTTGCCGCACAGTGATCGGGTATGACGTCGCAAGGCGAGTGGCAGCCTCTCCTGCGGCCCTTTGAGAGACGGTTTCTTGAGTCAAAAAGGAAGAGTGGACATTCAAGCCAACAGACTAAATATGACCTTTCAAAACACTGGTCATTAAAAAATGGTTTGTTGAAACTTCAGACATGTGAAACTTATGCCACAACTTGGGTGAAGAAATTAGGTTTCTGGGGTTGCGATGGCAAGCCCGCATAGTTGTCATGGAGATCACACAGCGTATGGATTTTGGTGGATAAAGACATCAGGCGTGCTGAGAAGGGACAGTGTATTGTTTGAATCACCACATGCCAAGTGTCAAATCCTTTGCAATTCTCCTGCCAAAAAAAAAATTTTTTTTTAGGAAAAATAAAATGTGTCTATTGAGAGGTGAGGGGTTGAGAAGTTGGACAAGGCTTTGGAAGAGTTAAAAAAGGAAGATGACTAGAAATGTTTAAAGGAAATATGTTAATGTTCAAAAATAATCTTTTTGAGCATTAACCTCAATTTGTGGAAAAAGGACTCCTTGGGGTTTTGGTGTGACTTTTTAGATGAAAGAATCAAGCAGGGAATTCAGGCAACCATCATATGCCACAAACTTTTAATGGCAAAAATCGATTCTCCCATAAGCCCTCCAGAAGGAAGAACGCACCCCTGGTGCTCATCCTGACTGTAGACCCACAGGTCCTATTTTAGCCTCTGACTTTCAGAACTATAAGACAGTAAAATTGCTTTGTTTTAACCCATCAAGCTCGTGGAAATTTGTTACAGCAGCAACAGGAAGCTAATACACGAATCTAATCACAAGACATGTGTCTACAATGTATCACTGGTCCTAAAACTCCAACCCTGTTGCCTTCACAGTTGGATGTCTGAAATCGTGGGAGCACAGATAAGGTGTCTACTCATGTGTATATGGGTGAGCATAGCAAATTCACACCCAAATCACGGAAATGTAAGGCACAGAGTCACTGAGACTTAGGCTTAATTTAATCTTTAAAAAGTAAATTGGATCCAAAGATTATTAACTTTGGGGAAATTAGACGAAAGTGAACAATAATGACATAGAAGCTTCCATTTTAAATTTTCATTATGTGGTCAATAAGGATGTGGCAGTGGAAACAGACGAGAATAAATGAAGGTGATAATCTAGGAAGCTGGGAAGGCAGCTTAAGCTACACGCTGTGTATAACTCGTGAGCACTCGCAGACATTGATTGATGAACTGTGAAGCGTCTGGCTTAGCCAAGGCATAAAGTGAAAGCCGCTGAGGTTTGCAAATTTGTAACCTCCCTGTAGAAAGCAGGGGGAAAGACATCTCAGCATAATAAGAAGACTAATCTATTAAAGACTTAAGACTTGATCCATTTATCCTTGTAAGTCAAACCCTAATTCAAAGGCTGATCTGATCTATTGTGTTAGCAGCCATTTCTGATTATCATGGCAAACCTGGAATTCTCTTACCTGGCATCTAAAATATTCAGTCATTCCTGGACTTCCTCTTTTCAAACCAAGTATTGTTCAATTCCAATCTTAGCGTAGTTTCTTCTGGGAACTTTCTCTCTAGTAGCTCTGTGAATAGGACTGTACTGTCACCCCGGAGAACATTGATTAAATGCAACCTGCATTACAAAATCGAGTTTCAATCAACAGCTTCAAATCATCAATTGATTTTGCTAAATTTTGTCCTCCCCAATTTTATGTCCTCGTGTGCCTAAATGATTAATTTTTCCTGCGTCCTTTATCCTGAAGGCTGATGCCTCTAATTTTTCTGTACTATCATCGTTACGATACGGTCTTGGAAAAGGCAGTTCCCTTTAATTTCTGCATAGATATGCATTGGTGATATCCATGTAGATAGAAAGGATAACTTTTATAACAGTGCCCTGACTCCTGTTATCTTCAAAATACACAATAATTACCTATGTAATTGACTGGGGGGCTTTACTAATAAATGTAGATAGATACGTAGATACCACCTTTCTGTGCATTACTATAACCAGCTGTCTAATACAGGGAATTAATTAAGGTAGCACCTACTTTTCTAATATCTCATTATTTTTTCACACATCTATTAAATAAGGCAAATAATGTTTCAACATTATTTTTAATTTTGCATAATAGTATCTTTCAGCAGATGGTTGATTCTAGCAGATTTCACGTTCACACTGTGCCATGCTTTCATGAGTTCCAGCTGTTAACTGATAATATTTCATTGCTAAATCTATCACGTGTGATACACTGCTTGTTATGTGCCTTAAAACCTCAGCAATACAGTTATTTTCACTGGGAGCAGATTAAAATCTTACTAGCATTTAAAAAACCTACAGTTGTCTTCCTCCTTTTAATTATTTTAAATTTGTCATTTTCTCTGAGTATTTTTTTAGTGAGCTCTTTGTCAAGAGTAAGAACTCAAGCTGATTACTTTGTCTCCCTCAATATACCTTGCAGCTGTGTTAATAGTTTCATTTCGGAGGAAATGTTCCTTCACATCTGCCTCGCCAGGTGCGAAGACTTTACGTAGTCTCCAGCTCTAATACCTTTTGATTTTATAAGAACAGTAGTTCTAAGTGTATAAGGTCAAGTGAGCTAAGATAAAAAATTTAAAATATTTATATTTAAAGTTTTTAAAATACCAAACCATATTGTCTTACTTTGAGTTAACATGGGCTCTTGAAGTCCCATGATCATTCTTAAGGAGGCCTTGCCTCTAGGAAAAATTGTGACATACTGAATAAATTATTAATCCAGTTATCATTGGAACATACTGGATCTTTTTATTAGCAGATTACATTTAAAAAACTTGACTTTGGTTTTGACAATGCTTTTTTTTAAAGATATGACACCAAAATCACAGACAAGAAAAGAAAAAAAAGAAAAAAAATTGGATCACATCAAACTAAAAATCTACACAGCAAAGTAAACCATCAACAAAATACATTGGCAACTTACAGAATGAAATAAAACATTTGCACACTATATAGCTGACTAGGAGCTAATATTAAAAATATATAGGCAACTCATATAATTAAATAGCAAATAAAATAAAAATGAAATCAACCTCCTAAAAAATAGGCCAAGGACATGGATAGATGTTTTCCAGAAGAAGAGACTAACAGCTAACAGGTGCATAGAAAGATGCTCAGTATGGCTAATTGTCAGGGAAATGCACATTGAAACGCTGTGACATATCACTTCACACCTATTAGGATGTCCATCACCAAAAAGACAAGAGGTAAGTGTTGGCGAGGGTGTGAAGGAAAGGGAACTCTTGGATAGTTCGTGAGAATGCAGACTGGTACAGCCATTATTAGAAGCAGTTTGGAAGCCCCCCCCCCAAATTAAAAACTGCCTGGCCAGTATGGCTCAGTGGGCTGAGCGTCCTCCCATGGACTGATAGGTCCCAGGTCGACTCCCAATCAGGGCACATGCCTGGGTTGCAGTCTCGATCCCCAGTAAGGGGCGTGCAGGAGGCAGCCAATCACCGTTTCTCTCTCACACTGATATCTCTCTCTCTCTCTCTCTCTCTCTCTCTCTCTCTCTCTCTCTCTCTCTCTCTTTTCTCTCTCTCTCTCTCTAAAAAAGCAATTAAACATATTTTTTTAATTAAATATCCAAATGAAATGAAATCAGTATCTCAAAGAGATATCTGCATTTCTGTGTTCATTACAGCACTATTCACAATAGGCAAGCTATGGAAATATCCTGAGTTCGTCAATGGGTAAATGAAGAAAATGGGATAGAGTGTGCTATATAAATAAAGCAATGTGATATATACACATATATTTAAACATAATTCACCTTCAGTTTTGTAGTATAAAAATTATAACAACATAGACAATGTAGAGCTGAATTCAAACCCACATCTCTCTGGTCCCAAAGTTCACGACAGTGTCTTCTTATACAGTAACTAACACAACGTCCCTATGACTCCTTCACGTTCACTAAGTTTCTACCCTGACATCAACAACATTAAAAACCAGGGAAAGAAACAACAGCTGCACGAAAACGTCTTTTCAGAAAACATTAGAATCCCCCGATAAATTATTTTGATAAACTTGACGTTGAATTCACAGTCCTAACTATTTATGCCAAACTGTGTATGTAGAAAAAAGTCCTTTATGTTTCCATATTGTTAAAGAACAAAAGCTCAATCAAGTAAATTGAAGATCGAATTGGCTGTACTGAGCAGTTCCTGAACTGGGCGGCATCCCATGTAGCAAGCAGAGAGGAGCCGTGTGAAAATCTCTTGTAAGTACACCTGAGCAGACAAGCAGTCCCTAGGAAAGGAGAGAAAGGGTTGTTTCAGGCACGATTACCTGCCCTAGTGGAAGACTGGGATCTTATTAGGCAGATTGCCTCAGCTTCCTTTGGGGGAGAGAGGCCCCCCATGACAGGTTACCTAGTTGATCGTGACCAGAAAGTCCCAGAATGCCCGACTGAGATCAGCCTCCTGGAGGAGGTGGACACTGCAATAGATCAGGTCTAGTTTTGACGTCAGGCACAGTTGCCTCTGTCTGGGGTCTGTGGTTTGTTCTTTAACAACAGAGAATATACAGTACGTGCAGTCGGTATGCTTTTTACACTGTGGATTCTAAATACTGGCACAGCTATGACATAACTCTGCAGTAACCCACCCCCCCATCTAAAACTGGTTCAAATGGAATTCAACATCCGTGAACGAACACCTACCGAATCAAAACACAGCGAGTCAGCAACGTCCCGTGAGGGCAGGCACCATTATTCTGAACCCGAGCTTTCAAAAACACCCCTCCCGTGACTCAGAAAGAGCCCCTCGTGTTCTTCCCCTGCTGAGAAGACAGCCAACGTGTTTATGAGTTCCTCTGAAGGAAATGTCTCTCTAGTCAGCTAAGACCTTCCCAAGGTTATTTGGGGACTTCCTGGAAAGCTTTCAGTATTGAGAAAAGTGCCCCATTTGGCTGACATTTGAGACAGCTACACATTAGCTGTCACATCAACAACCGTCTCCCCGAAAGGCCAGGGTAGTTATTCAAATAGCAAAGATACAGAATTTAAAGCTCTGCTTCTATTCTAAGTCACCGAAGGCTTGAGTGGCCCCTTCCTCCGAGCTCACATTCAGGATCACCTGCTCTGACCTACGCTGAATGATCTGTGCTTTCGAGATGTCTCTTACTTAAATGTCTCCAGCATCCTAGGAGATTCTACTTTTCTTGTCACTTTACCTGGAGGTCACTACGCAGCCTGGAGAGGTTGAGTGAATTTTCTAAATTGATTTTCACGGGGACAGCGAAGCTGGACTTTGAGCCCAGGAATTTTGACCCAACAGTTCATTATTCTTAAGTTTTCTGTATGTTTGCCTTCCCAACAGAAGAGGAATCAGATTTTCCCTCTCCCGGGCCAGCTGGCGGATCTTTCTGCAGTCTGAGCTCTGTGGCAATCCTGGGGTGATAAACACTCTTCTGCATCGGTGGTGGAGGGGGATCCCTGACCCTCAAGGACCACGAAGCATTCTCTAAAGCCGTCGTCCTCGCTGCAGTCCAGAAAGTATGCACCAGTGACTTTCTGTGGTGAAGCTGGTTGCACAGCAAGCTATCAGTAACTTCCCGGAGGCGTGACCTGGGCAGATTTTATGACCCTGAGCGCATCTGCATCAGAATCAACCTGAGTGCTTGCTGGACAGAGAGACGGGGTCCATGTTTCAGCTGGATTCAACATTTCTGGCATTGGGGTTGAAGTTTGCTGAATCCCAAGAGATCATTGTGGTGCCAATGAGTTAAAGTACCACGGATGCAGGGAGCTTTGGTCAACAGCGACAGCATATGGGGCACCGGAGACGGAGTTTTCCGTTTCTCTGGAATCCAAGTACTGAAGAATCCCAGTGTCCACTTGTACTGGAGATTTGCCTGTGGAATTAAGACAGGCTGCCCACCAGGAAGGGCTGGTGGTTGTCAAATATGCACTGTAAGGCGCTGTCGGGTAAATGTTATAACCCACAGGATCATGTGTGGCACAGACAGTCATGCCAGAATGACAGCAAGTCATCAGGAGAAAGGGTGTAAAGCAAATAAACCAAAAATAAATAAATAAATAACCAAATTATTTTTCAACCAAATAACAAGCAACTATAAGATGTGAAAACTGTGATTTGATTGCAATGTGTGTGGGGGGTGGGAACAATTATTTTAGTCAACACAATATCAGCCCAGATGTATTGTCAACACAAGATAACAAACTAACTCAACCCAAGCCCCTAAGGGTCCCTACATGAACATGAGGACAAAGACAGCGACATACTTTTAAAACTATTGATGAGCTTGAGAACCCAGAAATAGACCCATACATATATGTTCAAATGGTTTTTGAAGAAGATGCAAAAGCAATTCAATGAGTGAGGGTAATCTCTCTTAAAAATGGTGCTGGCACAATTGGACATACACAGGCAATACATACATGTATACACACATAAACAAATAAATGTATCTGATACAAAAATTAACTCAAAGTGGATATGGATTTAAATGCAAAATAAAAACTATACAGCGTTCAGGGAAGCATCGTTGGGATCCGGGCTAGGCGGAGCAGTGCCAGACACAGCACTGAATCCCGGGAAGTGTCTGTTCCATCAGCCATTCCAGTCACTCCTCAGCCACCCTGACCCTAACCCAGAGTTCGTATGTTGAAACATAATGTCCCATGTGATGGTATTCGGAGGCGGGGCCTTTGGGAACTGCTTAGCTCATCAGGGCAGAGCCTTCACAAATGGGATGAAGGCTCTGACAGAAGACCCCACAGAGCTCCCAGCCCCTCCATCAGGGGAGGTTAGAAAGAAAGACGCCTCTGAGCCAAGAAGCTCTCACCAGACACCGGAGCTACAAGAGCCAGGAAATCTCCAGAACCGTAGAAAATAAATTGCTATCGGTGATAAGCCACTATGCTATTTTGTGATTAGAGCCTGACGAGATTAAACAGCAAACAATGTTTCTGACTTTAAAACAAATGTGTGGCCCGGCTGGTGTGGCTCAGTGGTTGAGCATCGACCCATGCACCAAGAGGTCTCTGGTTCGATTCCCAGTCAGGGCACATGCCCAGGTTGTGGGCACGATCCCCAGTGGGGAGCATGCAGGAGGCAGCTAATCGATGTTCTCTCCCATCAATGTTTCTATCTCTCTCTCCCTCTTCCTTCCTCTCTCTCTAAAATCAATAAAGAAAAAGAAACCAAATGTGATTTAGGGCTTACTTTCCATGTGAAACTTACATCACTGCTCACTTCAGTTCTCCGTGTGAGTCTTTCCTTCAGAATCAAGGATTCAGAGACTTGACGAGAACCAATGAGATTTAGTACGTAGGCAATAGTTCTTAAAGAAAGGACATGATACGGATGATATATTTTTCAGTGCTTGAGTACTGAAGAAATGCATTCTACTTCCTTTACGTATAAATGGCTTTTGATTGATTATGGATTTGTTTTCAGGTGGCCGGCTTCCGTGCCAATTCTGTGGGCACGGCTCTGGGCACTCCGGGCAAGGCACACTGCAGAGGGGAACAGACAGAAAGAAGAGTCTGCATTTTTGAAAGTCATTACGTTTGCTTGGAACTAACTACTGAAAACTCAATCCCACCCACACAGTCACCATGTTTTTCTATTTTAGTAAGCTCCTGTATTTATCTTTTAGTCAAAACAGTCCATTTCCTTTCCTAGTGTATCTTTATAACCCTTCATCCTTATTTTTAAAATGTATGGAATACATAATCCAGACATCTTCTCACAGAAATCTCGTTTTCTGTAAACCTGGGTGTCAACGTCAGTTTGACACAAGTAAACGAAAATATATTTAAAAGCCACAAGCAAAGCGTAAGGAAACATATTCCCAAAGCGACACAAACGAGCAGATGGAGCTCGGAGACCGCAGATTGGTTTGCTGCCTCTCCGGAGCCTCCGCGGGACGTGGATGACCAGAGGCACGCACAGCGAGAGTCCCCTCCCTTTGTCACGCGCTCTTTCTTCTTTCTTCCCACCTCCCTTGAACCTTGTGCACCATGAGCCGTTGCTCTGGACATCTCGCTAAATGCCTGTGTACCAGTCTGGGCATCTAACGGGTCCCCAAGGTCCTTTCTGGAATATGTGTTGCATAGCTGAGTGAGCCGACTGCCTGGCGTAGTGTGGCCCACCTCACCAATGCCGCACGGTCATCTTAGAGGACTGGGCGTTGAGCCCTGCTGTGCTCCTGGCGCGGAGACTCTGCAGCCCTGCTCCTAGCCTTCTTCATTGCCTTTGTTTTCTATCTGTGCCTTTTTGTTGTGGAAAATCAATACAGACGGAGTGCTTGCCGAAAGAAAAATGGCACTCCCTTCTCGTGGCCGTTCTCTTCCTGCGCTTGGCACGGGCAAACACCCCGCTCCTACTGGAGCTGGTGGGTAGGTGGGAGCACGTCTCCCACCTGATCAATGCTCCGGCAGTCCTTCCGCCCCGTTGCACCTGCACCGCGCACCAGCCCAGCTGGCTCCGGGAGGCCCTTCCACACTGTACATGTTGGAGAGGACAAGTGGCTTTGGGGAGACACCTGGATCCCGTTTCACTCTCCTTGCATTTATATGTGCCTCAGGACATGCTTGAAAGAAGAGGAAGATGGAAACCGTCACTTTAGCACTAGATTGTTCTCAAAGGGCATGCCGAGGTTCTTAGCCAAATTTTGATAAAGGCGGCAAAAATGGTGCTGGTTATAAAAATATAAAAATGGTGAACAGGAAGCATTGAAACTCACCTCTCCAAGGAAACATGATATTAGTGATATATACACACACACAGATGCCTCTTACAAATCAGAGCAATGCAAATTAAGATCGCAATTCGATATGCCATTCTACAACCATATTATCAAAATTAAAGGGGTCTCACAATGAATGTGCGGACACGGACGTGGAATAAATACACTGTGATGGGAGAGATGTTAGAAAGACCTTCTGGAGGCTGGGGCAGACCAGGTTGAGAGTGAGCACTCCCGGGCCCCTGGACCTCACGGAGAGGACGTTTATGGGTGTTACCTCCAGGTTCTGCACCCGTCTGTCATAGCGATAGCGCGTGCGCGCGCACACACACACACACACACACACACACACACACTACATACTTCTCCTGTGTTGCACATGAGGAGGGAAAAATCACTCTTTTGAACTATGCCCAGAACATTCTGCATAGCACACTTCTGTTCTCCGTGGGAAACTACTAGTCCAAAGCCTTACTGACCTCAGGGAAAGGACACTGGCCAACCCAGCCCCTCTGGCCTTCTCTCTCATCCAAGGAAAGGAAATAAAAAGGCGACGAACCACTCCTGAAGGTAACGGCCCAGAGACTCGGGGCCCCTAAACCACTGAAACTTAATCATAACATAAGTTATTAGAGACACCTGCAAACAGCAGACAGAAGAAAATAAATATGGACACTGGAGGGAACCGTCGCGGCTGGCAGCCGAACAGCGACAGCAAGCTGTGAGCGCGGCGCAGCTCCGAGGCAGATTAACATAAACCTCAAACTAAAGGCCCATTTATTTCAGGTTCTATTACCTTGTATATTACATCTGGCTTTCAATGCAAAGCTGGCATGGTAAAGGCAAGAAAAGAAAAAAAACAGTCACAAGAGACAAAACAAGCATCAGTATCAAACTCAAATAGGACAGATTTTGGAATTAATCAATAGGGATTTAAAATCACTAAGATGAATACATTAAGGGCTCTAATGGGAAAGCAGACAGCATGGGAGAACAGCTGAGTGATGTAAGTGGCGGTGGAAGCATGGAGGATAAAAAACGCACGCAATGGGAAGGAAGAAGGGTCTCATCCATCCACTGGACAGGGTCCTCTCTCATCACCCTTGTCCAACAGTGCACCAGAAGCCTGTGCTGAGTCTAAGACAAGAGAAACAAGGTCTACAGATACAAAAACAAGAATTAAAACCATCTTTGTTTCCCTGGCTGGTTTGACTCAGTGGTTAGAGCGTCAGCCTGTGGACCGAAAGTTCATGGGTTTGATTCCTGGTCAGGGGCATGTACTTGCTTTGCAGGTTTGATCCCCAAGCCTGGTTGGGGTCAAGCGAGAGACAATCAATCCATGTGTCTCTCTTACATCAATGTTTTTCTCTCTCTCTCTCTCTTCCCTTCCCATTCTATCTGAAAAAAAAAAAAAAAAAAAAAAACAGTGAAAACTATCTTTGTTTACAGATGACATGACTTTAATCCAAAAAGACAATCAACAATTAAAAATCCCTGGAGCAAATAAGCAAGTATAACAAGCCTGCGAGACATAAGGTTAATATGCAAAAGGAACTTGCTAACCCTACACACCAGCAGTGAACCAACTGGATTTGAATTGTGTTTTTTTTTTGAAGAAGCAATTTTAAACAGCTCCAAATGGTTTTTTAAAAAAGCTATCAAGCTATGAAAAGGCATGGGGAAACCATAAATGCATATTTCTGCATGGAGGATGACAATCAGAAAAGGCTGCAGGCTGAATGATTCAAATTACAAGACATCCTGGAACAGGCAAAATTATAGAGACAGAAAGAAGACAGTGATTACCAGGAGTTTGGGGAGAAAAGTTGACATTGAAAAGTACAGAAAAAATGTTAAGGTAGTGAAACTATTCTGTATTGTAGAGTAATCACGATACATAACATGATTCATTTGTCAAAAACCCATTGAACTTCATAGCACAAAGATTGAACTTTGATGCATGCAAATAAAACAATATTTAGGATGTTGGGTCATCTTAGGAAAGAAGGTGGACTGACAGCGGAATCGATGTTGTCACAACACAGCCTCACTAAAGGGTTAGGGGGGCGAATAGCCAACCTAAGTGACTTTGGAGATGAATGAAATCTAAGACAACAGGCAAAATGGAACTGGACATAAGCATTCTACCCTAGTAGATACAGTTTTCCTACGGTGTAAAGGTTTATCTCATTATACACGTGCACTAGAATTGAATACTTCAACAAGTGGAAGGTCGATGGAGGGACCAGGTTTCTCACCCTTGCAGTGGGAGCGTACAGAAAAGCAAAGGGAGGATGCTAAAATGTTCCATGTACTAAGTGATTAGAGGTGGGGACTCCAGCATGTACCCACATTTAATATAAAACAGATACTAATGATTGCATATACAGATATCTCTAGATGTATGTGTATAACTGTTTTTCTTATATGGACATATATATTTCTGCTTTTTCAGCAGAGAAGACCTAAAAGAAATGACAGCCCAGTAACAACAGGAATCACTGGTGCCCAGTTCTTGGTGCTTAATACCCCTCTCCAATAACAGGAACCGGGCTTCTTGGAGAAATGGTAGCTTTCAGGATCGAGGCATGAGATGTAAAGATGAGCCTTGAGTATGTTGTAGTCCCAGAAAGTAAGGAAGTCCTCAAACCTTCGAATAACCCCTCAACAATACGAAAGTGCCAGAGGAACCCACGAGCAACCTGAAGGAGCTCCGAACGGCCGAAGTCCAAACAATTTGAGCAGCAGAATAAATTATTATGGGATTTAAACCTAAAATTTACAGTAAGTGTTCATGAGCCCATGCAGATTCTATAAATTATTTTATAAATTAACGAATAGGGAGAAGACAAAACTCCAGAGCAGAGGAATTCCAAATAAATTACGTGGATTCTCATCTCTCAAGGAGGCAGAGCACAATGTCCACTTCTTACATGTCAGCTCTGATTGGGGACTTCCTCCTGAAGAAGACAGAGGGGAAGGCTGGGGGAGAAAGAGGAACCCTGGAGTGAAGAAACCGGACAAACCGTTGCCTCAGCCAGGTGAGCAAGGTCAACATCAGCCGTCATACATCACGTCGCTAATAGGCTCCTTGGCGTGATGTGATGGAAATAGCACTTCACAGCTGTGATCTCTCGTCCAAATCACATCACCCCAGTGTAATAATAAAAATATCAGGAAAATGACACTGGCAGTACAGCCTGAAATATACTTGACTTGTAGTCCTCAAAACTGTCAAGGTTTTCAAAAACAAGGGAAGTCTGAGGAGGTGTCTGAGAAAATGTCACACGCAAAGTGTTAAAGCCTAATGAGACTTGACAACTAGATGTAATAAGGTGTCCTCGGCTGATTTTAGAACAGAATACGGGCATTAGGTGGAAAACTAAGGAGATCTAAATAAACTACAGACTTCGTGTATCAATATTGGTTCCTTAATCATAGCAGATGGTTATATCACATGTTAACAGAACGGGAGATTGTGTGCAGGGGTATGTGGGAAGTCTGCTTTACCTGTTATTGTTGTTTTTTCTGTGAATCTAAAAGTGTTCTGCAAAATAAAATCTATGAGCAAAAAATAACTAAATAAAATAATTATTTTATTGAGTTTTAAGTTTAAAAAAAAAAGATAATGTGAAGAGATAGAGATAAAACAAACATGAACCCTGGATTAGGAAGAACAGTTTGGAATAAAGATGGAGAGAAACAGTATGGAGAGACTCCCAGTTCACCCAGAGAGGAAAGACACGTTTTGATGGATCTCCTGTACTGTGTAGATGTTTAAGTGATCAGTCAACAATAAGAACTTTCTTTTTTAGTTTAATAAAATAACTTCTTCCCTTAGTGTCAAGGAAATCCTTAAGAAAAAATATATGTAGGTGTGGGAAGAGAAGTGGTGTGATCAGCTAGCTTGTTGAGAAATTATTTAAATGTAAAGAGTTGTGGCTACTTTGTTGCCAAGTAGGTTTGAAACTCATTAGTACTCAAGTGTCTTTCCTCATTGAACTAAGCAAGAAGTTACCATGTGACAGGGACCCACAGGTGACTGGTTAATACAATTTCTTCCACATGCAATCAGAGCACATTCAACGTAATTGAAATCACTCACCTGGGCTTGCCACGGGCTTTGGTAATCTACCTGGCACCGGCCACTCTCAGCATCAGCACACAGATTCAAGTCACCCCCAAAGCTAGGCATGTCTGAGAGGGTAAGAAATAGCTCTGCGGCCTTGTCAACAACCATGCTCTGTCAAATCAGAACTGGGAGTTTTACTTCAAAAACGGTAACTAATATATGTTAATTCACTATGTCATCCTCAAAATGAAACTCTAATAGGGAATACGCAGTTGCTTGGTTTAAATAAAAAACTCATGTGGATGTTCATTAGGCTATACATTACCAGAGGCTGTGTTTCAACACGCACTCTGTGGACCGTTCCTGGGTGTGTAGAACGGCTCATCACCAAGCGGTTTTGAGTCTTCTATTCCCTCCTCTGGGGGGAGTGAGACCGGCCTGGCCGGTGAGCACCTACACTTTAGATCAGTATCTAAGGATATTCTCCTATCCTTGTGGAATCCATTGCTCTCAGGATAAGAATCAATTGCGCAGAGACAAAGAAGGAAAAGTCCATGTAACGACGAACTCCGTCTTTAACATGCTAGACATTTTGACACTGAATCTCTAAATGACTCTCCCAACATGATTGGTAAATATAACTATCATTAGTTTCACGCAGAAGAGAATCTTTCCGGAGTTCACAGGTTGGTAAGTGGTATGGTGAGGTCTGTCTGCAGACTCTCAAGTCCACGTTCGTTCCAACATGTCTTTCTGTGAAGTGACTAACTCACTTCCCAGAAAGAAGCTTTCCCCCCTCCTTACACTGAAGAATTTTCCTCTGCCCAGAACTGTTTCCTCCTGTGTGATTTTGGAGTCACTCATTATGTTTTGAATCTCCGTGGTTACTCCGGCTGTGGAGCTCTGGTGGAAAGCATGCCTGTCGCTGGCCAATCCAGGAAAACCGAGTGGAGACCCAGCGAGCAAGAGCGTCCCCCGGGAGCTGTGAAAGGCACAGTCAGGCCCTAATGAAGACTCCTTTCCCGGCCTCCTAGAGAGGCTCCCCTGATGTCTAAGCAACGGCATTTGTAGGATCCCTGGATGGCTGCTGAATGAGCACGGAATCAATGCTGACTTCATTAAACTATTGTGGTATTGGTACAGTCGTACACTGCATGCAATTGATGATTTAAAAAATGCAAAAAAAAAAAGTCATTTTATGAAGACAAGCGTTATGGCGCTGCGAACTCTTGGGGTTTCATGGATGTGGAGGTTCTCTGGGTTCCAAAAGTGCGCATATAGGTTTAAAGAAGCTGTAAGAAGTTGAAAGACACCCGGAGTCCCTGCCCCTCCAATGCCTTTAAGCACAGACGCTTAGATTCTCTTCCTTATATTGACATTGAACAATGTATTTAAAGAAAGAGTATTCTCACATAAATCTGCAGCACTATTATAATTAGACATGAAAATGTATATACCAGAGATGCAGTAAAAACATTTAAAGTAGGGAAATTAGAGGGAAAGGTATGTTCAATCGCTTCTCTATAGAGTTGTAAATCCCCGCTAATGATGAGATTGGTTGATGTGTCACTATACAGGGCAGGAGACATCACTCTGAATTTAGTCTTGTTTGGAAACACGAGTGGATTCAGCTTCAGCAGAACCTCTTGCCTAGTGGAAACCACAGAGACGCAAGCTGTTTCCAGCAGAAATCTCAGAACGTTGATGGACTTGACACAGAGTCAGGGATGTACATTCTGAGCCAAAGTCACTTAACCACAAATGTCAGGATCATATGATCTGATTTTGGGGTTATATTTAGTAAAAAGTAAGAGCCTTATAACCAAATTCTGTTATTTCAAATTGTGCCTAAATGCCTCCTGGGTAAGCGTAGGTTCTCCAGAAAATTTCTGCTTGTCACATTCTCTTCCGAGCTCCACACCAACTATCCAGGTATCTACTAAGCTCCGATCTTTTGCGACGGCCCTCTGTTCTCCAACCACATCACGGAGAGGGAAAGACTATGTGCTGTCCGGCATTCTACAGCCAGTGATTTCAGTCAATAAACATGGGTCAGTGATGCTAACAATGTCTTGGCTATTAATAAATCCATCTGTCTCAAGGAGTGGAAGAAGGATAAAAGAATTAGTTGGATATTAATTACTGTCATCATCAATCACACTGAAAAGCTTCTATTCAGTAACCCCTTTTATGCTCTATTTATACAATTGAGATTTCCAAGACAGAAATATAATATCTAACTCAACAAAGGCGAATGAGATTTTAACTGTGGGATAGATACAATCTACTCCAAATACATTCTGATCCCCATAGACTATAAACAGTGCCTGAAATCATTTGGATACACAGGATACATGTGATTTTATGTTTCATTGTCTTTAAATGTGGAGTAAGGGCAAAGGTAGAGAGCCTGGAATGCCTATCTCGGCACCCAGATTCGGGCTTCAGTTGTAGCTTCAACACTTACCAGTCCCTTGAATCGCAGACTCATCACCACTTCTGAAAGCTGACATTTTCTCATTTATCAAGTGTGAATAATTATGCCAATCATGTGTGGTATTACCTAGAATAGCAAGAGGATTTCTAATGACCATGAAGAAGCAAAAATCTTAAGAGTATAAAATTTAAAGTGTTTTCTCACAAAATCAAAATAAAGTTTTGGCAAGGATTTATTAAGAGTAGGTCACAATTTTATCAGGGCTTCGTGCTTGATAAACATATATGTGTTTTGAAGATAGGTGTTCTTGAAGATAAAGAAAAGGAACAAGTCAAACATGGACAGATATGTAATAAAATAATTTTTCTCCAAGGTACTACTGATTTCACCTACATGTTGCATTTACCACTTCCTAGTCAATTATGAAAATGGAATATTCAGCTAATCAAGCATGAGTAAAAGTATTATGTAGTTAAGATAAATAAAATTCTCTGAGCAAATCAAATTACCCATCATCAAAACCAAGATTATTTCAGAAATTCTAGGGTATTTCCAATATTTAGCTTTAAAATGCCAAGAAAGGTAATGAACATGGTCACTATCCTTTAAACAAACATTATAAGAGCTAAATATTTGCCAAACCTTGTGCTGAATACTTGGGCTCTAATGGTGAAAAGGTACAGTTCTTGCTATCTATTTAGAAAAGAAGATATATGTGCAAGCAATAATTTCAAAGCCATGTGATAAATGGACAATTCCAAAATGTTGTGTCATGTGCAAGACCTCATAAGACTATAAATAATTTCTGAGATTAAAACTTTTTTTTTCTTATCTACTTAAAGAGGAAGCAAATCGATGAGTAATTTTATAAATCATCTCCTTAACATTCCCAGTATTTTAACTGGCGCCATTTCTTTGTCCAGCACAAATTCCCTTTAGTTTTATTTTCAGAAATATGATAAGGGGATTGGACTAAATTCAATGTACCTTGTGTTATGGGTAACTGTTGCATTGCAAAGTTGTTGTTTGTATTAGCTGGAGAGACTTAACCACAGAGAGAGTATGACCAAGGTTCCCGACATGCAGAAAACTTACTTCCTTGGCTCAGATATATTTAAGCACCATGATAGGCACTTTGATAGCGACTAATGAATATGTTCAAGAAATAGATGCATTTTAATAACAGCCAATTATAGAAGGATATATTGACTTTTGCTAGAATACAGGAAAATTAGAGCACTTTTGAATGTAGGTTGTTTATTTCAGTTTTGATAGTTTAGTTTCACCCTTTAAAGGCATAATTTGAGAAATATCATAAACATTCAAATAAACCTAATTAATGCTGAGCATCACATAATACAAACATTCCTTTAAATTTACAAAACTCTAGTCTACTTTATTACTGCAAATCTAATTACAGTGATGTTAATTTTTACTGACTACATTTGTGTAGTTCTAGAGAGTTATTGTTGGTGATTAGGAATACATAAAAGCAAAAATATGTTCTGTACATGAGACGAATGTACACAAAGAGTATTAATTTCTCTATCTGTGGTTTTAAACGATCTTTCATTCCTTGAAATGTGTATGACTTACAGGTTGGGAGTAAACGGCATAGCTTTAGAGAATTATTCCTTTCATTTTTATATTTCATGACTCCATTAACCATTAGAAAGGAACAAGTCACTGCAATATAAGTAAAAAGTAGGACCACTGTGATAATAAATCTATCTGTATGAATATATATTTAAATAGTATTTATTCTAATAAACACTTAGGTCTTTTTTTCTCTTATTTTATGAAACCAAAGTTAAAGATTCCATAATTTATAATATTTTGGGGGTGGAATATCTTGATTTTAAAAATGTACTTTCTCAAATATTTATAGGGTTACATAAAGTTGTGTTTATTAAAATAAAAAAAAACTCTGATGTTAAGTAAATGCATTTTTTCTCCTCAAAACTAATATGTATATACATACATATATATATCCCAAGTCCTATATGGCAAAATCACATTGAAAATGGGAAATAAAGAACATGTCATTTGGGAATTTGTTCAACTGAGACTTATCAGATTTAATTAAAGTTCTTACATGTCTTCTTTGTTATTCCTAATTTAATTTGGCAACTCAAATAGATCATAGAAGTCCAGCCATCCTATTAAGCATGTTCCGTTGCAACATTTGGGTTGTAGATTTTCTCTCTGCCTTTGTGCTACACAAATACCTTGGAGTGTCACTCCATTTCCACTCGACTTGGCATTTGCATTTTTTGTTCTTTTACATCTTTATGGAAATAAAATGAACATACCATCTAATTCATCCACTGAAGTGTACCGTTCAATGCTTTTAAGGATCTAAACAGCACTGCACAACCTCCCCACAGTCAAGGGTAGACCAGTTCACCCCGCCCCCGAGACAAACCCCCTTCCCTGGAAGTGTTCACTCTGTCTTAGTGGCCGTCTCCCAGCACTCAGACCCAGGCAACCCCTAGTACAAATTCTGCCTCTATAGATTAGCTCCTGTGGACAGTTCATGTAATTTATATAAATGAGGCATTCAGTTTGGTCAAACGATTTGTGTGTGTGTCTGAGATGATCATGATTTCCTCCCCCTTCGTTATAATGAGACGTGTATTATATCAATACATTTTTAGATGTTCTAGCAATCTTGGATCCGCGGAATAATTCCCACTTATTAATTGTGTGTAATCTTTTCATATCTTTCTGCATTCAATTTTCTATTATTTTCTCAAGGATTTTAATATTTTTATATAAAGGACATATTTGTCTCTAGTTTTCCTTTCCAGTGAAATCTTTGTCTGGTTTCGGTAGAGCGTATTAACCTCCTCTTTATGTTTTCAAAAAGGTCTGTGAAGAGTTGATATGAATTCTTAATTTGAGACTAAACTGTTCTTTGTGAAAAGTTTCTAAATGATTAATTCAATCGTTTTACTTGTTATAGGGCCGATTTTCTCATATTTCATGATTCAGTTTGCATATTTTGTATCTTTCTAGGAATATTTTTTATTTCATCTAAGTTATCTAATTTTGGCATAATGTTGCTCATATACAAATTATAAAAGCTTAAAATCCTTTCCTCCCACAATGTGCTATAAAGTTGATAGTCCATTTGCTTTCCATTCTGAACTTCCATGCATTAGACCTTCTCTCTTTGTGTCTTAATCGGTGTTATATAAATATATCTTTGGTCCCATATCTTGGAAAGAGGACACTTTCAAGATATTTTAAAAGAATGTGTAAGAATCAAATACAAAAAGCTTTACATTCCCTTACTAGAATTTCAAATAATTTATTTTTCCCTTTCAGTCATTACCTTGAAATAATCACCATTCTTTAGAATCTCTAAAAACATTAAATTACTCATTTTCTATTTTAAACTCACTCATTTAATAACAACTTAGCTTCCCTTATTCCCAGCACATGTGTTTGTAAACTCTGGTCCGAGCTGAGGAAGATCAGAGGATTTCATAGCTCATGTGAGAAGCTCCATCCTGTTCAGCAGTCATGTTACTGGAACGGATAACAAAGTGTCCAGACCACTAATTAAAACCCAAACGACCTTCGGGAAAAGCGGAAGGTCAGAGAGACTATCGACAGCACACTATTTCAGAATGGCAGATGTCCTACCAGCATTTCTGGTCAGGTTGTCAGATGAGAGCTAAGGGTTAACATTCCGGTAACTTTTCACTGGATCACTCTTTGTGCAAAAGGACAATGTATGTGCCTGTATATATTTTGAGGTGGCGTTACTCATATTTAAAGAAATATGACAACACTACATTGTTCCCAAAAACTTTAAACAAAAATGATCATAGTCAAATCTTCAATACCCAACTTCTTATGGCCTTGAGGTTTCCAATCCTGGAAATGAACAAGTAAGCAACAAGTATTAAAATGCTGTACTGTTAAGAAGTGCTAGTATGCTGACTTGAAAATCTGAATTTAATGCCTATGTTTGCAAAGTAGTCCAAACACTAATCAGAAAGAATATATGCACCCCTATGTTTATAGCAGCGTTACTTATAATTGCCAAGATCTGGAAACAGCCCAGGTGCCCATCAGTAGATGAGTGGATAAAAAAGCTGTGGTACATGTACACAACGGAATACTATGCAGCAGTAAGAAAAAAAGATCTCTTACCTTTGAGGCAGCATGGAGGGACCTGGAGAGTATTGTGCTGAGCAAAATAAGCCAGTCAGAGAAAGACAAGTATCACATGATCTTACTTATTTATGGAATATCATAAACAAAATAAGCTGTAGATCAAAATAGGTCCAGAGACATGCAAGTAGGGAACAGACTGACAAACCTCAGAGGGAAGGGCTGTGGGAGGGTGGGAAGAGATAATAAAGGTGTTTTTTCAAAGGCAAGATACTACACTTCTCAGTATGTACTTACATGTACACCCTTGAAGACAGACCAAAAAGCATATGATCCCTCCGTCCAAAGTCTATAATTGTTCCCGTTCTCTCCCCCTCCCCACATCTTCCAATGTCACAATCCAGACATCTGATTTGGCCAGAAGATACTAATCTGTGTTTGAAAGCAAAAGTTACAAACATTGCCCTCTGAAGAGATGACCTTCAAATAATGACTATATTTTCAAACAGGATCTTTTCAGATCACTTCCCCATCAAATGGTGCTTTTTAAATGGCTAGTGCGGGACACAGAAGGAACAGAGAAAAAATAAATGCAAAGGCAAGATTCAGCAAGCTTTGCTTCAGGTCTTACTGAGTAGTGACCTTTCGCCCCTAGTTTTTGGTTTTATTATAAAACCTTCATTCCTTCATTGTTTGAGGATGTAAATAGAACAGAGACTGGAGAAAATTGAGCAGTTGGCCACTTGCCTTGCAACCAGGGAAAACTAGACCCATGCATCAGTAAACAAAGGCAATACATTTCAGCAAACCCACTACCTTCGTTCATCTGTCTGCAGTAGTCGATGTGGCTGAAATCTATACACCTGTATTTCATCTGTATCTGCGTTTCCATTACTAACCTGCTACAACGTATCCCTGACTGAGGACGTGGTTTTCTCTGAGCCCTGGTTACCTCCTGATTTATGTCTGATCAGGTTGTGTATTCTCCAGAAATCGATGCTGGAAACTGATGTATTCAAATGAGTGATTGAAGAAAGCCACACCTTCTGATTTGTTTACCTGTCTGATTGTAATGTTAATATGACAATCGATTCCGTTTCTGTTCCTCTTAGAGTTCTGACCAGTGTATTAATCCTCTCACCCTTCATTAGATTAGTCTCATCCTTAATTAACATGTAGATGATCATGTTTATTACACTTTGATGGAAATAACTACTAAAAGATGTGACTGGTCAAATATATAAGGTCGTTTGGGATAAAGATTCTACCCTAAATATATCTGTGCCTGTGTGTATCAATTGTAGCAAATTTTTAGGACATAAAAGCATTGTGAGGAAGTTGTAAATGAATTTAATCAAATCACTAAGCCAATTGAAATTAAATTCCCTTTCATCACTCAGGTAGTAAGTAGCACTTTCAAATAAACTCAACAGATACCCTTTACCTCTGGATCGAACAGACTGTTCAACACCCTTTGTTCTCTAAAATGTTGATCAGACATCCCTTCACTCAGTCCACCACTGAGAGGGTGACTGAAACATCTGCCATTTGGAGACAGGTTACTGCACCTGAGACTACAGCGGTGACCAAGGCCCGAGCTGTGCTCCAGGACACGGGGTGGCCAGAGGTCAAACCAAGCGCATTGAGCGTGGTGCTCTGGAGAGCCCTGTGGCCGAAACGGACAGAGACCCTTCACACCTTCGAAGCTCCAGGTTTTCGTTGGTGATAGAGAAGAATCTAAACTTCGGTTGGGGGGAGGAAGGGGGGTTCGCACACGAGTGGTGGGTGGGAGAGTGCGAAGGGCCCCGGGCAGAGAGCACAGCACACGCCCATGTCTAGTGTGGAGAGATCATGTATTGGGTTAAATCGAGCTTCATTCTATACGGCTTGAAGATGGCATTACCAGGGTGAACGCGTTGCCTTAGAAGAGGTTGTTTCTTTTTCCTTTGGTTTTGTGTTTCTGCTCTCATTTTTAGTCTGTTTTTATGGTAAGCAAGTAAAGGTGTACGTTCAAATGTTTCAGTGCCATTATAGTCCTCTCTTTGTAGAGAACAGGCTTTAAGGAGCATAAAATTATTGCATTTCAGCTGGAATCGAAAATAAAATGCACTTAGTAAGTTGCCCGGGTGAGGAACTAAGAAATCAGAGTGTGTGTCCCGAGATGACATAAAAATCCCATTATCTGCCCCAAGAGTCTGATTCTGCCGTGGAATGCTGGAAACCTACCCCTAGACAGCAACCTTAAAATTCAAACCTGGTGCTTTTTTCTTTTCTTTCTGAAGAACTGTTTCTGCTTTATCAAATCTTTTTCTTCCTCTGAGCTAAAAACAGCATCTGAAGCATCCTTCATGCCAGTGAGGAACCTTGGTGCATGACTAACAGATTCATAGGAGATAGCAGGGTTTCTGTGGGGTATCTGAATGGTCATTAGGAAGTCTGCATCATGGAGCATCTTGTTGGCAGGTAGGATGCCACATGGGAGGGCTGAAATTAATTAGATGGCCGGTCACCACCAGCTGGAAATCAGGCCACACGGAGGATGCAGCGTGTCTGCTGAGGTCACGGCTCCGCAGCGCCTGCCCAGCGACTTGACGACTCAGAGCTGCCAAGGGGCAGGCCTCCAGGGCTGAGCCTGCCTTCACAGTGTTTTTCTTTTTTTTTAAATTTTTTTCTTTATTGATTTGAGAGAGGAAGGGAGAGGGAGAGAGAGATGGAAACATCGATGAGAGAGAACATCGATTGGCCGCCTCCTGCATGCCCCCACCGGGGATCGGGCCCACAACCTGGGCATGTGCCCTGAGCGGGAATCGAAGCAGCGACCTCTTGGCGCATGGGTCGACGTCAACCATGGAGTCTGTAGGATGCAGGCACCTGCCGGATTGACAGGTTCAACAAAATGCACCGACCGTCCTGCAGGCGGCTGTGAATGCGTTCTCCGCGTTCACCCCAGCGGGTCCCGCCAGTCACAGCCCACCTCGCACGCTGCGTCTGCGCTTGGGGACGAGCGCCCTGGGCTGCGAAGACGCCGATTGGACCGGTCAAGCTCTTCCTGCGGGTCTGCGGGTCTGCGGGTCTGCGGGTCTGCGGGTCTGCGGGTCTGCGGGTCTGCGGGTCTGCGGGTCTGCGGCAGGAGCTGAGCGTCTCTCTCCGGCAGGGCAGTCTGTTCCAGTCAGTTCTGCGATGTTTCACCCTTGATCAGAGTAATGAGGAATTCTGAGGATGTGTGCAGAACAAATACTTAGGAATATCTTCGAAGACTCCGTGAAGTGATGGAATAATAATTGCTGGTGGTCAGCGCCGGCTGGATCCTAGCCTCGGGGACGTGCGTCCGTTACCTCCTCCCCCACCAGGTTTCTCTGCGGCAAGCGCGGCTGTGGCCTTGCTTTGATGTGTGAGGCCACTGAGTTGGAAAGACTTCATGCCACTTGTCTAAGTCCCCACTATGTGAATCTACAGTTCGAGATTATAACCACGACATCACCTTCACCACGAATACTGTCCTCATCCCGGTTCCGTCACTGGTCTCGCCTGTCCAGCAGGTCCCGGGTACCTGGGCTCCTGGGCTCTGGAGCACACCCCCATCCCTCCATCTCCCCTCCCAGGTCACACCTGCCGGGGGTCACTCTGTGGCAGTGGGGACGCCCAGGAACCCAGACACAAACAAACACAGACTCCGCCCTTAATGAAGTGTCCAGAAATCCGTGGGAGGGACACACATCCGTCACGAGGCACAACAGGGCGACGGCCCTAATGAGGGGGAGCTGCGGTGTGGAGAGGGGAGGGGAGGGGCCCGGGGAGGGAGGAAGCCGCAGGGAGGGGGGAACGCGGCCCTCGCAGCTGCCTGCCATATAATCAATATGCTTTTCAAAGCAGCCAGGGTGGGAGCTGAGAGGAGCTGTTTCAAGAGAGCAATTTGCTTCTGTGAAGAAGAAAAAGTTCCTCAAATACTCAAATACAGCTGCGTTGACAAATGCATTCTGTGAATGGTCATTCTGATTACTTTACCAAGAGCTGAGGGGGGAAGAAAAAAGGCTCTTTGCACAGAAGCTGACAGTCTGTGGATTTCCACGGCTGGGCTCCGCTGTGTCGGTGGCTCCACCCATTGTCTCCTTCATCTGACTGCGTCCTCTTTCCTTAATGTCAGCCTCGCTCATTCCTAATATTCATTACAATCTGGACAAGTGTCCTAGAGTGGCGGTGTATTAGTCAGCCCCCTGCCCCCCCCCCAAAACAAAAAACAACAGGGGAGAGAGAATAATGCAGGCTTCCATTTCCAAGATCTGCAGGTAAGTCTACAACCTGGAGACCCAGAGATGGGACAGTGCATTCCCGGCGCAGGGCTAAGGGCAGGAAGAAGCCAGTGGCTTCGCATTATCTGCGTATGTAGTTAGATTTATGCTATAAACACATGTGTGCAATAAAAATTGAATAGATACTTATAAAATTGGTATGTCAGTACTTTTGAATTAATATGACCAGTTCAATATATGTATTTACTAACACATGAAATTCACAGCTCACCCGTGGTAATTTTTTCCATTGAATGGTTTGCAGGGAATGTCTTATTGACAACATGTTGTATGTGCTTGAACACCTGCCCCGCCCTGTAAACACATATCTTCGCGGATTACGTGCAAAAGGCATTCTTTAACAAATCAGGGGGAAGACAATCCCATCTTTTTAAAATATGCTACAGATGCTTCCAGCCAATGCAGTCAAACTGACTCTATTTAAAAAGCAGATGTGCGTCTATTGAACGCGCACTGCAGAAGGCACGCAAGTGTGCTCATGGGGGTCGAAGTCAGTTCCGTTTGATTCTCAACATTGATAAGATACATTTCTCGAATATTTGAAATAGGCTCTTGGCCTTGGATTTTTGTTAAAATTCATAATGCAAAGCAAAGCTTGGTTGCTCTCCATGACATAAAATCATCATAATAAAAATTCTGACTTCACCCCCAACAACTGTGGGATAAAATCTGACAGCCAGCCTCGAAGAGGGACCCACGTCATGACAGCACCCTTTCTCGGGTGTCTTATACACGTCGCTTTACCTACTCTTTATATTAACATTTAGATTACCATTTAGATTTAATATCATCATTATTATTTTCTAAATTAGAAAAATAAATGATGAAAGTTCATCATTTCGTCCAACTTAGAGAATAAGCAAAGCTGTGGCATTTGAAGCAATAATTGTTATATTTCAAGCCTGTATTCTTCTTTCAGAACCCTGCCTTTCTTTCACTCGGGTTGTCAAGGTATCATTTTATTGCTCTTCGTATGCGTTAAAATTAATTCTCAAACCATCAGGAGATTCTTGCCTTTCTCAGAAAAATCCCATGGCGTTGAGAACAATCCGTTTCCCCCTAAGAGAATTTACAGTGAGTCACCTTCCTTGTGTAAGATTTCTTCTCTCTAAGTATGTCGATGGCTTCTTAGAAACTTTAAGATCAGAGCTTTTCAAGCACCAATTCCCCATGTAAGGAATAAGTAGCCTGGAAATGGCATGACGATCCTTCTCTAACAGTTCTCGGTAACTGCTTTGTGAGTTGGCGGTGTTTTCCTTGGAAAATGCGGGCGTGTGATTCTACTGGGTTATTATTGTTTTCCAGGTGCAGGCAGGCAGGGCCTCGATGCTGACACAGATACATGCCAACACACTTCATGGCTCTGCTTTCCTGCAGAAACCATTCGGTGAAAGAATATGCGCCTGACTCGTGTGCATTTCATGTAGGCAGTTCAACTTCTTGCACATCAGGACTATTCTCTAGAAGCACTCACAACATTTTAACTGCTCTAGACGTTGGCTTAGTAATGACTTTAAGCTAATTGATGCATTTGTGACACATATATATCCTATTTTTTTCCTTTGAGATTCTATCACTGTCTTTGTTCTCCGGTACTCTGACATCACAGACCCACTCTAATTCATGCAATATCCATCAGCCTCACCTTCCACCTGTGTGTATCTGCAAGCGCTCTCTATGTGATAAGCAACTGGTCTATCCTGGTCCAAAGGCATCGGCTTATTTAAAGTGCACAGCTTTCTCGAGTTTCCTTAAACCAGAGACATTCAAGATTTGAGGTTACTTCCAACATCAGTGGTCATGTATGAGGGCTGGAATTCTTCCACCAGAAATGTATGGGATCTGTGTTTGAGCCTCTTCAGTTACAGGCAACTCACCACTTCAGTTCATGGACTCAGATGGTGGAAGAATGTCCTCACGCGGAGCGGAACCGAATCTCCAAGGCCAACCAGCTCATGGTGTTGCTGGTCCTCGTAGCTCTATTCCAGATAAAGCTATCCCAGCCTGAGCCGGGCTGTGCTGCCTGTCACCCTAGTGCTGCGGGTTCAGGACATGGGGGTTCCGACTGCGGAATCTGGCTGGATCCTCTGTTAGAGGAAAATATGACTGTGTAGGAAATATCGCACTCAGTTGAAAATGCTGTAACTCAGAAATCCAGAAAGAACATAGAAGTAGACTGGGATGCAAACAGAGGGAGGAGAGCAGAGAATTGCAGAAATGAAGTCATGTCTTCAGAGAAAAGACTGGAAAGCAATTACGTTATTTTGGGAGATATATGATTCAGCTACATTGAGGTATAACTGACTTATGCACTGGAGAATATTTTCTTTTTTATCCTCATCCGAGGATATGCTTTTTATTGATTTTAGAGACAGGGAGAGGGAAAGAAACATCGATGTGAGAGAGAAACTTTAATTTGTTGTCTCCTGTACGTGTCCTCTGACCTGGGATCGCACCTGAGACCTGGGCTTGTGCCCTGGCCTGGAACTGAACCTGTGACCTTTCAGGTGTACAGGACGACACTCCAACCCACTGAGCCACTCCAGCCAGGGCATGCACAGGACAATTTCTTCCCAATGGGTATCATTACACTTTCTAATTTATATTTCTACCCTCATTGGTCAGAAACACTCTGGAAAAGTATTTGAGGACTACTTTTAAGGAATGTGTGATTGGACACCTGCTATGTACAGGACTTCAGTGTGGCCTGTGACACAGTGAGAGCAGTGCTCTGTGGTTTCCTATCCACGGGGAGATGGACAGCAAGCAAAGAAGAAACAGGTACTACAGGTGGATAGATAGATAGATAGATAGATAGATAGATAGATAGATAGATAGATAGACAGATGATAGATGAATAGATAGATGGATGATAGATGATAGGTGATGATAGATAGACAGATGATAGATAATAGATAGATAGATAGATAGATAGATAGATAGATAGATAGATAGATGATAGATGATAGATAGATAGATAGATAGATAGATAGATAGATAGATAGATAGATAAATCATAGACAGATGATAGATAGATGGATAGATAGATTCTACGGTATATTAGAAAAAGACAGATGATGTATAATTGGAAAATGAACTGTGGAGCAGGGAAAAGAAATAAGAAGTCCAATGAAGTGGTTACAGGAGGTGGCTTACAGAAGATGACATTGGCCACATACTTAAGGAGGGGAAGGAGCTAGCCATACTGATATCCAGGGAGAGAACTTTCCCAGCTGAATGACCATCTAGAGCAAAAGCTTTTAGGTAGAGGTGTGCCTGGCGTTTCCAGGAACAGTGAGGAAGGGGACAGGGCCAGGAGACAGCATAGGGTGTCAGAGAGGTGACAGGGGTCCTGGGGACACATGCCTTTAAGACCACTGTAAGAAATGTGGCATCTATTCCAGCTGGCATGGGGCACATGCATGCTTTAAACGGATCACACTGGCGGCTTGTTGGGAATGATGTGCGTGTGTATTGGGGGGCGTGTTGGGAATGACGTGCGTGTGTATTGGGGGGGGAACCACCTGGCAGGCCAAGGCCGTAGTCCGGGGAGATATAGTGATGCACAATCAGAGGAAGGACCGGGTTACAGACCAGCTGGCGCTAGAAAGCATAGCCGGGTTCTGGATATATTCTTACGGAGCATTTCCTACCGTCGTGGATTTAAAGGGTGGAAATGAGAGATGAGTCAAAGCCAGCTTCCAGGTTGTGAGCACGAACAATGAAAAGAGCGAGGGTAGCCAGGTGCGGGGGGGGGGGGGGGGACTGCCGGGAGGGGTGTGTGGCAGGATGTGCATTCTCGCACCTGGTGTGGTTGAGAGGTCACCTGGACACCCGGTGAGAGTCCCCAGCAAGGTGGCAGAGACAGAGGCAGTGTCTCGGGGAGGGGTCTGGAACTGAGGTACACATTTGGCAGATGGTGAGTATAATTTTTACTGGGAAGAGAAGGAAAAATCCATAGTTGAACCTCATCTTCCCGCAACACTCTTTGGAGGTAAGTTAACTTCGACAGTGAAGTAAGAAGAAGCTTTTTTGTTTTTTATCCTCACTCAAGGACACTTTTGCTTTATCTTCAGATAGAGCAGGAGGGAGAGAGGGAGGAAGAGAGAGAGAGAAACATCAATGTGAGAGAGACACATCGACTGGTTGCCACCCACACGATCCCAACCAGCCGGGGACCAACTGCAACTGAGGTATGTGCCCTTCGTGGGAACTGAACCCGGGACTCTCTGGTTCGATGCTCTAACCGCTGAGCCAAACCGGGTGGGGCAAGAAACAGCTTCTGATTGTCATAGTTCTCTCTTACCTTTGTGCATTTTCATTAAAGTATCATTTAAGACGTTATAAACCTATTATATCTACTGACAAACACATTTGAAGAATAACTGTGTTACGTGCATCACTGTATGCTTTTCCGAACGTCCGCACGGCGGTCGCGTTCACCCAAGGGTACCAGCGGCTTCGAGTTGGAATGGTTACTGCCGCACATTACGTCCTTCAGCGCCGGCTTTCTACTTCAAACTATACATGTTTCTATTGATCACGTATTCTATTTTGAGGTCATAAACAAACACTGTGATTAGTTCTTTGAGAAAAAATGAATTTCATATGAAATGCCTCCCCCTGCTCAGTCTGGGGAGAAATCGTGCGTACGGGAGCCTCAACCATGCAGAAAGTGAGGCGCGGGGAAAGCCTTGGGGCTGCGCAGGTCTGGATCTGCTAATATGTTCTTGCACAAAAGGGAAATCCACGAAAAGGAGATGTGTCTGTCCTAATACAGGAGAAAGGGCTCTGTGGTCTCGTCTGCGAACCAGTGGACGGAGGAGTGAAGATTTGCACAGCCAGGGGATGGGGTCCTCCGGAAACAGAAGTCCCTCTTGAAATTGTCATGTGCATTTTTCTACAGGGTGGCAGCTCTGCCCCGACCGAGGCCACTGTCAGGTGGGTTCCCAGACAGCGGTCAGTGAGCTGAGACACAGCCAGGCTCCCGGCAGCTCCGATCGTGCCCCAGAGCCTCCTCTGAGCCCCCAGGGCTGAGTGATGGCCAGTGCCTGGCACGGGGGGTGAGGGGGGCTGAGCACATTCTGTGCAGAAAAGCACGCGTGTCCGGGACAATGCGTGCTGGCGGGGACCGGTTCTCAGCAGAGCAGCCTGCCTGATTTCTGGAAGGGGCTTGCTGCTCGCCACGTTCTTCCAGCAGCACGTTTGAAACCATGCAGCTGGAGTGGTAAATAAGGCAAAACCGTGCCCATGGCAGGGAAAGCAGCAGAAGCTTTCAAACACGGGATTATGAGCGACCCAGCTGGGCTGCTTTCTAAGCTCGCGTCAGCGATCACTCAGAGCACCGGAGACGTGGATTCGCCTCCTGCTTCGTGTCTCTGCAAAGCAGTCGAGGGTTGCCTCCCGCGCGTGGAGAGAAACACGAAAACAGGCAGATGCGCTTCAGCCAGGAACGTCCGGCTTCTGGAGAAACCTCAGTGTTTGTCATTAGTTAAGGTGAAAGTGGACAGGACCCTTCAGTCAGCCACGGGGGTCTGTGGGCCTCGCGTCCCCTAGGTGTTGGGGACACAGAGAAACAGCTCAGTGGGAAGAGTACATGATTCCGCGTCAAAGCCCTTGGATTGCAGAACCTGATTCACAAATTTCCACTCAAGGGAAATGTGTGCACTCCCCACAAAAACGCGAGGGCACCTTCGTATTTTGATCATTTTAATTAGAAAAACATTTTGGGAAGCCAGTTATCAGTACATGTCAACAACGTGATCAATGCCGATGCGACATTACTCACTAACTCTATTTCTGGCATCCTATCCTGTAAGCATAATCTATCACCCATCGAATCATAATATCTGTTATGAAAACATTAGAACCCAAACGAACGCTGAACAGTGAAGAAATCAGCATGCAAATATTTGATATTAAAATCTCGGGGCGATGTAGAACCTTTACCAAAAGGGTTATGGAGAGTTCCTTTAATAATAGCACTTTTCTGCTGCTTTGTAACCAATGACCCCATTTAATGGCCTAAAACAATACTTCTTTATCTCAGGATTTTGCTGGGTTAGGAGTCTGCCCAGAGTAGCTGGGCCCTCTGCTGGGTTCCCAGGTTGAACTCAAGGTGTTGACTGGGCTGCCAGCCTCTCCAGGCCCAGCCTCCCCCCACGTTCACCCCTGTGGCCTCAGGTGTGAAGCCAGGCCCCGACCGCCTGCCGGCTGCAGGCTGCCCACCGGTCCTCGCAGGGCCCGCGCCGTAGGCAGCTGCCAGCTCGCTGGCCATTTGCCTTCTCTAACCCGCGGCCAAGTCTCTCTTTCTAGCTAAGACAGACTTGTAATAAAAATTGTAATCACAGATGTCCTACCCCATCACTTTCGTTATAGTCTACTGATTAAGAAGTCGCAGGGCTGCCCACCTTCAGTTGGAGGGGGTCGCACGAGTGTGCGAATCTTTGGGAGACACCTCCGGGGTGTCTCCCCGCGTGATCAAGGCGTGGACCACGACGGTGAATAAAAACAGAAGGGATCACTTGTGCGTGTGCAACAGTGTTAACCGTAAACAAGTATCCACCCCAAAAAAGTCTCAGCCTCAAATAAACCCACCGTCACATTTTCGGAAATGATAATACATCATCTGTGACTTTAAAAATCACTGCACACAGAACGGAGAATCTCCAAGACGTCCTGAGGGAGCTTTAGCTGACACCAGGAGCAGCTCTGGTGGCTGTCACCTGAACCCAGGGAACTTGGGTGAGTCATGCTGCCTTTTACCTGCCGTTCAGTCCAGCCTGCAGATCCCAGTTTAGGATTCTGCGTTATAAAGAGCCTTTCACGTACTGCATATTAAATACAGTTTGAGAGACAACGTAACATCAGAGGATTTTTTTCATATGCCCAAGCTTTTTAAATTACCTGACGTCCTTTTAGAAATCGAAGTCGCCATGAAATGAATTACCTGAATACTTGCAACTTTCCTGACTTGCCATTCTTTCTTCCTGTATCAGCTCTCACACCAGGTGTGAAAGTAAAACGATTTATAAAGACTTTAGAAGCCCAAAAAGAACACAGGGAACATACCGTACTCGGGTCCATCCAATAGAATTCAGTTGAAACACACTAGTTGGAATATAAACGCATCCAAGGGGGGAAAGGTTAAGTGAGTTACTTTCGTGAAAAGAACACGCTGTTTCAGATGGAATAATTCCAGGGATACGAAGTCAGTAGTTTTCTCCGACGTCCTCACGAGCATTTCTGTGATCACAGCCGAACAGCAGTCACCTGCCCCACGACGCCGTCCACCCAGCACCAGCCCGTCTCCCCTTTACTTTGCAGGTTCCCGGGCGATGGGAACCACAGAGTCGCTGGCCAAGAATCACTGACTACCTCTTCTGGGAGCACCCATGCTCTGGTCATGTCGGGGAGACAATGGGGATTTGCACACTGCCATTGCTCTTTGGAAGCCAACAGCACAGACGAGTAATAATAACCTGAAACTTGGACACCTTCTGAGCTGGACCAGGAAGCAGAGCCATTTCTGTTGGTAAGCTCACTTGGTGCCCCCATGACATCTCTACAAAATAAGTATTATTGCAGTTCTAGTGGAGAAGGCAGTGGGGGGAGTCACAAGATCTTCAGACACTCGAGGACTCTAGCATTATAGCCAACTAAGCAACACAAGGCAAGGCAACAAGTAAGTGACAGAGTTACATTCTGTTTGAGGGAAACGTCTGGTGATCAAGTTCCATGGGCTCTGTTGAGGAACATCCCATGTGACAAAGTCAAGTTCTAAACCATCTGGGTGGGGGACGCCTTTTTCTGAATTCCAATCATTGCAGATAACATTTTTGCAAAACACAATAAAAATGAAAGTAAAACTATCAGATATATAAAAGTCCTGTTTCTGTGAGATACAACTAACAGAAAACGATTTTGTAATGATTTCTAAATGGTTTCTACGTTGTCCTACACGTTGCCTCTGAATTTACTTGCTTCTCTCATTACAGACTAGGACAGAAATGTTGGGATCTATACCCATGTGCAGACCACATTATGAAGAAAAAGAATACTAAAAAACATTTCTTGACATAGTGGTAAAAAGTATATAATGGAGAGAATATAGATTTAAGTATTATAATGTGCCTTCAGGTAAGTCAATAGATAGTGCCAAATTCCTGCTCAGTCACACCCCTCTAATGAAGGACTAAGTAATTGTCCAAAAGAACACTTCTTTAATAATATAGATTTAAGCTAAGAATAAACTTGAGAAAGTTTCATTATACATTATGTCAGAAAATCATCTACAAATATTATTTCTCCAGTTATTATTCCTAGAATTTGAAATGCAGGTAGATAGTTTAAGGTTATATTTTCCCTAAGATCTTGCTCCAGGCAGATCATTATGGGTTTTGAATGGGTCACAGTGGGAAGTTCTAACATTTTGTGAAACTCATGCTACACAGATAGACATGTCCCTAAACAGAGAGTCACTTCCCTTCCCCGAAGAACGGAGGAAGGCCCCAAGGGAGGGAAAGTGACTTCGTTCCAGGGATACAGTAAAATGTCTGTAACAATGTGAAAATGCTGACTGAAAAACTAAAATTGCACATTGTTGAATTTTTAACACGGCAATTAATTTTTTTAATTGAAATTGCCCATTTCAGTCAAACCCACATACAAAAAAACAAACAAAAAAAAACAGAATTACGCCTTTACACATTGTTGCTAAATAATTTCACTTCCTGACGAACCCTAAGATAAATTATGGGATACAGGTGCTCCCAGATAACTTACAGATTTTATATATTTTATGCACTTGTTGGAAAAAAGCCAGGTAAATATCGGACGCTCTCTGCCACAGTAAGTGTCATGGTTCAAATGTATGTGACGCTGTGTCAATCTCTGTGCGACCGATGAGGTCACAGAGCTAATCTCTGTCAGTCCATTCTCACAAGACAGACATCAAGCCTCACACTTAACACTGAGGAAAATCCACATAATTTCTTACCTGATAGCAGGAAAAGTACTTAGAGTTCATTCAAAACTGGGTTTAAACAATGAAAGTAGGTTTAAGCCATTAAAATGTGTAGAAGTTATAAAGTAGGTATGATGCATTATGCTTAAAAATATTAATGCATGTGTTTTGAGGCTATCAATTCGGACCCTTTGTTATTAAGATAATAGTCCTATATGGATGTAAAAATAATTTAGAGAGCATGCAGATTTATAACTATTTTCCCCACGTCGATTTGTGTCCAGAGAGTTAAGGTTCTCATGATGAATAATTATTTTGATCTGAGAGATTCCCACAAGGTGACAGGAAGTTGAACCCTGGTCTGTAATCGGCCCGCCCATATCACCTTGCTTCTTGTTCCAAGTGGGTAACAGTGACCTCAAAACTCACATCTGCCCTGGCCGGTTTGGCTCAGTGGTTAGAGCATTGTCCCCCGGACCAGAGAGACCCCTGGGTTCGGTTCCCGCTAAGGGCACGCACCTCGGTTGCAGTTTGTCCCTGGCCCCGGTTGGGGTCGTGTGCATGGCAACCAGTCGATGTATCTCTCTCGCATGGATGTTTCTCTCTCTCTCTTCCTCCCTCTCTCCCTCCCACTCTATCTGAAGATAAATGCTAAAAATAAAAAATAAAAATAAATAAATCTCACACCTGCTGTTTGTGAAGGGTGAATGCCCCGGGTTCGGGTGGGTGAAAGGATGCCATTCCCCTGGGGGTGCGACAGGCTGCAGGTTTCTGCTTTCAGAAAGGGGAGGGATGGAAGAATGTGCCCGGGTAGGTGGGGGCGTGTGCTCGGCCTGGCAGGGCCACACCTCCAGGCATTAAAGGCCTCTGCAGTCGAAGTGGACTTGCAGACGGGAGAGGCGTTCCAGGAGCACTGTTTTGGAGGAGGTGACTTACATTTGTGTGTTAACTTATTTAATGAAGTGATTTGTTATTTGTAACAGATGCGAGAATTGACGGCCCTGAATTTCTCTTCAGTTTTCAAGCTGAGGAAACCAAGTTTCTCCCTCTTACCCAGCATCTGGGCTCTCGGATGTTTCCGTGCAAACTCCACGTCGGGGAGACTGACCCACTCTGACGTGAGAAGGAGCAGGAGACAGTGATATCCTAATTGTATCCCTGGGGTAATGACTTCTACCTTTGCAAAGTCAACACGGGGACTTGGCTGAGTGTAGACGAGGCTGCCCGGCAGGCAGATCATAAACAGTTACCGAGAAGGGGAGTCCCGGGGATCAGGGGAGCGGAGGCGGCGTGCATCGCGCTGGTTAGCCCACTGCACCCGGTTTCCGTTCCACGGCACAACTGCAGTGAAGCCTCGCTAAGGGCGTCTAGGAGTCTTGTGTGTGCTCAGAGAGAAAGGAAGAGAATTCATTCACCACTTTCATCTCCCGTTGATCAAATAGTCTCCCCGTGGGATAACCCCAGGTACAAATGCGTGGACACCTAACAGAGTTTCTGTCGTCAGCACCAGGACAGAAGTCCCCTGCTGGGGCCGCTCAGTGGACCCACAGCTGGGAGGAGACAGGCAAGATCAGACCCTTTCAAGCACGCATGAGACACCTTCTATGCAATCGTTTAAGAGTTATCAAGCCGCTATGTTGTACACTTGAAAGTAATGCAAATTAATATTGAATGTCAACTGTAATTGAAAAATAAAATGAATGCATGTATGCGTAACCAGTGGACACAGACAACAATGCTGGGGGAGGGGGGTGGGATCTGGAGGGGGGTGTCTGGTGGGGGGAAAAGGAGAAACATCTGTGAAAAAAATAAATTAACAATTGCAAACATAAAAATTAAATTAAAAAATAATTTCGAAAAGAGTTGTCAAATGTTAAACTAGCAAGGGAAGATAAAATAAAATGTGCCGCTAATAAGTCATGTCAATGTAAACATGCTTTTTTGTTTTAATTATGATAGTTTTCTGTAAGTATAGTCTTCTTATCAGGATGCAAAGAAAGAAATAAAAGTAGCATTTTCTTTTTGTTCAATAATTTAAATAATTTTTATTAAATATACTGGTGTAAGAACCATATGATTTCACTCAGACATGGGATCTAAAACTACCGGTTTCCCGTGTGATGTTTTATAGATTAAAATTTTCCCAAAGAATCTATACAAATAAGCCCTGGACATAATAAGGGAGTGTGATGTTGAATGCAAAAGTCACTTGCTTTCCCATATGCTAACGATGACAGCTGGAATGTGAAACTGAAAGAAAATAAAACTATAATAGAATCAAGAAAAAGAAAAGACTTGGGTTTTCATTAATTAGAACAAAAATGGCATACTGATGTTAGATGTTAACAACAGGGAAAACTCTCTGTGGGGTATTTGTAAACTCACCGTCTTTCCAATTTTCTGTACGCCTGAAATTTCTAAAATAAGCACGTATATATTTAAAATAATGGAAGAAAATATGTCCGTTATGGGAAGCAGGCCAGGTAGGAGATCAGTACTTATTGATAGTTTTGTGGTATTTGGCTCAAGCTGAAATTTTATAAGGAGTTGGATTTCTTCTCTCTGGAAGGGTGTGATTAGCTCTAAAGCCTAAATTATCTCTTTTATCTTTCATATGTAAAAATATTTTACAGCCCTGGCAAGTTCTGTTACTTTCCAGCATATTCAATAAACAGTCATCTTAGTGCCGAGACTCAAAACACTAGAATCCACTTTTGAACATATGGTAAAAGTGGACGCATTGTCTGCGTTGGAGATTAGTAGCGGAAAGTCATGGATTAGAATATAAACTGAAACAGAACTGAGTCTACACAAAATAATCTTCCCTCGCGACCATGTCTTCAGTTTGTTGTCTGCAATGTCCAGCACGTAGAAAATGCATCATACATCTGAGTTTTCACTGTTTCCAGCTAGCCTCCATCTTTATATGTAGGTATATAAAATGTTCTTCCTTGTCTTGGTTTCATTATATTTTGTGCAAAGAAATGATAATATTAGTATTATTGCATGTGCAGTCTGAGTTCTCAGATCCCACTCCATCATCTTAACCATGGAGAACACCCACTCTGACAGCTCGAAACGAAGCCTCATTCTTCCATTCAGAGGTGAGGACACAGAGCTGTCCCTCTGCCTGTGCCCAGGGACATCACCAACATTGTCCTATCGAGTTCATTGTACACAGACACTCCGTTCTTGCACGTCCCTGATTTCAGTGTGCCGGGCTCCCCTGCTGTATATGAACAGTACACAGCATTCCAGTCTTCTAGAAACGTCCTGCATTATTTTAATGCTTAGTCCATATTTCATGTGAATTGTTTGAAATACCCTCCCTAACACGACACAGTCTACCAACACCTCAGCTCATAAACATCCCTTTCAGACAGTTAACTCGGGATTATTTTAAAAATTAATTTGATTAGTACATATTTTGCTTAGATGTTAGCAGGTCAGCACTGTGGTGAGATACATTGTAACTAAACATCCCTTCACCGAAGCCTTACAATGTCTGCACAGACAGGTGGATGGAGTCCATTGCCAAAGGGCGATAGGCATCACTCTGCTCACTCATCTGCCTTCCAGTTCGTAAAAGTCAGCCTCAGCTGGGCACGGGGGAAGCCATTCTCTTCCTCTGGCCTTCCTGCCGGCTCTCCTGTTTTCTCCTCTGGCCACCACCCAGTCTCCTGGATGTCATGGGGGCTGTGTGCTGTAACACCCTGACCTTTTAAATCTCAACTGTGGGATCAGCCATACAGTCCTGCATAAGGATTAATCTTGGGTATTCAGGCACCGTAAAGAGTTCAGGTCTACGAGGCAAACACACTTGGTGTTCCTCTTCAGTAACTATTAATCAAACACTCATCAAACATAAAATTGGATTCAAGTTATTGTTAAGTGCTCAACTATCTCACTAGGCATTTACAACGTGATTTAAGCATCTAGAAATGTATTTAAACACGTCAGTTACTTCACATTATAACATGGACCAGGAATAAAGCAGGTCGCGGAAACTCTTGAACATGTTGTGGGGCTGTTCTTAGGGACACGTCAATCTAATTGACTGACACTCCAGCTCAGCTGTTCAAGAAAACGGAGTGATGGCACCTTGGGGTTGACAGAATATACAGACTCAGCTGCGTGTGTGTTGACGCACTCTGCCCCTGGATTGTTGAGTGCATATCTGATTGTTGGAGTCTCTGGGAAGTGTAGAGCTCTGACCACCGAGGAATGAAAGAAAGTTGGATTTTATTTTCAGACTCAGGGTAGAATATTATTTCAATACTTTGCGAGGGTATCATCAAATCTTCAACTTTTTTTTTTTTAATCCTCACTCGAGGACATTTTTGCATTTATCTTGAGATAGAGTGAGAGGGAGAGAGGGAGGAAGAGAGAGAGAGAGACATCGACGTGAGAGAGACACATTGACTGGTTGCCACCCACACGACCCCAACCGGGGCTGGGGACAAACTGCAACTGAGGTACGTGCCCTTAGCGGGAACCGAACCCGGGACTCTCTGGTCTGCAGGCCGACTCTCTAACCACTGAGCCACACCGGCCAGGGCTGTCATCAAATCTTTGTGTCCTGACATGCTGGCTGGGGAGCCTGGTTTTTGCCAGAACGTTGTACATATGCACATATGTGGTCAACTCAATTTATATTCTTTCCCACAGCTTGGAATTTTATATAATTTGATTCATATTTAATGTTAAATAATATTTACAGTTTCAAGTGGGCTTTGTTATTGATTATTACAAGTTGAGGAGAAAAAAAAGAAGACATGATCAATAATGGAGAGAGAAGCAGTCACAAATTATACACAATCGTGATATATTGGTTAGGGGAATAATAGCTACCGTGTGTCTCGACTGTTAAAGGTTCTGAAAATTGATCAAGAAATAAAGAGCTTGGTGAAAGAGCTGGAAGCTGTCTTCTGTCAGCTGCCCCCGGTGATTACAAGTGACCCCTCTCGTTACGACGTCCCGGGCAGTAGTTTGGGAAATGGGGATTCGTATGTGAAATGGAACATAATGTATTGTGCTCAATTTTCATTTCAAAGCCAGTGTCCCAGCCGAGTGGTAGAGGTTGTAAGGTGTGGAAGCCGAGTCCTGCCTGTGACAAAGAGGTCAGATTTTGATAAACACACACTGCTTCTGAAGTCCGCAGCCCGGAGACCAGTGCCCTGTCCTCTCTCGTGGATCAGACCACAGATTTCCTTATGTTGAATGGCATTTCAACCAGTATTTAAAGCAGTTTGGAAAGTTTCTGCTGGACAAAAGAAATAGCTGACTGTGAAAATCTGATGTAATAATTAAATTTCTGATCACAACAATGCGTTGAATCTCCACGTAGACAGCTCCAGGTGAGCCTAAGTGAGGGTCACCTCCAGAAGTGGCCAGTAGACACCCCCTGCAGAGAGGGCCCCGTTCTGGACGAGGGCAGAGGGCCCCGCGTTCCTCGAGATGGCCGGAGGGGTCCTCACCGACTTCCCTTCATATCTGCGTGTTCGAGGCTCTGTCCCATGTGCCAGCTTCCAGAAAGGCTGTGCTGTCCCCGGCAATGGGCCTGCTCAAATGAATACCTTCAGAGTTTAACCTGGAAATACCCGTCAACCACCTTACAACCAACACACACGCGCACGCACCCCTCATTTCTTTTTACCAAAAAAACAAAAAACCAGGAATGAAAAGCATTTCTTTTTTTAATAACTGGAACTTCTTTTATTTTCTTCATTCATAGCCAAAAGATGTCTTGTGCTGCCTGAAAAATAGGAACAACAGCCAAGAACGAAGCTGCAGGGTTTGCGACAGGAGGTGATTTCTCCATCCAGGCCCTGCCTCTTCGCGGAGGGGTGCGCTTGAGGTGGGAGCTCCCCACAGTCAGAAATACAAACGAGGTAACCGAGATTAAAAGAGTCTCTGAAGAGAACAGAAAATAAACAAAGCATGCTATGTTAGATTAAACACAAAGTAATTGATGAACTGGTTTTCTTTTTAAAAAAAAACACTCCTATAGTAATCGATCCCATCCCACCAGTATGTTCTACAGTAAATATATGTTACTTTATTTTAAAATTTCCACTTTTATCGAAAGAGTACTTCTCTATTACATTTTCTTGTCTGGTATATGCCATCAATGCAAGTCTGATTTTTAAAATATGGATGGACAAGTGTTTCGTTAAGGAATCTCTGAAAGACGCCTAATAGGTTGGGGAAGGTCATTTTCTCCATGTGACCTTTGGAAATTGGAGGTTAGAATAGTAAAGTGTTTCCCATTCAGAACAAGCCTCATTAATTCCACAGAAACTTTCTCCCTTAGCCAGGTTGTTAACACCTTTCCGAGAGAAATGCGCCCAGCAGTCCAAGGAGATGCTTATGTTATTACCCACTGGTTCAGCCCTCTTTCTGTCATGAAATAATTACTGTTGCAAAATACCAGCAGGTGTTGAAAGAGTAGGATTAATTTGCAGGAGTTGAATGACGTCATTTCAGATGGCTTATTAAACACTAATTAGATTTCCAATTGCGTGACTCTCCATTTATTTATGCCAGGATGGGAAGGTTACCACGTCTGCCTTCTCTGTGACGGAGGTGAGCAGGGTTACGATTTCATTTTCATAGGTGGCGGTTCAGCAAATGATATCGAAGCGGAGATACCCGGCATCATGTTTTATGGAACGAAGAATATATTTAAATCTTCATTTCTATTCTCAGTGTTCTCAGCCCATTAAGCAATTGTCCTCAACAGTACAACCTCTTGATCTGCTCTTTGTAATTCAAAGCATTTATGTAATAAGATTACTTCACATGTATTGTTGAATAAGAACAAGACACTCTGAAATGAAAGGGGTAAAACCCAGTGCCGATTAATCCCACATGTTTATCTTAATAAACTCAGGCAACAAAAGGTTTTATTTAGTCAGTTTTAGTAGCACCTTTGATTAATATGAAAAAGATGAAGCGAAAATATTGGAACAAATCAAGCTCTCTGAGGGTATAGTGTTAAGCTAATGTAATGATTTTATTTATTTTTTATTGTGGAAAGTATTACAGATGTCCTCCTTTTTCCCCACTGACCCCCTCCTCCTTGATGTAATGATTTTCAAGAATAACAGGAATTATTATAACTATATACATCTTTTTAAAGGATTTATTCAGCGTGTACCTATTGAACACAAAGCATATATGCTTGGGTTCCAGCCCAAGATATTAGCAGATATATGACAAAATAGGTTGCATTCTAAACTAACAGAAGATGTTGCTACTATCTTACAATGTGCAACAAAACTAGTTTAGTAGCAGAAGATTGTCAATGTATGTATCATTGCTCCCAGACAACACTCACGTCATCTCTGCTATCGCAATGTACTGGGGAAAATGAAGAGGGACATTCCCGTCAACTCCTCGCCGTGACCTTCTGTCGGACCTCTGCACCTCCTCCTTGCTTCCCTGACCTTCCGCCCAGCACCTGATGCTCCCGGGAGCTGCTGAGCCCCGTGCGAGTCAGAGACAAAGCTGAAAGTGCGTCACCATGCACACGTCAAAACATCTTTCCATTCCTGAACCACGTGGAAGTTAATACAATCTCTGCAATTAAAACATTGCGTTAATTGAAGTCTCCGTGCGGCCCCATCTATTATCATGCCATCATCGGCCCTCCTGAACCCACCTGGTGACAGAGGGCAGTGCAGACCTGTGGCTGGGAACCAGCTTTCATCAGAGACCCCGATCTTCCTGCATCGCATAGGGTCACACGACACGTACCAGCCTGTCTTTATCGTATTATTCTATTCTGTTTATCATAGATATTTGGCATTAATTTGTTTTTATGTTTTAACATCTTGCATAAAATATTTATCTGGATTGCTGGTTTTTGTTGAATCCCCTTAAATTTTGTTCCCAAGGCAAGTATGTGCCTCTGTCTCCTCACCTTTACCACAGTCCTAAGCTCAGTAATTGTAGATACTCCACACCTGACCTCCCCTAAGGCTGGCTTATTTTTTACATTTGTTCTCACACTTACACCCAGATTTTCCCCTGATACTCTCCTTCTCTTCAGTTTTCTGTCAACAAAGATATAACTTCTGAAAATACATCGTGGACATTTTGGTTTGCTTCTTTATTCTCAGTTCCCACTCCTCCCCACCCTATGTCTACTGGGAAAACACCTTCTATCAAAACAGGAACCTAATCTGTCCATTGGCCTTGGCCCAGCTCCCCGGGCACATGGCGGGCACTCAGGGACCATGTGCTGGCTGCCCGATTGTACGAGGGCTCGGGGGCATGGGACATGTCATTTCTAGGATAAAAACTTTAATTCAGTTATTATTTCCTAGAGAATTTTTCAATGATCATTTATATATGATATTTAGTTTTCATTTCCCTGGGAATTTTCCAATTATCATTCTATTTATTCAGTGAAAGAGAAGAATGAAAATCATATTTGCCTGTAATCACTCCTACAAGCTCTGTTGGCCAATTTGGTAAGAGTAGAGGGGAAGAAGTTCCGGGCCGAAATGAGTCTGCGCCCAGGAGGCTGCAGGATGCCCTCAGTGACAGGATCCCAGGGTGCCCTGGGCAGAGGCTCTGCCTTAGAGTCTGGCAGGTGCAGTCCAGACAGCAGAGTCCTCAGCGAGATGCACTTCCTGCTGTGGTCAGAGGTTGTCCTGGAAGCAGGGCGAGTGGCGGAGATCTGAAAGTCCCAAGGCCGCACTCTCCTCACCTATCTCGGTGTGAAAGTCAATTTGCCATATTATGATACTGTATGATTTCACTTATGTGTGGAATCTAATAAACAAAATAAACTAACAAACAAAAGAGAAACAAACTCGGAGAACAGACTGAGAGCTGTCGGGGGTAGGGGGTGTTGGGAGGTTGGGTGAAAAAGATGAAGAAATTAAGTAAAACAAAAAAAAATGCATAGACACAGACAACAGCATGGTGATGACCAGAGGGGAGGGGTTGGGAGGTAGGAGAGGGTAAACGGGGGATAAATGGTGATGGAAGGAGACTGGTCTCGGGTGGTGAACACACAATACAATACACAGATGTGAGGTATTAACAACTGTACACCTGAAACCTATATAACTTTATTAACCAATGTCACCCCAATAAATTTAACAAAAAAGAAAGAAAGTTAATTTTCCTGCTGTGTAGAAGACATATGGAAAATATGTCATCTGGTAGTAAGTCAGCGAGGTTTCCCTGGCTGTGTTTTAGATGGATTGTAACCCCCAGACCGACCAGCTCAGCGGCAGCTCGGAAAGCCTGGGTGGGGAACGCTCGTCCTTCCAACGACAGGGCGTCTGAAACCGGCTCACTGTGAGACACATCCTCACTCCCTCTTGAGGTGCTGTATCAGGATTCCTCCCTTTGACGGATGGATCATTTATTTATCCATTCATTTCAGAATACACATCTGGTGACATCGATAGGCATGGTGTGCCCTACATAGTGGGGGTATGAACTGAACGGTGGTATTTTTAAACTGACCGAATATATGAATAAACAAACTCTGAATAACGAGCAATAACCTCGTTCTAAAGACAGCTGAAAGGCAAGTAGAGCGCAGCTGAGGACTGCGCCAATACTAATGTGGGTTGGACATTTTTAGAGGGTGAAAATCAAAATACCACCCATCGTGACATATTTCTAAGAGAATACGTGGGTGGCCAGAGGGCGGAACAGCTGTATGTCTGATACAGTTATAATAACCTGGTTGTTGCTAACAGGAGAGGAGCAGAGGGGAGACTGCATAACATAGGCGTGCCGTTTGTACAGCTTTGCCAGGAAGCTGCAGTTCACACTCTCCAGGGCCGTTCCCCACAGACCGATGGGGAAGGGACTGGGCAGTACTCTCATGCCCCGTCAGGTCTGGGTGAAGTGGGAAGATGCCTACCTGGGAAGGTCATACCTGAAAACGAGTAGTTGGCCAAAATAGGCGTGGCCACTGCAAGGGTGCAAAATCTGAGCTACATAAGCTCCTGAACAAGAGCATTGCTCTCTTGGCTCTTGGCTCTTGGCTCTTGGCCCCCTCCCTTGCTTGCCCCCACTCCTGGCGCTCCTGCTGCAGAGGGTGAGCGCCCCTGCATTCGCCATGTAGCCCAGGCCATTTAGACCCCACACACAATGGACTAATGGACTGTAACTAGCCTGATACTACATCAGACCCAGCTCCACCATGGAACAAAAACTCTGGACACTGGCCCTGCTTCTAGCTCTGCTAAAGCCCCAGCTGCATGTCTTCCAGGACTGGCGTAAAGGAACTGGGACTTTACAAACTGAGGATCACACAAATAAAACTTCTTACCACATCTCTTTCTCCCATGGAGGACTCCAGAAATGCTTATTCCAGTGGTACCCCAAGAACCCCACTTCCACTAGTGACAGAGAAATTGGACCTACTCATTTCTCCGGTGACAATTCTATCTTCCATAAAAATATAATCCTGGATGATAGAATGCTGCTGGGACTCTTTTGTCTATTGCCCGGACTACACTTTATTAAACTGCATGATCTATCTGATTGGCTGTGCAAAAATCAATTGCGGAGAATGATGAAAGCATTGATTCAGTAACAAATACGGTCCTGTAGCAACACACAGCCGTGACCATCGTCTCAGTCCACATACGCCAAATAAAGATGTGAGATGCAAAGTTTCTTGGCTTTGTTTTCCAGCTCAATTTATTGGGTGAAATAGACAATGTTCTTTATAAGAACACGAACCACGCCTTTTGAGATTTCTGTTGAAAACACTGTTTGGTGAATCTGTATGGTGTGTTGACACCTTGACGGGGAAGCAGCCTTCACCCGCGGCAGGGCGGCATGTGCTACCACAAAGACTAGTGTGATGGTTTTGATCATAAACACTTTGTTTATATCGCCATCCAGCCTTAAACATTGTAGGTAATAGAGCGTTGTGACTCTGTCGGCATAAACACACGCTCTTGGTGAAGTTGTAGTTTTCTTGACCTTGTGGGGCTTTCATGACATGCATGTAATAATACAAGTTAAATATGGTAATGCACAATTCTGATAGGGTTCGATTTTCTATATTCTGGTGAGTGAGAGCACCAACTGCTCACTCAAAGCCCTGGTAGAATGAGATGACGATGAGGTGGTGGCCTTCACCCACTGAACAGCCTCGGTATGGTGTTTGCTGGCTGCAGGTGTGTCCCACGGTTTGTTTTAAAGTTGCAGTAGTTGAGAAAATTTCATCCCAATACTTTTGTGTTTCAATTGCTACTCCAATTCTCAGGTAAAAACTAGCTTGATGAGAACAGGGGTCAGTCTAAAAGAGTTCTATTTAGCTATCCATTCTAAGTAACTAGCTATATTTTAAAAACTTGCGAGTTACCGGAAGGTACAGAACATGAAACACAATGTCATGGTCCCTTCAGATGGAAGTGTGGTTTGTGTGTTCATATATCTCACCCAAGTCTGCAATTAATCAGGTAATTCCCTGTTAACAAATTGTGTCAACTTATAGATCCTTTTAAAGTTCATCTATAGCCCTAACATGTCACTAAACAATATTTCTAGGACTAAGCAAAATCATGTTAATGTTCATCTTTAAAATAAAGTATTTGAACTGCACTTTCTTATATAGTAACTGTTAACTTCTTGTATCTATTGAGCAGTTCAAGTGTGGTTAGTCTAAATATTCAGACACGCACACACACACACACACACACACACACACACACACTTGTACACAAAATATCTAAAATACACTCCAGTTTCAAAGTCTTGTGAAAAAACAGAAGAAACTATCTCATTAATAAATTTTATGTTGACTGTAAATTGAAATGAAAGTTCAATATTAGATAAAATAAAATATTAACATTAATTTTTATATTTGTTTTTACATTTTTATGTGATGAGCACAACATTTAAAATTGTATATGTGACTTGGATTATATATTTATGGGATAGATTGACCACAGATAATAGAAATGAACTTGGACCTTCATATATTAAAACAGATGACAAAGTAACAACATGAAATAATGTGGAAATGGCAGAATAGTTAGGTCAATCGAATAAAATAATAACCCAGAAATAAACTCCAGTGTATATATGAGAAAATCCAATTTTAACATAATAAGGTAGTATATCAAGTTTGTCAATTTTATCATAATGGGGTAGTAATAAATAATACCGAAGCAATTCATTAACTATTTAGTAATACACTGATTGTATCTTTTTATCTTTTGCTTTATAAACCCAGCAGCCATAACATAAATAGTAGAAAATAATATATTGATAACTGAAAGCACATGACAATTACCAATCATCAGTCTGCCAAATCTGCCATAATAACAAACCACAGTCTTCATGGCTTAAACAGCAGAAATGAATTGTGCCCAGTTCTAGAATTGCATGTTCCTTTCGATGATGCCTTAGCAGAGTGGATTATAACTGAGACAGTGGGCAAAGAATGGAGAAATATTAATAGCTGAGAGAGGTGGTAGTGGGTAAAGAATGAACAGTGATCCCCAGTAGGGACAGGGAGAGACTATGAGAAAAGGGTTTTGATAAAAAATAAATAATTAGGGGGGTGTAAAGTAGATGATTATCTAACCACTATGCTAGTACCCCTGAAATTAGTACAATATTAGACGTAAACTGTAATGAAAAGCTAAGATTAAAAACATAAAAAAGAAAGAAAGAAAGAATCAACCAAATGTATGGTGGAAGAACACTCAAGGAGCAAATAGTGAAATGAAGGGTCTGCATCCTTCTGTGGGAACGCAACTTCCTGAGGGCAAAGACTGAGCCTTGCATTGATGGTGTGTGTGTCTCCATTGACCTATGCGTTGCTTCTCCTGAAGGGGGCGCTCTATAAATTCTTGATGAAACAATGGGAGCAGGGCGTCAAGGTAAACTACACATCATTTTTATAAAGAAACAAATGATTTCCTAGATTGGTTTTGTATCAGCACTAACTTGAAATACAGATTTACTTTAAGGTTTCATTAATTACGAGTTGAGGAAGTCATTGTATATTGTGAAACACCCTATTAACGTTCAATTGTAACTGACTTTTCTAAAAGAAAGTCACTCTTCCTTGGTTTCTTTTTTGTAATTTCTCTATTTCCTCCCATTCTTTAAATTTAAATGACACACAATGCACAGCCCTAGCAAATATAATTCAAGTCTCAGTTACCTAATTTATTTTAAATGAAACGACTGCCCTGGAGAATCCGAGCATACACAGGCATCTAATTAAATTCAGGTCCTGTTTCAAATAGAGAAGATCGAGTTTTACTTACAAGAGTGTGAAATTACCTAATAATGTCTTTCAACTCTTATATTTTCTAGAATATTTTAATTGCCTTCACAAGATGAGATTTTATGTTTTATTTCCATGAAAAAGTTCAAAATAATCACTTCATAATTGCTGAAGTTGGGACTCATGGTGACAATTTCCCTTCCCCTTCTATTTCAGAATGATGTTCCAATCTCTGCCCAAGCAGGCACTACTCCTAATACTAAATCCCCAAATTAATGAGAGAGAAGTTGAAGTAATTAGTTTCAAATGCCTTCAGTAAATAGTAATTATTTCTAAAATGTTGAGTTGACCTTTCAGAAGTAGAAGGTTTTCAATAAAAGGAAGTTATCTAAAACATATTATTATTGAAAGAGTTGTTTCTCTTTTAATGCATGATCAATACAGGAAAAAAAAATGAGACCGGTCTCTTGCATGTAAATGATTACGTTTAATCAAACGCTAAATGTAAAGTGTACAAGATTGTTTAAAATTGTGCCTACCTGAAGTGAAGAAGAGACTGCATTGGACCACGTATTTCTTGAGGGAAAAGAGTCTGGAGCACAAGAGTTGTCCAGTAGAGTATGCGGAATGAATGTATCCAAGCTCATGCCAGAGCCCCAGTGAGATATATTGTTCTGTTTGGCTTTCTATAACTATCTTACTTGTCAAACTAAGATAGTCTATAACATTTAATTGGCAAAACTTGTTGTGAATTTAAAATTTTCTCCTCCATATGCTTGGTAGTTTAGAGATTTATAGTAATTTGCATAATGGATTGCATTCAGTAAGTGTTCAATAAAAGTGCTTCAATTTTCCCTAAATATAAATTTCAAAGGACAGTACCAAAGTTCAGTGCTATAAAGGGAAAATTTATTGAAAATAGTTTGTAGAATGAATTAAACGTCACCATCCAGCACAATCCCTTCCCTGGGTGCCTCACTACACTTCCGAGCATTTGATTCATTAAATGATGGACGCATAACCCTACCTGCTGCAAATGACACCTGGTTGCTTCTCACTTGGAGGAACTGCTTTGCTCAGGCATGGCCGGGACCACGGGGCCAGTGTGCCTGCAGGCACAGGGCTAGACCACGTGAGTGGAGCATGCCGGCTCTTTCTCAACATGGTCATTTTAAAATAAGTTTTTCTTAAGTGAAACAAAGGACTTGAAGGTGTAGCTCACGAACTTTCAGATAGATCATTGAATGGCACATTTAGCCAATATTCTGAAAAAATCCTGATGTGATACCCTTACAGAAGAATTTCTCCAAGATATGGATTCAGTCAGTCCATGCGGAAAAATCTGCTCTGGTCTCTTAGCCTCAGAGAATCCTGAACAGATTGTCTTGAATATCTCTCCTGATAAAATATCAGATTACTCCATCAAAATGCCTTTCCAATGGGATATATATCTCCCTCTCTGTAGGTTTTAGCAATTATTTGATATCAATAACACATCATGAGTTATTTTTCATATGTGTATAATGTGGTGGAAATAATACACACCTGAGAATTAAAAAGAATTGCAGTTGGCTCCCAGTTCCCTGGGATCTATGTGAAATTATCAAATCAACCTTACTTTACACGCTTAAAAGGTGGTTGTGACTTGCCCTGGCCCGTTTGGCTCAGCAGTTAGAGTGTCGGCCCGCAGACCACAGTCACAGGCTCGATTCTGGCCAAGGGCATGTACCTCAGTTGTGGTTCAGTCCCCGGCCCTGGTCGGGTCATGCAGGAGGCAACCAGTCAGTGTGTCTCTCTCATCGATCTCTCTCTCTCTCTCTCTCTCTCTCTCTCTCTCTCTCTCTCTTTCTCCCTCCCTCCCACCCTATCTGAAGATAAATGGAAGTGTCCTCAGGTGAGGATTTTTTTTTAAATGTGGTTGTGACTCAATGGTCCTTTATCATCTTATTTCCCATAACTCAGGCATATCTCAGAGATATTGCATGTTTACTTCCAGACCAACACAATAAAGTGAATATTGCAATAAGACAAATATTGTGATAAAGTAAGTCGCAGGAGTTTTTGGTTTCCCAGAGCATATAAAAGTTATATTTACACTATACTGTGTTCTAGTAAGTGTGCGATAGCATTGTGTCTCAAAATGAATATACATTCCTTAATTAAAATGCTTTATTACTAAAAAATGCTAACCACCACCCAGCAAGTCCTAATCTTTTTGCGGGTGGAGGGCCCGGTCTCCACGTGGCTGGTTGCTGACTGATCAGGGTGCTGATTGCTGAAGGTTGAGGTGGCAAATGCTTTTTTATGTCAACAAGAAACAATTGGAATTGGAATTAAAACATGTAATACCACTTACCATGGCTCCAAAGAATGAAGTACTTGAGTATAAATGTAACAAAATATGTACAAGATTCGTGTGCAGAGAATTATAAAATTGAGGAAAGAAATCAATGAAGAGATAGTGGATGATCATGAACTGTAAGACTCAATATTGTTCAATTGTCAGTTTTTCCAGAATTGATCTATCAATTCCAGGTAATTACAATGAAAATGTGGATAATGAAAAATAAAATGATTCTAAAGTTTACGTGAAAAGGCAAAGGACCTAGAACAGTCAGGACACTGAAGAAGAACAAAGTTGAAGAACTTCCATTGTCCAATTTGAAGACTTATAATTAAGATTTTAATGAGGGCATGATATTAATTAAAGAACAGACAACCAGACGGATGGGAGAGAATGGAGAGCACAGACATAGCTACACACAGATAGTCAAAAGCACAAAGGCAATTCCACAAAGCAAAGGTAGTCTTCTCAACAAATGCTGTTCTACTTTTAAATGTGAAATTTAAAATTATAAATACTCAAGAGGAAAAAAAAAACTAAAAGAAAGACATAAAACTTTGGTTTTGGTGATGAGTTTTTAGAAGCAACACCAAAAGCACAAGCCACAAAAGAAAAAACAAAGGCAGGACAGATGTCATTAAAATGAAAACCTCTGTTCTGAGTAACAGATGAGCAAGAACATGGGGGAAACATTCACAACACATATATAAAAAAAGATGCACACTCAAAATAGATAAAAAACATTTAAAATTTAATGCCAAGAAAATAGAGAAAACTCAGAAATGAGCAGATCAGAACAGATGACTTTCCAGAAAGATGTAGAGATGGCAAGGGCATATATGAAAAGATTCTAACATCCTTGGCAATAAGAAAAGGCAAATCTAAAGGACAGAATGGACTGAGGAACAAAACAGGTCCAGAGTATGGATGCATGGACCAGACTGACAGATCTGGTGGGTGGGGGAGGGAACAGGGAGAGATTAGCCAAGGGATATATATGCATACATGCAAAAGCCATGGACACAGACAATAGCATGGGGTGGCCTGGGGTGGGGCAGGGAGTAGGTGGAGGGAGGCAAAAAGGGAGAAAATGGAGACATCTGTAATACTATCAATATATAATAAAAATATTATTAAAAAAAAAAGGCAGAGGATTCCAAAATGGCAGCGGAGTGAATGGAAGCTACACAGACCATCTCCCAGGACCAAACTGGAATTACAACTAAAATAAAGACAAATCGTCGGGAAAAAGCAACAGAAAAGCAGCTTTCAAGGACCATACAATCAGGGACACTGAATCGATTCTGGTAGGATTGCAGAGGCGCAAGAGGGGGGCTGGGAGCCCACGGACAGCAGCGGCCTTAGCCATGAGCACCACCCTCAGGGTTAAAGCCCGAGCCGGCTCCACGGCACAGAGCCAGGACAGAGCCCTAAAATAGCCACAGCCACTCACCTGGGCTCCGACAGAGGGAGGGCGGACTGGTCTGGAACTGTGTGGGGACACTCGGGATTTGGAGGGTGCTCAGAGATTTTGCTGAGTTGCGGCCACGCAGGACTGTGGCCTGGCCATCTTACTCCATCCCAGGGCTCTGGGGAGAGGCAGCAGCCCCTCCCTCGGAGATTCAGCCACACCCAGGTGGGCCATTGAAATGCAAATTGTGGCTCATTAACTACCAGCATCTGCCCCACCCTTGGGAAATCCTCTCACACTGAACACCTGAGGGAGGTTTTCATTCAACTGAAAACTCAAGGCTCTTCAAGGAACTATGTCTAATAGCCTCTAGGCAAAAAACTAGAGGATAACTTAACCTTTTCTGGGCTTGCAAATCTACCCAGTGTAATAACTCCATTCTGGCCCTCAGTTACTGCACGTACACACCCTGGCAGTTTCTTTTCTGTAAACATAAGGGCCTTGAGACACCCAAAGAAAACTGTAAAGATAAGGGGTTGAGGATGGCCTTGGGAAACTCAGAGAAACCATGAGAAAAAAGAGATTAATAGTTACCCTGCTCCTCTCCCCCTCTTCTCTGTATCAGCCCCCCTTAACGGTGCCAAAAGCGGCGCCAAGAGAATGTAGTTTTTTTTCTGTAGTCTGTGCCTTTAAAAGCGGGCAACAAAGAAGGCTCGGGGCTGAGGATTTGGGGAAGCTGTACCCCCCCAGCCCGCCGGTGTAACAGCCCACCGGTGTAATAAAGTGCTCCTTTACAATTCGGCCGTGCGTCTCTAGTTATCTCGCCGTCAGGTTATAACACCAGGAAAGTAAGACTCAACGGTGGTGTTTAACGTGGGTCCTCCCATGCTCATCCAAACCCAGTAGAGGGAGCCACAAAAGGCAGAACACCAACATCCACAGGGAAAATTTTGCAAGCTCCAAAACCCATTGAGTTAGCCAAAATGGTGAAACAAAGAAACAGATCCCAAATGAAAGAACAAGAGACCTCTACTGAAGATGAGATAAATGAAATGGAATTAAGCAAGTTAACAGAACTAGAATTCAGAGCCATGATCTTGAGGAAGCTTAACAGCATGAGTAAGGACATCAAAAACTTGAGCAAAGACATAGAAACACTGAAAACCAATCAAGTGGAAATGAAGAAGCACCAAGAAGAAATGAAGAATGAAATAGCAGAAATGAAGAACACATTGGAAGGACTAAACAGCAGAGCAGAGGAAGCTGAGAACCGGATCAGTGAATTAGAAGACAGAGTACAAAAAATCAACCAATCAGAAAACCAAAAAAAAAAAAAAAAAAAAAAAATGAAAAAACAGGAAGACAGCTTAAGAGAACTGTGGGACAACCGGAAACGTAATAATATTCACATCATTGGAGTCCTTGAAGAAGAAGAAAATGAGAAAGGGTTAGAGAATATATTTGAAGAAATAGTGACAGAAAACTTCCCTAATTTGGTGAAGAAAGAAGACATTCAAGTCCAAGAAGCACAGAGAGTCCCAAGTAAGAAGAACCCAAACAGGCCCACACCAAGACACATAGTAATTAAAATGCCAAAAATTAAAGACAAAGAGAGAATCCTAAAAGCAGCAAGAGCTAAGGAACAGGTTACCTACAAAGGAACCCCCATAAGGCTATCAGCTGACTTCTCAACAGAAACACTACAGGCCAGACGGGAATGGCATGAAGTAATCAAGGTCATGAAAAACAAGGATCTGAACCCAAGACTACTCTAGCCAGCAAAGCTATCATTCAAAATAGAAGGTCAAATAAAGAGCTTCCCAGACAAAAAAAAAAGGCTAAGGGAATACATTAGCACCAAACCAGCACTGCAAGAAATGTTCAAAGGACTGCTGTAATTAGTAGAAGAAATAGGAAGGAATATAGAACTACACTAAACAAAAATGGCAATAAATAAGTACATATCAATAATCACCTTAAATGTAAATGGATTGATGCTCCGATGATAAAAAAGACACAGAGTAGTGGACTGGATAAGAAAGCATGACCCATATATATATTGTTTACAAGAGACCCACCTCACAACAAAAGACTCACATAGGTTGAAAGTGAAGGGATGGAAAAAAATCTTCCAAGCAAACAGAAAGGAAAAAAAAAAAAAAAAAGCTGGGGTATCAATACTCATAACTGATAAAATAGATTTCAAAATGAAGGCCATAACTAGAGACAAAGAAGGTCACTACATAATATTGAAAGGATCTATCCAACAGGAATATATAACCTTGGTAAACATATATGCACCCAATATAGGAGCACCAAAATATATTAAAAATCTTCTGGAGGACTTCAAAGGAGAAATCAACAGCAATAAAATCATAGCAGGGGACTTCAACACTCTGCTGACATCACTGGATAGATCCTCTAGACAAAAAATTAACAAGGAAACAGAGACTAAATGAAGCACTAGACCAAATGGATTTAATAGATATCTACAGAGAATTACACCCCAAAACTACAGAATTCACGTTCTTCTCAAGTGCACATGGGACATTCTCAAAGATAGACCACATGTTAGGACACAAACTAAGTCTCTACAAGTTCAAGAAGATTGAAATCATATCAAGCATCTTCTCAGATCACAATGGCATGAAACTAGAAATCAATTGCAACAAGAACATGCAAAGACATTTGAACACTTGGAGGCTAAACAGCATGTTATTAAACAACGAATGGGTTACTGAGGAGATCAAGGAAGAGATTAAAAACTTCCTGGAAACCAATGATAATGAAGACACAACAACACAAAATCTATGGGATGCAGCAAAAGCAGTTCTGAGAGGGAATTCATAGCACTCCAGGCCTATCTCAAGAAACAAGAAAAATTTCTAATAGACTATCTAACCTCACAACTTAACGAACTAGAAAGCAAACAAAAAGAAAACCCCATAGCAAGTAGAAGGAAGGAAATAGTAAAGATCAGAGCAGAAATAAATGACATGGAGACCAAAAAACAATTCAAAGAATCAATGAAACAAAGAGCTGGTTTTTTTGAAAAGATAAACAAGATTGATGGACCCTTAGCTAGACTCACCAAGAAACAAAGAGAGAGAACCCAAATACACAAAATCAGAAATGAAAGAGGAGAAGTAACAACTGACACAACAGAAATACAAAGGATCATTAACAAATATTATGAACATTTATATGGCAACAAATTGGACAATCTAAGTGAAATGGACAAATTTCTAGAAACACATAGTCTCCCAAAACTGGACTGGGAAGAGATAGAAAACTTGAACAGACCAATAACAGCTAAGGAAATTGAAGATGTAATCAAGACTCTCCCAGCAAACAAAAGCCCAGGCCCGGACGGCTTCATGGGGGAGTTTTACCGAACATTAAAAGAAGTAACACCCATTCTCCTGAAACTATTTCAAAAAATTCAAGAGGAAGGAAGACTTCCAAACTCGTTTTATGAGGCCAGCATAATTCTAATTCCAAAACCAGAAAAAGACACTACAGAGAAAGAAAACTACAGGCCAATATCCCTGATGAACATAGATGTGAAAATCCTAAACAAAATACTAGCAAATCGGATCCAGCAATATATCAAAAAAAATTATTCACCATGACCAAGTGGGATTCATCCCAGGGATGCAAGGCTGGTTCAATATTCGCAAATCAATAAATGTGATACACCACATAAACAAAATGAAAGATAAAAACCACATGATCATATTAATAGATGCTGAAAAAGCATTCGAAAAAATCCAGCACCCATTTCTGATAAAAACGCTCAGCAATTTGGGAATAGAGGGATCATATCTTGATATAATAAAGGCCATATATAAAAGACCTACAGCCAACATCATATTCAATGGGCAAAAACTAAAAACACTTCCCTTAAGAACAGAAACAAGACAGGGATGCCCACTTTCACCACTCTTATTTAACATAGTACTGGAAGTCTTAGCCACAGCAATCAGAAATGAAGAAAAAAATAAAAGGAATCCAAATGGGAAAGGAGGAAGTGAAACTGTCATTATTCGCAGATGACATGATATTATACATAGAAAACCCTAAAGACTACATCAAAAATCTACTAGACTTAATAAATGAATTTGGCAAAGTAGCAGGATACAAAATTAACATCAAGAAATCTACAGCATTCTTATACACCAATGATGAACTCACAGAAAGAGAAACTAAAAAAACAATCCCATTTACCATCGCTGCAAAAAAATTAAGATACCTAAGAATAAACTTAACCAAAGAAGTAAAGGACCTATTTGCAGAAAACTATAGGACATTGAAAAAAGAAATAGAGGAAGATATAAAAAAGTGGAAGCACATACCTTGTTCATGGATTGGAAGAATTAACATCATTAAAATGTCCATATTACCCAAAGCAATCTATAGATTCAATGCAATCCCCATCAAAATACCAATGACATATTTCACAGAACTAGAACAAATACTTCAAAAGTTCATATGGAACCAAAAAAGACCCCGAATAGCCACAGCAATCTTGAAAAAGAAGGATAAAGTAGGTGGGATCACAATACTGGATATTAGGTTATACTACAAAGCTACTGTAATCAAAACAGCCTGGTACTGGCACAAGAACAGGCATAGAGACCAGTGGAACAGAACAGAGAATCCGGAAATTGACCCAAGACATTATGCTCAATTAATATTTGACAAAGGTGGCAAGAGCATACAATAGAGTAAAGACAGCCTCTTTAATAAATGGTGTTGGGAAAATTGGACCGCTACATGCAAAAAAATGAAACTAGACCATCAACTTACACCACACACAAACATAAACTCAAAATGGATAAAAGACTTAAATGTGACTCGTGAATCCATAAAAATCCTAGAAGAAAATGTAGGCAACAAAATTTCGGACATCATACACTGCAGAATCTTCAATGATACATCACCTAAGGCAACAGAAACAAAGGAAGAAATGAACACATGAGACTACATCAAACTCAAAAGCTTCTGCACAGCAAAAGTAACAACTATCAAAACAGAAAGGGAACCCACTGTATGGGAGAGCATAATTGCCAATGATACATCAGATAAGGGGTTAATCTTCAAAATATATAGAGCGCTCATACAACTCAACAAAAGGAAGTCAAAGAACCCAATTAAAAAATGGGCAGAGGAACTAAATAGACACCTCTCCAAACAGAACATACAAATGGCTAAGAGACATATGAAGAAATGCTCAACATCACTAATCATCAGAGAGATGCTAATTAAAACAACAATGAGGTATCACTTCACACCTGTCAGAATGGCTGCCATCAACAAATCATCAAACAACAAGTGTTGGTGAGGGTGTGGAGAAAAGGGGACTCTACTACACTGCTTGTGGGAATGCAGACTGGTGCAGCCACTGTGGAAAACAGTATGGTGTTACCTCAAAAAATTAAAAATTGAATTACCATTTGACCCAGTGATCCCACTTCTAGGAATATACCCTAAGAAGCCTGAAACACCAATCAGAAAGAATACATGTACCCCCATGTTCATAGCAGCACTATTTACAATAGCTAAGATCTGGAAACAGCCCAAGTGTCCATCAGTGGACGAATGGATAAAAAAGCAGTGATACATATACACAATGGAGTACTATGCAGCTGTAAGAAAGAAAGATCTCTTATCCCTTGAGATGACATGGAGGGACCTGGAGAGTATTATCCTAAGTGAAACAAGCCAAGCAGAGAAAGACAAATATCACATGATCTCACTTATTTGTGGAATATAATAAACATAACAGTCTGAGGAACAGGGTAGACCCAGAGATGTGGAAGTAGGGTACAGACTGACAACCCTCAGAAGAGGGGGTGGCAGGGGAGGGAAGAGAGAAACCACAGAACTTATGCGCATGTACACATAACTTATGGACATGGACAACAAAGCTGGGGATGGGGTGGGGGGATGAGGAGGAGGGTGTCAATGGGGAAAAAAGGAGAAACATCTGTAACAAAAATAAATTAATAAAAATAAAAAATAAAAAGTAAAAAAAAAATAGAAAAGAAAGGCAGGCAGCAAAAAAAAAAAAAAAAGGCAAATCAAGGCAACAATGAAATACCCATCCGAATGGCTAAAACCTTAAAGATTTACAATACAAACTGTCAGTGAGGGTGCAAAGCTATGGGAACTCTTCTCCATGGTTGGTGGGGATGAATAATGGTAGATTTCCTTAAGAGAACAGTTTGGCAGTTTCTTGCAAAGCTAAAGACTGACTTGCCGTAATTGCCTTCGGTATTTGCCAAACTAGTCGAAAAACTTATGTAAACAAAAACATCCACTCAAGGTAACGCATAGATTCATCCAACTAGCAAGCACTGAGCACCTTGTGCCCAGGGCACTGAGAAAGTCCTGAGGCCCAAAGGTAACTCAGTCCCCTTCCTGACATTGGGGACCTTGCGATCGGAGCAACAGGAATCCTGTTCAAGAGAACGTCCTCTGCCTGTAGATTGCTCTGGAATCCAGGAATGACAGGGTAGTGCAGTTACACATTTGCTGGCAATACTTCGTCCTTATCAAGGCATTTGCCTACTCTAGTGTTTTAAAAAATGGCTCAGAAATGCATCATTAACATTAGCCTAGTGAAAGACATAAATTAGATTACTGAACTCGCTTGCTTGGGTAATTTGCAATTTTCAGTTAAAACATTCCAAAAAGTGTCTGCATTGGGAAAGTTAATCATGTATTTGCTTTTCAAGCCTTTCTTAATGTTCACAAATTTACTGATGAAAGGATAATCTTCATATATATATAGTTTGCACTATAGAGGGAACTGTTTAAATAAGTGATATTTTACTGCAGTATACGTCACAGCTGAAGGATACAGCTTTAAAACACATAGATGTAGATTTATTTCCCAGCTCTCTGATATAATTGAATAACTGAGCTATGCAACCAGGAAAAGTTACTAAATCTTCATATGCTTTACTTTTCTTTTCTTTTTTTTTATTTCAAATTAAGATTACTAGGGTTGTTTTGTGAGGTAAGTGAGTTAACTGCAGAAAGCTTTCAGCGTGTCTCTGGCAGGAGCAGTGGGTATAAGCCAGCTCTCATTGTGCATAGAACGAGGGGACCATTTACAAAGTGTGAAACTGTGATTTTCAAAACTAGAAAAGGAAGATTGTCATGAACCAGAAAGGTGAGTAAAGCCCATAAAACGTGAAATTTTACCAATTTATTAAATACAGAATTTTGAGAGTGAGCTATGTATATATGGTCTCAATGAAATTTTAACTAAATTTAGGAAATCAAAACAGTATAGTAAAATAATTTTCTAACAGTGTTATTCAATGTAAAGAATAAAAGATTCTGCATGAGTTGCCTGAATTTTATCAGATTTCATTAAATGGAGTCTTCCTTTTTTTTTTTTTTTTTTTTTATCCTCACCCGAGGACAATTCTCCATTTTTTTGTTCAGAGTGGGAGGGAGAGAGAGGAAGATAGAAAGAGAGAGAGAGAGAGAGAGAAACATCAATGTGAAAGGGACACATTGAGTGGCTGCCTCTCGCATGACCAACCAGGGCCAGGGACAAACCACAACCGAGGTACGTGCCCTTAGCAGGAACCGAACTTGGGTCTCTCTGGACCGCAGGTGGACGCTCCAACCGCTGAGCCAAACCGGCCAGGGCAAGCCTTCCTTTTTAAAATAAATATAAATTGCTATAATAATTATATCTGGAAAAGAAAAGGGGAAAATTCCAAAAGGCAAAGACTTCTGCAACATGATAGATACATTGTAATAGTTCATGTGTAGCAACGGGCTGAATGTTACACAGTACTCTTGGCTATTATTTAGGATTGCTGCTAGAAAGTTCAAATACATAATATAGCTGTCTCTTTTGCACAGAAAACATTAAAGATATGTATTTTTTTTCTATTTTTTTTCTTTATCGATTTTAGAGAGAGAGGAAGGGAGAAGAGCAAAGAGTTAGAAACATTGAAGAGAGAGACCATCTATTGGCTGCCTCCTGCATGCCCCCCACTGGGGATCAGGCCCACAACCTGGGCATGTGCCCTGACCGGAATCAAACCAGCGACCTCTTGGTGCATGGGTCAATGCTCAACCACTGAGCCACACCATCTGGGATAAAAATAATTTTTATGGTACATATTAATTTTGTAATTTGGCCTCGAGACAAATTTTGTCCTTTCTAATGACTGGAGAAGCCCTCTTTTTTCCAAACAAAGGCAATTGCATAATTAATTTTCCCTTTTCTTCTGATTGAAAAATTTATAACTAAGTTTGTGTGTGTGTGTGTGTGTGTGTGTGTGTGTGTGGTTATTTTTAGAGAGTTTTGGGTACGTATTTTGAGCTGATTATATTATTATTGGGAATGAGTACGTGTAGTCATACATCCATCTATAATCTAAAAGAACAGCAACATTTTCTTTGTCATATTTTATGTGAGTGTGCATATGAAGCCACCAACAAATACTTATTACTTCAATTTTCATTAAAATGTTTCTATTATTCACCTAAAGGGAAAGATTTGTTTTGTTTATTGTGTACTTATTTAAGTAGAATGCAAAAATTTAAATTATGCAAAACGGTGGGGTTTTTTTGGTGGTTGATCAATGAAGCCATTTTTAGGACTAAAGCTGTTGGAGCTTTGAAAATATGCATTTCATGATCATTTGCAGCTGAAGCAAAGAAACTGCACCAAGATCGAATGAAACCTGAGGAAGTCTGAATTACTTAGCTCCCGAAAGCGCTAGCTGGGTGTTCCGTTTCTGTGCAAAGAAAACAACAGCAACGATAACAGCTCGGAGATGGATTGTGGAGACCCTCCCAGCAGACTGGCCTTCTGTTGGGTTCCAGCAGCCTCAGACAGGCAGCGGCTTGGCCGGATTCCCTGCACGCCGGCCCGGGGGACCAGCACGCTCCCCGCAGCTCCGTGCAGTCTGCAGCAGCTGGAGGACCGTCCCCGTCCTTATTTTTAGTTTACAGCCACGCGGTGGCAGCGCGGGGGCCGTGTGTTCAGAACGTGTATAAATAAACGCAGGAAATGACCTGGAATCAGCAGCTGCTCAGACACACGCCCCCGCCCCGTGAACAGATGCATCCCTCTCTCCAGTGCAAAGGGGTCTGACTACCGTCCCGGCTCTGAGCGTTCAAACGACCCACTACCTGGTTTTCAGTGTTCAGTATTGCCAGGAAATCTGCCCAGCGTGTCAGAAACACTGCTACTTGAGAACGGAGTCGCGTGGAAAGAAGGATGCCCGGGACTGTGGGCCCCGTTGAACGGAGCGAGTGCGCTCGGGGCGCCGTTCTCTCCCGAGGGCCAGGCAATGTGTCTGCCTTTTCCCAACACCTGGACCTGTCAGCACGCAGTAAACAGTCTGAGGTTTCAAATGATTTACTTAATAATATAAATGTAAATGAAATCGTACTCTGAGGTGCAGGCTTCATGCACTTTTAGCCAAAGAACCAAAATACTTCCCAACGTGCTGCCGTGGGGTCCTCGTTCACAGCGGAAGATGACAGACAGAGACCTCTGAACAAACGGGAAGGGGGGCAACCTTGACAGGAGGGGCTGAGAAGAGAGGCTGTGATCCGTTCCTGCCCCTGGTGACAGTGGACTCCCAGCTCGGAGCCTAAGGCTGCTGAGATTACTGGGCAGCGACAGAAGCAGGGCACAGGATACTGAAGCCCTCCGAGGAAGCCTGCATTGCACTAGAACATTCTGCAAGGCAGCATGTGCCCAAGCCAGATAAATAACTCTGAGAAGGTCAAGGGCAAGAAGGTCCTCTCCACTTAAAATGGCTTTAAGCTCATAGACAATAACTTGTCCCTGGTCCGTGACCCTGGATCAAGGAAACGTCTCTCTGCAGAGATGCAGCTAGTGGGTCGGTTGGTCTAACCTCTGCCTATTGGTGTAGAGAGGGAGGCCGAGGGTGTTGCCCAAGGACACACAATAATGAGTTTCTGAGGAAGAAAGCAGGTCTCTAGCTAAGACTCTCCTTCTCTTGTTCAGTCTCTCCAAGGAAAGCCAGGTAGCCAATGGTTTCTCTGCATCTGAAAGCCGCCCAAGAAAGTGTCGCAGAGGTTACTCTCTGGAAATGACAGGCTCACCTTTCGGCCTGCAGGGCTTTCCAAAGCAGCTTGACAAATGTCGGGCAAATAATCATCCTTTCCATTTGCTTCAAAGGGATGTTTGATTAGCTCTACAAACCAAATCAAAATGAAATCAGAAAAATTCAAAAATCTGTTTTCTCTGTGTACTATATTGCGTGAGGTTCATTCGCTGAACGGATGAGCTATCTGTTTCACTAGGCTAAGTCCACTGAGGTAAGGGAAACGGGTATGAGAAATGGAAGAAATTATATATGAGAAAAAATAACCTAAAAATACAAAAACAACCAACGTAAATCACACTGATAGGTTTACATTTTTCAGAAATTATTTAAAGGGTCAATCACCAGAAAATGTTCGGCTTTGCAAATTAAAATTTCATATGTTACAAATAATTTTAGCTTTTCACTCAGGCCCACACACTGCTTTGCATTTGGGGGGGGGAGTTACTCAAAAATTTAAATTGTTGATATATATTTTCAATATTTTACCAATTTGTTCAGTTTTACATCTTAGAACCTTTACAAATATAACTTGTAGCCATCAGGTGGAAGAATAATATTTTATGCAGGATATATACATGGTAACATAATATTTATATTTAAATATTATAAGCATATACATAATATAGTCTGTATGCATTCTATATGCTGTGTATACTTATAATGTATATACTTATGTCATATATGTATGTGTGTAATATGTGTGCTTATAAAACACAAAAGTATCTAAACTCTTTTCCCCAGGAATATAATACATATTATAAATGATTAATTAGAATAGTTTAACCTTTAAATTATCATTTAAAAGCCAGAAAAATATTTTCCTATTCCAACACTTTTTATCTTAATGTGCTTAACAATCATATTTAATTAGTATATTTGACTAAGTCTATTTCCCACTGAGTAATATATTTTTAACCACTAATGTCAAAATTCATTATATATTTTTCATTTTTATATATATTTTTCATTGATTATTTCTTGTTAAAAATTAAATAAAATTTTGTGTGCTCACAGAAATTGCTTTGAAGAGTTTACACCTTTTAAATATGCATTAAAAAGAAATTAAAATACATATACAATGAAGCAAGGAGACTATTTTGATCATAAGATGGAAGATCAATGTAAATAAAAAGTAAAATATGATGTCTTTCTTGCTCTTTCATCCGTCAGAAATGGTTTTTTCCAGATCAGCAGCTTGTGTTCATTGCCAGGCAGTCCTGAGGGCCCTGGAACTGGAAAGCTGGTGATAATTTCATGCAATTACAAAATACCTGATTGTAGCTGAGAAACTGAGTGAAGAAATAAACTAGAGTCAAGCTGCTAAATTACTAAAATCAAGTAGCCTGAGGCATGAAAAAACAATTCTATTCTTTTTTTTTAAATTAGTCTGGGAACTTAAACACCTGAACTTTGCAGTCCTGCATCAATGCCACATATCCATCAGACCTCCAGACAACGCTCTGGTACCCAGACCACCTGACGCCAGGATCCAGACCAGCCATCTAGAGCCACCATCGCGGACCAGTCAGAGGCTACGAATGCACACCCATTCTTCTCAAGAATGTATTTTTACTTTGAGAATCTTCAGCTTTTCTTTCCCTTTTGGAACACTCGGGGTAGTTGTGTTTCGTGTTTGCAAACCCTTGAATACATCTTTATCATTTATTTATAGCCAAAGTCCCCTGACTCCTTCTGACTTCCTTCGACACAGGCCACTCAGGAGAGCATCTATGTAAACGAAGGAAACCACATTCCTGTTCGTTTTCCCACTGAGAATGGTAACCAGAAAAATGATTGTATGTCAACAGCTTCTCAAAATGGCACAAAATCCTGTGTCTAGGAATTTAAATATAATTCTTCATTGCTTCATTTAGGAGCAACCCTTGAAATGTCTGGTTTTCCTCGCTAGACTTGCTGTGTACGCAAATTCATATTCTTTAAGCTTACTTTTTTCAAGCCCAAATGACAGTATTTTTTTTTTTTAAATCGGCAGCAACACAGGATCAATACTTGAGGCGAGGTTTTGTTTTTCTCTCCGTTTTGTTTTGTTCTCCCATCCCAGTCTGATGCAGAGAGAACCTAGGAAAGCAAAAACACGGTCTACCAGTGCATCCGTCTCGGCGGAGATGTTCACACACACTCCATGTGTGTCTGTCACTCTCGCTGACGTGCAGGCGAAGAGGGGGACTGTGCCCGTGTGCAAGCAGGCACTGCCCAGCACCCAGAGCTTCAGGGCGACGAGGTGATGCGGAGGCGGAGGGCGAGGAGGGAGAAGCAGAGCGGACACTGCAGCTGCTGCGTGTGCCAACCAGGAACCCTCCTGGTGCTGCTTCTGCCCCCAGTGCAGTCCGACACTCAGCCGGCCAGGGGCACGTCTGTCACTGATGAAAATAATTGGCCCGTGTAACCTAACGTTGCCTCGCTCGACCACGTTCCCTCTACTGTTTGCATCTTTGCTTTCTTTTCTGAATGTCAGGTTCTTCGCAGGCTCCGAGGTGAGGCGCACACTCCCCTTCCTCGCTGTGTGTACGTTTCCTTTCCCTTCACTGTGCTCCCTTGTTCTGAAATTTTTACAAGCGGGCAGGCCAGGTCTCAGCAGCTAATGACACCAACTGACTGTCCGTGCACTGTGAGAAACTGCTGACCTGATGAAATAGCAGGACTTTGAGTTATGAGGCGAATTTATCGAAGATCCCTTGCAGAAGATGCAAAAAAAAAAAAAACTGAGGCCAGATTTCTGGACTGACATTTTCCAGTTCACTTCACAGGTATTCAAAAAAAGGTCATTGCTCAAGCTACTGGTAGAAGGTGTTTTTTTCAAGGCATGCGTGATGGGAAAGATCGGTTATCCAGGTAGAGATTAATTGGGGGAAGAAGTCCAACTTCTGATGGTGGCACTGCATACTTGCATTAGGAAATTTTGACAAAAGCATTAAGACAATGTTTAAAATAAAACTTGGCAAAACTAAAATATGCCTTCCAGCTTGAAAGCCCAGTTGGCTGACAACCAGGCTTTTAAGAGTGAACTTGAGTTTTAAAAAAGGAAACTTTGCAGAGAAGTGATGAGATAATGATCTAGAATAATGAAGGAACTTCCAGAATGGTCAGAAGGAAGTTTAGCAGTGGTACCTCATGGAACAGAGGATGACAAAGTGACCTGCTCATCAAATTGCTCAGTGACAGGTGGGTGAACTATGTCAGAATTATTTATTGTTTCAAGTTGAAATTTAGAAAAAGGAGGTGAGAACCCTGGAAATAAGCGAAGGTCAGAATATATTTAAAGAAGGTGTCACTGTTCCACAGAGAGCTCTCTGAATATAAAGGACATATAATCACGTAGGTGCACGGCTATAGAAGGAGGCTGCGTATGAATAAACGATGCATTCGCATGAATGGGCCAGTTTGGTACTCTTCCCGAAAACCACTGTATTTAGAATGATCATCCATGTGTGAAATCAAGTTCAAAAACACACTTCTAAACCTTAGGGAATCATTCTATTTAAATGAGTTCATATAATTTACATCAAAGTCTTTTATCCTTACAATTTTGAGGGATGGTTTCCTTTGTCTAGGTTTTTAGGTACTTAAAATGTATTTCTTTAAATGGGACGAATTCTGAATAAAACTGTTAATTTCTTCAAATTAGTAGTCAGTATTCTAACCCTATATATAGTAGAATATCTCCTTTTACCACTGACTTGAAACATATTTTATCATAATAATATAAATAAATATGCATATAGTAATAAACATATAGTCACCCATACAACGTAACTATGTATATTTCTGAGCTATAAAATTATTTCATTTATAAGAAGTTGATAATATTTGGTTTCATACATTTGTTCCTCCTTTAACAATGTTATTGTTTTTCTTGGGCATTTTTCCTCTCATCTCAGTTTTAGAACCATATATGGAGATTGTCATTTTATTGAAATTTCACATGAATGTAAATGGATTTGACATTTTTATAATACCACACTTTCCTATTCATGAACTTGATATATGTTTTCATTTAATCACATAATCAGAAAGGTCTATACTATTTTATTTCACCAGGTGAATGTAATTATTATGCATTAAGAAGACGGAGACTGGGTAGTGAAGAGTCTATAAATCACGACACAAAGACAAATGAATGTGTTGAGTCTGAGGAATAGTAACTTCAGACATTTGTTGTAACATTCCAAATTTTTAAAGACTCTTTTGTTTGAAAAAAAAAAAAAAGGATTACACTTTTTTTTTTTTATTGCAGAAGACACAAAGGAAGAAAGGTTATAGAAGAGCAAAATTTTCATCAATCAGAAACAAAAATTTAGCTGCATCGATTGTGTCGTTACGTACGGAGTCCTCTATCTCTGCCCCATACTGGAATGTGGAGAGAATAAAAAGCCCTCCTGCCTTGGTGAATTCAATCCTTTCTGAGATCAGAGGATGTTTAAAGGATGGTTCACAGATTAGCTACTCCTGAAATAATGGGCAGTGTGGGAGGGGAGGAGTAAGAGGAGAGCGTCTAACCAAATAAGAGAACAAGCAAAAACATGGGTACGAAAACATACAACGTATTCCCAGAGAACATAGATAAACAAGTGTGGCGAGTGTTGGTTATGAACATCATCAGTGTTTGGACTTACACTGGAAGGAAGAACAGTGGTAGCAGCTGCGAGTGCCTTTATGTATTAAGGTAAACATTTTGGGTTATTTTTTTCAGTTAGTTATCAGCCCTGCAGGGGTGGATTTTGGGTAGAATTGTGATGATCATCTTTTCCAATTTTTGTATTTTTAAAAGAAGTGAAATACAAATATAATTCATGAGCATGTTTCATTTTATTTTGCTCCAGAGAATTAAAGCTTTATAAGGTAAATTACATGCTTTTATCAGATTAAAATCATCACTGTGCTGGTAATCCGGTGTAGCTGCAGATGTCTTGTTTCAGGGATCACCTGATGTCCTTGTCACACGTCCTTCGCTGGACCACATGGAGCCCGTTTGTCTGAGCCAACATGGTATTTCTTTTCATTTCTTTTGACATTTTTTTTTTTAAACAGTTTCTATGTTTAAGGCACTCTAGGAGAGGATTAAAATATATTCTCTACAATGCTCTTTATACTCATTTAGATAGTTCAAATCAATTCTTAGGCATGAGAAATACTTTCAATGTACATTTACTATTAAATTAGCTGAATAAAAACGTAGCCGGGCGCTGACACGACCTTCTTTCCCACTGCAAATGGACTCGCTTGTGGTGTAGTGTCCCCTTTTCCTCATGTTACCTATCTTAATGAGTGAAATGTCATTACCCCCTTTACATCTGTACATCACAGTATACCCTGTCAATCACACTTGATATCCCAGACTCCCTGAGTTCTTTCATACCCACCTCGGAGTGGAGATTCAAATTAAGGCCGCGTCCCTCTCCTTAAACGTGCCATGGGACATAGTGGTGATGAGATGCAGCGATCACATTTGTATTGGGAATGTTGTGGCAGTCAGCATTTAACATTTTAGAATCACAAAGAAAACTTAAAAAGATCGTGAGACAAATTAAAACCAAAGGAAAACATGAAACTTATGGATTATAGTGAGAGCCATGCTAAGAAGACAACCTATAGCTGTAAATTCTACCCTTAAAAAGAGTGAAATATCTCAAGCAAACAATCTAACTTTACTCCTTAAGGAACTAGGAAAAAAAGGGGGGGGTAGGGGGACCAAACCTAAGGCTAAAAGGCAGGAAAAAGTAACAAGACCAGAGCAAAAACAGTAGAGAGAAAAACAATGGAGAAAAACAACAAAATAAAAAACCAGTTCTTCAAAAAAAATTTTAATTAAAAAACATTTAGCTAGATTGAGGGAGAGAAAAAAGAGCAAAAAATAATAAGTAACTAAGTCAGACAGGAGAGCGAGAATAGCACCTCCCATTCTGTAGAGATTAAACGGGTTATAGGGAAATGGTGTGAACAACTATACTACATGCCCCCGAAACTGATAAACGAGATGAAATGAATAAGTGTCTAGAAACGCACACCTACCCAAACTAATCATGAAGAAATAGGAAATCTAAACAAAACTCTAACTATTTTTTAAATATGTTTTAATTTATTTTTGAGAGAGACAGGAAGCGAAAGAGATGGAAACATCGATGTGAGAGAGAAACATCAATCGGCTGCTTCCTGCATGCCCCCCACTGGGGATCGAGCCTGCAACCCGGGCATGTGCCCTGACCGGGAATCAAACCAGGACCTCTCAGTCCATGGGAGGATGCTCAATCCACTGAGCCACACTGGTTGGGCAAACCCTATGACTATTAAAGAGATTGAATAAACAATCAAAACCTCCTGACAGAAAACCTCAGGATAAGATGGCTAACTGGTGAATTCTATCACAATTTAAGGAAGGACTAACATCAATCCTTCTCAAAGTCTTTCAAAAAATTGAAAAGAACAGTGCTTACAAACTCATGCTGTTAGTCCAGCATCACCCTGATACCAAAGCCAGAACACAGCACTACAAGAAAATAAAACTATAAACGAATATGTCCAATGAATGTTGATGCAACGTATATTCAGCAAAATGCCAGCAAAGCAAATTCAACAGCTCATTCAAATGATGATAAACTATGGCCAAATGGGATTTATTCCTGACATGCAAGGATGGTTCAACATATGAAAATCAATCAATGTGATACACACCACCCTAACAGAACAAACAACTTCTTTAAGAAAAATAAAACAAATTATTAACTTAATTAACGAAGAAAACATATTTGAAACGATCCCATACTCTTTCATGACAATAAAACACCCAACAAACTAGTAACAGAAGGAAATTATCTCAACAAAATTAAGGCCGTATGCGAAAAGCCCACAATTAACATCATGCTCAATAATGAATGCTTCTCCTCTAAGATCAGGAGAAAGATAAGGATGTTTACTTTTGCTGCATTTAACCAATAACGTGGCAGAAGTCCTAGCCAGCACATGTAGGCAAGAAGACATAAATAAACTTCGTTCAGGAAAATAAGCCAGGGAAAACAATTGCCAAAAAAATATTGAAATACTTCAGCGAGAGTTCGCTTAAGATTTAAAATGCATCTTGTGACAGACACCTGGTGGGGACTGCGTGGAATTGGGCATGGAGCATTTATCATTCTCCAGATCCCCGCATGAAACAGAGAATGTGGATAGCAAGAAAAAAAAAGTAAAAGAGCAAAACAATAAACAAAATATAGGTAATCTTTTCAACAAACCTAGGTCAAAGAGGATCGTCAAGTGTGCCTACGGCGGGAACCACCACTCTGTGTCTCTACGGTTGGCACTGATATTTACCCTTTCTCAAAGACCACTGACATCCCAGCTGCAGGAAGATGATGGTCTGAAAGGCTTCCATTTGTTTGTCCCGACAAAGATGGACTAAGGGCCTCGTGTGGGGGTCCCGCCGATGAATTTCCTAATCCCAGAGCTTAATCTTTCTCTATGCATTGTTTGGAAATATGCACTAATACCTCCCACATAACAGGTGTCCTATTTCTTCTTCCCTTCTGGATTATGTGGTGGAGGACAGGACCTCCATGCTGTTCTTCATCACTTTCTGGGCACCTAGACATTACCTGGTACAGAGGCCATTTCCAATAAACATTTGTAAAGGGTTTGTGTTTTCTTTCCTTACATTTTGTGACACACTAGAGCTCTTGGAACACTTGTGACATCTTAGCATGCTCAGATACACCTTCTTTCTTATTTAAAAGAAAGTAGTCAGGGTATATGTTCAGATACGAGGTATCACAGATGCACTAACTCCACATTTCTAAAACTCCCTCATAAAAGTGTTAGAAATTATAAGGGGGAAAATGTGTGTGATGCTGAAAACTGTGAAGGCTGTCTTTCAAAGACGGAAAAATGTCTGTCTACATAGTGCAGAGTGGAGTGGATTCCATGAGCTAGAGCAGAATGACTTGCAAATTTTTCCTTCCGTGAAAAATCTAGGTGGTAGTTGGAGGAAATGCTAATGAAAGCCTTCTAGTGGAAAAGGTTAGGTTAGGCTGTGGAGCAGGCGGCCACACACACAGGCCGACACGGTGAGGAAGATTCCTGAAACGAGAGGCTGCTGTGAGCAAAACGCAGAGGGCAGGGTTCCTCCCGGATTCGGCAGCCACCCACAGCAAGGCAGGTGCCAGCGGGACACACGGTGCCTGTCCCCTAAGGACGGCTCTAGAACTCGGAAGAACAGGAAGAAAGCAGGCAAAAGATGGTTTCCTTTAAAGCACCCTAAAAAGCATATTCAAATATCCTGTGGGGGAACTTCCTTCTGCATTAGATAACGTACGGCACCCTTGTGGCTTGTGGTAACTTGCGGCTCAGAAGAAAAGAAGCTTCCAGGGAAATCAGAAGGACTGTTCCCCTGGGTTACACTTTTCAGAACAGATAGCAAGAAAAATAAATTAACATCTGCCTCTCCAGCATAAGGCTTTCTGGAGGCTGTCACACGAACAAGACCAGAGCTGCAGCCGAAAGGACAGAAAGGCAATTTGACGACAGGAAAAGTTGTCATGGAAAACAGCCAGAATTTTCTTTGCCTATGTATGTTTTTTTCTTTAGTCTGGATTCTTTTTCTCACCTGACCGCTTTATCTCAGACTCCTAATTACTGTTCATTTAACTCAGATGGGCCCGCCTGTAAAACGTTCTCGTGGTCCCACGATGCAGTGACTCTCCTGCTTTCTGTGGGACATTGAATCGATGGCATCGCACTCATTTTCGTCCCTGTTGCCATGTGACTGTGTTCTATGACTGTCCCTACCTGACTTTGATTACAAAGGCAATGAGGTCAAAAACAGCTTTCCTGGATGCACTGTGTCCAGAGCCCGCCACTCGCTGCCCTTCACAGATCTCCAGCAAACGCCGCGTGTGTGCCCTCCTGGGCAGAATGACTAGGAGCGGATGCTGTCACAACAGGAAAGAAAGTCGACGCAGTTCCTCGTCCATGTTCAAAGGCAACGCCAGCCTCGTCGAACCCCAGCCCGCACGTGTCTGCCTCAGTGGGCACTCTGGAGTCGCCGCAGGGAGCACTGCGCAGGGTCTCACCTGTCCACGCGGTCCTTCTCCGGGGCAGACACGCCGCCGGACACCACAGGACACAGGCACTCGGAAATACAAAGGAAAGGTAGCAAACATTCACTGCTGGTCCCACATCGACTTTGAAAGAGTGGCATTTCTATGGCAGAAGAAAAACGATCTCTTCGGAGGGGGGAAGTAAGCTGAGCCCAGCCAGATCCAGAACGCTGTGACTTCTCAGGCCGCGTCTGCCAGTGTGCCCGCAGCTCACCCCCCAGCCTCGGCGCTTGGCAGGGACGCGTGGCAGCTCAGGCATCGCACCTGCGGTTGCAGATCTGTGCCACCTCCACCCGGGGCATCCTTACCTCAGTCTGCCTCGTGGCTCATCTGTCCTCTTCAAGTCTCTGTCAGCTCCTCAAGAGACCATTCCCTGACAGATCTTCTAAGCTTCCAACACCCAGCCTGTCCCAGCCGCATCTACCCCTTCCCACGACCCCTTCCCCCTTGGACAGCAGTTGTCATTGGGCACACTCGATGAGGGCAGGTGTTCTATGTTCTCTGTTTATTGTCTTATCTCTGGAGCCTGCAGCAACACCCAACACATACTGGGTCCCTCTCCCCGTCTCCAGATGATGATAGATAGATAGATAGATAGATAGATAGATAGATAGATAGATAGATAGATAGATGATATAGTTACACGCATATTTGTTAACTACATCAACGAAGACTTGAGAGGTTAAGAACCTGCTAAGGTCACACACATACACGACTTTCCATTTGGAAGCTTTTCTGCAGGAGTGATGAGTTTCCCTGTTGCTGCAGATACCAGCCCAGTTGGCCCTAGAATTCAGGTCAGGAAAGCCAGAGTCGGCTCCAACAGGCAGGGTCCTTGAAACCACTGAGAGAGGAAAAGAAGTCACTGGAAACGAAGGCTGGATGACCTATGTCACTGATGCGTGATGTCCATGCCTAACCTCAGGACCAGAAGATCTAAAAGGTGGTTGATTCACGACTCTCTTCTGCGTCACTCCGAGCTGCCTACCTGGTCTGGTAAGTTTTCATAAACTGCAACTGAACCACTGCCTTTTTCTTGTCTGCGAGAGACCCGCGTCTGCAGGAGCGAGGAGGACAACTGAGAGCCAGAGAAGATAAGAAGAATCGTATTTGACTTATTAGAAAGAAAATTAATTTTAAACGGAATTTTTAAAAAGCTGTATCATACACCCCACACTTAAGGCAGGCATTTGTGAAACCGAGTCCATTAATTTGTGTGAACATCATCGAATCAATGACAAGTGACCCCACATAATTAATCTACACGGCTCAAGTAGTTTTCTCCTATTATCCTTAATACCAAATTTTAATTGGATACAGGAGACGTTTCATACTTACAGTATAAATGTTTTACCCTTTTTTATTTCAAATTAGGGATCAGTTTTATACCAGGTATGATACTGATTTCTTGTGAATAGATGGCATTGGATTTTTAAAGGGATTTCATTGCAAACATCTAATTAAAAACCAGCTCCTCTCTTCTATAATTCATCAACATGTTTCAAGTGTTTCTGAAAATACCCAGTGTGCCCCTATGAGCTGGTAAGTTTAAGGTCACCTGGAGCTTCTGTTTGTTTCCATGTTAACGCCAGGGACTGGGCATTTTTGTAGGTTTGGTTCAATGGATATTTGAGTACCTTTGAAACATGCAAAATGTTTGTGACAAGTAGTTTCCAAAGCTGGTTGCTTTCTCCTTCCAAATTTGGGATACAAGCTGAGCAGCGATCCATCCTTTAATCTCAGAATGTCCCTTCCCAAAGGGTCTTTCCGTAAAATGAGCCAGCTCTCATAAACTTCCCAGAAGTGACCATTGTTTCTAAGACTATTTCTAGAGCATGTATTATAACTTAAGAACATTTCTGAAACAAAAGATAAGTAAACCAGAGATCAATACAACAGGTAAGGATTCATGAGGGAAGGCTGAATATGGTGTGGGTTTTTTAATAATTTAATTTAAACAACAAAGCAACATTTAGAACATTAAAGACAAATTTTTGTTGTTGTTATACAGTCCGAGATAGAGACACACAACTTCAGTAACAATAGTAAGGATGATGATTACAATGGCAATAATTTTTAACATGGTGGGACGCAGTATCGAAAAATATTGTAAGAGAACGTGCCTTCCCAGCTTTCTCTAAAGACTGCTCGATGTTCAGAAAGGTTTGTCTTTAAGTAGCAAGCTTATGATGGAGTTTCCTCTTTTTGATTTTGGAGAATTTTTATATATTATACAAAGTGCTTAGGGTTTTATTTCTGTACTAAGAACATTAAAATGCATGACCTTTTCATGGAAACCGTTAAGGGAGCCCGTAGATTATTCGAGGACCTGTGTTCTCTGGATGAATACAACATGATGGACTCCAGGAGACGGGGCCTCTGCTTTGTCTGCAGCACACAGCGGGAGACTTTGGGGTGCACATCCTCTTAACGAGCTATTTGGCATTGTTTCAATAGCTGCTCCAATACCTAGAGTCAGTTCAAGTAAAATATTTAGAAAGCATGCATTGAAAATAAACTGACAGCCAGGCCGGTGTGGGTTGTCCCATGAACTTAGGGGTTCCAGTTCGATTCCCGGTCAGGGCACATGCCGGGGTTGTAGGCTCGATCCCCAGTAGGGGGCATGCAGGAGGCAGCCGATCCATGTTTCTCTCTGACATGGATGTTTCTATCTCTCTCTCCCACCCTCTCTCTCTAAAAAAATCAATAAAAGCATATTTTTTAAAATAAATAAATAAAAATAAACTGACAGCTGTCAGAGGGGAGTTTGGGGCTTGGTGAAAAAGGTGAAGGGATTAAGCAAAAAAAGGAAAGAGAAACACAAAGACACAGACAACAGCATGGTGATGACCAGAGGAAAGGGGGTGGAGGTGGCGGAGCGTAAAGGGGGATAAGTGGTGATGGAAGGAGACTTGACTTGGGGTGGTGAACACAGTACAATATACAGATGATGCATTATAGAATTGCACACCTGAAACCTATATGATTTTATTAACCAATGTCACCCCAATAAATTCAATTAATAATAATAATAATAAATAAAAGTCATTCAGAATACTAGGTCTTCCATAATACTTCGTGAATTTGAATTAGAAAGGGTATTTAGAATATAATGTTTCTTTAAACAAACAAAAAAATGTTGTGGGGGAAAACTCTTAGTTTACTACCTTAAAACATCTACGAATTCAATTCCAGATTCATCAAAGACTTAAAGGTTAAAACCACAACAACAACAAAGAATCAACCTTCATGATTGCAAAGAAAACAGTTCAGAGCGGGTGTGTAACCCCCTCCGAGGCCGGTCTGGCAAGCGTGCCTCTGGGCAAACCCCCTGCCAAAGTGATGGAATTCACTGGGTAAGAGATCAGGGAGGGTCTTTCAAGGGATTTCTATACGCTGATTACTTTTCTAGAAACAGCAGAATCTTTTACATAGTTTTGTAATGGAGACTATTTTTCTACATATGAAACCAAAGACAAAACCCAGGAAGTAGCAGGTCAGTTGCTTTATCCTGTGTGAACATTTTAAAACTCCTGCATGTCAGATCCAATACAGCTAAATGCACACACAGTTAAAATACCAACAACAAATACAACGGGGTGACATTCTTACATATTTGATGGTAAATACCTCACTAGAAAGAAGTAAAATATATTTTAACATATTTGCCATTAAATATACCAGGATAAAATAAATACTGTTTATATTAGATTGAAAAATTAATTTTACTATTAATCAAAAATATGCAAATGTAAGAAGGCTTTATTTTTCACCTATCAATTATTATTTTCTTATGTGTAACAGATATAGCATAGTCTAAATTACCAAGAATGTTTTCACCTGAATGCTAGTAATACTGCTACTGATTTATTTGCTATCTTTCCCACATTCACTACAATGGATATATATTTTCTGGAATCAGAGAAACTAATTTAGACAAAAATTCAATTTATAGCTTGTAAATGTTTTAATGTACTTATTAAGTACTTCATTTCATTTCATCTGTGTAATGCTTTCTTGGGCCATAGTATGCCCATGGAGTGAAATTAATGAACATAAACATTTGAAAAGGTTTTCAATGCCTTTGTAGAAAAAGAGGAAAGACATTTTGATCTATGACAAATTGCTTTGCCACTTATTCAAATTTATATCAGTCCTCAAACATTTTGCTAATAAAAAGTGATTCGAAGGACGACGCTATCTGAATTGAACGAGATGGGACTGCTACCACACAGCCTTTCCATCTCATCCCCTCTGAATTAGTCATGCGGTTTCTACACCTGTCATCTGAATTTGCTTAGGTATTTCAAAAGAATAGATAGTGCTGATTTTGTTATTCTATACTTGAATCGGGACCTTATGAGTTGAATTGTAAAGTAATGGGAACTGTACATCAGATGTAAAATAGTTGAAACTGCAGAGGTAACTGCTCAGGAAATAAAATAAGTAGAAAACATGAAGCTAGAAAATGAGCATTAACTAGATTGTGTAGTATTCTGTACCACATTATCACTGATTATACCCAGTTCTCATTGTCCAAGTACCTGAGATTCACGCGACCCCCAGACATGTATTTTCACGTGAGTTTTTTTAAATAACTAATGGAAGGTGGTGGTCCTTTTCCTCTCATAGATATTGGTGATATTCCTCTAGAATTCAGGGTAGGGTAACACAGTAGATGACGCAGAGAGATTGTACTGCTTGTTCTGTGGCTGTAAAACAAGTCACCACAAAGCTAGCTGCTTAAGAAATCCAGTACACATGTATTGCCCTACGCTTTCCAACGGCCAGATTTCAGGTGTGGGTTATCTGGGTCCCCTACTCAGTGACCCACCAGGCTAAGGTCAAGGTGTCGGCCAGAGCCGCAGTCACACCTGAGTCTCACTGTCCTCTTCCGAGCTTATTTAGGTTATCGGCAGAATTCAGTTCCTTGCAGTTGTAGGACCGAGATCTCTGTTCTGTTCCTGCCGTTTGGTTGGGGAACACTCCCATCACCCAGAAACTATTCTCCAGTCCTGGCCACATACAGCTCTCACAGCATGTTAACTTACTTGCAATTCAACAGGAGAGTGTCCGTGAATCTACCACCACGGAGTCTTGGGTTACGTGATCTAAGAAAGAAAATGCTTATCTCATCATATTCACAGTAGCTGCCCACACCCGAGCGGAAGGGATTATACAGAAGCGCACATCAGTGGGTGGTGATCTGGAGGTCATCTCAGAATCCCCGCTGTGACAAAGATAGAGCTTTCTGAGGGAGAAAACACATTATGTAGTTCCCAAGGTCAGGACAAAGGAAGTCTATGTAAGCATGGAATTAAAACCACTCTGTGTTACCTGAGGTGTTTTGAACTCAAATAAGAAACTATCCAGGTAAATGTTTATTAAGTAATAGGAATGTGTAAATGACATTGTAAGAAACCTGGATTTGGTGTGATTGTCGTGTTGGTGACTTCAGCTGCTCATTGCTGTCATCTAGGTGAAAATGCAGTGCTTCAGCCTGAGATTGCTAGATATTAGATGTGTCCACTTCATGACCTCTGCTTATCTTTCTGCTCTGGCATATCCTATATGGGAGGTCTTATCAAACGGCCCCTTGCTGATGGACTGTTTCTAAGGATGGGAGAAATCTATTTGCTGCAGGAACAAAGGCGAAGGGCGGGGTCTATGGAGGGAACAGTCTTGGCTCTCTGCCCTCTTCCTGGGCAGGACTCTCTGGGCAGAGATTGCTGGAGGGGACATTAGCAAGACAAGAAGTGTAATCCTCGCCTTTGTTTTCTGTGACGTCAGCAGGTGAATGAATGTTTACTTATGAATGGATCCCCGAGAAGTAATATCTCAAAATTTGGGTGCAAAACTGGGCAAACAATCTGAATTGGAGGCATAGATTTATTGACTCCGTGTAATTGAACTTAAAAAGCACACTCTCAAAAGAAAAAGGAATGGAGAAAAAGTCAATTGTCCAATAAAAAAGGCTTAGGTTTTATAACCCCTAAGGTTAGGACAAATGCATGAGTAAGGTTGTCTGAAATGGCACCGTAGAAACACCTCCTACTAGTGGGAGTGGCCATTCCCTTCTCAGCCTTAGCTGCAAGCCTTACTAAATGATGTTTATAAAATACGTGTGGTAGCAATAACAATATATATTTTTTTCAACACTCTTCCGTATATATAAAGTATTGAAATTATACAGAATGTTTTCTGACCAAAGCCAAATTATAAATCAATACCATAAATATTTTAATGAAATCTATAAATATTTGGAAATTAAGTTGCATACTTCTAAATAATGTGTGGGTATCATAGCATATTAGAAATTATTTTAACCTAAGTGAAAATAAAGCACAAATATGTCAAAATTTGTGAAATGTTGTTCAAGTAATCTTTAGAGGGAATTTTCAGAAAAAGAAAAACTAATGTCACTGATGCAAATTTTAATGTAACAAAGATAGAAAAAGATGATTCAATGAAACTCTAATTAAGAAAGATTGAATTACCAATAAAGATAAGAGCAGGAAACAATAAAATAGAAAATAGAAAAACAATAGAAAAAAATAAGGAAATCAGAAGCTGATCCTTTAAAATCATTAAAATAATTAAACCTCTTGCTAGAAAAATCTTGAAGACACGGGAGAAAATAGTGGAACATCACAAATTAACGATATGAGGAATGAAATGGGCAGCATCACTACAGACCCAGTAGACCAAATATGATTCAAATAATACTTTAAACAGATGTTGTCAATAATTTCACTATTTAGATGGCATGGACAAAGAAAGACACAAATTCTCAAACTGGACTCAAGAAGAAACAGAAATGTGGGAGGCAGACACCCAGATACTAAGTATTGCAGCCCACTGATGAGAACAACAGCACAGCCAATGCAATGGTGAACTGAGAACCATTCCTTCAACGCCAATACGTACAGGACGTCTCATTGTCTCGTAGAAGGCGAAGCCTAACGTTACTTTTTATCCTTACTCCCCATTCTTGTTATTGTTATACTTTTTATCCTTATGTACCCCATTGAATTATTTCAGTGAGTGTTTTTATTGATATTTCCTCTCCCTGGCTGTTAAAATCCCTTTATCCACCAACTGTATTCTCAGTGCCTGGAACATATAAAGCATTTCGAAACGTTAAAAAAAATGGAACAATTGGAAAGGGTGCACTGCAAATAATAATTTGACAGTTAAACAAGTCCATCCATGTCCCCTTGACTGCATGTCCAAACAAGCTGATCAGAGTACAATTCAATTTAAAGGTGCACATGAATTATTAATTTAGTCTCTGTTTTGGTATTAAAGCATGAGCATATCACACCACTTGGAAGGTACTTGAAAGATTTGGGATGTGGATTAAGAATTCGTGGGTGATTCAGCACCCAGTAGGTAAAATGGGTTCAGAAGAAAGGAGTTGCCATTCAGTGCGCCCTCCTTTTTATGTATGGCACGCTGTACTAGTTCAAGCTCTGATGGACCCTTGTAGACTTTATAGTAAGTGTTTCATAAACGTTCTGATGTCACCATCTCTTTCGGCCTTGACCACCAACAAATTAACACCAAAGCTTTCCTGTTATTTAATAAGTACATGCTCCAGCCCTGGCCAGTTTTGCTCAGTGGTTAGAGCATCAGCCTGGGGACCAAAGAGTCTTGGGTTCGATTCCTGGTCAAGGGCATGTACCTCAATTGCAGGTTCAACCCCCAGCCCCTGTTGGGGTCATACATAAGGCAACCAATCAATGTGTCTCTCTCATATTGATGATTCTCTCTCTCTCTCCACTCCCTCCCTTCCACTCTGTCTAAAAAAAAAAATCAATGGAAAAATATCTTTGCTTGATGATTAAAAAATAAATAAATAAGGACGTGCTCCAGGTATATCCTCATTGTATGCATCCAAACCACGTTCAACTGCCTCTCCAGAAAGCATACTATGCATTAGCAAATTGGTGTACTAATGCCTTGTTAATCCTCCCTTTGCATTCCCTTCTGAAAACTTGGCTTAGATCAACTATTCAATCCTCATATCTGCCTCTGGTAACTCTCCCTTTCCTTGAAGACTGACAGAAATGTCACTTCTCTCAAAAATGTCTCTCCAGATGATCAAAGATAGATGTTATTCTTTTATTCCAAAACAACTGACTTGCATTCATTTTTTAAAGTCTATTACCTAATTTGATCATATCTTGAATACATAGCTTATATATTGACACTTGTACCACCGACATCTTTTCAGAGGCTGCTTTTCAATGAAATTCTAGTTGAAAAGCAGAGATGGGAAAAGCTACTGTATTCCAGGAAATGTTTCAGTCAAGCCACAACCTCAGGCAGGTGCAGTGCCCTGTTCTCAGCAGAGAAGATTTGTCACAGATTATGGCCACATGACATGTCGGATAATCATTATGTTTTTCTATCCTTCCCTCCTGCCTCCTACCCTCCCTCTTTCCTTATCGCAGGTACATCGTGTTTTTAAGGGGAAGAATAGAACAGGTTTGCAAACCTCTCCCATTAAGTTGTTTTAAATTTGTATTGAATACATTGGGGTGACATTGGTTTATAAAATTATCTAGGTTTCAGGTTTACAATTCTAAAACACATCATCTGTAAATTGTATTGTGTGTTCACCACCCCAAGTCAAGTCTCCTTCCATCACCATTTATCACTCCTATACCTTCTTCTCCATCCTCCACCCCCCTTTCCCTCTGGTAATCACCATACTCTTGTCTGTGTCTAGAAGTTGGTGCTTTTTGCTTAATCCCTTTGCCTTTTTCATCCTGTCCTCAACCCCCCTCCCCTCTGACAGCTGACGGTTTGTTCTGTGTCTATGAGTCTGTTTCTATTTTGTTTGTTTGTTTTGTTAATTAGATTCCACCTGTAAGTGAAATCATATGATACTTGTCCTCTGACTGGCTTATTTCACTAGCATAATCCTCTGTAGGTCCATCCATGCTGTCCCAAAAGGTAAGATGTCCTTCTTTTTCAGCTGCGCCACATTTACACAGTGGAAGGCCACCCAGTAGGTTTTTTTGCTTTTGGACCAGAGGAGAGAGAGGAGTGAAGAATTTTAATGAGACTTGGCTTTTTCCTGTGGGTGGTACTGTCCCTTTTCCTTACTACTGCACACAAAGCAGGTTTTTTATTTTTGATATCTCACTGAGACTCCAGTCTTTCCCAGGAGGTATGCGGTGACGCCTGCAGAAAAAAGGTCGTGAGAAGGTGTGGATTCTCCTGTGGTTGCAGCGCCTCGACTTCCTTTGCTCTCCCCGGGTTCACACTCGGCCTTCGTAATTCCCTGTAACTTCTAACCCAGTTCTCTTCACCTGCTCGCATACCGTCCCACGTCTGCTCAAGGGAGCGAGTGACCCCACCTGGTCACTTCCATGTGTCCTGGGAGATGTTGTCATTTCTTAGCTGACTGTTCCGTCGTCAGCTGTCTAGCAGATTGAAGAACGTGGTGATTCTGTGGATTATCCAGGATGGCTGGTTGCTCGTGGCAGGTGGAAATGATCTTCCTTCCAGCTCTCTGCATTTTCAGGAGAAGCTGCAGGTGTTCCATAGGTTAAAGCCACGAAGCAACGTGAGTTCAGCCTGTTGTCAGAGAAAAATCACAATTTCACATGATTTACCAACAGACATATACAACATCAAACGCGCCACTTCCTACTTCTGGAGTATCCACCACTGAGATTCTCTGTTGTTTTCTGGATACAGACTTTCATTGCGGTGGATGTGTTTCTATTTGCTTCCCTTTCTGAGAAGTCACACCTCCCAGGATCCTCAGCCCAACGCACACATGTGCTCTGACGTGTGTGCGATGGACGGCTGGGGTGGAACACTCCTGAGCAGAGGCTCAGACCTCGTGGAATGTACGTTCGCTGCACTGGGCAGGGTGGTGCTTCTCGGGTCAGAAACACCCACGCCAGACCCACGCCAAGGCCGTCGCTCTCTGCATCCCCGGCCTGTCTCTGCGTTCCGTGAACGACAGGGTAACAGATGTCGTGGTTCTCACCCGTGGCTTCCAAACAAAGAGCACAACCCTCTTTGGGAGTTTCGGATGCAATCCAGAAAGTCTGAGAGATGTTTGCTTCTAACATCTGTGTTGGGCAGTGACTGCGATTTGTACGTCAACCACATACGACAGAAAGGGTGCCAGCGCTCGGTCTCCATCACAGCGCTGCATGGGTCTCGACCCACGCCAGGGAAACGCAGAAGCATCTCAGCACGGTTTGCATAATACTGAGCTGTCATGAATCATGAGCTATTTATAAACACTTATGAGTTTTATTGCCACTGAGAGAATGCATTTGTGTTATCTGTGCTCATTAATCAGGAAAGGGGAACAGATTTAGTAGGCCAAGAAGGGAAGAAAGACCAATTAATTAAGCTCACGTAAGTGGTGTTTGGGAGGTCACGGTAAGGCAGCATTGAAATAAGTTCATTCTATGTCTTGAAAAGCCCTCCGGAAAGCAAGTACATCAAAAAAGCCACATTCTTAGATGGGAAGAAAGATAATCCACTGTAGTTTCGCATGGTATTTGAAGTACTTGAAAATTGGAGAGGAGATAGTATTTTATTAAAAGAAGATAATGAGCTCTGGTCAGTTTGGCTCAGCAGTCAGAGGGTTGACCCAAGGTCATGGGGTTGATTGTGGTCAAGGGCACTGTACCTGGGTTGCAGATTTGACTCCTGGCCGGTGTCTCTCTCACATGGATGCTTCTCTCTCTCTCTCTCTCCCTCCCTCCTTTCCACTCTTTCTAAAAACCAATGGGAAAATATCCTCAGGTGAGGATTAACAACAATGACAAAATAATAAAAGAGAATGATGACTAAATAATTCAGTGCATTATGGGCTAGACATTTTGTTTATCTGCAACACTCTGGAGCCAGGCTAGTTATGATTTTTTTTTTTTTTTTTTTTTTTTTTTGCAAACCTATAATGAAGAAAGGGGACCTGGACTAATGCAGAAGAGGGATGTGAAGTCTAATGGAATGTGAGGTAAGAGCTGCAGCCTGCCCACTCACTGCGGCGGCCCTCAGAGCCTGGGTGCGGAACCCACGCCGCCCTGCCCACTCACTGCAGCGCGCCCTCGGAGCCTGGGTGCGGAACCCACGCCGCCCTGCCCACTCACTGTGGCGGCCTCGGAGCCTGGCGCGGAACCCACGCCGCCCTGCCCACTCACTGCGGCGGCCCTCGGAGCCTGGCGCGGAACCCACGCCGCCCTGCCCACTCACTCCGGCGCCCTCGGAGCCTGGCGCGGAACCCACGCCGCCCTGCCCACTCACTGCGGCGGCCCTCGGAGCCTGGCGCGGAACCCACGCCGCCCTGCCCACTCACTGCGGCGCCCTCGGAGCCTGGCGCGGAACCCACGCCGCCCTGCCCACTCACTGCGGTGGCCCTCGGAGCCTGGCGCGGAACCCACGCCGCCCTGCCCACTCACTCCGGCGCCCTCGGAGCCTGGCGCGGAACCCACGCCGCCCTGCCCACTCACTGCGGCGGCCCTCGGAGCCTGGCGCGGAACCCACGCCGCCCTGCCCACTCACTGCGGCATGCCCTCGGAGCCTGGTGTGGAACCCACGCCGCCCTGCCCACTCACTCCAGTGCCCTCGGAGCCTGGCGCGGAACCCACGGCCCAGGAAACACTGGCGAATGGGATTTGCGAGTTTAACCCGGAGACTTCCAGCCACAAATTCCTCAGTGAATGACAAGAGTTCAGGGTTTGACTCTTATTTGAAGACGAAGACTTGCGTTTTTGCCCACTATAACTTTAAGGGCGATTTTCGAGGTCTACAGTCAATGAAAAGATGAATGCCGGGTGACAGAACATGACTGCGCGTCAGCACTGCCGGGATTCCAGCGACCTCACCCGTGTGATGCAAGTGGTTGTATGTTGACCCAGAGCTGTCTGGGAACTAGGCAGAGCGATGTTTGCAAAGGCCTTAAGCACAGCAGACGATCAGAAATGGATGCAGCAAACATCACTTTTTCATTAAATTAGAGCAATTTAATTGAATGGAACCATTCGCATCCTTCTTTGGCATCTTGAACAGAAGAGCGAATCCACATTTTTCTGTGGAAAGACATTTTTCTGTGGAACTGAATAGACCATCAGGGATTTGGACATTTGAAAATGAATGATTTCCATAGGACCAAGCAGGTGGAAGGGACATGAAAGACCTGCTGGAGACGGGACTGAAAGAGGGTCACCTACAATAGGAAAGAAAAGTACAGAGACCAATAGGAGGAGGTGGGATTCTGAGTGTTAATTCCATTGATATGATTCAAGCTAGGGCAAAACTCAGATGTTTAATTAAAATTCAATTTATTCAAACAGAAGCTACCTGTAGAGTAGCAGCAGTTGTCAAGGAAACACATCTGGACCTTGGCATGCACTGCTGGGGTGGTTTCAAGCCTAGCTGTCCAGCCCGAATGGAAGGGGCCCCTCCTGCCTCTGCTGGCCGAGGCTCCAGCCCTCATCAGCTCTCAATAACTTTCTGTTCCCTCGTGGAGAACACTTGCCTCTCCCTGGGAGACCCGAAGGGGGCGGCATTGAGCACTTGCAGTCTAGTCATTGCCTCTCAATCATGGCGTATTCTTAGGGCTTCCTGTAGTACGTAATTAATATAAAAGAAATGTAAATCAATGAGATTACCAGGTCGAGGGAACTGAGCCGGAAGAAGCGAGCTGAGAAGAAAGTCTGGAGTCACAAGATGTTATTGAGATGAGATGGATGAAGTCAATTATTCCACACACTGTAGCCTCCCTGGGACTCCCTGAAGACTCAGACGCCCTGCTGTATGCTGACTCCATGGCGGGTTTCTGGGGAAATTGTTTGCACAAATACACTGCCGTCCTCCAATAGTAATAACAACTGATCAGTCAGAATGTAAACTCTTCAAGCCATCGTGCGTGCCGCTTCGTGTTTATATTGTCAGAGTTTGGTATGAGTGTACACGGAATTACTTAACAAAAATATTTTGGGCAAAATAAAGTGGGTTGTTTCTATGATGCCAAAATTTACATTAAGGACGATTTCGTATTCTCCTTTTTGTAATGGTTCAGTCACACGATGGATAAAAATGCATTTTTTTATGGTCGATGTCGGAATCAAGCATCATTTTAACTCTTGTCTCTAGGGGAAGTGGTTAGAAGCTTAAAATTCAATGTATTCAGACCATCTTCTGAAATATAGCCAGTCTGTGAATCGGGGGTTGCTTATACGTGTTTATCACATCAAAAAGGGAACATGTTCTCCAATTAAAGATAAAAAGGACTTACAAAGCAGCATTTCCAGAGAACTGAATAGACCATCAGGGATTTGGACATTTGAAAATGAATGATTTCCATAGGATATTATTAAAATATGAGGTTGAATCCAAGCCTTGGGTTTTTTCCTTTCAGTGTCTCCGCTCTGCCTTTGAAAGCGCTAGACTAATGAATGGTGAGTGTCCTCATTTAGTCTTCCCTTTGAATGGACCACGTGTGCCATTTATACTCGATTTTACTTAAACAGAAACAACCGCATTATTCTCATAAAAACCACGCTATGAAATCATTTCAAATCGCTATAACTGATTTCTAATGCGACACTTACGTCGCTTTCAGCTGCCTAGAAACAACAGCTTCAGAAAAGGGATATTTAAAATATCTAAAACGAGGAGCCACGTGAAACGATTCTCTCTGAAATCACGTCTTCTGCTTATACAAGAATACTTTTCTCGTTTCCAACAATTCAAATCCTTGATAAAACCGTTACCCACCCATTAAAAATGTTGAAATGTAAATGAAATGACTAGAAGTGATCCTTGTGTGTGTTTTCAACTTGATCGCCTTAATTGTAAATCTTGGGTTAGGGCATTCGAGTCCCCACACACGCTAACATAGTTCCTCGTGACATCTTGCTTTTGAATTGACAATACAGTGAATGGGGGAAAGGGAAAGCCCCTGGAGTAGTGGGGAATGTGATAGCCTATGCCGAGCACACAGTAGGGCCTCAATAAATGCTAATTACTCCACGATTCCTTCCATCGAATAATCAGCTATAAATGAATACATCGCAGATAAAGTCATGCTCTCCAGAATACAGTTACTCTAAAATTTTCTGTAATAATGACCACCAAAAGGCATACTCCTTAAAATCAAAAACCCACCATAAATTCAGGGGGAAAGGCAAGAGCAGAGAGTGCCGCGCCCTAGGATTTGCAGTGAACCACTGGGCCTCCATCATGTTCCCCGTTAGACCTTCCTCTGCATCTCGGCTCCCCAGTACGTCCTCCAGCGTCAGCAGAGGGGCTTGGTGACCCTTCCCGCTGAACGCTCCCACGTCCCTTCTGGAAGCCAGGGCTTTGTCAGGACTTTAGATGGAGGCGTAGGCCCCGAGCCGTGTCTGAGAGTGACGCTATGCAAACAGTGGGAGGCGCTGGCTGCAAGGTCCGGATGCTTATTTTAATTTTTGTGGCGCTGCCTCAGAGGCGGATGAATGAAAGAGCCCGAGGCAAGACTTGGAAAGTTAAACTGTGTAAATCCTGGCTTTGTCGCAGAACCCTGCCTCCCCTGAAATCATAAATAATAAACCAGGAGGAGAGGAGAGGGCAGGCAGAGCGTGGAGCGTTAGCATCAAGAAAACATGTTTTTCGCATGTGGTACATGTGACATTTCGTCCTGGACACATTTGAACGTGACACAAATAAATGCATTTGCAGTGACATAGCCAATAGCACCCTTCACATTATTCAGCCATCAAAAGGAGGAACTCTTGCCCGTGCCAACAATGTGGATGGACCAGGAGGGCATTACGATCAGTGCACCGACTCAGACAAAGAAAGACAAACGCCCTGTGTGGAATATGAAAACAAAACAAACCACGCTCTGGGACACAGAGCCCAGGGCGGCAGTGGCCAGTGACCGGGGCGGAGGGCGAGTGAAATGGGGGAGGTGATCACAGGTGCAAGCGTCCAGTTATAAAATAGAGAAGTCGTGAGGTTGTCGTGTGCGGCATGGTGACCGCAGCGGATACATGTTCGGTTTTCCACTGATGTGCTATTTATTCTATTGCTATAGGTTGTGCTTTCTGTCTGGAAGCTCAGCTGTCATCGATGCTAGGACATTCTCAGCCACTTGTTTGCAAATGTTACTCCCATAACTCTTCTCCTTTTCCAAAGGTCTGTGTATATGTAGATTAGACCTCCATCTCTCCCACATTCTTTCAACCTCAGCTTCTCAAATACGTCATCTCCTTTGACCTCTGTATCCATTCCGGTAACGTCTTTTGGTCTGCCCTCCAGCTCAACAGCTCTGTGTGAACCTGTGGAGGGTCGTGCCTGTAACCTTCCCATTGAGTATATTTTTATTGTTATTCATTACAACTCTGTGATCTGCAATTTTCATAACTGTAATATATATATACATATTTATATATATGCTCAAATCAGATTTTTATTTTGCTGAAATAGCTAATACTTGATATTTCTAGGAGTAGGCTATTAATATAAATAATAGTATCAGGACATGTCCACTCTGTATTCTGCCAGAAAAAGGCAGACTGTTTGATTGATTTCTACACTGTCCTTTGCCTTCAGGACGTAGCCCCTCCAAATGCCCCAAATTTCTGTGAATGTCTCAGACCTGGTCATGTTTTCCTCATGGTTTTGAGACTTAAAAATAAAATTCTATTCTTTGTGGGCTTTGTCCTCAAGATATCCAGGCTTCATATTAGTTATTCATCGCATAGCCACTTTGATAGATTCCTAATGTAATTGGAAGTTCAGCTTTGCATTCAGATGTATGTTCCATGTAATTTATGGGACGTTAAGTATTTTTCCACAGAAATAGTTTGGAAGTATTTGGAAGTACTCTCGGACGCTGAAATTTATGGGTGTGTTTATTAGTTATAGACCTTAGTCATTAGAGACTCAACAACTTAATCATTAGTGTCCTGAAAAAGCAACGAGACATTCGCATAAGTGCAAACTTGCGGTTATGACTGCAGAAAGGTAATAATCTGAAATCTTTACAAACAGATAAACGATGAAGTCAATGTTTGTTATTGCTGGTGTAAGTTTTCACGCCGGTGAGCATTCTTCGGTCATAAGGATGCAGGCTGACTTCCTGTACTTTATTGAGAGCTACAGAACTTTTTCCCCAAAACATGTGCAATAAAGTAAATGTTAAAGTGTCGGTACACTTTCAGTTTTCCCAGGAAAATCTATTTCGGTCTCTAGATGACCAAGCTCCTGGATACTAATTCAATCAGAGACTGTGGATCTAAGTTGAGATCCCAATTTCAAGATTAAATGTTACTTGTTACAGGAAAGGCAAACTATTTTATCATTTCCTGTAGCACAGACTAATGGTCTTTGAAGAACACACATTCTCAAATTGGATTTTTGTAGAAAATTTCTGAACTCTTTAAGCAAATGCTCCTAAAGTGAAACAAGTCCATGCGACAGAAGCCTTGGTTATTTCAGACACGGGCATTGGGTGCACAGTTCACTGGGAGACCCTCTTCTAGTGTCTGTGACGCAGTCTTATTAGTTCGACTGTCTTCTTGGTCTACTCTAAATGTTAACGGTAATTGTTAGTGTATATATTTAGTGCAATGATCTATCATACACAATAAACAGTGTAAATCAATTGATTCTGTGATATGGATTTTTAAGAAATTTCTAAAATAACAGCTTGGAAAACATAAAATAAATCTATGCAATCAAATAGCAGTTTCCTCATTAGTTTGTTGATTTCCTGCAAGCAATGCAAATCTCTGAGCAATGATTACTACTACTTGAAGAAATATCTTTTTTTTTTTAATCTTTATTGTTGAAAGTATTACAGATGTTCCCCCTTTTCCCCCCACTGACCCCTATCCTCCTGGCTCCCACCCCCCTCCTGCCTTCCCCACACTGTTGTCTGTGTCCACTGGTTGTGCATATATGCATTTAAGTTCTTTGGTTTATCTCTTCCTGCCCCCCCTTAACTCCCTTTCTTCTGAGGTTTGTCAGTCTGTTCCCTACTTCCATGTTTATGGATCAATTTTAATCTACAGTTTATTTTGTTCATAACGTTCCATAAATAAGTGAGTACTTGTCTTTCTCAGACAGGCTTATTCCGCTCAGCATAATACTCTCCAGGTCCCTCCATGTCGTCTCAAAGGGTAAGAGAGCTTTCTTTCTTACAGCTGCATAGTATTCCATTGTGTATATGTACCACAGCTTTTTTATCCATTCGTCTACTGACGGACACTTGGGCTCTTCCCAGATCTTAGCGATTATAAATAGCACTGCTATGAAATATCTTTTTAAAAATGCCCTAGGCTGTGGAAAAACAGAAAGTTGTTGAAACTCATTCATGTCTTATGTTTTATTTTCAAATTATACTTATAAACTATTCATCTTTTATGTGTACTGCAAAAACACCTGTGTATAAATTCAGGGAAACTTTGCTGGTGCCAACTCTCTGAATACGTCTAAATACTTCTTCATTATCTATGGTTTTGCTCAAGTGCCGTTCTTCAGACAGCACGGAGTGCGTCTGTCTCTTGTGTGTGAATACATTTGGGCTGGTAATGCGTGAAATGCTGTGCATTGGACCAATGCAGATATGTGAACTTATCCTTGGAAACTGCCACATTTCAACAGCTCTAGAATCGCTCAAACTTTCATTTTTCTCATCACAATGACAAAAGAAGACAAATCTTCACGATTCCTGCTTCCTTTCAATGCCGAGTACAGCCCAGATTTACCTGTTCTGATTGTAGCCTTTTGTGTGGGGTATTAGGAAAAAGGGAAAGATTCATGATGGATTTTAGGGAGAGGCCTTTTGGACGGAGCAGATTTGAGCAAAGGTGAGAAATGTAATTATTTGGAATGAGCAAGGCAAAGTGAAAAAAAATCAAAATTTAAAATTTCTGCTTACTGATAAAAAATGAGAATAAATAGTGTTAAATAAACTTCGTTTTTGTCCTTTTGTTTGTAAGTGTAGAAAAACTCACAATGAAAGTAAAATAAAATAAGAAACTATATATATTTAATAAATACATTTATGATACCTATTTAGTTAGTCAAATATGGGGCTACTGTTTCTTTTAAAACTTACCACTGATACATTACAAGAATCCATGGATTTCAGCAAATAACTATCATAAAAGAATAAACATAGCTTGTAAACTCTTTACGATTATATGCAGATTTCTCTCAACATTTTTATTTGCAAACAACATTTCTCAAATATTGTATTTTGAGAACTGTCTTATTATTGAAAAACAGAGATGTTTACTAGGGTTTTAAGATTCTTAGCAGAGTCACAGTAGCAGTTTAACACACCAAGTAAATGCTTTCTCAGCTTGACTTTTTATGTGTGATTTCTCTTCAGGCTAAACCCAATTTGGGGAAGAGAGAAGTTATGTTCAAGGAGGTGCCATATGGTTCATACTTACAATAACCAATACAGATCAAGACAGTGCAAAGACACATTCAGAGGCAAAAGTCGTTGGCTATTTAACATCTCAGTTAATAGTAAAGGCGACATTTACATTTTTTATGAAGAATGTGGTAAATCAGAAGGTCCAGCTTTCATTTTCTGTCTTGTTTCAGGTTTTGAAGGACAGGTCAATGTGGATCCAATTTTTCTCTAATAATTTATTTTTTCCCAACAGGGTATAATTTTTCCCCAAAAAACTAACCTGCAGGGAGGGCCCCTCAAAGAGCAGGTACCTTGCTCTGCGACCTGAGAGTCACTTCTTGTGGAATGACACAGTGGTCGGCCCGTTGCTCCGTGTCCTGAGCCTCCCCACGTCCACTCTGCCTTGGATGTGCCCTTGAATGGAGAAAGCCCGGGACCTGATCTGACTCAGAATGGAAAAGGAGATAATTCTGGGAGAAATGGCTAGATGTAAGGAGAAGAAAATACATCTCGGACTTGTAAAAGGGAATTTGTCTAATATACGCCCAGACTGAGTTGGTGACTGTTCCATGTTGTTTACGTGACAGTCAGTCCGGTGCAGAGAAGACACAGGAGAGGCTCGGGAAGACAAAGTGTGTTCTGTTCACAGGCCCTGGCACCAGGACGCACGGCACGCATGCAGGCCCCCTGGGGAAGCCCCAGCATCCGTCACGAGACCTTGAGTGGAGATTCCTCGGGACAGGAAGGCAGGCTAACAGTTCATGATGCGCTCATCGGAATCCGTGCAGGGAGCTCTGAGCCACTGGGGTGACTCCCTGGCTGACTGTGACCGGGCCCTGGAATGACTACGCAGAGGAATACTTGGGGGTACAGTCCAGACAGAGGAAGTGAGGCCCCAGATCGGCTGAGCCCTTTGCTATCTCTAACAACTGGCTAGTCCTGGGAGGGACATCTCTCCCCAGCCAGAAAAGTTGAAACACCATAAATATACAGAATACCAAGAAAAGACAATACAGGAACTTTTATTTATTTTTTCGTTTTTCATTTTTATTTATGTTTTGGTAATCCTCACCTGAGGATATTTTTCCACTGATTTTTAGATAGACTGGAAGGGAGAGAGAAACATTGAGGTGAGATACACACATCCATTGGTTGCCTCCTGCAAGTCCCTGACTGGGGCTGGGGATCAAATCTTCAACCCAGGCACCTGCCCTTGACCGGGAATTGAACTGGGACCCTTCTGTCCACAGACCGGTGCTCTAACTGCTGAGCCAAACCAGCCGGGGCTACAGGGAATTTGATTATTTTTTATTGCTCAGTCCTGGGAAACGTGTTTTTATCTCTATTCCAAATTAATTTTAATAAACACTGTGAAAAATGTAGAACAAAACACACGCTATGTTATTGTGCAATTCACCTTTCTCTTAAGGTGTTGAGTGGATGGAGGAGTTGGTGCAGGAAATCCAGAGACAGTGAGTACAGACACCTGTCGTGGTGGAGAAAATGGCCGGGTTGGCACAGTGAGGGTTTGCCATGACTCAGGCAGAGACGGATGTCTCTAAGAGAATAGACAATTCAGGGGCAGGATTTCCAGCAAGAGTTTAGTAAATGCATGTTTAAGGCCCAACTCCGAAGACTTTCAGATGAAAAGGAGTCTGATTGGGGCCTCTGTTGCCCAGTGACTGAAGGAGCATTGCCATGTAAGAGGCTTGTAACAAGCAGACCTAGCCTGGTCACACGTGGCCCTGCTTGGTAAGAAGGCCAGGGCAAGACCTAAACCTGGGAGTAGATATTTCCCAAGAGATTCCCAAGACACTGGCCTGGAGGAAGGAGAGAAGAGGGGCTCAGTGCAGCGAGGCTAGCCCAGACATAAATCCTAGAGTTGTGCCCCGTTGGCCCACAGATTAAGCAATCCGCATTCACAATAAAGGTTTGTCCTTGCCTACCCAAAGTTCCACACAATGTTATAAATCACAATTACACTCTGTGACAATTACAAATGTATACATCTTGGTTGGGGGATTGTTAATAATGAGAAGTTTTTTCACTCTAATTTTCTCATGATCGTGTCCCTGGATGCTTCCTGCAAAAACTTAACTTTGGAGTAAATAACAGTCCGACTCAGTCCCTGCAAAACCAGATGAACCCACGACTCAGTCCAGTTCCCGCCAAGCCGCCGAAACCAACGACCACAAATGGTACTATCCACAGTAGATACAGAACTACTCTGGTCCTAACAGCAGTGTGTTCGTGCCAATTACTTTAAATGTTAAGGGTTTAGAGTCAGGGCAGCAGAGGAGTAGACTGAATATAATCAATGAGACGTTGTTGGGCTGCAAAAAGAGTTACATCAAACTGCAGGTGCAAATGCATTATTCACTAGTTTCTTATATCCACACTTAAATATGCATGACAATACACAAAGGCTTAGGAAGCAGTGCACTCAGTAACAGTAATCTTGGTCCCTCGAGTTACTGGAATGCTCCTGGGGAAAGAAAGGCTCATGTGCAGCTCTGAGACAACAGAGGAGCACATGGTGGGGGCGCTGCCCAGTACGGAATCCTCGCTGTGGCCACGTGTTGTGTTAAATGCATTGTCTTATTTAGTCCTCTCTCGACCCAGTGAGTTAGGGACTTATACTCAACTTTCCAGTGAGTAAAGAGAGGTTAAGGAACTCACTAGAGTGATAGAGCCAGCAAGTGGGGAAACTAGAAAGTAAGCACTTTGTTACTTTGTTGCAGAGCCTACACCTCACTAGAAGGCCAAGTCAGAAACAGGGCCTTTGCCCTGCAAAGGTGTTTGATGCCAGCGCTGCAATGGAAAGCGCACTTTCTGCATTCGCCAAGACCACGCCTCCCTTTCATCCAGCTGCAAGGTCACCATTTGATTAAAGGGATCTCCTGTGAGCAGAGGTGGGTGGGGGCTAAGCTCAGAAGTGTAGACTTGGAAGCAGAAAGTCTCTAAGGAAAAAAAAGCAAAAAACAAAGGAGGATATATCTTAGAGACTGGGTGCTTAATTCATTTGGCTTAGTAAGAAGAGAACTACTCTTTCAATTTTGAAGCATCTGCAAGAAAACGACTGCTTTATTTTTTCCAAAGAGTATCTGTTAATCTCTGTTATCTTTTAAGCCCGAGGCTTGCTTTCCTACTTCCTTTGTAGCAAAAATCTCATGCATGGTGTACAGTTTCTTCCAATTATGCACCTGCCCAATAATTCTATTCAGAATGAATTTGGAGAAGGAGGTGTAAGCAGATTTCGTTCTGGTAACTGATGTCTGAAAAGAGATCATGCTTTTAGAGAGCGGTGATGGACGTTTCCAGGGCTGCGTGACATCCACAGAGAGCACTATGGGGCATCGTTAACTGGCATGCCAGCAGGGCTGGTCCAGTGCTCGTGTGCAGGGCGATTGTATACCGTCTGTGTCTGCAGAGCTTCTGCCCGTGAGGGCCCACGTCCACCAGGGCCTGCACTAGCATCCCTAACGGGTATACATATGAATTTTACTTTCATTTGTTAAGGTGTTGTTTGCAACAAAATGTTCTACCTGGCCTGCTGAAGAACAAATCCCTTCACTTACAGTGAGGTATGTGCTCATTACTTACTTCCCAAAGAACTTACAGAGCACATCTGTGTGTCAGGGAGATGGGTGTGTTGGGATGAGATACAAAGCTGAATGACTATTTTAAGGACTCTGAAGAAAGAAGGTAGACATAAGAAAAGTGATTTTGCCCTGGCCGTGTGGCTGAGTCCGTTGAGGGTCCTCCTGTGCACCGAAGGGTGGCAGGTGCACTTTTTGGTCCCAGGTTGGGGTGCGTATGGGGACAACAAATCCATGTTTCTCTCTCACATCGATGTTCCTCTTTCTCTTTCTCTCTCCCTCCCCCCTCCTTCTCCCTTCCTCTCTCTCTAAAAATCTTTTTTTTTTTTTTTAAAGGACAATTCAAATATCAACAAGGAAAATGTAGAGGGTGCTATGAGAACATATTGGAGGGTCAAAAAATCAAGTCCTTGGGAGGGAGTTTGGAATAAAATAAAATTCGGGGAGAAGTAACAGCGAGTTGAGTGAACTTCTATTTTAATCAGGAAAAGCGGTAGCACAGCGCTTCAGTCAGATGACTACACATTTAGAAATCCCCCAAGATGAGAGAAATCACGGCACTCTCGGGGAGCTGCTAATGGTTTCCGAATTGTAGCGACCTAGACAGTGAGGGGGGAGCACAAACGACACCAAGAAGAGGCAGATGATAAAGACCCGTATACGCTGCTGGACTGTTTGGAAGAGAAAGGAGCTTTTATCAGACTAGGGAGCAAGCTTAGCAGACATCCCGCAATGCGAAAATATATCAACTAAATAAAAGGTAGGAGCCAACACAATCTTGGGGACAGGCTGTGCACATCAGACATAATCTCAAATTAAAAAGTGAAGAGATTTAATTCTCTTAGCCACCAACAGAAACTTTAGAATTGGCTCGTTTAGTGGCATTTAGCATTCCATTCCAACACAAGCCAGAGTCTATAAACGAAGGTGAGCAGACAGGGAACGTGACCTGATCACGCCAACAGAATGCAATGAAAGGGAAATAACGCAAGGAGAAAGAGAGGCTTCGGATATGAAGCTTGGCTTCGGGGAAAGAAATGGCATTACAGAAAACGTCGTCTTTGCAATCTTGATAGCATTCAGGGAGAAATGAACTCTCCCTAACAAGATAAGACTGATGCGGTTGTAGATATTCATAAACATCTCCGAGAACTATGACAGCCTGGCGGCGAAACGGTTTTACAGGGACTCGGGGACCAGGGTGTGGGAATTAGATTCCCCCATTATTCTCTTCTCTCCGCTAACAAGTCAAGGCCTGGAAAGAATTTCAATTCCGCACATATATAAGCCAAGTCACATTGGCCTCAAACACTAGAAATCAAAGACATTCACATTGAAAAGGTGAGATTTCTTGTCCGTCCCAATTCGTAGGAATGATCCTTCTCGGGGCAGTTCTCATACACTCTGTGCTGATAGTCGGGGTTTGAACAGGGACAGGTGACAGAAAAGTTGTCAAGGTCAATCTTTTTTTCACTTGAAAAGTCTTTGAACAAACCACTCCACTGCTTTGAATGTATTAACGACCACACATTTGTAAGAATGTTCACCAATGTGCAAATTGTAGGAATTGGAAGCAATCTCAAATTCAGCAGCACCGAAGTGGCCTAAATAACACACGGTGTGCCCAATGGGAGGGCCGGTGCGCGGCTTTCAAATCACAGGACGTGGCCCGGCCGGTGTGGCTCAGTGGTTGAGCGTCGTCCCATGGATTGAGAGGTCGCCAGTTCGATTCCTGGTCAGGGCACATGCCCAGGTTGTGGGCCCGATCCCCAGTGGGGGGCATGCAGGAGGCGACCAGTCGATGTTCTCTCTCATTGATGTTTCTATCTCTCTCTCCCTCTCCCTTCCTCTCTCTATAAATCAATAAAGAAAAATTTTTTTAAAACCCCAGGGTGTGGAAGAGTATATTGTACCGTCCTACTACCCTCGTCCTCTGAAGTGGGGAGCCGTTTCCCAGCTGTAGTATAATACCTGCAAATTACGTACGAATCGTGTAAACGTCAGTACTGACTGCAGCTGGATGCTTTATGATAAGTGATTTTAAATTTTTGTTTTCTTGCATGTCGGCGATACAGAAAATGTAAGTAAAGATATGCATGTGTGTATGTGTATATACAAATATGTGAATATATGTACATATACATATTTATATATCAAAGTGTATATTACTCAGAAATGTGATATTTGCTCATCTTTTACTTCATGTACATAAAGTTATTTTATGGAAAAGTAATTACAGTAGAGTTGGAGAATTCCATCACCATCTCTTAGCACTGAGAAGGATCATGTCACATCTTCCAACACAGTCTGATTTACATAAAAGTATAGCAGCTTCTATGTTTTGCTGCAATGATTTTATTTTCATGCTTTCCAGTGAGATGCATGTTTCTCCGCCAGGATGATTCTACCAAGGAAGAAAAAGCTTATTATCTGGTATTGTTTAAATATCACTGTTAGAAAACGCCCCCTTTTAAATCCAATTTATTGCCAATAAGTTGTGATAGTGGCATTCACCATTATTAGGAATTTTTAAATTCTCCCAAAAGACGGAATCATCATTTCTTCCCTTTTACTGCCTCACGCGTCCACGGGAGGTTCAGGACGAGATGCCGGGGCCTCAAGGTTACAACGGACTTTTTCCCTCCTGGAAAAACATCACATAAAAACCAGGTAGAGCAGAAAAATTGGAAAGGGATTTCGCAGGGTTTGATGACTGAATAACTAAATCACTTTTTTTTAAAAAGAAAATCAGACTTAAAAATTTTTTATTTATTGATTGATTTTAGAGAGAGAGGACGTGAGAGGGAGAGAGATAGAAACATTGATGAGAGAGAACATCGATTGGCTGCCTCCTGCATGCCCCCTGCTGGGGATCGGGCCCACAACCTGGGCATGTGCCCCCAACCGGCGACCTCTTGGTGCATAGGTCAATGCTCAACCACTGGGCCACACCGGCCGGGCCTAAATCACTTTTTAAAATGATTATTAACAAATTTTCATGGTGTATTAATGAATCCTAAAGAATGATGGCACCTAGATTATTATTTTTAACAATGACTTAATATTTTAAATCTATTCATGTGTTCATTTTTCAACAGCTAAGAAACTACTGAAGTTTAAATAGGCTAAATTATACACTAGTCCTTCAATAAATAACAACAATCAATATCTAATCATTAGAGCTTGAGATAGATAAACCTCCACTTTTTTAAAAGAACATTCACAATTTCTCATAAAACAAAAATTTTCCCCTAAGAAAATACGTTCCTTGATGTTCTTAAGATAATTTCTGTGCTTGGTTCTCTCTTGACTATTAAAAAAAAGAAAAAGAAAAAGAAACATTTCTTTCATGGAATGTAAGCTTCATCTGCATTTTCATCAGTCAGTTATATTTAATTTCTTCTAGAGACACACGCCTCTCCCCCCAGGCCAGGCGGAGTCCCGGGATGGCAGGCAGAATTATCATTCAGTTACAAAGAATCAAAACCGAATAAATCCTCCCCTCTGTTTCTCACCACATGGCTCAGCTGTGTTCCCTGTGGTTTAACTCTGGAGTGAGCTGACCTCACCTTCGACCCCAGAGAAGAGAGAGGGAATCACAGTAACTTAGGGAACGCAAAGAACATATGACTCTTTGGGGGGAGGGGCTGTAATGTTCATCAGAATAGGCAAATGCAGTATTCCCCGTAAACATGAATATCATAAGAATATAACTTTTCTTAACATACATCAGGAAGCACATATCAACTCATATAATTTTTTTAAAGGGCTTTGTTGCAATCAACACTGCATCGATATACACACATACAAACACACACCCCCACATACAGGCAAAACATACTTTCCCCTTTGAATTAAGAATCATTTTAGATGGGGCTTATACATCTTTGTGAAAGAAGAAAAGTAAAAGTCATATAAAATAATATCATGGGCTCATTAAAAATGATCACATGAAGCCAGGTTGTCACAGAAATATATTCATAGAATTGTATTTGGGATAATAATGTTTCAAAAGAGACGTCTGGTATCGTTTCATTTTACTAAATTGTGTGTGTGGATGTTTACAAAAGGAAACAAGTCAGAAAGAGTTTACCAGTGAAATTAGTCTTTGGCTGTAATAGTTTATATAATTGTTTTGGATTATAAATTTGTTAATCTGTTTTCTTTAAAAGACCGTGGAGTTTCCTAGATTAGTGAAAATAATTAGTGGAAAGCAAACGTTAATAATTTTAAAAGAGGGTGTTAAAAGCTGAGGCACATTAAAGTCTTCAGGAGTGTATTTGAACATATACATCAACCGTGCGGTGCCAACCCGAGCGCTGTCAGGAGTGTGTGTGCCACCCACAGGAGCCCCGATTCCTGCTGCCCAGCATTTCATCTCCTTACTGTCCGCTGATTGACGTTTCCCAGCCTGTCTGTGTCCTGGACAAAAAGATTTCTTGGGAATAATATTCTTCTATACAACGTATAAACATATGTATTCTTGTGTGTGTTATGTGGGTAGCTGCACGTCTGACACGTGGCTATTTCTTTCACCTACGAAAATTACGGACTTATCTAGAACAGCAACAAGTGCAACAAAGTTCCTAAGTGTGGCTGTGTAAGGCCTTGAAAATGTGTGTGCAAATGAACAGTGACCATGCACTGAAGACAACTAGCAGTGTTTAATGATTTACCTTTTGGAGCTGGTAACCCACTGTTTATTACAGTAAATACATATAGGTACGGCATGTATCTTATATAAAATAATCTATGGTATAATGTTATAACACTCGTACTTGACATAGAGAGAGAGTGAACAGATAACATTGCCAAAGGGGAACTGATATCAGACATGTAGTTTAGCTCGCTCACTGGGCAATCCAGAGCCCGCGTGGCAAGCATTTACTATTCCTTCAGTGTCTCCAGAAGCCCCACGGAAAGCTGCACTGTCATGTTCCGGCGGGTGCTAGGGAAGGACCCACCTGAAGGCCTGCGGCCGTCCTCCGTCGTTGACACTCAGCGTGCAAGGCATCCCTGGAGTGGCACCATTGACATGATACGCTTGAACTTATTTTTTAAAAGGAGATGGTGATTCACCGGTCAGCGGTATAAAAAATTGGCCCACCAATTAAATTGAAGATAGCTTGAAGTCTATTTAATAGACACAATATAAATGAATTACTACTAAACTCCGAGAATATTATACCTGAAGTATGCGCGGACTAACCTTGCCAGGCAGAAATGACTTCTTCTGTGACAGAAGCCAACAGGAGTGAAACAGGGCGGAGAGTCCGTCTCTGAGGAGAGGAAGCTGGCAGTCCCAAGTGCTGTTAGGAATTCCTTTCCACTTTCTCCACCGTGCTGAAGCTACATGAGCTGATGTCAAATGCCCACGAACGATGCTTTCCCGTGTCATCCTGTCGTTTAGTGACCCACGCACCGGACCGCGAGGGTGCTTCTGACGTTACAGCTTACTTTTAGGAGGAAATGAAAGAACAGGAGAGAAAGGAGCCCCCCAGTTCAGGTCACGTTCACAAATAGTGATAATTTCCTGATAATGATATTTACCTGATGCTTTAAATTGCCTGCCCTGATTAAGTATATTTATTAACATTCTACAAATGTGAATTTAAATAGAAAGATCTTGGAATACTTTAAACAGACTTGGCAGACATGATGAAATGACACCATTCAATTTATACACCTACTGCCCGTGCACAGCTGGTCAGGGCTCCTCAACCTCAGTGCCGTGGAGAGTCTGAGTCAGGTCCTGATCTGATGGAGGGGACTGTGCTGTGGGCGCACCGCTGGCCTCATCTCCTAGCTCCAGCTGCGACCCCCTAACAGGACCCCAGACATTGACAAATGCCCCCTGCAGGAGGAGCAAAATGTAGTCTTAGTTGAGCAACAGTGTTCCAGGTGCAGACTTTGAGTCGTTGTAAGCCTGGGTTTGTGATATTTTCAGCTGTGTTAAATTATTGTTCTCTCTCTCTCTCTCTCCGCCACCCACGTCCCATGACCAATTCAATTTCGCTTCAGCCTACCGCCTACTGCTTAAGTTAGAAAATTCATATCTGCCCATTCTCCCAGCAGAGACCTACGTTTTCAAGTGTCCCACAAAGCCTCTGGTGTACGTGGACGGGGGTCCGAGGACACACATCCTTGTAATGTCACACGTGTAGAGTATTCCCAATGGGGGGTGAGGCTCGAGGGGTCCCCAGAGTCCCTGTGGACACGCCCGGGTGCTGTCCTTTGTCATGTATGAACCCTGCAGTGGGGTGTGCTGTTTCTGCCAGGGGTTCTCAAAGATGAGACAGGATCCAACACGCCCGAAGACGCGTGGAAACAGAGCCCTGCTGCTCATCTGAGACTTCCAAAGATGCTGAGCGGACGCTGCCTCCCACTACTCCCCTCACACACCTTTCTGGGGGAGCTCTGACTCCGTGCCTTGATTTATAGCAATCTGGGAGTTCCCTTGACGACATCCTCTGCCTTGGTAACAAGCTTCCACGCGACCTCCACAGCAGTCGGTGGCTGTTGTGGCCGGAGAAACAGTAGCTCAGATGACCCCGGACCGCACACCTGCTGACCAGAGCACTCCTGGCTTCCAAATACACGCCGATTCTAGAGATGTCCGCAATGAGAACTGTGGGACGAGGAGAGGGACACTCTCACCTGTTGTCACCAATTGCTGTATTATAGCATCTTGTTGAAATCTCTCTTTTTTCACTTAAATTTATTTTAGTATCTTTGAATATTTCACTTATTTTTTTAAATATGTTTCTATTGATTTTTTTTTTCAGAGAGAGAGGAAAGGAGAGAGAGAGAGAAACATCGATTAGCTGCCTTCTCTGTGCCCCCAACTGGGGATGGAGCCCACAACCCGGGCATGTGCCCTGACCAGACCGGGACCTCTCAGTCCATGCGGGTGACACTCAGTCCACTGAGCCACACCAACCTGGCAATCTTTGAATATTTTAAAATACCCTCAGTGCCAAAAGGAGGCAGGAGATCTCAAAGCACCCCTACGAAGCTAGTGTTGATCCCTGCTTTAGGGGGAATCAATAATGGAGCTCGGAAGGTTAAAGAACCTGGCTCAATGCTCTCCTAGTAATGGTGAAGTTAGAACTCAGGTCTGGCTCTGCTTCACCCCCAAATCCACCTTCTCTCCATTACGCAACGCTGTAATTATATTCAGCAATGAAACCAACTAATCAATGGGGAAATATCTCTCTAATAGGAACTGAACAAACACTGCTCTGTATTAATAAAGAGCATAGAGGGTTTGGTGAATAATTTATTAGAAAGTGATTACCCAGGCAACCACCACAGAGATCTAGAAGCAGAGAATTGCCAGTATCCCCAAAGCACTGCACATGCCTGAGCCCGGTCACAACCCTTTCCCTCAAAATAATGGCTACTCTGCCTGCCTTCTTCAGAATCATATCCTATCCTGTCTTTATAATGTCATCATGTGTGGAACTACACTAAAGTGTTTGTGTCTTGCTTTTATATTCAATATATGGCATTTTTCATTGACACTATTCTATTCTCTCTGAAGAATAAACTACAATTTCTCTTACTGCAGTGTTGATGGACATTGAATTGTATAAAATGTCCTACTATTAAAAAGAATGATGCTAAGAATATGCATGTTTATATTTTGTGATGAATATGTATTCTGTTGCACAATTACATGAGTTTGTCTAAGATAGCCATTCAAACAATTTGGTCTCAGGACCCATTTACAATTTAAAGATTATTGAAGAACTCCAAAAGTTTCTGTTTATGTAAGCTGTATCTTATTAATATCTGCCTATTAGAAATTAAAAGTTATAACTTAAAAATATGTACAAATATATATATGCAACAATAATAAACTCATATCATAATATTAATAAGCTTTTAATGAAAATACAATATTTTCCAAAAAATAAAAATAAAATTATTAAAAATTTTAATTGATTTATATTTTTACAAATTTCTTTAATATTTGACATAATAGAAGGCAGCTGTATTCTGCAAACTACCTTCTCCTTCAAATTTGTTGTAATACATTGTTTTGTCTAAAAGGGTGGGAAAAACAGGTCTCACTGAATAAATAAGCAAAAAATGCCCTGATTTGTCATTTTTTATCTGAAATTTACTTAATCAAGGAAAACGTTAAATATTTTACTTTATATTGTCAATATCTTTTTCTGTGAATTGAATGGCCGTATCCAATTATTTTTTGTTTGGTTTATTTTTTTCTAGTTTCAAGGTCTTTTTGACTACTTTGGATATTAAATCCCCATATATTTTTCTACTGAAAACGTTTTCTCCTAATCTTTAAGTTTGTTCCTAATTTCCACATCTGACATACTTTAAAATTGTTGAGGATTCTGCTATTTTTCCTCAGCCTGTCCCTGGCTTCAGAAAGCTCTATTAATCCATAGATTTTTTTAAAAAAATTATCCTCATATTTTTATCTAACATTTTTACAGTTTTTTAATCTTTTAAAGTATTTTATCTACATATTATTTTTTAAGTGTAGTGTAAAATATCTTTGAAGGACAGACTATCACACATTTTGTTATAAAGTATCACTTTTATGCATTTTCTACATAAAATTCTGTATAGTTACATCTTATCTTAATAGAGAAAGGGGAGAGGGGAGTTTTAGAAACCAAAAACATCTGCCAAGGACTTAGTCAATTTGAAATGCTAATTTTAACTTTTCTTCTACCAAGAAAAAGAAATGGAATAATTTGAGTCCAGGTGGCAACAAATGAAAAGCAGTAATTGATTTGCCACCAAACCTTTTTCCTTTCAGTGGAGAGTGAGATTCAGAAATTAAGGTTAAGAAATAGACACTTCTTCAAAGAAGACATACAGATGGCCAGTAGACATATGAAAAGATGCTCAATGTCATCAAATTAAAACCACAATGAGATATCACCTCACACCTGTCAGTATGACCACCATCAATAAATCAACAAACAACAAATGTTGGCGAGGGTGTGGAGAAAAGAGAAACTTCTTGTACTGTTCATGGGAATGCAGACTGGTGTAAACACCATGGAAAACAGTATAGAGGTTTATCAAAACATTGAAAATAGAACTGCTCTATGATTCAGCAATTCTGCTCTGGGTATATATCTGAAGAAGCCCAAAACACTAATTCAAAAGAAGATATGCACCCCTATGTCCATTGCAGCATTATTTGTAATAACCAAGCTATGGAAGCAACCCAAGTTTCCATCAATAGATCAGTGGATAAAAATGTTGTGGTACATTTATACAATGGAATACTACTCAGCCATAAAAAAGAATAAAATCATACCATTTGGAACTGCATGGATGTACCTAGAGAGTATTGCGTTAAGTGAAATAAGCCTGTCAGAGAAAGACAAATACCATATTATTTCACTTATATGTGGAATAAATGAACAAAATAAACAAGCATAGACTGATAGATACAGAGAGAAACATCGATGTGAGAGACACATCGCAACTGAGGTACGTGCCCTTAGCGGGAACCGAACCCGGGACTCTCTGGTCCACGGGCCCACGTTCTAACTGCCAAGCCAAACCAGCCAGGGCTAATTATCTTTATAAATCAAAAATAAACACAAGATATACTATATCCTCTTAATTCTAACTTAGAAAATAAACATTTTCCAGACTCACATGGAAACTTTTGCGATGAGTTCATTGGGAAATTATAGTTCTATATTCATTGATTAAAATCATTGAATCACGTATTAAAGAAAGTCTCTGTTAAACTTTACAGTCATAAGTCCGCAACAGTTAGTGCTATAACTTCGTCCATTGCTTTGACCCACATTGACGGTTCATACAGTCTTTAAATCCTGTTAACCTTGCTTATGTGAACTGGACTTACACTGGGCTGAGAGCTGCATCTTAACCTATCTGACTGTGACAATTATGGAAATGTTAAGTGCCTTCCCAATGATAAAACTGTGTTCTATTTCCTGGCTTTTTTCACTAGAGACTCATTTAAATTACTTGGTGTGAAAAGTGTGTGTCTCAAAAATGTGCCGTATTTTAATATGTTTTTGTAGAGCTTGTCTTCCTTTCTAAACGTCAACATTATCCTAAGGGGCTGGAAGGGAAAGGGTGGGGACTCTGGCTGTGAATGGGAATTTCATTTTGTGCTATCTTTTGTTCAGCTTAGCTTTTATACATTAAATATATATAAGGAGTTCTTTTTTTATAGATTTCAGAGAATATGAAAAAACAGCAATGTTGCAACAAAGTTGCTTTCTAAGAGTCCATTTTCACAAATTCCTCTAAGAAAATGTTGCCCAGGATAATATTACAAAAACACTGCTATCCAAGTACTGAATAAATATCCCTTTAAAACAATTCAGTGTCAAAATTTTGTTACTTCTCCTCAAGAGTTATAATGCCCTGATTGATAACTCTAAGAAGTCCTTTAGTGAAGGTTTCAGTTTAACTTTGCATAAACGTAAAATTTGGCGAGCACAAACTACTTTCTTTCAAAACACAACTACTTACATGCTTTATTCATTTGTTTGAAATACACTTACGGAGTGTATTTCAAACAAATGAATAACGCACACATTTTCTAACAGCACAGCCTGGAAATCTGATTCTGTTCTCCATCCCACACACTTTCAGTTCCTTTTTTCTCTCTTTCTCCATGTCAAAATGCAGATTTTGATTTATGTCTGGGTGACATTTCAGACAAAGACTAAGAAGCGAAGCCATAACAAACATTAAAATAGAACCCTTCCCAAATATGCAACCTTGAACAGGAATTCAAAATATTTTTGAAATTTTTATTATCATATGTTTAAAATTAATCTCAGGATTTTCATCCGCAAGAAGGCTGCATTTCAATGAGATGCACCAACAAGCCACTGGTTTAACTTACCGTGAGGCTGCTCCACCTTCTCCGTGAACGCCGAGGGTAACTTCCAAGTGCTGCACATATTTCTTCTCGCTTCTGTGTGATTAAATGTTGGCTCGGAGTCGAAGGACTTCTTTTCCTTGGCTTCTGGAAATTAGATGTTCTTTTTCTGCATTTCAAGGGTAAAAAAATATATTGAAATATTTAAAGATTCTCCATGCTTGAAAGGTTGAAGAAATGGGAGAGCCCAAGCTATAGCTATGAATTACCATCTCAACAATATTCCAAAAGGAACTGGAGAGGAAATTTTTTTTCTCTGGGCCTGAGGATAAAGAAGAAATTTCAAACTAAAAACTTAAATATTGTCATTCTTATTTATTTTTTGGTAAATCCAGTTATGACTCAACTTTAGCCAGAGTTTCAAAAAAGGAAACAAAAGAAAGAAGAAATAATAAGAATGGACATGAATTAAGTAGTTAGATGTCAGTTATGCAACAATGTGCCTCCGCCCTCCCCCGGTAACTGGACTGAGCATCCTGACCGTCTATTCTTTCGGAATGCCAGAACAGTGCTTACTGTTTACCCAGGAAAGTCCACCAAACACAGAGTCTTCAACACCTTTCACTGTCTTGGGATAACCCCCTGCACCTTTCAACTCTCCAGGTGCTTTGCCACATACCACCAGGCCACCTGGAGGAAAGATCTCATCTGCTTCTTGCCAGAGAGGTCTCAGTCCTCGGCCACCTACCCCTCCTTCTGGAAGCTGTCCTGCGTGGCCCTTACATGTATCAGCTCTCACGAGATACCATCCTCACAGCCACAGAGTGTGATAGTGAGAAATTCTGCATGTTACTCTGGAAAATCTTCTGATGTCTGAGGGTAAATGTTTGGTGGTTTACTTGTTATCAGCTTTAGATTTGTCACATATACAGTAAGAATGTTGTTTCTATACAGAATGTTCCCTCTCCTTTATGCCATTTTATTCTGTCCGAGTCACAGTGAGTCGGTGGCTACTGCTCTCATTTTGCACGATTTATGAAATAATTCCCATAAAGCGCTTTGCTGGCATATAAAAGAGGGCATATATGTTAACTGTTCACAAGATCGTGACTGGAGGTCAACCTGACTCTTAAAACACATTTATTTGGACAATGTTTATTTGCTCTTTTAAATTCTAAAGGGATAAAATCTACTAAATTTATTTCCTGGGTCTAACTATCTATATATGAACTATAACTTAGTTCTTCTTTTTTGTTCTTTCTGTCTTTGCCGGTCTTTTAGGCGGCTGTGATTAATAATCTGTTACTGTTACTGCACAGAAGAACGTCTTAATCCCATCAGGAGTTATCACTCATTCTCAAACTTCTGCAATTTATCTTGGGAAATTTATTTTTCCTAAGCTTTTCTAGTGAGAAACAAACATTTCTATATTTTCAAATATTTCCTTAAGCCTTAGAAGTTTCTTTGATAATCGAAATATTATCCCACCGTCCACTTCTGTTGAGACTCATACAAACAGTTAGGCTGGCCACCTAGGATTTTCTATATCCAGGAGTCGTGTTCTAGGGGCTGTACCATCACCAGTGCTTTGGTCAAGGAATGGAAGTATTGGGTAGGATGTCAGAGTAGGGTCATCTCAGGTACCTTGTAACTAAATCGTCCAAGATGTGAGTCCTGGAGGAGATGTAAACATCTGTAATCATGCGTGAAGTCAACGCCACGTGGTTTATTGTGAATCAGAATAGTCGATGGAAAGCAGAGAATGCTGGATGAAGTCACAGCATCATTTCAGGAGGAAGCATCCCTGGTTCCTTCCAGGTTCCCCCTTGATGACTGACTCAGCCAGTACAATGCATGGAACAGCACCAGGGAGTTCAGGTTCCTAGGCAGGAGGAACCGGGCTAGTTTTGATCATTTGGCAGGTACTAGGTTTCATGTGCTGGTTTTGTGTATATTACTTCTACTTTTTGCATTTTGTGAGTGTGTGCCCTTGAGGAAAATAGAGGCTCTAAAAGAAGGTGACAGCCTCCGGCATTGAAAATCTTTTTTGTTGACGTTTCTCTCTCTGCTTGTCTTCTCTTAGAAGTAGTGCGTCGCAGGCCTCACGGACCAGCCCTGTTTTGCCAGCCACCATCCAGCTGTGGATGGGGAAAAAAATAGTTTCTGATTATCCTGGCATGAGTGTCGAGAGGTTTGCATGAAAATGAAGTTAATTAGACTGAGCCCCCTGTACACGTACCTTGTAAGGATTTCATTAGAATCCATGCAAATCTCCAGCAAGTCATATTTCTAATATTAATTTCCATCCCAGACTGTCTTCAAAACTGACAGCACTAAGTGAAAAATATTAGTGTGTTATCCGAGTGGCAAAGTGTGGCTGAATTGATGATGCATCAATGCTTTCCTTCCCTCCGCTCTCCTCCATTCTCCATCCCCACCCCACCCCCCATCTTCTCTCCTCTAGAGTCTCATACACCCGAGCAGAATAATGTTAATGGCACCGGCACAGTCTGTCATAAAAAATAGGTTGATACCTAGTGATGTTATCTAATGATTTTGTGTAAACATTATATACCTATGGGAAAAGGATGTTTTATTTGTTCAGATTTAAGATGTGTACTTTATTTGGAATCTGACATTTTGTAAGACAATGTTATTTGCTTCTCAGTTGCTCTAAGAATAACACCAAGTAATAACAACTGTGTTTTGTGTGTTTATTTTATTTTATTTTTTTAGTTTGGGGGTGGAACAAATGAGTAGAGAGCAGCTAACATAAGTCTAAAGTCAGTTTCTAGTGAAGAAAGTTCGACGTAGTGAACTGTGGCGCGTTTCGAATGGCTGACGTTTCATGGACAGCCCTGGTGCTGAAAGTTCTGCTATGGAAACCAGCGTCTTTCTCCAGATAGAAGACGTCAGAGGACCAGCCCTATGTGGCACATGTCTCCTCTGCTATGCTAACACTGCGGTAAGAAGTAGGACAAGAACAGACAAGGGAAAAAATGGTAAGAAATGATCAGGCAGCTGGCTTTAGAAAGATTCATCATTCGGTAGCCACGGTCCAGCTATAAACGTGCATTTTTTAGAATAGAAGATTGGTCCTTTCAAGGTAATAACAAAGTCAATACATGGGGCAATCATACTGGAATCTTAGAAAGAGTGTCAAGCCAAGGGCCTCAGAGATAGAAACAATAAGGAATCCATTTATTTGGTTTCTGTTCAAGGCACGAATTTGATCGCAGGTAAAAGACAAACTACTTAAACTGAGAGGCATGGACACCTGTTTTATACTTACCCACCCACAGAGTCAGGACATGACGCAGGTCAGGGGCTCGAACACGGACAAGAGCCAAAGTGACCCTGTCCATCGTGAAAGAAGAACCAGCCAGCAAACAACTGGGTGGGCAGGAGGCATACGAATTTAAAATTGTTATTTTATCCTTGTAAGTGGCCGAAGGGGATGTTGGATAATTTTGGAAATGCTGATCTTAATTTTCTATAGGAAAAAGAAGTTAACAAAGAAGTAAATTTCATTGAAGAGTTTCATTTGGTTAGGATACATGAAATTATGGCTTTTAGAGTTATTTCCTGAGAAACTATGTAACTAAGCTTGCACATTATTAGGTTCAATCTCCACATGGAAAAAAAATAAGCTGACATAGATTTCCTTGTCATCGAATGTGTAAAAAGTACATGTAACTTTTAAAGGGAATGTGTTCCATCATAGAGCCAAATGTAGACATATAAAATCTATCAAAAAAGGAAGCTAAATTGAATTGCATAGTAAGTGTTCAATGGAGGTAGTTATGATACCATTAATTGTATTTTATAATCTCTCTCTAGTGAAGAAACAAACATATTCTTGTATCAAAACAGGTTTTTGTATCACTGGAGTATCTGGTTTATAGAAGATTTTATGGAGTGTTTATAATTGTTTATTGAGCTGTAAATATCTTACATTAAATGGTTAAGTTGTCACATCATGACCAGCTAGGCAACAGTCAAATGATGTGAAATTAATTTCTATTGCCCTAATAAAATGACTACATCAGGGCTGAGGAGGAAGAGGAGACAGGTTCTCCAATGGCTCTTAATTTATCTCGTAATGCAACTTTTCTAAAATGGGAGCATGGCATTTTTCCTTGAACCACCTTTACCTGTATCTACTGTGGATGTCCAAAATGTAGACCACAAGCCCACACTGCTAAGTCAACTAGCTGGAGGTGTCATCCACCATTCTCATTTCTGAATTATGGAGAGAACCTTCAGAAAATGAAGACGACACAGCACCTATATGTCACGGTGGTCCTGTGGATGGTGCCTTCAGATTTTAAGAAATTCACATGATGTCCCAGCAACAAGCCTGAGCAAAAGGGTTTTCCGTGTGGACTAGGAGAATGTTTGTAGCAGACATTATATTAGTTCCACCATGCAACAAAGATCACTACCATTTCTGATTTCCTCATTTTTATTGCTATCTTGGCTAAAATGTAAGAAACATACTAATAAAACATATCTGCGCTTTACAACTGGAAAAGGGACATGAGATCACCCAGTCGCGGATTGTGGAGAGCTCAGGTGCTCACATGGACCCGGGCACTGTTTCTGTGAAATGATTTTTCCCACTTTCAGCAAAGGAACTTGGCAAAGGTTCTTGACTTCCAACTCGCGTAAGCCCGATGAATCTCAGAAGCTAAAGCCCTGCCAATTTGATCTTTGCTCCCATATTTTCCCACAGGAACATTTGATTTTCTCTGCTGCTGTTTATTCTTTTGGTATTTTTGACCTGAGCAGGTTAATCAAAGTTTGTTCTGAAATGAACAGTTCCCTTGGGGAGCAAGATGTAATCCATTAGTGTGGTGCAAAGCACCAGGCTGAGCCCACAAGTTATTCTTCAGAGCAAAAGGTCTCCGTGATATTTGTCTGTTACCTTCTTGCTCTAAACAAAATTTAATTTCTGTGTGTATACAAGAATGCCAGCTTCCACGAAGCTTATTTAACACTCTCAAAACAAATTCTATCCTTGTTTCTGAAAATCCATTTTCTCCAGCTTCCTACTAGTTGAAGTAAGTTTCTTATAAGATTCTGATTTTATCCCCCTATTTGGTAGAAATCCACTGGAAATGAAATCATGAATCTGAATTAGTTTCTACTTCCTATGATAAGAGCCCCTAGTCTGCTCTGTAATTTTCCACTATTGTAGGGGCTTTGGAATTTGAAAGTAAACCAGAGAATTCCAAAAAGATAATATATTGTAACTGTTTAATAATATCAGTGCTGTGAACAGTCTCTAGAAAACAGAAATAAATAACTCCCATTCAATCACAAGAATTCTAATACTCATTTTTTTTTTTTGGAAAAAAAATTCATTCATCTAAATGTATTGCCTGAAATCATCATTTCAAACTGTTTAAAAACGAACACTATTCAAAACCTCTTTTTCTTTTTTTCTTTTTTAACCCATTTTAGAACCAATGAGTTAGAAGTTGTAATGAAGGGAGATTCCATTTTTCCTGAAGTTGATTTTTAAAAGCATATGTCATATCAGTACAACGTCTGAGTGACAGTCATATGACATTACTTTTAATTTTATCCTTTATAATCTCTGTGACCTTGAACAAAAACATGTTCCCTACTTTCTTAATTATGTAGCACATGTAACCCGTTGGATTGCTACCCAATATGTTTTGGTGATCACACTGTAAGGTATATAAATGTAAATTTTCTATGCTGTACACCTGAAACTAATATCATATTATATGTTAACTATATTATAATTTTTTTAAAAGTAAGGCATTATTCTAATTGCAGTGCTCAAAACACCTCCAAGGGAGTGTCCTTTACAGCTCCTGTGGGGTTGAAGTGCACACACCTGCCTGATAATTTGTCCAGACCTTATCACTGCTCACCAAACAGTTAAGGGGGTTCAGAGCCCAGCCCACCAGTCCTTCCGATGTCTGCGTACCGGTGAAAGGCACAAGCTCAAAATCATTTATTCATTTTTTTATTTTTGTTTTATTAAATTTTTTTTTCTTTAGTGGTTTTTAGAGAGAGAGGAAGGGAGAGGGAGAGAGAGATAGAAACATCGATGATCGAGAACATCGATTGGCTGCCTCCCACATGCCCCCCTCTGGGGATTGGGCCCACAACCCAAGCATGCACCCTGACCAGGAATAGAACCAGCGGCCTCTGGGTGTGTGGGTAGATGCTCAACCACTGAGCCACACCAGCCAGGCTCAAAATCATTTTTTAAACTTAATTTACAAGAAAAGATAACAGATAACTACTATAAATGCATTTTTAATGTTAAGAGTATATTTGAACACAGCTTGATAAAAATTATTTATTAGTGCTTTGAGTTAATTTTATGCTCGTTATTTGTACATTTATCTATTGGAGTCCTCATCTATATGAACGCTGCTTACATGCAATAAGTATCTTAAAACCTTTTCTGTGTTACCTGCAGATAGATACATAGATATCCTCCCCGTGCAAACTTTGGCTTTTGTTCAAACGTGATTATTTCTTTGCTCTCTAGTTTTGCCCTTTCTGTGTCCTTATGTTTTAGTGGTAAAGTAGTTTGTTTACACGGTAATGTACTCTACTCTGCAGGCCAGGGTTTTGAAATTCTTTGTATTTGTTGATCTTCCATGGCACCAGGCTCAGAGAAGTAACCATAGCATTAGACACGGGGACTGGACAACTGGGCGGTTCTAGTCACCAGACACCATCTGTACCCAAGAACTGCAAGGGAACTCGGGCAAGGAGAGGGGAACGGGGCAGGGAGGGCAAGCCTGTCCCGTCCGTGCTGTGACTGTCACCTCTGAGAGTCGAGGGGAATCTGAAGAGCTCGGTGCTGGTGAGCATGACCGGATGCGATTTCTCACGAGGCACCTGTGCTGGTGGGCTATTGCCCTGACCCAGGTCACAAGGCGAACGAGAGCCAGGGTGAAGAGACATAGTTTCCAACCCACAATCCATGGGCTTTTTATTTTTTTATTTATTGTTTTTCTTTAATGAATTTTAGAAAGGGAGAGGGAGAGATAGAAACACTGATGAGAGAGAACATCGATTGGCCACCTCCTGCATGCCCCCCACTGGGGATTGAGCCCACAACATGGGCATGTGCCCTGACCGGGAATCGAACTGATGACCTCTTGGTGCATGGGTCGACGCTCAACCACTGAGCCACACCGGCAGGCCCATGGGCTTTTTAATTCTCTGTTTGTTTGCTTGCTTGTTTTCTCTCCACAAGCTGACTTAAATTGCTTCAACTTCCCTGGGGTGGGAGAGGGGATGAGAAATCCGAGTAACAACCACAGGTCTTCCAGTGTTCGTGAGCTGAAATGACTCTATCTTCCCAAACAAACACCAGAGAAGTTTTCCATCTGTAGTTTACCATTAATTGCCGGTCATATTGTTAATGATCATCTTGTATTTTTTACATTAAAAAACAAGACAGCAAGCCCAAAATGGAGTCGCTCATGCTAAGCCACGTTACCAAACAGAGACTTAATTACAGTTTGGCTGTCCCAAAATGGAATGTTGCACCAATGAGGAATCACCTGATCAGCCCTGGGTAGGTCCCCTGCCTGAGATCCCTGACATCCCTAAAGGAAAGTGACTTTGCAATGACCAGCCCACTTTTTGCCTGGTATAAATACAGAGGGAAGAGAGGGCCTTTGACTAGAGGGACCTTACTTTGCTCAGAAAATGTACTCTACTCTGCACCGCCCCCCACGCTCTCTCGTAGGAAGCTGAGTGAACTATTTCCATCGACAGCACCTGACCTCCCGTTCAGTAGACCCTGTGCCCTGCTCTCTTTCCTACTCAGATGCCTGTGGCCCTGACGCTGAGTGCCAGCTCTGTGACTGCACAGGGACACTGGACATCTCCCAGTGCTTCCACCTCCTCCTCTATTCTTCTTCCGTTCTGGGGGTCATTTGGCCATTTATCTGACCTGAGCCATCCTTCCTCTCTCTCTCTCTCTCTCTCTCTCTCTCTCTCTCTCTCACACACACACACACACACCTCCCTTACCCTTTCCGTCTGACTTTTCCACATTTCTCTCCTTACCTCGCCATCGCCCAGAGGAAAAGTCAGTGTGTTCTCCAGGTGGTACTGGTTCAGTGTTATGACTTGCACTTTATGGGTTCCTAAAGTTTTATGGAGTAGAGATCGGGCTGTCGTGGCCGAGATGCCTGGGTTTCTCTTTACCCTGTCCATCCCCTTTCCGGGTGTCCACAGGTCACCCTCCTGCCCTCCAGGCCCCTGGCGCTGCTGCCTCCCACAGAGAGTTTTATGTCTCCATATGCCCTACACCGCTGGGTCCGGGGCACCTTCAGCTTCCTCCCGGCCAACTCCAGCTCCGTAAGATGTTCATTGCCCTCCTCCATTCCTCCATAAAATCTTATAGGAACTCACGAAGTTGTGTAGATGCTCTTCTTTCGGATTAATCCTGCGAAGCAAAGCGTCACATCGTTTTGCTCAGGACGGTCACTCTGCTAAGGGAGAGGTGTGGAAACTGTGAGGGACAGATGTGCCAACGCCGGGACTGGACCTCAGTCCATGCGTGGCCTTCTCTTCGTGGAAGCTGACTTCGTTTGCCCAAAGCAAAACATCTGTGCGGTGATAAAACTGCCTGAGATCGAAAAGCTCCCTTTAAGCCTTTTTATAAAAAAAAAATCTGGGGTGTATTCTTTTCTTTTCCCAGCGTGTCTATCCCACAGACTGCTTCACAGATTCAGTTGTGAGCCACCTGTTAGTCTATTTATCACATTGGGGTGCTGCACAACCTTATGGGATTTCAGTGGAGAAGAAGGGTACCTGTAATTCACCTAAACAGTGGGATAGAATGACATTTGTGTTTAAGCAATGCCTACGCTGTGCAAATGCCAACACCATCGAAACGGCACCTTTCTGGAATTCCTCAAATTAGAATATAAAAGCAATATTTTCATTTGCAATTTTTATAGTTGTTATTCAATAAAAATTCTTGAACACCTGATGCAACTAGAAAACCTCTTCTTAACAGACACTGGGATAATATAATTGCCTCTATAAATGTACAGTAAATATTTTGCTTAATCTTACTCTCCTGTTGACAGAGCTCTGAATTTTGATCTCTAAATGTTGTTCCTGTAAAACGGAATCTGCTCTGATGCATTGGAGAAGGACACCGGCTGGCGTGCTCATGGTCTGTCTCCAGGTCGACTCTGAGGAAATGAGTTTCAACGAGCAGAGGACGCAGGAAGGGAAATTCCTAAATCTGAGGGCAGACTGATCTTCATAGTGACTTTTCTGGAAAGGGAGACCGATACCCGGCACCTGACCCCGACTTTGTCCCTCCTGGCTGTCTCTGAGCGGTGGTCGTGCCTTTGTTTGTCTGCCTGTTTGATGCTGTTGCTATGGGCTTTGATGGCCATTTCCTCTGCAGTAAATGCTTCCGCACTGATGCTACGTTATGGGGAGAAGTTCAGACACACTCGGTGCCCGTGTGTGTCATAGTGAAGGAACTCGAGGGAGGTCGCCTGCACCAGGAGTGGCTGCTTGGCATCTCTCAAGGCTTCCGGACATGTGCACAGCGGATGCGTTCCAGGGCAGTGGGTCTAGATCCCCATTCCGTTAAGTGACTCCCTGAACCGAGGTTCTAGAAATTAGCCCATTTCTCTTAGCCGGAGATGTGATGACACAAACCTGACGCCTAACAAGAAAAACGATGGATAAACAGCATCTTTTCATTCCTTTGTCATGTTTCATTCGGAAACACTGAAGTCAACTTAAGCCTGCGTGATCGAGGCGTCTTTCCCTACGAAAGGGCCCTTTTGAAGGCAGCAGAGGGACTTCTGGAGGGGGACAGGAAGGCCGAGGACTGACCGCAATTAATGGTGTCACTGATTTACTTTGTCACTATGTATTTTGCAAATATGGACAAAACTCGGCAAAGGAAATACACGTGGCCAGAAGCCAGGAGCTCAGCAGGCCCGGGTGCATCAACATTCTTCTCCAGTCCTCATTTTAGGCTGAACAGCGAAGAGGAAAAGCGATGTGTTAACGGTGGGAAGACAGGGAAGAAATGCGTTCTGAAAATGAGCCGTTAACCCTTCATTGCCTATGCCTAGACAGGGTCAAAATCGCCCCAAATCAACACGTGATGTTTACTCTCGATTATTTTTTATTATCCTGTCTATATTGCACATAAATCAATCGAGTACCTGTTATGTTCCAGGCAACAAGATATATAGAACACCCAGATTTACAAACACTAAGGCCATCACTTCATTCGTCTCATATGAAAAACCAAAAAGCGTTTCGACTCAGAAACGATGAGCAAAACTTTGCTTATTTCTCTTGGAGCCGCCAGGGGAATACAACGTGTCTGTCCTTTCACTAGGCGACAGAGGTCCACGAGGGCCTGCCCTGGGCTCTCGGCCGCTCGCTGGCCGTCAGTAGGACCCTAGACGGAAGGAGCGCCGACCGGCAGTTGAAAGGGCTACTGAACAAAACACAGTCATCATTGTGCCTTCATACCTACAGCTGTTTGCACCAGGCACACCGTTCACACGACCTTCCTTTCCATTCTTAACTGTGGTGTGAAAACATATCTAAATCAACTTCATCATGAGAAGAACCAAAACCAAGTTTAGATAAACTGCTGATGTGCCAAACTGAAAAGTTGTTTGAGACTTTTTAAAAACACTATGAAAATAACTGTTCCTTCCAGGGCTACTTCATTTTCAGTTGCTCAGTCATTACAGTTTCTGTCTCAATAAAATTAGAACTGGGTATAATTCTCCCTTTAGAGAATTAGAAATAACCTAAGGGAATGACAATGTCTTAATATTTACAATAGGTTTCTCTATTCAAAAGACACTTTGAAGCTATATAATATTATGGCTTCATCCATACCATATATTGTCTAACAAATATTAAAGGTAATGTAGCCCTGGCCGGTTTGGCTCAGCAGTTAGACCGTCGGCCCATGGACCAAAGAGTCTCGGGTTCAATTCCAGTCAAGAGCACATACCTCGGTTGCGGTTCATCCCCAGTCCTGGTGGGGGTCGTGCAGGAGGCAACCAGTCAATGTGTCTCTCTCACATCGCTGTTTCTCTCTCTCTCCCTCTCTCTCCTTCCCACTTTATCTGAAGATAAATGGAAAATATCCTTGGGTGAGGATTAAAAAAAAAGTAATATATCTTTTATTTTTACCTCTATTTACATTAATTTAGGTCTATGTTGAAGATGTCTACCTTCTTAACGTTCTCTCTTCTTGGTTCCTGTGACATCACATGTAATAGGTTCATCTTAATTTGGCCTCTGTGTCTTATAATGTCCATGTGTGGCCTAAATCTTTGTATCTCCAAGGTTCTTCCTCTGAATTAATTTTCCTCAATTTCTATCCTAACGATTGTCAAATCAATATGAGATTCCAATCCCAGTCTGGAGCCTCCAGAATCAGATATCCAGGACAGAACATACTGTCCCCCATTTATACACTTAATGTTGGTCACAGACCTGTTATCCAGGCAACTGAGCAGAGATACCTTCTGAACATCCCCTCTTCTTCTCCCTGACACATGTATAAGTTGCCTCCAAACGGGATCCGTTCCGTTCATTGATTTATCTTTGGTTGTTTTTGTTGTTAATCCTTACCTGGTGATATTTTTCCGTTGATTCTTAGACAGAGTGGGAGGGAAGGCGGAAGGGAGAGAGAGAGAGACGTCCATGTGAGAGAGACACATCGATTGGTTGCTTCCACATAACTCCTACCGGCCAGGGATCAATCCAGGTTGAAGAATCAAAACCGGGTGTATCCGTCTCTCCAATATTAATGCATTATCTTCTCCCCTACTGAATGTGGGGTTCCCTGAGAGTAGAAGAGATGTGGTTATTTCTCTTATCACCAGTATTGGACTTGTTTTGCACATAGTAGGTACTCAGTTTGTGTTACATGAATAAATGCCCATCCACACACAAGCCCAGTTCTTTAACTTAAACAATTGTATTCAGCAAACAGCAACCACTATGCATCGCTCACTCTCCTAGGTGCTGAAAGCGTGGTAATACACAAAACAGACAATAGTCCCCGCCCTTACTGTACTTACATAAAACCTCAGTTCAAAAGTGATATTTTTGATGCTTACAATGCACACAATTAATCTCATTATAAGTTATAAGAACTTCTTTATCTTTTAGAAGTAGCAACTGAACACTGGAGATCCTATTAGAAACAATGACATGTTCATTAAAGGATCATACCCGTGGTTACACTCCATGAATATTGGAAGTTATTTCTGTGCTGTGGGATTGCTTTCCCTCAACGAGGGCTGTGCTGTGGGGCTGACTCCGGAATAAGGCTTATTCGTTCCCTGAATCAAAATCTGATTTACATATGGAAATAGTTCATCATTGGATGTTAGTCTCTGTGGAGTGTGGGCATATGAAATTCAGAATTTGGATACTCCTTGGATTTTCAAGATTTTGCAAGCCGTTATAATGTCATGGGCATTATTAATAAGGACTGAGTAGTCCTTCATGCATGACTATAATTGGTTTCATGTGCTTAAATCACACTCTTGAATATATGAGGCCAGAAATCAAAATAGATTTGACTTCCCTGGCTCCCAAAATAACAAATATTTCTTCAGAAATTTCATCTTTCACTGCCTCATTCATCTCACCATTTCTTTATTCTTCCAACAGTAGTTTCTGAGCATCCATTGCATGGCCGTCCCTATGCTAGTTTGCGAGGAAAAGAGAAAGATATTGAAGAAATCTACAAAATATTGAGTTGCTTATAGTAAGGGGATAACTGAGACGAGATCTATGAGAGCATAAACAGAATCCTGATCAGATTCGGGGCTTGTTTCAGAGTCCTTTCATTAAGGCCGTGCCATGGACCAAGATATGGAAGGCTTAGTGAAGGTTAACAATGGTGTCATTAGACAAAAAAGAAGACACATAAATAACCTTTATTATAGACGGAGAAGTCAACTGGTGAAGAGGGTGCGTGTCACTTTAAGGAAGAAAAAGAAGACTCGAACTCACAGGGGTGAGTGCAGCTGGAGGTATATTCATGGCTGGAGTGTGCAGAGCCTGAGGTCTGCTGTGAATCTTTCTGATCTTTACACTTAATGAAACAGTAAATCACCTGAATGCTCTAAGGGCAATGGCGATATGTGTGCTGCTTAAAGTTCCATGTGGGTCTGAGCAGTTCAAAGGAGCAAGCTGAGCATGAAGAAGACGGTGCACGAGTGTGGTCCAGGCAGGGTTCCTTCCGCTAGATACGGGCGGACAGGAAGAGAACGGAGGGCAGGGAGCAGAGGCCCTGGCCGGGTGGCTCAGCTGGCTGGAGCGTTGTACCATACACCAAAAGGTCACCAGTTCGATTCCCAGTCGGGTACATACCTGGGTTTTGAGTTCAATCCCTGGTCGGGGCGTGTGTGGGAGGCAACCGATCATTGTTTCTCTCTCACATTGATGTCTTTCTCTCTCTCTCTTTGTAAAAAATTTCAGTAAAAGGATATCCCCAGGTGAGGATTAAACGAAGAAAGAAAGCAAACAGTAGATAAAATCTAGAGAATGTGTTTAAATATGGGGATAGTGGGTGAGAGAGAAACAGATTTGCTTCCGGTGATGGATGGACATTGGTACCACTCAGCAAACAGGAAGCAGGTCATGTGACCCAGTTTGGGTGGGAATTACGGCTTCCCTTGTAGACATATGTATTTTTCTGTTGTTGAATAAACTATTAGAAATGTGTATCTGTGCACAGAAAAATGTGGAGATGCAATGTTGATGTCATGTGTGTAAAGTTTTGTAGATATGTTTGTGCATCTATATTTTTTTTCAAGGAAACGAGTTGGGTTTAGGACCAAATCATGTGACCTTACCAAAAAGGGAAGGTGTGTACAGATATGATTACCAATGTCTTAGCCTCAATAGTAACCAGTGGAGCTAAGAAACCAACAGCTGGAGAAATGGCACAAGAAGTCTTTTCTGGGGTACATTAAAAATGTGAATACACCCTTTTTTCACCCTGCTGCTTCACTGCTCCAAATGCCATCTGCTCTGCACACAGACCAAGACCTGTGGTATAAACACAACCCGTTAGACCCCTGGAGAAACCTGCTGCAACCTGGCGCTGGCCGGCTTCCAATGACGCTGACTGCTTCCGCATGTTTTGTCCCTGGTCTTGACAAAACTCATGTTGCCATCCTCCTCTTTCCCACACCAAATCCCGGGCCTCGATGCCTTCCTTCATCCTCTCCACCAGTGCTGAGTACTAAGGGACCAGCTCAGTCACGACAGTCCCTTCTTAACTTTCCCAGCCGACTACCTACCCCAAGTGTGCGGAGCTCATGGTCATCTCCAAATTCCCACAGTTTACCAAGTCGACTGTGCGCTTAGCTCTTAGATATATTTTATTGACATAATTTTAAGATTATTTTATAAAAGGTTACATTAATAAGAAGTTATGAACAGACAGTCACAAACATGTATATTATCAATGTTCATTTTATACACACCCTTTATTTTACAGTTTACCACAGCACAACCTTGTATGAGGTTTGGGTCTCACAGCAAAGTGAAAAGTGAAAGGAAGCACAGTAGGTCGTGGCATGTCATCTCCTTGACACACAGCACCGCTGATGAACACGGTAGGTTATACACGCAACCCACTGGCGGTGTGGATTACAACGTTCGTGGTGTTTCTAGAAAGTCCAGGTGTCTCTACTTCAGCAGTTTTGGTGATGACACGATATATAACTGATGACGTAGACTGGATATCAGGCACCAAATGATTCTATGGGAGATGCTTCTTTTTTTAATTAACATTTTGTTTTCATTTTTTTAATCAAAAGTATGTTTACTTTTTCACATTCGTTTTTATTTTGCATTAGTTTCAGGGGTACAGCACAGTAGATAGACGGTCGTATACTTTACAAAGTGCTCCCCGGTAGTCCCAGTACCCACCACCTAGCACCGTACACGGTTATTACCGTATTGATGTCCACATGGTTGTCGGTTCCGGAGATGGATGGTGATGATGGTTCCCCAACAACGTGAATGTACTAACGCCACATAACTGTACCCTGGAAAGTGTTTAAAACGGTAGATTTTATTTTACGCATTTTTTACCACAATAAAAATAAATAAATCAAGGATGACTGTATTAATATCAGACGAAACACATCAGGAGCACAGAGAATCATGAGGAATAAAGAGAAACACTTTCTAATGACAGCGGTTCAACTCATCAAGAAGACGTAGTTTATGTATCTTGCAACAGAGTTTCAAAATCTGAGACTCAAACTGATGGAACTGAGAAGTAAATACACAAACCTGCACTGGTGGCCAGTGCTTTCCACACAATTCCGTGGAACTCGATGGACACATAGACACAAAATATTGGCCTGATTGACACAAACAAAATACCCCACTCCCAACCAGCACAATATGTCTTTTAAAATGTATAACCATGAGATGTTTGCACAGATAAACCAAATTATGTGCCGTAAAACGTGTCGATACATTGAAACACATTGAGGTAACACAAAGTATAGTCTCTGACAAAAACTGAATAAAAGAATCAGTAGACCCAACAACAGGTATCTACTGCATTGCATTATAACTACTTCCCCATACCTTTGACACCTGAGATATTCCTCTACAGTGGGCCAGAGCTTGACTGGCTCCCGAGCCACGCCCCCTCCAGGGACCCGCTGCAGCCATCCCGTGGCACCGGGAGTGACAGTTCCGTCAGTCACACCACTGCAGCATCCCCAGGGTTCTCTGTATTTGTCTACCACCGGCGATGGGGCCAGTGAAGCCAGGGGGTGCTCCAACAACCAAGTTCTATTTTGGAGTTTGCTTCCAATAACTGCTCTTGGAATGAAATGCTTTGGAATGGTCGCTTGGAAATAAATTTGGAGACTGAGTACGGCATCTAGAGGGTCATGGGGAAGACCTATAGGCAACACCCCTATGTGAGATGAGGGGAACAAGATTAAGCATAAGATTTCAAAAAAGCAAAAACTGCGATGAGCTGCAGAAGAGGCCACAGCTGATCCTGGGGGTTCTGGAGTCGGCATGCAGTTTAGGAGTTTTCCTTTTTTATTGTATCCTCACCGAGGACATTTTTGCATCCATTTTCAGATAGAGCGGGAGGGAGAGAGGGAGGAAGAGAGAGAGAAAAACATCAATGCGAAAGAGACACACTGATGGGTTGCCACCCTCACAACCCCAACTGGGGCCGGGGACAAACTACAACCGAGGTACGTGCCCTTAGCAGGAACCGAACCTAGGACTCTCTGGTCCACAGGCCAATGCTCTAACCGCTGAGACAAACTGGCCACGGTTGGCATTGCAATTTAAATCTGTTCTGAATTAGGTTGCAAGGGCCAGAGTCTGTCCCCCACATTGACTAGTCATTGGAGGGAGATGGACTCGGGTGCCAGTCAACTTCTCTGGCCAATTCCCAAATAAGAAAGTGTCTGTAAGCTGGGAGTCAACCCTCCCCACCACAGTGGGACACAGGCTGTGGTTTGCAAGGGGCGTGAGGCAGCACCCGTCTGCTAATCCCAACGACAGGACTTGCTCTTATTCTGAAACTAACTGCACTTCACAATTATATACATTAACAAGTAAGAAAGCTTTATTGTAACAACCTATGGCAATTGTAGAAAGATCCTTATTTTTCAAAATTCTTTTTCTTGTCATATTTCAATGGTTTCCTTACCAACTTCCACCCAGCCTTAAGATTCACCAAAGGCGCCTCTGAGCTCAGAATGGGGGGAGTTAAAGGTGCAGCAGGGAAGACCCTGCATCCCCACCCATTTTAACAACACGGCTCTGCATTTATGTTACATGCTGCAAATACCCTCAACATTTCCCCTAAAGTCCTAATGCACGATTTGCTGCTAAACAAATGTTAACACGGCGCATTACTTAATTTTTTTAACACTCCTCATTAGATGGAGAACCAGACAGATACAGGGAGGCTATATTCCAGTTATGCTAAGCTAAGAGGCCATAGGGTAGGAATAGAAACCCAGTCATTCTAAATGAAAATACAGTATTGTTCTTCTCAGCCTTTAGAGACCTTAGAAAATGTCACTCGTTTACATTACCTTACTAATAAAAGTAACTAATTATATGAGTTCATTTGAGTTTTCACATTATAATTCTAAACAGCTTCTATACTGGTATTGGTGCAAGAAATCAAAATATTCACATTTCCTGTTTCATATTCTGGCATGGAGGTGGGATTTCCTAAAGTACGCATGCGGTCTCCTTGGTTCTGTGCTTTTTCTGCACTATCACTTTATTTTTGCAAAGCACACTACATAATATTATAATTAAATACAAACCTTGCCTAAGCATTCAGATACGTGAGCTTTGATCAGCCAGGCGATACACACTTCGCTTTCTGGATAAGTACCTGCAGAACGGGCATCGCTGTCCACTTCGTTTCGTGTTGCTTCAGTAGTGCAATTTAAAGCCCTGTAAGGGGACACAAAACTTGGTACAGCTCTCCAAATCCGTGCACGCATTTTAGACAAATGGAAATAAAATAAGAGCGAGTAAACAAAGACATCAACGTTAATGATTAAAACATAATGTAAGATCAGGAATGTTTTTTTTTTTAAGTAAGTTCATAAACTAAAGAGAATCTAAGACCATGAGAAATTTAAGTTCTTTAAACCTTTGTCTCTTTCATGGTGGCTTCTTGGCTGAACACTGGGGGACATGGGTGAATTTAGTTGGGGGTATGTGCACCCAAACAGCTGTAAATCAAGCCCAGTTACTCACAGGCCCCGTTCATATCAGGGCTATTGTGCTGAAAATGAGATCTCACAGGCGAATTTACACTGAGAAGGCTTCGTGATATTCCTCCGGACTATGGGCACCTTAAGAATGGTTTGCTGTTCACTTGCTTTATAGCTTATTTCTGTATGGCAAAGTCTGCTTTCATCAGTAATTATGGTATACATACAATATTAGTCTATGTTACCCACATGTTCAATCTGGACTTCTAAAAATTTTTATGTTGATAGTGACCTTAAAATGCAATTGTTATTAATAAAATAATAATGACAAATTGGACTCATTTGCTCCACATCCCCCAAAGAAAAAATTAGTTTGTTGCTAACAAATTCATAAGCTGAGATGATTTCAGGCGGCACCACAGGAAAGGTATTACCTGTGACCATAATTCTCCGAACTCACTTGCTGTTTTCCCCAGGTTTCTTCCTTCTTCTACGCCATTTCCTAAATTTCGCTTCCAATCCATTCTAAATAAATAAAAAACGACCCCCTTTGTTCCCCCCCCAGCTACTCAAGGTCACGTCTTCCCTCGAGCTCCTTCAGTTCTGTTTACATCCGGTGTTCCGAGTTAGCAGCAAAGACCGCTAAATGAAGCAATCAAGGATACTTACGACAGAAAAGTATTTAAAGCATGGACTGAGAGGTGATAAAACAATTTTCAAAGAAGTTTCTTGTACTGTGTGACATCAGGTAAAAGCATTAGACCCCAGTTTTTATATTTCTGCTGCAAGTCCGAGGCGTCTCTTGCACTAATGAATGCCAGAGAATTTCCAGTTCCGTGGCTGTTTGCTCTCTCCGTGGATTTGCCCGGGGAAGGAGGAGGGAGGGGCTGGCCCTGACCTTTCCCACTGGCCAGTCTCCGTGGCCGCAGTCTCCGGGCAGCACCACAGCCTCCATGACCAGCTGTCTCTCTAGTATGACTGGAGGTGACAGACCCTGGTGTCAGCTCTGCAACCGACTCCCCTCGGGTAAGCTGGGACAGCTCACTCACTGTCACGACCATGTGCAAAGGAATGACCGCCTTGGATGCGATAGACGCAAGCTGCCCCATGAACCACCAGCTGCCTGGGGAAAATACATCTCGGTCTGCACCTCTGCTCCGCCGCTTCGGGCTGTCCTCCCCGTGAAGGATCTCCCCTCTGCAAGCAGCTTGCACTTTGGTCCATATCCTCCATCACAGGGGGAGTGGCATGAACATCGAAAATGTTGATATCGGAAGAGACTTTAAGCCTTTCTTGAGGTATTGCACGTTCTTTCTGGTAGAGAGGAAAACGGTCGTTGAAATGGATTACCTGGGTGTCACACGACAAATTCATTCTCAAACGTCATTCTTGATTCTGCGGAGAGAGCAGCCCAGAACTGAAAGCAGAAGACCATCAGCCCCAAAGCAAGGTCATTGCATTTCCCCTGCACAGTGGCGATGCTCGTGGCGAGGACACGTGAAAATGGGTGCATTGTACAAATAGAATCGATTCAAGGGGAGATGTATGGAAAACAGGAATGAGAGAGAGAGAGAATTAGCAAAAATTACTAAATATGTCTGTAAATTCTGGGGACGCTGGTGCCATTTATTGAGGGGGGTGACTGAGAGGGAGATCAAGGGGGGGAGTTCAGCAGTCACGGGCGTGATGCATTTATTCACAGAGCTCTCACAACTCCTTCCGACGGCCCACCACACACCTGGAAAAAATATAATCTGTCAAGGGGCAAGTCAGATGTTTGGAAACCCTTTCAAAGTCAAGGCTGACTATCATTCTGTCCGTGTCATGTTTCTTTGGCAAACAGCATCCGTGTTAAAACATTCTAAGGCGTTGCCGTTTATCTGCAACCTTCTTTCATTACTATACGTAAGTTCACGTAGATTGTCGCTTAAGGGAAATTTTGGTAAATGGAGAAACAGTGAGGAACACCAATTACATATTCATAGTGACAAAAGGCGTAGTCGATATAACTGGATGCTTATTCTTTAACATTTTTGTATGTTTACGTGATTAGCGTGATGCTGTGTACACAACTCTGCGGATGTCTTGTTTTGTTGTGTTTGCGAAAGATCACCCCCGCGCCTGTGTCCTGGGCGAGGGCACCGCTCTCTGAGTTTGCGCTCTGAGCGCCTTTCCCACCTGTGTCAGGAGCGCTGACCCCATCAGTGGTCGCTGAAGACCCACCGGTAATAGAGGAACAAAGTGCTGTTTGCCTGCGCTTCCTTTATGATTTATTTAGGCCCTCATCTCCATGGGCGGAAAAAGAGGTCGAGGCTCACATCAGCATTATGCCAGCATCTCACATAAATTGAGCGAGAACAGTGAGAGATGGGCGCTCTGGTCCCTCATAAGACCCCCTGAACCCCCTGGACATCTTATTAGGAGGGACCAGACTCCTGGAACACTTCATTTTCCTCATTTAGTCCAGGACCGGTTTCCTCAATGGTCACTTGAATGACTCATTATTACTCAGCTATTATACATGGAAATGGTCTCCCAAAATCCAGTCGCTAAAATATTTACAACGTTGTAATTGCTTTGCGCTTTAGGGAACAATAACAGCGGGGGGGGGGGGGGGGCAAAAAACCATGAGAACAGCTAGTTCATAAGAGATATATCTCCTTAACTTCACAATAACCTTGAATTAAAAATAGTGTGTTTGCCTCATTCTGCAGAGATATAGACAAATATTAAACACCTGAGAAAAACCCTGACACAGCACATAAAGAGAGGCATTCTGAGCAGAGGAGCAAGGCAGCAGAGTCGACACTGTGACTTCGAGCATTAGGAACCCAAGGTCATTGCTGAGAAGCACCTGTCACTTCTCACCCGGCCCTCTGGGTACCTGTTTCGCCTTTATCCTGCATGAAGTACGCGATAGTTTATAATCACTCGGTTATATAAATAGTGCACGTTATACATACGGTATATTAAAAGTTGAAAACAAACCAAGAAGGGAACATTCCTGCCGGCCATCACTTGGTGTTCGCACCCACAGACCGACCCAGGCAGCTCGTTGGACTCCGGAAGCAGTCGCAGCCCTGGGGCTCTGAGGCCAGTCCGTGCTTTATCTCCTGCACACGAGCTGAGCAGAAGCCACATTGTCAAGGGGTGGCTGACTGGTTTAGACTCTCACCTTGGGGAGCTCATCATACAGTTTGGATAGTTGGGCACATAGTTTGGATCATAGCAAGGGAGTTAGTGTCGATGACATTGGAACTTGCCGGCCTGACAAGGGCTTCTCTTCCCATAGACAACACCCAAACAGATATCAAATTTGAAATTAAGAAAACAGTCCGGCTGGTGTGGCTCAATGGTTGAGCGTCGACCCATGCACCAAGAGGTTGCCAGTTCGATTCCCAGTCAGGGCACATGCCCTGGTTGTGGGCCTGATCCCCAGTGGGGGCATGCAGAAGGCAGCCCATTGATGTTCTCTCTCATCGATGTTTCTCTCTCTCTCCCCCTCCCCTTCCTCTCTCTCTAAAATCAATAAAGAAAAAAAAAATCAAAAGAAAATTACTTAGTTTCTTTTTTCCAGTATAGCCTTTCAATGCTATTCATTCTTATGACGGCGACTAATGCTCTCATTGGCATTAAACTTTACTTTTGCTGAGTGGCCCCAACGAAGAAATGCATGTGGCTTACAATTTATAATTACGGTGAATAATTACACAACTTGCTGAACATCAAGTGATGCTTAATTCAGCTGTCTGGACCCATACATGTCTCCACGATAAGAGAAATTTCAAGAGAACACAGTCTAGGGAAGGATCACGTTTATTTTTCCAAATAATTAAATTGCATTACTAATAATTGTCTTAAAGAAATAATTACATATACCCTATAGTGAGAGCCTCATCTCCAGAATTTTCTGAGCTGTAAGTATGTAGACATTTAAAACTTAAGGTGCAAAGGGCTTAGGTAACTTGCCTGAAGTCACTGATCTGAAAAGCATCAGACCTGGGAATTGATCCAGGTTTTATAACTCTCAGGCTTTCAACCGTTAAATTTTACTGGGTAAAGCAGCTGCCCTGCGTGTCAGTACGTGAGATATAGTGGGTTCACTTCCGCGCCTTACCGAGAGCCGTGGACTCCCAAATACAGCAGGGTCTAGGAAATGATCCGACTTTGCTAACCAGACAGTGGTCTCCGTATTGGCTCCCTGCTCTGCTGTGGGTGAATAACGGACAATTCTGACACTGGGTCAAATGTGTTTAGTCAACTTAATGAACCCCCCTATACTTACTCGTAGTGTTCCTGAAAGAACTATGGCCTGCAGGTTGCGGACATTCTGTGATTGTGAGTCTTTATTGGTTTAATAAAATGGTGCTCTCCAAGGGGCTGGAGGACCAGCCTGCGACCCCACAGGAGTGATGTACTGTCCTAGTTCCTAGGTCATATGGATCTGGACCTACCTCAGCTGCAAAGAGCTTGACTTGCACTCTGCCATATGTGCATTCACGAAGGGGAGGCTGTGATACCGGATGTTACGTGGGCACGCCATCATAACGCCAGTGGGTAACTAATCCAGTCTGCGATTGACAGTCTCTAGGTGTGAGTGTAAAACACCCATTCCTGGAAACGTAACCCTTCCGAATCAGAACCGGTGCCAGTTTATTCTAATATCTGCTGCCAAGTCCGGCCCAGAGAGGTCCTGAACCCCCTGTCTACAGTCACACTCCCAGCCAGGCCCTAGACCCCAGCCCGTGCAGGCTTCGTGCCTTACGATAGCACCATGTTAATCTTTAATGTTCTGGAGTCCAGAAGTCAAGGTCTGGCTCCTCTGAGACTCCAGGGGAATATCTGCCTTCTTGCCTTTCCCAGCCTCCGGGGACCTCCCGCATTTCTTTCTGTCCATGTCCTTCCTGCCATCCTCAAAGCCACAGTGGTGACACCCAGACCTTAGCTTCCGTCACCACCTCTCGGACTTGTACTCCTGCCTCTCTCTGGCCCTCGTAAGGACTACGAGACTCTCCTGGGGCCATCCTTACAATCCAGGTCACCTCTGAAGCTCGATCCCTCATTTCATCTCAGATGCAACGGCTCTGACGCTCCGAAGGGAATACATTGGCTGCGTCAGAGATGAGGGCGTGATGTCTCTGGGGGGACAGTATTCTCCCTACCACAGGGATTACTGGTAATCAACTCATTTCTGATAAAAATAAGATTATTCAAATAATACTTCAGAATCAAAAGATGACTTATACCAGCACTAAAGTGTAAAATAATAAGTATAAATATATTTTGTTGTTAGAAATAGATTTTTGTACTTTTTTAAAAAATACCCAAAAACATTAGAGCTATAGTTAATATACATATATAGCTGCCAAGTATACATATATACACACTTATCTATGTATATGTGTGTCTATGCGTGGGACATGGAAAGATAAGGTTGTTGGATTGTATGTGATTTAAATGAATATGCATACAGATATATTCAAAAAGAGAGAACGCACTAAACCAGGGCGAGGCGATTCTGTTGGGGGTGACTGAGACCCTGGGAAGCGTTCCTCTCCGGTGCGCGGAGGCGCTCAGGGCGCTGGAGGTCTGCGGTGCCCGCTCTCCACAGCAGCTCTGCCAGGGACTCCGTCTTGCCCCCCGGCCATATGTTCCAGTATGTCTCTGTTGCTGTTGGAGCCACACTCTGCTGTGGTTCATAAATTTTGGATGAACCTGCAGAATGTGAATTCAGAAATTAATGAGCGTGGATTAACACTCTCCATGGGCAGTCTTTGTTTATGCGCTTCACACATTAGACCTCTGACCCATTCAAATCATTTTCTCTGCGTTACTGCAAACCTGTGATCCAGACAGGGACAGTGCAATTGGATAACCTGCCGTCATAAATAACACCAGCGTCCTGGTGACTTCATGGCTCCTGCTTAAAGTGTGTGAGACTTCGGGGCCATGTGGAAAGAGAAGGTGACCAAATTTCACCCGGGAAAATTAATGGCAGGGCAAATTTCTTTATGGCGTCGGTATAAAATTATATGTAACATGTACTTTAACACTGTTAATTAATAATGCAATGAAAAGAAACTAGATAGAAAAAAGCAAAGAGTTTAAATGGTATGTTGATAATGATAACTTTTTTTTCTTGGTGTCTGGAGACTTGGAGGAGAACAGAAAATACATATAGCTGCAGAGTAAGGAAATTTGTTAAAGGACACATTGCTGGACGTCGACAATTTATGCAGAAATGAATATGGAATAGCCTTTAGACACACGGCATGGAACTGGTCGACTGCCTAGACCTTGTCTAAAGGTTGCGAAAGACAGTTGAAACCAGAGTTCGCTGGTTACTTTTTTCTGTGTCTATTCCAAGAAATTTGCATAAGTCCACAATTTCCCCCAGAAACTATGGCAATTTGTAGTGTATTTGAATTTTAACAAGACAGTTTTTCAAGATCCTGAGAACTTACCTGTGGCCACCCGTGTGGTGTAGTAATGCAGAAAGGGTTCAGCCATCACACCGATGAGTGAGACAGAAAAATGCCCAGGGAAATGGTGTTCTCTATGAAATGATTGCAGTTCACATCCTCAGCTTCATTCTGTTCAACACTTCTATCAAATTATAAGTGACAAAGACGACACGTGTATCCAATTAGAAGAGACCCGCTGGAAGCTGCCGCTTGAAATGCCTAAACAGTGCGCAGCGGTGTTTACAATGAGCAGGCTCTGATTTTTAACAGAATGTCCTTTCTTTCCCCCAAAAAGATGACACACTCTAAATGTCACTGAAGTTCCAGGAGCAGAAAACAGAGGTCTGTGAACAGGACGTGACTTACAGGCTTTTAGGATTGTACAGACTGGGGGAGACAACGGGTGCCACGAAAGCATACACGCAACGCCATAACCACACAAATGAATGCGCGCAATCATGACCAGAACAGCCAGCCAGTCCCTACCATTCCTCAAATTCCCCCTTATTCTTCAGAAACGGTTGTTTATTTTATTTTATTTTTTTATCCTCACCCGAGGACATTTTTCCATTTTTTGTTCAGATAGAGTGGGAGGGAGAGAGAAGAAGAGAAAGAGAGAGAGAAACATCGACGTGAAAGGGACACATCGAGTGGCTGCCACCCACACGACCAACCAGGGCCGGGGACAAACTGCAACCGAAGTACATGCCCTTAGCGGGAACCGAACCCGGGTCTCTCCGGACCGCAGGCCGATGCTCTAACCGCTGAGCCAAACTGGCCAGGGCAGAAACAGTTGTTTCTATATTTGCGTCATTGTCTGTTTTTGACATGATGGGTCTTCTAATGTCAGGGTCTCTAAGCCCCTGAGAGCATGATTTTTAAGTTACTTTTGTTAACTTTTGGTTGTTTTGTGAAGAACCATCTCGAACGGGAAATACAGACCCTTGGGAGAAAGGCTTGTGTACCCGTCGGCTTCTCCTCTCCCAGATTCCTCTTCACGTGTAGGGGCTTCACAGACAGAGGTTCAGCTCCGAGCTACCTATTTTAAGATGCCACAGAGAAAGTAAAACGTTCATGTTCATGTTTCCAAGAAGTTGTCAACCTTTTCCAATGTTTGGCTGAATATTAAAACGTGAAGAAATTCGTTTAATCAGCAACATAAAAAATTGCTTCCTAAGTTTTTATTATAAAAGAGAAGATCAAAAATTGCACACATTTTTTTTTTCCTTGCGGATAAATGCAGGAGGAAAAGTGGCGTCATTTCCTACTGTTGTATAGCAATCACCACAAGTCCGTGGGGTACAACACCCCTTCATTCTCCCGCAGTTTCTGTGCATCTGAAGTCCAGGCACAGAGTCACTGGTCAAGGCTGTTGGAGGAATCTCATTCCTTGCACTTGTAGAAATGGGAGTCCCGTAGAGGGTCTGACGGTTGGCCAGGGGACCATTCTTTTGTCCTCCAGGCTGCCCTCAGGGTCCAGATGAATGGTCTTCTCAAAGTGTGGCAGCTTGCTTCCTGGACGCCCACAGGAAGGTCTTACTCTAGTCTTCTAAGACAGAGTCTGGTACAGTGTAATGTCCCATCACCTTGTTTCATACTGTGACCTTATCATGTGCAAAGGTCCTGCTGCACGCAGGGGGGCGAGGGAGACATGTGACTCATGCACTGTAATCCGTGTGGGCATCTCAGAAGTCTGCCTACAACAAGAAAAAAATATGTGCACACGTGAGATTGCTTGAAGACTTCCATTCTCGATCAAGGTTAAGAATCCTATTTTTCAATTCATTCATGCATTTATTAATTTCTTTATCACATCAGTATACGATTACATTTAACATGTACTTTAACATTGTTAATTAATAATGCCGTGGAAAGAAACTAGATACAAAAAGGCACAGTTTATGCTCAACATCACTAATCATCAGAGAGATGCAAATTAAAACAACAATGAGGTATCACCTCACACCTGCCAGAATGGCCACCATCAACAAATCATCAAACAACAAGTGCTGGCGAGGGTGTAGAGAAAAGGGGACTCTACTACACTGCTGGTGGGAATGCAGACTGGGGCAGCCTCTGTGGAAAACACTATAGTGTTACCTCAAAAAGTTAAAAATTGAATTGCCATTTGACCCAGTGATCCCACTTCTAGGAATATACTCTAAGAAGCCTGAAACACCAACCAGAAAGAATACATGTACCCCCTTGTTCATAGCAGCACTATTTACAATTGCTAAGACCTGGACACAGCCCAAGTGCCCATCAGTGGATGAATGGATAAAAAAGCTGTGGTACATATACACAATGGAGTACTATGCAGCTTTAAGAAAGAAAGATCTCTTATCCTTTGAGATGACATGGAGGGACCTGGAGAGTATTATCCTAAGTGAAACAAGCCAAGCAGAGAAAGACAAATATCACATGATCTCACTTATTTGTGGAATATAATAAACATAACAGTCTGAGGAACAGGGTAGACCCAGAGACGTGGAAGTAGGGTACAGACTGACAACCCTCAGAAGAGGGGGTGGGGGAGGGAAGAGAGAAACCACAGAACTTATACGCATGTATGTTTAACTGATGGACATGGACTACAAAGCTGGGGATGGGGTGGGGGGATCGGGAGGAAGGTGTCAATGGGGAAAAAAGGAGAAACATCTGTAACAAAAATAAATTATAAAAAAAAAAAAAGGCACAGTTTAATGGTATGTTGATAAGATAACTTTTTTCCTTGGTGTCTAAGGACTTGGAGGAGAACAGAAGATACATAAAACTGCAGAGTAAGATAATCTGTAAAGGGCACATTGCTGGATGTCAGAGTTGCCCTACAACACTGCAATGCAGGTCTCGCACCATGTACCTGGGATCGGCAGGCCCCCGGGTTAAAGGCACAGCCGCCAAGAAGACTGCACATGTTTCGGACAACAGTCGGGGGTTCACGACCACCTCAGCTTTGAATGTTTGTCACAATGACTAATGGTACTCAGAAAAGCTTGACATTGATGATGACAGTTCTACTGTAAAGGATACACATCAGAGCTGGCAACATGAAGAGACACAGAGGGCAAGGTCCAGGGGGGTCTCAACCCCAGACCTTTTGACTCCTGTCCCCAGAGCATCAGGACACCCCACTCTTCCAGCATGTGGCCGTGTCCATCACCCAGAAGCGCACACAGGTCTCAATGTTTTTAACTGGGGTTGCGCTTGGTAGATGTGATTGATTGAACCATCAGCCGTGTCCCTGAACTCAATCCTGAGTCCTCTCCCTGGAGGTTGGGCCGATCCCATGTGGCTCAAAGCTCAGGCCCCTCATCTCATGATGCGTCTGTCTGGCACGAGCAGCCCGCAATTCTGAGTCACCTCCTTAGCATAAACTCCGGTGTTTTTCAAGGATCTACCGAGAATAACAAAGGCATTCAAACAATTAAGAATACTTTCAGGTTTAGACACTCTCTCCAAGAGACCCAGGAGAAACATCAAAACATTGTTATTAATTAGCATCATCATCGTCATCATCACAGCCTCTCAGTGCCTTTCACTGGTCCGGGCTCTGTGGCTACTATGTTGCGCACAGCAGACAGAGGCTTCACGCTCACACACCTAACATGGTGAAAGAATAACAGGAACTGAACAATTTCTTAAAAAAAGAAGTCAGATGGACAGAATAAAGGGAGGGGGAAGGAAATTACGAAAACATATATTAGGGAAAGGATAACTCTTCAAGAAGAGAGAGAAAATGTTCCTTGAGAAGGGATGGGTGGACTAGGGTTAAACAATAATAGAGAGTAACTGAAAACAAGGTCAAGTGGGAGGGGCTAGTGATTGAATTGCCTTCCATAAAGTGTCCACGCAAAATAAAGCCTGGATCAGGACAGGAAATGAAACACCAGTACCCATTAGAAATGCAGTTTGAAGGTCAGAGCTGTTAGATGTACTTGGGATAGCTAAGAAGGCAGAACTCCACGGAGAATTTTATGAGACGTTGAAGGAATTAGGGACTTCACAGAAAATGGGAATTCGCCCAAGGACTTTCCGTGACAGGTTCCCAGGAAGAAACTGGAGTGGAGAGGGGAAGGCTGGGCGCCCCGTCCGGTCCGGGCCTGCTGAGAGCCAATGGGGAGATGCTCCCTGTGTTGCTAAGAGCTTGGATCCAAGGACCCGAGTGAGAGCCAATGGGGAGATGCTCCCTGTGTTGCTAAGAGCTTGGATCCAAGGACCCGAGTGCATCTTCTAACTCTCCCTGGGAAAGCCTAGAAGGTGAGGAGGCTCAGAAAAGGGTCTGATCGCTAGTCATGCAATCACATTTCATCCGTTACTGAAACACTCGTGTAACATACACGCCATCACCTCCTACGGAGTGTCTGCGCTCCTCTGTGCCAAGCCCGGCACGTTCGTCATTGATCTCCTCGCAGCCACTCACGGAGACAGTGACTTCTCACACTGGCCAGTGCTCCATTTCAATTCCTATTTTGTCTGTTTAAGTGTCGTGGTCCCCTTAAACTTTGAAATGACTCTGTGTACATGATTCATATCTCATAATAACTGGGTTAACTAACAGTGTGTTGACGACCACGAAGAGACCTGGAGACGGTGTAATATTCAAAACGACGCCACAGCGTAGACGTTGTAAGTCCCCATCATGCTGGTTCACCGCAGAGAGAGAGTACCCTGAGTATAGGGGTCAGGAAATCTCCGGATGACCGTCACCCCAGGAAGAGAATCAGTTCAGGGGGGGCATGAGCCTGGGAGCCCGCAAGCCCAGTCTTACTCTGGCCAGGTTTGACATCATAGCAATTTGTAAAATGTATTTTCTTAGTCATTCTCTGCTCACATTGCAAACAGATCGCGTGGGAGTGACTTGGCGTGTGAGTGTTCTTCACGATGTGTGCTAACTTCTGTCACAGCCCGCGCTGGGTGTCACAGCAATGTGCCTGGCAGCTCACTCCCATCGCTTCCCCTCCACTCGACGTAAACAGCATAGATGGCAAGGGTTTCCGGATCTCTGTGTCACGTGTTCTGAGGAGGGGACTCTGGGTGAGCTCCTGGATGGGGACGGGAAAGACCAAGCTATGATTACAACCTTGAAACTGTCAGCTCCTCCCCCGTTCTGTTGAGAAGAGGGAAGGGCTGAAGATGGAGTTATTGACAGATCGTGCCTGTGACACGAAACTTCCACACAATCCCAAAAGTACGGGGGATGGTGAGCACAGGGCGGTGACGGGAGAATGATGCCCCCGGAGGGCGGGGCACCTCCACCCCTGGCCGCACGCCTCACCCTACCCATCCCTTCCGTCTGGTTGCTCATCTGTATCCTTTATCAGGTTCTTTTATAATAAACGTGTGCATGTTTTTTAAAAAAGAAGCATAAATAGCAAATAATAACACACCAGGAATTGAAGTTAAATGTACCATAAATTGTCATCAGCAAGAAAGTCTGCTTCATAATTCTGAAAAAAAAAATGATAATTACAAATACTATATATAATATATGTATAAAGGTTGTATTTTTGTTCAAAGTATTTGCTTTAAAGTGTATTAATTGAGCCCAGAAGGTGTGGCTCAGTGGTTGAGCGTCGACCCATGCACCAGGAGGTCGCCAGTTCAATTCCTGGTCAGGGCACATGCCCAGGTTGTGGGCCCAATGCCCAGTAGGGAGCATGCAGGAGAAGGCCAATCAATGTTCTTTCTCATTGATGTTTCTCTCTCTCTCTCCCTCTTCCTTCCTCTCTCTCTAAAATCAATAAAGAAAAAAAAATGAACGTGTATTAATTGAAAAAGTAGACTTCCAGATATGCACATAAGTTGTTCTGCCTAAGAAAGTGTCATTGATCGACCATATCCACATGCCCTTTATAAGTGACTCAGCACAGGCTGGCGGTCTTGAAAGCAGGTAGGAAGAGGAGGAGGTCCTCTGGTCTCCTTGGGAGGGGACTTACGTGCTGATGTCCTGGAGCAGTCCCCGTGGTTTACTCAAGGAGGTAACAAACACGAGCATGACTGGCATTTTTCTATTGCATGCATACAATTAAAAATGTACCCATCTCAAGATTCAAATTTTAGGTTTACACGACCAATACAAAAAAAAAGAAGACTTGCAGGCACATAGTGTATAAATAACATTTATTCTAGAAAATTCTCATTACTCTCAGGTTTGCCCTTGGTCTGATCACAGACACCCAATAACTTAGGATTTTCACACTCTCCCTGTTTGCATGGCGAGCATGTGGGTAACTCCACGGGCTTGTACTCACCAAAGGCATTTCCTTGGACACTGTTCGTGACCATCTGTGCATAATACACTAATTACATTACTTTATTCTCGTGATATTTGAAGCGGCTTAGCTTGGAGCATGTGGAAAGCATCTCCATTTCACTTCAGCCAATTTGACAGGAGTGGAAAGGTTCTGGAACATATTTCAAATGATGTTAGGGAGGAATGAACTTAGCTTGGTCAGATTTGCTTGTAATTTAAAGGCACAGCATCTGAGAACTACCAATGCCCAACGATGAAGTGAATTGGTAAACTGCCCGTCTCCACAGGTGTGGGGCAGAGGCTGCTGGGAGGAAAGCCCTTCCACTGAGTGATTGTTGAAATAAATGATCTTCTAGCTTCAATTCCAGGTACACCTTGATAGGATTGCCATTTCAAAACACGGTGAGAGAAATAGAGAGCTAGTTGATCACCAAAGCAAGATACAGAATGGAAGGTGGTGTCCTCTCCCTTTCATTTATTCGTTCAGTAAGTGGTTCTCCTAGAGGGCGAAGAAAGCTAAGGTCCTCAGTTTACTCTTAGAAAATGGGGTACAGACTCATCACATGACTCTGAAAATTAAAAACAAACTTATACTGGAAATTTTGGGGGCGAAACCAATTTTTACAATTACAAAAATAATCTGTTTCTATAGAATAATGAGCTCAAACACTTATGTGGAAATGTTGGTGCTACCATAATTTCAAAAGTATGCTTATCCCCAAATTTGCTTATTGTTTCTACAGAAAACCGAGTTATGACAGTTAGTGCAATTAAGAATCTTCCGTACGGATCATCCAATTCTTGTTCAGAGATCTCTTCCCTACAGTCACTGTGCGTCCACTTGTCTCGCAGACACTGAGGTAAGGACTGTACTCTTACCTTAAAATGTCACCACCACCAATCCTGGGTCTCTCAGGAGACCCTACAATAGGGAAGAAATTTTAAGTAGATTGTTTAGGAAGTACACAGAACATCATTGGGAAAATAAATGGAATACTATCATATTCCAGATAAAACACAAGAAGAATCTTTTAAAAAATTTAAACATAGTTTATTATCTACATTTCTATAGTTTGCTATCTGCCACCAAAACAAAGGTATATACTACCCTCCGGAAGGTAGGGGAAATTATTCCTAGTTCACATTTTAGTTATTTAAATTGACCTTATGTGACTTTTTCTTTTATTTATTTCTTAAATAACCTATAGTTGATAATTTAGGCCATCTTTTATTATTTCATATTAATATTACACTTTCAATGAAAATGATACCACATTTTATGAAAGAGTAAAGCGCTTCAATTTAGGTCAGCACAGGATAGAAGACAGTGAGTGAGAGAAGCTGTCCACGATTGCGATAATATTTCACCTGGCCACTTCAGGTGATAAAGTCAACATTGTCAAGACAAACATACATCTTGAGCAAGGTCATTTTTTCAGAAACTGGATCTCCTGGAACAAAATCATCTCTACACATCTTCCCATCTATAAATGTGAATATTGACAAATGAGCTTGTATTTCTTTGTGTTCTTGATCTATGACAGTGTCCCCAATAAGCTGCAAACCACACTCCTTTGCTAGCACCGTCTTAACAAATCGCGATGCTGGATGGCTGAAGCACAGACATTTGTTTTCTCACGGTGCTGGAGGCTAGAAATTTGAGATCAACCTGTAGGTTCGATTCTTCTAAGGTTATTCACTGGTCGCCTTCCCCTCCCTGTGTCTTCACATGGCCTTCCCTCTGTGACAGTCTATGTCCCAACGCACTCTTTTTTTCTAAGGCCATCAGTCCCATTGGATTAGGCTCCGCCCTGGTGGCCTCATTTTAACTTAATTACCTCTGACAAGACCGTTTTTCTAAATGCATCACACTCTCGGGTCCTGGAGGTGAGGCTTTCAACATATGAATTAGGGGAGTATAATTCGTCTCATAACACAAACCAAAATCCTTCATCAGCCCTAATAGATAAAACTGTAATGGATAAATATGTCATAACCAAAAAGAAAACAAAATTTTGTTTCCCAAAATATCTCGGTATCAAGGAAGTAGCCTAAGATAAGCAATAGCATATTAAATTCCATCAAACATAAACCCTAAGTCCAACAGGAATAGTATGACAAGCAGGAAGACGTGGGGCTACGATGTTCAACACAGACACACACCGCTTTTAATTAAATTGGATCAATGCATGAAATGGCACAGAGAAAAGCATCTGCAAAGGTTAGAACATATACCCTGCAGACTGAAGGAGCTTTTCTCCTTTTCTCTAAAGCATTCTCTTCATCATCTTAATCCAATGTATTTTTATATTTCAATCCTTGATTTTTAAAGAAAATCATATTGTGGATTTCAGACTATAGGCCTAAAAAATAGAGAAAACTCATCATAGAAAAAAATTGTACACTACATTTACCGTTGCGTTTCCATAAGAACCAACATATATCATTAATATTCAAAGTGACCTGAGTCCTCTGGGTGATCTTCTGAAGAATTCGATAATTGCGCCCTTCTACTGCGTTGGTTAAAGCATTTACATCCGCTGGATATTCAAACAACAATTATTTAGTATCAGTTACTTTAGAATAATAGTAATTAAAGATATGCACTCCACGATTTAGCCTTGTTCTTGACAGAAATACAATCAATTTATTATCAAATGCATAAGTCTATCAGTGGTTTGCCCTGGGGTATTTATTATAAATACCACAACACATTCACACTCACACACACACACACACACAGGACAGATTCTTCAGAGTTATGGTTTGAACACAGTAGCCTAAATGTAGCACTTACACTTTCAGCTCCTGAACATTATTTAAGAACAAAGGAAAAATAAACACAACTCTATTTTTAGAAAATAAGATAAAGTGAAGCTCCTGACACATCAAATAAAGGTACATCTGGGCTACGTAAGAAGGACCTGAAGGACACACATGTCACAGAGAGAGAAATGAGTGGCGAGAAGATCAAGAGGGAAAAAGCAGCAGAAACAGACCCCCTGCATCTGAAAGGCCCAACTCCAAGTGGGAAGCCTGTGTCTGCAGCAGGAACCTCAGGGCAAGAACTAACACATAGATGAAGAATAATGAAAGTGTGTCTATGGCCTGGTAGCTGCCTGACACCAGCAATTTTATTATTATTATTATTATTATTATTATTATTATTATTATTATTTGTACCCAGTAACATTTTCAGGAAGCAAAAGTACGAACGGAAGGAGTTTGCTTTGTGAAAACTGTATTATTATTCATTAATTCTTGTATTATTTTCCATAGGAACAACTGTAAACCTGCTTTTACCCCACCCTGGATGTACGTATCGATGCAGTCGAAGCTGGTGGGACTGAGAAAAGAATTGAAAAATTGATCACTTAAAGGAAATAGAAAAAAAAAATATAATCACTAAAAAATGCTCAGTTGTGATATTAAGGGATGGACAAGAAAAAAGGCATTAAAAAGAAACAAAGAATTTTAAGTGACTATAGAGAAAATGAAAGACAAATTAGAGACAACATAGAAATTTTGGAGTCTGCAAAAAATAAAAAACCCAAATTTTAAAAATGAAATGAGTATTTCGTTAGATAATATGATATTTTCAGATTAAAGGGGTAAATCTACCTTTAGAAAGGTACATCATATGTTGAGAGCAATTGTCACAGACGAGTCAATATAGAGACTCTTAGTTAAAATTAAAATATGACAACACCTCAGCAAGTGTCGTGAGCCGTGATTGCAGACTGATGAATCATCACAATAAAGGCTGTGGAATCGCCCCCTCCACTGAGAGATGCCACCCAGCTAGTACTCAAGTCCCTCTGCGGTCATTAACCTCTCTTCTCTGCCAAGGAAACCACTTACTTTAACTGTAACCCTAGTTCTTGGTTCCACCGATTTTTAAATATTATTTCCATGGACTCACATACTGTGCATGTATTACTGTGTGTCTGGCATCCATGTCTCAATAAGTTGTTGTGAGGTTCGTGGGTACTGTTCTATAGCGCTCAAGTGTATCCTTACAGCTGCGCATTACTCCCATTCACAGCTCTATGCTAATTCTTACCGTTGGTGTCCATTCAGAGAGTGTTCATTACATGTTAGTATAAATACTGTATCTATGAACATTCTTCGACATAACTGTTGTTGCACGGATGCGTGCATTTATTTAATGATTTAATGAGGAATGAAATTGTGGACTCGTGATATGTATATATTCAAAGACGCGTCCAGCTCTGTAGACGGTTTCTTGACGGTCTTGCCCATCGTACGTTTGCTTCCTTGCCCACATTTCCATAGCTCTACGGACATTGTCTTCAGAAAACCTTCTAGTCGTAAAGTATCAGAGAGGTACTATGTACGTGAATTAAACTGTCACAAGCCTCGTGGCCTGGCTCTAATTTGGATCAATGCTGTAATGTGTTGGTTGCTAGGAGACCCACTGTTACAACAGGCAGCACACAAAACAGCACACAGCTCTCGGTCTGGGAGAATCGACCACCTGGAGGTATGTTGTTGGGCCACCAGCTTGGACTCAGAGTGTCCTGAAGTGGACGCGAGGATTATTGCAAGAGGAATTCAGTGAAAATTCCTGCCTGGGCGGCACACTTGACTTTGACCTATAAGTTAATGTATCATTTAATTTTCACGAATTAGTCCCAAGAGGTAATGGACCAAAAAAGTGGTCAGCACTTGAAACTTAATCAATTAGTGTTTCACAGAGAGTTACTGGAACGCATCCGATCCAGACACGTGCGTTCGCAGGACACACCACGGGCTTTACGTTTCACAGGTGGGGGCGGGAGCACAAAAGAGGAGGTATTATTGGGTCCTAGAAGCAAAAACAATGTGTAACCATGTGAATGAAAGGTTACATTGTTATTAATTTTTGAGACAGTTTCAAGAATTTAGAGTGTGTCATAGTAGTCTCGGCACCCGGGAGAATACCACTCACTCCACGTACCTGAATCACCCTCCAGGGACCTGAAGTAGCCTCAGCACAGGTGCAGCTCACCTGACTTCAGTGACATCATCCAGAAACACCAAGCACGGAAACAAACAGCCTAAGGTCGCCGTATGACAGTGCCACACACTTCGGGAGGGTGTTTTGCTGACAGATTGATTAAAAAACATATTTACGCATTTATTATTAGGTCAAACACAATCATGAATGTACCCCACATTTCTGATGCTAAACGATTTATTTCCTTACAGAATCCATTGTTGTTTTAATATAGCCAGACTTTCCACTTGTCTTTCCCAGCTTATCCATACAAAAATGTATTTCATTAAACCCAAAGTGTAGCATTGTAGCATCACCACAACTATGCATAGCAGTAACCTGCTCCATTTGACTTAGAAACTACTTTTTAAATGAATATGCATTTGGCTTCTGGAAAATGCTGGCAAAATAAGGTGTGGGCCCGGTGCAAAACAAAAACCAAGGGCCACGGCTGGGGGGAGGAATTTATAGCCCCTTCCCAAGTGCCTACTGTCTCAACCCGTGGTAGACAGGGGACTTCAAGGCATTGCCACCTCCCTGCCTGACATTCTCAGCACTTCGGTGGGTGAGAGATCACAGTGAAGCTGGCCGTCAAGTGCGCCAAGGCCCTGTCAGCCTAGGATAGGACAGCCACGGCCTAGACCTGCCCAGAGATGCTGCAGACCACACACCTGGTCCCACCCTTCCCGGAGTTCAAGTCCCCACAGGAGGGAGGGGTGACAGCAGAGTGTGTCCACTGCCACCTTATGCCCCCAGCTTCCTGGCCACCACTCCGGGTGGAGGGCAGGGGTGGCTGGAGCAGGAAAAGGGGGCTGCCAGGGAGCTGAGGGCAGAACGCAGTGAGTGTCGGGACTCCCCATGAGCTGAGCCTCCGAGCCCCTGACACATGCTTCGTTCTGTCAGACTGAAAATGCAGAGCCCGAGTTCAAACATGAGATTAGTAAGAGTTTAAAATACTGATTACAGAGCATGAGCCCCTAAGCCCGGGGCCCATGTGCAGCAAGGTGACTGCACTGGTAGACAGCTACCCTGCCTCCAGGTTTATACCCCCGTCGTCTTGGAGAAGTTCGAGCACCCTCAGAAAGAATCTCCAGAGCATGGAGCTAGCGATTCAGGTGTGCGTGTCTGGGAGATGACTTACTGTCAGCTTAGTCACCATAGGGTCAGATTTGGGGGGACTAGCGGCGACGTAAACCAGCAATGCTCACCGGCGCCGTTTCTCCCTGCACGCAGGTCATGACCCGCCTTCCCAAGACCGAGTGCACATTTGGGGTAACGTCATATGAGTGACTCTCGACCTTTCGACGCCTCAGAACTATGCATGGGGCAGCACAGCTCTGTGAGGTCCTCATAGGCAGACTGCAAACGAATTGCTTCGACCTTACTCTTCCTTGGTGACAAACCAGCCTCCGATTTGGGGGCTCACTCACCCCCGAGCTGACACGTTCTATTCCCAAGCATCTCTCACCACGAGAGACCATCTCAGCGTATTCAAGTTGATCGTTCTCCTTTGTAGTTTTTGCTTTCTGCTCCTGATTCTGCACTGTACATACAATATAGTTCATTCATTTTTCTTGTGAAAGCTATCTAAATATTTAAGGAGAGTTCAAATACCTCCTTTAGATGAATACGTTTTATATTTAGTAGCTGAGAAAAAATCAGTTAATTGGTCGTCCTAATAATTATTGACATATTATGGGGGTGACATAATTATTGAGTGTCTCTCTTCATCAGTGTGTAAAGGGAAATGTGGTTTACAGGCCAGGCATTGCTCCTGCTCTGAGAGCCAGCAACAGTGTGGGTCAAACAGTTCCTCAAACAGAGCAGTATGACAAACAGGGCAGGGGTGCCAAGGACTAGGGGGTCACAGCACAAGAGAATCGAATCCTCACAGACCTGAATACCACCCAGGCAAACAGGTACGGCTGTGAACAGGGATCGCTGGGAGGGGGAAGGAGGAGGATGAGAAGTATTCTAGGCAGATGTAAAGAATATAATATATACCAAAAGCAAATGCAAACTTGATTCAACCGGGAGCTAAATGGATACTTTGATTCATCTTGGAATAGTGTGCAGAGGATTCAATGATGGAATAAAAGAACCAGGGCCATACATGTAACCATGTCAACAAGTTTGAGGTTGACATGAAGGTTAAAGGAGCCATTACAGTGTTTTCAAAGTAACCTGCTCATATTTTGGTTAAAGATGGGTCACTCTGAATGCATCCCCAGTAGGGGGACCAATGAAAGAAATACTTGAGGCCACAAGACCAGTGTGAAGTGTGTTGAAGGAATTTAGGTAAGAGATGGTGGGACCACTTCTCAGGAGTGAGGAAAGCGGGTGGATACGAGCATTGTAGGGTCTAGAAATTGCAGAGCGTGTTGTTTGTGTGTGTGGGGGGGGGGGGGCGGTGAGAGAGAAGAGTTCAAAGTAACCCTATTGCAAATTTTGGCAAACTTGTAAATGGTGCTACCTTTTAATACAATGGGGATCCGAAGAATAGCCTTGGGGAGAAGATTTTCTACGGGTTTCGGTGAATGTGACTCATCCAAGTTTAGTCTCAAAAGCAGTTTAACATACAGAGCAGGGACATCATGAAGAGAGTGGACAGAGGTATGCATTAGGAGGCATTGTTGATAGGTGGTAACTGAAGGTCGGGTCCTGGGGGTGACTGTTCAAGGACAAGACCAAGGAGAAAAGGACAGGGCGTGTGGCAGAGGGTGAGGGTCACTGATATTTATGGGACAAGGTGAGGACAAGGGGTGAGAAGGAAAATGAGAAGTAGCACCAAAGTATGGCTCCAGAGGGTCCGCCATTCTGGAAACCTGGGAAGGAATTAGGTCCAAAGTGTAAGAAAGGGTTAGCCTGTGTGAGAGACACCTCCATCTACAGCAGGGAGGAGGAGCGTGTGGGTAATAGTTCTAGAAGCTTTGCTCCCAAATTCTGCTTTCACCTCAGAGGCATTCAGGACATTTGTAGGAGGAGCAGGGAGGGTTTCACGTGGAGAATAAAGAAGGTGTGAGAAATAGCAGCTGTGGGCCCTGAGGAAGAGAACTGACTTGCAAAATACAGGTGGCAGGTGCCAGGGTGGACTGGTTCTTGATGGAAATTCTCCAGGAGAACTCAGTAGCTTAGCTTGAGGGACAGCGTTAGTCAGGTCCACGAGAATGAAAGTCTCAGCACTGTTCGGGGTGTGAGCAACGTTCTCAGACAGAGGAAAAGATAAAGCAACAATGTTTCAAATCTCCACTGCGACAGAGAACTGAGAGGGAAATGAGATAAATGTGTGTGTGTGTGAGAGAGAGAAAAAGAGAGAGAATGAAGAATAAATATGCCCTGGCTGGTGTGGTCCAGTGGTTAGAGTGTTGGCTGAGGCCCGAAGGCTCACCGCATTCCATTCCGGGTCAAGGGCACCTACCTGGGTTGCAGGTTTGATCCCAGCCCCAGTGGGGGTCGAGCGGAAGGCAACCAATCATTTCTCTCACACTCTCTCTCCCTCCCTCCCTTCCACTCCATCTAAAAATCAATGGAAAAATATTCTCGGGTGAGGATTAACAAACAAAAAATAAAATAAACACATATTTAAATTGTATGTTTATTTTATATATAAAACATAAGTATAATTTTATAACATATAAATAATCCATGTATTTATATATATATACCTATCTCCATATATTTACTTGTATATTTCGGTATATACATAACAAGTGTCATAATACAAGGAGAGAATCTGACTTTAGTTTTGTTCCGGAAGTAGCCACGTCGGTGCCCAAATGCGGGGCGTGCCCGTGGAAGTGAGCCGTGGAACGGATGGAATAGCCCGCCTGCGGCTGAGGAAGCCGGGGTGGAAGGAATCACTGGTGACCGCTGGACAGATGAGAGTCTCTCCTGCAGGCGTTCATCGCCATGTGAAGCAGTGACGTGCTCTGTCAACACGGTCCTCTGGCTGTGAGTCGAGCGCAGAAAGAGGCGAGCATCCAGCAGGACGCGCCAGCCGTCTGAGGGCGTGGGCTCAGCCCCAATGTTCTGCCCACGGACACGATAGCAGTCACACAGTGATAGCCCTGGTGACCACAGGAAAGCGGGAGCATGTGGGGACTCCTGCCCGGGAAGCAGGCACCCCGATCTTCTCCTGAAGTAATACTGAGATTACCCACCGGGAGGACGGGCTGGGGAAGGCGCTGCCTGGTGCAGGGTGAATGGGCCAGGGCAGAGTGCGGGGAGAAACAGACATGGAGATAGACAGCGCGATGCTGGGCAGAGCCATAACGCAGGCGGCACCGCCACCCTGAGCCGCAAAGGCTCCCTTTTCAGCCCGGTGACACGTGTTCTTCAGAGGACGGGGGTGGGGCTGTCAAAGGTTTTACTTGAACAAGAGTCTGCCTGGCCCTACCAGGGGATGCAGAGTCCTGACGGTGGCAGGTGGTGGACGGACTGGCCGGTGAATTACATCCGATAGACAGGGATCTGCACAGGGAATGGTGGGGTGACAAACGCTGGGTCAGCACACTGAACACTGTGGGGACAGACTTTCACTGGGGCCAGTGGGAGGAGGGTGACGTTTTGGACACGATACTGTGGGGGACTGAACGGGTCATGAAAGCGTGAAGGCAGGGAGGAGTTCCAGCTGAGGGGCTAGGTTACAAAGGACGGATTTCAGTTGCTAACGTGTCAATGTTGTGTTGCTGTCTTTATTATTATTATTTATTTAGGAAACAGACCGTGTTAATGCAAGTTGTTAATTTTAGAAGTTGGGTGAAAATACTCTGTAAATAAAAAACTGTCTTAAAAATAAAGCATGTTAAAAATCAATTACGTACATATTCATCTCACTAAGCAAAAAATATAACAGAAAATCTTAAGTAAGAAATGTAAGACCAAAAAAAGGTAAATTAAAAAAGTATTTTTTTAAAAAAAAGCCAATACAACCTGTTTGTCTTTTAAGTAAGTATAGTGAAAAAGAAATAATTATGCTGAAATTAACCAAAACAACATGAAAAAAGAAAAAATGCACCAGGGAAACAATTATTAAGTAAGAATGAGATATAATCATAGGCTGTGGAGATTCTGAAAATCATACAAGTACAGTGAACTACTTGAAGCCAATACATTTTAAAAATCAGATAAATAAAAAAAAAAAAAATGTAGGCAATGTTTAAGAATGTTCCAAACCTGGTGAAACCTATCAACTCAGATTTCAAGGAGTCAGGTCAAGCCAGGGTCAGATAAAGATGAAGAAAGCCTCCTCAGGAACACACACCATAGCTGCTGAAAAATCAATGACCACGACAGAAATCTTGGGGAGAACAGATAATCTTACATGAAATGACAATTATATTGACAGATAAATTCTCAAAGGAGACGTTGGAAGCAAGAATCAATTGAATATCTTTAAAGTCTAAAAAGCAAAAAGAAAAACTGCTAACCTAGATTCAGTGTTCAATAAAAATCTCTCTCTTGAACTTACTAAACCACAGAGAAAAAGTGTTGAATTGGTTCAGACATTGGACACCGGGCAACTCAGGTCACTGATCCTTGAGATGCGGGCACCAAATGGGCTCTGTGGTATTCCAGCCACGTTCCCAGGCCACAGACCAGCAAGGGGACACCCAGAGAAGACTCCTGCAATTGAAACGGTAGAACCAGGAGCCCAGACAAGTCAAGGCACCTCCCTGGAGCTCCCAGGATGGAGGACCCAGGGAGGAGCCCAGGTAAGTCATGTGCACAGTGCAGAACATGGCTGGCTACTGAAGACTGGGAAAAACCACCCGGCGGGGCAGAGGGAACACATCTGAGAGCTCGTACAGGGATTACTGATCCTCCCTCACCACCAGGGGAAGCTTTGTAAGTCGCACGGAGGCAGCTACGTATTCAGAAGTGTTTGCCTCAGCACTGGTGTAAATTAGTCCTAGACAAGGGGCTTCTTGTCCTGCCTGTAAGGCTCCCAACAGGGCGAAAGACCCCAAGAGTTGGCAAGTGATTAAAAACTAAAGTCAACGTCTGGCCTGTGTGGCTCAGTGGTTGAGCATCGACACATGCACCAAGAGGTCACCGGTTTGATTCTCTGTCAGGACATATGCCCAGGTTGTGGGCCCGATCCCCAGGGGGGCATGGAAGGGGCAGCCAATCAATGTTCTCTCTCATCGATGTTTCTAACTCTCTCTCCCTCTAAAATCAATAAAGAAAAAAATGAATTTATTAAGAAAAAAAGAACTAAAGTCAACCATAATAGCATAAAGTATGACTCAGAATGATGAGGAAAAAGTCACTCCCGTGTAGAAGCAGATCCAGAATGAGACAAATGATAGAATTGATTGAAAATGGCTCTAGAACTGTTATTATAGCTTTATTCCATATATTCAAGAAGATAAGGTTGGCCCTGGCTGGTTTGGCTCAGCGGTTGGAGCGTTGGCCTGCGGACCAGAGAATCCCGGGTTCTGTTCCCACTAGGGGCACGTACCAAAAAAAAAAAAAAAAAAAGAAGATAAGGTTGAGTGTGTTAAGTAGCAATATAGGAGCTATAAATAAGAATCTAATTGGAAATGTTAGGGTTAAAAAAAGGATAGCAGCTGAGAAGAAAATTAGACTGAAGAAGAAAAGATGTGTGAACATGATGACGTGGCATCGATGAGCTGAGTAACAACGTCAAACTACCTAAACTACGTGCAAATCCCCGAAGAAGAAAGTTTGACGATTCAAAAGATCTAAAGACCAATGGCCACTTCTAAAATGTTAAAATGTATGAACGCACAGATCTGAGAAGCTCAATGAACTACAAACAAAAAGGTTATACATACATCATAGTCAAAATTCTTACAAAATGGGGAAATTTTTTCCTGGATAGCATACTTATTAAAATATGTTTTCATCTAAATGTTTAACCATTTATTTACACGTATATCCTATTATTTCCAAATCAGGACAAAGCTTACCAAAGTAAACATAAATAAGGCAGGAAAAAAAAAAACCCCAATAGTCACGTTGTTGAAAAATCAAATTATTGTGTAGCTATTTCATTTTCAAATATGAAGTGCGAGTGTACATGTACTTTCGTAGCAAGACAGAGATAAAGTTGTTTTGAGGAACTAAATTTATTTGAAATCAAAATGGTTTACATTTATGTGTATAGTTTATTGCTACCAAGCATTGCTTTGATGGTTCCTTATCTTTGTTGATCAAAGATATATATGTTTACTTTCTCCATTCAGAAATTTTTATATCTCCATTTTTCACATGTCAACTCACTTATGGGTAAGCCTACCTACAAGTCAGATCTAAGCACAGTGAGTTTACCTGCTGAACTCTGGCGTGCTTTTCAGGACAGGTAAAGATTGGGATTTACTGTCGCTCCTCTGCTTCGATTGCCAAGGCTGCAGACTAGCTTGGGATGCAATCTCTCAAACGGACAGCAGTATTTCCTTGAAATGTGTAGCTATATACTATCATGTAGCTGTTACACAACCCAGAACTAACAGTATGTTCAATAATCTCCCCAAATAAAGAACTCCCATCAGACCTTATTAATGTTGAATTATCCATTTCAAATCTCAGACAATAATAGTATTATTGATAATAAGGATTGTTCAGGATGCTAAAATGAAAGATCATGGATGAAAAGAATAAAAAAAGGAAATAAAAATAAAAATGGGCCATTAGTCCAGAAAGTCACTCACACAGTAGCTATCCATTTACATAACAGGGACATTATTCTGGAATAAAAAGATCGCTCCCTTCAAGTTGTAGAGGGCATGATAAGATTATTCAAGGCGGTAGGGAACAGAGGCCATGGCTGAGGTTGAAAGGCAAGATGGTTTTCCAAGTTCTGTTCGTCTTGCTCTCAGCATGTCTGTTTGTCCCCGAGAGAGCTGCGGGCACAGCTCACCACCTTCTGAGTCTCTAAGAGCAGGTCGAGATGCGCACACACCGTCAACCTGCTGAGTCAACGTACTGAACTTCAGGGTTGCAATAGATGAAATCTAATATCGTCCGTAGGTTATACCTGCCAGTCCATTAGACAGGAGCTCTTAAATTCTGTTAAAACCATAATTTATAAGCAATTTGGGCTTCATAACAATGATAGGTTTTGTATATTTTAAAGCTTGCATGATTACAATTCTATATAGATATATATATTTCCATTTCTAACATGTTTAATTTAGAAGCAGTGGGAGCAGGAAAGATGGATACTACTTCAAAAGGCATATTGCATGACTGAGTCCAATATATCCATACCTGTATTTACCTTTAAATGCAAGTGAATTTTAATGGTAAGTTGCTTCCTTTCTAAACGATCCTAACTCATGAAGCATAATGCTCAGCACGCTGGGATATATTCCCCTTTGTATATTTTAGAAAAAGCATTTTAAGGATCACTTCATAGCTCAGTGGGAGACTTCTACTTCTTGGATGTTTTTAAATGAGTTGTCTCAATCACGGGCATTTCGTATGTTCTTAATAAAAAATGAAATGCTTAGATAGCAGACCATTCCTTTCAGGTTGCAGCAAATGAGTGAAGGACCTCAGACCTCCTTCCCAAGTAAAATGCCGGTAGCAGAGTGTGGATGGCGGGGGCAGGGGAGGACCACCCGCTCTGAGAGCCACCAGTTTGGGGGAAGACCGCCAGTGGCCGCCCCGCACAGGGACTGCAGTGGGATCTGAGACACAGCCTGATAGGTGATCATGACATCGAGACTGCGGGTGGAAAATCTCTAAGTGGCCCCAGATGATTTTCTAAATAATCCTAGAATATTTCTAAAGGGCCCTAGAGGGTTGATGTAATGTCACTTTGCGACACCCAATATACTATGAGCCTCTAACGACACGAACGAGGCTCAGGGCGCGCGGCAGCCCTGGAATCCAGCCCTGAAGTGTGTCGAGGGCTTTGGAGTAATTACCTGCGGCTGGTGTAGATCTCAGTGCAAAAGCCTCGTTTCCTCTCCACGTCGGGACAGTCGCTGAACCTCAACAGCAGTCCTGGTACCGAACCGAACCACAGGGTGCTCACAGCCGGAAACACACAGAGGGACTAAGAACGAAAACAACAAGAGAACCAGAACACGGACCTGTGGCAGATGGGGCCTGATGACCACGCAGGACTGACTCAAACCCACGTATTCCAGAGGCTGAAAAACGGGGGTTCCCAGTGACCTACATCTACCTCCCAAACACCCGAATCCCCAATAAATGCTGTCCGCATCGCAGAAGACATCTTAGCCACCTTCAAAAATTCTATTTATTTGACTCACTTTGCTAAATACTTCTTAAGGGACAACTTTATAATATAATTAGTTTCTCTTTAAAGACAATGGATTAAGAGTTTATGCTGGTTTAAAAAAAAAAAAAGGCCATTTTACATAGAGATTTTCTCATAGTCTTCAATAAACTAACTTTGGTCAATGTTGAAATTTATTTACAAATTGTATTTCACCAAATCTTATTGCATATTTTATTAAAATGTGCCATTCATCACTCTCAGTTTTAAATTATAGAATTTTTTAATTGTCACTGGTGTTACAATTCTATGTTCTTGGACATAGATGCTCTAAGTACTAATCAGTTTAGCCATTCTTCAAGAAATTAGGTCAACCTAAAATTTTAAGAGACACTCAATAAAATGAAGCATAAATTTAAAAATTTTTAATGCATTCCAGATATACTCATAATCCTTCCAGGAATAGTAAAAAGAAATATATTAACTAGTTTGACACATACATTAATACACGTATTTCCATAATGGAACTATATTTCAATTAAAAATGCCTATTAAGAAAGTCTGCTGAGTGCATGAGCTGTCTTGGAAGATGAAGGATCGGGACAATCCCATGTGTTAGGCATTTGTTAGCATAATGTTTGATATTATGGGAGGAGGAGGAGGAAACCATCTCCGTGCATTAAGGGGTATTAAAGCGAAGACAACCAACCCAGGAAGATAAATCTGTTGTATATGTTGATCTTTACAAATTCTGAAATATAAGGTCAAATAATTACTGCCAGAAGTCCCAGCTTCTACCAAAAGTGAAGACAGCTGGTAAAAGTTCTTTTCTATAAAAACTGTGTAAAAAATATAGTTAAAGGTAAATGAGCAAAATGCAAATTATTGGGGGAGAAACAGAACATGGAGATAAAGACAGCATGACTGCTGGGCAGAGCCATAATTGGCAGGTGGTACCGTGACCCTGAGCCGCAAAGGCTCCCTTTCAGCCCGGTGACACGTGTTCTTCAGAGGACGGGGGTGGGGCTGTCAAAGGTTTTACTTGAACAGGAGTCTGCCTGGCCCTGCCAGGGGATGCAGAGTCCTGACGGTGGCAGGTGGTGGACGGACTGGCCGGTGAATTACATCCAATAGACAGGGACCTGCACAGGGAAGGGTGGGGTGACAAACGCTGGGTCAGCACACTGAACACTGTGGGGACAGACTTTCACTGGGGCCAGTGGGAGGAGGGTGACGTTTTGGACACGATACTGTGGGGGACTGAACAGGTCATGAAAGCGTCCCAGGAGATCATCCCTGGAGCGAGTGGCGAGGGCCGGGAGGGGCTAGTTCACTGAAGACGGGAGCTCCAGCATTGTAGTGTCCAGCGTATTTAATCTATGAGTAAACGATCTTATTAATAACAGTATTCATTAATCTACTTACTTATCGTTTATTTAATTAAGTATTGTCTGAATTATTAATTATGAATAATATTATTTTAATGAACCTAGGTTAAGTAAACCATTTTTAGGTCAGAAAAGCTTACTTTTCAATTTATTATTATTATTTTTTTTAATTTTCTGGGATTTTCTTTATAGTTTTCTTGTTTCTGTTCAATGATGTGTCACAGGTTTCTCTTATGACTGAAAATTTAGAGATGCAAAAGAGTATACAGTATTGACCTAAAAAAACATACTTTCAACTAAAGAAATGATCATGAGATTGATGAAGCAAATAGATCAGAAGGAAACCTAGGACCTGGTTTTCTTACTGATTTACATATGGGCAAGTCCATTATGGAGACAAAATAAATGTCCTTGGAATGTCTCAGTTACCCAAAGAGCAGGGAAAGTTTGGGGGTCGGCTGAGCAGGGGGCGGTGCTGGGCTGTGGGGAGTGGAACAGGCTGAGCAAAGCCAGAGCCAGACAGGAACAAGCCTCAGAGGGAAGGGGTGGGTGTGGGGAAGCGATAAACCAAAGAGCTCACATGCCTATACGCAAAACCAGTGGGACAGACAATAGTTTGGGGACAGCAGGAGACGGGTGGGAGTGAGGAGGAGGGGGTCAATGGGGGGGAAAGAAAGGGCATCTGTAATACTTTCAACAATAAGAAAAGAACAGGGCTTTCATCACCGCTGATATGGGATAAGCGGTGCCAACACACACACCCTCTTCCCTTCTCCCCATGGAAGGGCATCTGGCTGAGGGTCAGGTCCATCTGCACAGACCTGGGAGTTCTCTCACTACTGAGGGCCCCCCAGAAAAGTCCCTGCTGCTTTCCGGACGCTGAGAAAGGCCAGGGATAGGAAGTGCTGGGTGCCGAATCAGCACGGGAAAGGTGTCTGCAGGACTGCCCCTTCCTTGCGCCCTCGGGAGGTCCCATCAGAGGCTCCTAAAGAAGACCTCTGCCCAGACCTCAGATAAAGAGACCTGGGGACGGACGGGTTGGGAATGCAGACATGTCAAGTCCATGACCGCCAGTGCGTTGCTGCCGTCCAGCAGGCCGGCTGTGCTCAGCCTGGAGCGGGCAGTGCAGCCTCGGGCCGTCGGCCAGGTGAGGCCCTTGCCGTCACCCGTGGTCTGACCCGAAGGATCACGCTAGGGGCTTTGCACGAGAAGCCGGATCCTGGGTGGGGCCCTCTCCCGTTTGCTGGACCGCTCGCTGAGACCGTTTGAACAATTCTGTGCAACTGTTCTGTTGTGCACTCCTGTGTTCAGATGTCATTCTCTCCGGTCGTGACTGTTAAGCTGGCGGAAGGCTGGGAATAGCGACTATCGCTGGCGACTGCCTCGGAGCCTCTGCGTGAAGTCGGGGTGCTCTGCAGGTCCGTTAACGGGAAAATGTGGGGAGAAATGTAGGCCGCTGGCCGCGTTCAGCCACAGAAGACAATGTGCTGTAAGAGTTGTCATCTGCAGTTCAGAAGGGACAGGAGTCGGGTCTCACAGGGTGGGGCTGATGTCTTCCCACCGGCTCCGTGACCCTGATGTGGTTGCGCATCATGAGAACCAGCGGTCCCCGAATCTAACCTGCACAGTCCGAGGACCGGACAGCAGCGGAGCAGGACTTGGGGCGACGGGAGCCACAGGACTTCAGGGCCCGGTTTCCATCGCTTCTCCGCACCCAGCCCCTAGGGACCTGTCCCTTCACGCACAAGCATCACGCATGTCTGTGAGCTGGACAATGGCCACTGAGGTACATCACAAACCCAGGCCTAGTCATGGCCATTTTGGCTCTGATTAGACCTGAATCTCAGTAAAAAATATATACCACCTCATACAAATGTAAGGAATCAACTCTTGTTTTTTTCTTTTAAATCCTCACCCAAAGACATTTTTGCATTTACCTTCAGATAGAGCGGGAGGGAGAGAGGAAGAGAGAGAGAGAAACATCGATGTGAGAGAGACACATGGAGTGGTTGCCACCCACACGACCCCAACCGGGGCCGGGGACAAACTGCAACCGAGGTACGTGCCCTTAGCGGGAACTGAACCCGGGACTCTCAGGTCCGCGGGCCGACGCTCTTACCGCTGAGCCAAACCGGCCAGGGCAGGAATCAACTCTTCATAAGATAGTTTTTAAGCTTCTGGATTGTGCCACGGTGGCATCTCTTTCAATGCTTCCCAAGCCCCTCGGAGGCAGGTCCTGTTGGTCCCACAGGGAAGAGATGGGGGCTCGGGGAGACAGATTAGCCTGGCCAGGTTCACAGGCTGCAGGAACAGGGAGGACGACAGACTTCCCCAAACTCGGAGACAAACTTATCTGCACCGGGATTGAGTTTTCTTTCATTTACATAAAGCCGAGCAGAATCCAGTGAGCACCCGAAAAACCCCTTTTTAAAAAATGCTATGCCAGCTTCGTTTGAACTTCAAACATCCCAGGGAGAATTACATCATATATTTTCCATTATTGGAAAAACTGTACCACAGTAACGCTTTGACTACTATGCTATTTTTCATTTAAAAGCTATTAGTAGGGTAAAAATAAATAACTCTCTAACAGTTTCAAAAAAAATATAACATCAATAGCTCTTCGAGCAAATATTTACCACTGTAGTCATCTGACAAGGCTGTCCCGGGATTCTTTATCTTTGCTTTTTAATAAATTGCTAGCTTTTTTTTTTTTTTTCCTTAGCATTAGACTAGTGAGCTTTCCATAGATGAAAGTTATAACCCGATCATTTGGAAGAATAATATTTATTCTTCTCGCTAATGGTGTTAGGAATTTTCTTATAGTCCAACGGGGAGTACTTATGTTTACTTGGAATAAGTCTGTTTTTACACGTAGCAAATACGAATGTTTGGATCTCTGCTCCTCGATGCCAGGTGAATGGATACATTGGTGGGCAGTGGGTCGTACAGCTGGTGGGCAGTGGGTCGCACAGCTGGTGGGGAGTGGGTCGCACAGCTGGTGGGGAGTGGGTCGCACAGCTGGTGGGGAGTGCGTCGCACAGCTGGTGGGCAGTGGGTCGCACAGCTGGTGGGGAGTGGGTCGCACAGCTGGTGGGCAGTGGGTCGCACAGCTGGTGGGGAGTGGGTCGCACAGCTGGTGGGGAGTGGGTCGCACAGCTGGTGGGGAGTGGGTCGCACAGCTGGTGGGCAGTGGGTCGCACAGCTGGTGGGGAGTGGTTGGGAGGTTGCCTCAGGTACCAGTCAGGAGCTTCTCTGGTCGTCTGGTCACCTGAGTGAGCTCAGTTTCAGCAGACTGATCCAGGTGTACGACTGCAACGTGGAGGTATGTGAAGATATGTGATTTTCCATAGTTACATAAATTCCAATTCAAAAAGTGTTTTTAAAAATTCAATGTTGCATAGAAAAAAAATGTTCTTTAAAAAAAAGTTATTTTGTCGATGATAATTTGATCAATTTTTAAAGAAAAAGATGAGAGGGAAATCTACCTAGCAGTTCTTTCCACTTAGAGCAATAAATAAATCACTCAAATTTTTAATATTTTGGGATTTCAGATACAGCCCTCCTTACTTGGCCTATTTCTGTCAGCAGGAAGTGGCGTGTGCCCCTGTGCCCCATCAGAGTGGGGACAGGAGGGCCAGGCTACCGGTGCGGTTCCTTAGAACTAACTCACGCTACAAGGTCGGGTGCCTCGGTGCAGTCCTCTGTCTCTTCATGTGCTAGTCCCTCTTTACCTTTCTAGACACTTACAAGGAGGTTATCTGTCATTTATCTGTCTGTCTGTCTATCATCTATTTATCTATCTATCGATCTATCTATCATCTGTCTATCTATCATCCATCTATCTATCATCTATATCTATCTATCTATCTATCTATCTATCTATCTATCTATCTATCTATCTATCATCTATCATCCATCTATCTATCATCTATCATCTATCTATCTATCTATGTATTGTACTTACATATCTACGTGCATCCATGTATCTATATTTAAATATCTGAAAACAATTAGCTTTCATTTGAAAAAGTAATCCATTTAATCCATTTGTATTGCTGTGGAGAATTTTGGGAGGAATCCAAGAACATTTGAACGAAAAGAGAGACCTATCCCACCAGGGGGCCAGAAAGTAGCGTGTGAGGGCAAATGCTGCTGAACACGTGTTCTTGGAAGTTTGAAGAGGCCTTTGATTTCCAAGTGAGCATGTCTTGACTGGCCATTCTTCCGAAGTGTGAAAGTGTCCTATAGTAGCAATTTTTCAGTGCTATTTAAGAGTTAATTGCATAGTAATTTTTGGTGTACCTAATGAGGCTGGGTTACTTATCAACTCTGTGGTAGACAGCAGTTTCCTAGTAACTTTTCAAGGGTAAAACACTGGGGTCAGCTTTGCCTAGCTCAAGGGAACGACGCTGGGCCATGCTCCACATTTAAACACGCATTTCCCTGAGCAAACATCATCATCATGCAGATGAAAGCAGCCACAAGCCTTCGTGAAAGGTCTGGAAACCACTGGGAGATAACCCTCAGGTCAGCAGAATGCACGAGAATTCCTCTGCTTCTACAGAGACAAAAATGCTTAGCCAGGAAGCGAAGACACAGATATCCAACCTAGGCACGGAGTATTCGAAAGAAAACTGACTCATTTAAATCATCTCCCATGACTCTCTTCTATGACAAACAAGGTTTTTAATTACATTTTAAACGGAGTTCTATTTTACCCCTCACGCCTGTTCCATACCAAAAATCGGGTGGCGCTCAGGATTTCTTCCGGGCTCTCTGTGTACTCCCTGCTGAGAGTACATGGAATGCACTCTGTGTCGCGATACCTTTGGATGGCATTGAGAGCACAGTTTTGCGTTTGTTTTCAACTTAATCATTTTTGGTCCTTACTATAAAGATACATGCAACAGTGTATATAATATTGCAACAGTGAGTATACAGTCAAAAAGAACCTCAAATATAACTTTGTACTAATGGGAAAATTACATTTTGTGATGACTCTTTTCACTCATTACAGTGACAGCTAGAAGACTTGACGCATGTGTAGTGACCAGAGCAATGTCCCCAACAGATAAATGTCCGTGGGATCTCAGAATGTGACCTTGCTAAGAAACAGGGTCTTTGCAGAGTAATGACTTAAGATAAGGTCATCCTGGGTTAGGGTGGGCTCTAAATCTAATGACTAGTGCCTCCATAAGAAGGGAACAGGGAAGAAGTCATGTAAGCGTAGAGGTGGGGACTGGAGGGAGGCACCCGCACGCCAAGGGGTGTCCAGGACTATGGGCCACTTCTAGAAGCTGAGAGACAAACACAGAACAGATACTCCCCCGAAACCTCCGGAAAGAACCTACTTGCTGACACCTTGAGTTCAAACTTCTGGACTTCTGAACTGTGAGAGAACAAATTTATTGTGTTTTAAAGTCACCCATGATCATGTGTTATGGCAGCCCTAGGGTAGTATTTCCCACTTACATGGAAGAATTCGTTCATTTTACTCAACCTCCATTTTTCATCTAACAACTTTGCAGCAAAGTCTAATTTTTAAATCAAATACTATAAAGGATTTAAAAAAAAATAACCCCCTCAACTTATATAATTAATTGTTAAAAAATATTATCAAATATTATTATTTCACATAGTATTTTTCTAATGAGAAAACATTTGTTAGAGGATATTTTAATGTGATTGTCAAGTCTGTTTCTTTCAGGGTCTCTCTTGACAAGAGAGATGAACCTATGCTCCAGCTAAGAGGGCAATGTCACTGCAGTGTACACGGGGGTATACCTGCTAGGCACCCCTACCTACAGGATGACGCCCTCTTCCCGCGGGTGCCAGGAGGGTGGCCACACGCAGCGCTCCACTGAGTCCCTCTCTGAGATGCCTCCCCGCTGAAGAGAGTCACCCTGCCCCAAAGCCACACCTTTCTCCTGGGGACAGCCCATATAGAATGACTGGCCAATGTCAAGGGATAGGGCCAGCTCCCGCGCCCCAAATGAGGTTTCTGTGGGAGTTCCAAGCAGTTCGTGTTTTCTCTGCCCAGTTCTGCGTCTTCCCCCAAAGCCCGTTCATCTGCACAGCACTGCTCAGCGCATTTCTTGCACGCGGACATCACTCACAGTTGGCTTTCCAGGAAGCCCAGCGCAACATCTGAAATCAGGAGAGTGTCTCCAAGGCCCCTCAACCATCACTTTTAGGAAAAGTCAATATACGTTTCTATTGAAATGTCTTCCCTTGTAAAATGAGAAGTTTGTACTCACTTGTTATTTGGGTTAGATTCCCTTTAGCTCTAAACTACTGAGAAATTCTGTCAATATCTTTTTTATTTGTCCCAGATAACTCAAGCTCAATATCATGGCATATATATATATATATATATATATATATATATATATATATATATATATAGATAGATATAGATATAGATATAGATATATAGATATAGATAGATATAGATATCTTGAGCAACTTGGTATTTAGGGGCACTGACCACCTTGCAGTCAAAAATCCACATATACCTTTTGACTCCCCCAAAATATAATTTGTCCCTCAGTACCCACAGGGGATTGGTTTCAAGACCCCCATGGATACCACGCTCCACAGACACTCCAGTTCCTTTTGTAAATTCATGTAGACCAGTTGTCCCTTTACATTCACGGACTCCTGACAATGGATTAAAATCGGTCCAGGTATTTACTGAAAAATATCTACATATAATTGGACCTGTGCAGTTCTAGTCTGTGTTGTTCAAGGGTCAAACATATGTATATATGTGTGTATATATGTATATGTGTATGTATGTATGTATGTATGTATGCATATAGAATAAAATATGGCAGAGGTTGATATATACACATTAATAATAGCACACAATACATATTTTCTGATCCATAAATTATGTGATATTTAGTCTGTCTTTGTATAATAGAGAGAAATGCAGTGAAGAGCTTGTAAATATGAGAAAGAAAGAGGAACTATATTTTGAGAGAGAGAAATGTATTAACTTTGGATTTCGAAGGGGGACCTAACTTCTGTAACTTCCTGAATAATTGGCGGTGTTAGCACAGGAGAGGTAAGGAACTGACCGAAAACAGCTTATCTGTTCTTCCCAGTCTCCCCACTCTCATCTGAATATAATGAAAGAAAGAAAGAAAGAAAGAAAGAAAGAAAGAAAGAAAGAAAGAAAGAAAGAAAGAAAGAAAGGAAGGAAGGAAGGAACACCTTGCCTACACATTCACTTTTAAACTGTAAACATTCAAACAAACATTGGATATAACATAGAAAAGATACTTCCTTTTGAAACAAGTGATCATCTCAATCTTTCCTTCCAAATTACTGCACACCTCCCTGAGTACACTTGCCCTCAGAACAGATTGTTGAACAAGCAAGTGATGTAATGTGTCTGGTGCAACCCTGATGTTTAAAAAAAATAACTACCACCCTGGCAGAGTGGCTCAGTTAGCGGGAGCCCCACAGGGTTTCAGGTTCAATTCCTGGTCAGGGCACATGCCTAGGTTGTGAGTTCAATCCCTGGTCAGGGAGCATACAGGAGGCAATAGACTGATGTTTCTCTCTCACATCAATGTTTCTCTCTCTCTTTCTCTCTCTCTCTCCCTTTCTCTTTCTCTCTCTCTCAAATCAATAAATACATATCCTTGGGTGAGGATTAAAAAAACTAAATAAATAACTACCTCTGGCTGAGAGTTGCACAACTCTGGTACTGCAGTCAGCTTTTGTATACCACCTCAGAGGTGACCTTGATTAATTTAGCTGACTAGTCAGTAGGTAGTTTATGGAGTTCAATATTCTAAAGATTGATCAGAAAAGGAAACTTTTAATGCCCTTAATGGGGTCATTAGTGATATTACCGAACAAAATTAAACTAAAGGACAATCTCAACAAACCTTTTTTTTAGTTCTAACAGCATACCCCTGGGAATGTTAATAGCTGGTGCAAATTGGTGCCTATTTCCTTTATCTCTTTCTTTATCTGGCTTAAATAGATAACAGATGATTACACTGACTATAAATTAGAAGCATTGCCGATTTTCTAAACTTGACTCTTATAAAAATGAATGCATAGACCTTTATAAACTCAAGGAGAATTTTTAAGAAAAGTCAATAGCACTGTTATGAAGTTGATACATTTTTCATGGACAATAATATAACTGTAACATTTTTCAGTGTGAAATAACACTAGTGAATTTATGATTCCACTATTGATTCCAATTTCAGTTTGCAGACAGTTATTCCAGATGAGAAGGCCCTCAGGTCATAGGAAAGAAAGCGTCATCCAAAGAGACAGCTTCCCGGACAGCGGACAGTGTGCGCTTCCACGTGCTCCAGCCCAGGCGAGGACGTCATGGCGCAGACGCTACAGAGGGGTCAGGGACTGCTGATTCCCCCCAGATTTTGCCAAGTACCAGAGAACATAACCTTCCGAGCCTTAGCCCCCTCTTGGTTGGGGAATACTTTTACGTGCCTTGCTAGGGTTATGTAAGAATCGGATCCGATAGCACGTGTAACGCATTAGGAGACTAACAAACAAAACCTGAACAAATGATATTTTAGTCCGGCCGGTGTGGCTCAGGGGTTGAGCGTCGACCCGTGCAGCAAGAGGTCGCCAGTTCGATTCCCGGTCAGGACACATGCCCAGGTTGTGGGCCTGATCCCTGGTGGGGGCGCATGCAGGAGGCAGCTAATCGATGTTCTCTCTCATTGATGTTTCTATCTCTCTCTCCCTCTCTCTCTAAAATCAATAAAGGAAAAAAAATGTATATATATTTAAAAAAAAAAAAAAAAACCAAATGACATTTTCGCAGTTTTACTATGTTGTACTCAAACTTGACCTCAGATTTCTCTGGTGAGCAGCAGGAAGAAGGCTTCGGTTATGGCAGTCTGTTGCTTCTTCTGAAGCAAATGGAACTAACTAGGATGGGCGAGGTCCTGCCTCATAGCTAGGACCTGTGACGTGGTAAATCAACCTTGAACAGTAGTGTATAATAAATATACAGAAAAATGGGTGATTATCATGTCCAATGATACATTCAGTAGACATCTTTCATAACATATACTAAAAAGAAAAATAAATGAAAGCACCACAGTGCCTATCAGAACTAATAAACAAGTTTCCAAGGTTACAAAGTTACAAGATCAACATGCAAAAACTAACCTCGTTCACAATAGCATCACAGAGAACAACATAGATAAGAATAAACTTAACAAAAGAACTGTAACATTTGTACACTAAGAACATGATTGATTGAGATAAATTTAAAATCTAAATAAATCAGAAGGTATCCTACATTCAAGGCTAAAGACTCAATATTTTTAAGACACCCTTTTCTACCTGAGTTAATCTACGATTTTGAAGAATCCTTGTGGGCCTTTTGTTGTTGTTGTTGTTTGTTTTTTGGTAGAAATTGAAAGCTGATCCAAAAAAAAATTATATAAAAATAAAAATCCAGAAGCAAAAGAGTTTTAGTAACCTAAATATTTTGGCATTGATGAAAGAGTAGGCTAGGTCAATAAAACAGATGTTCAAGTCCAGAAACGTATTTATACATTCTAGGTCAATTGCTCTCTTACAAAAATGCAAATACAATTCAATTAGAGAAAAGAACTGTCTTTTCAACAAATGGCTCAGGAGAAATGGATGTACACACAGAAACAGAAAAGAAGGAGGAGGAGGAGAAGGAGGAGGAGGAGAATTTCTACTCTTATTTCATACCACACACAAAAAGTAGCTCCATGTATTATTTACCTCCATATAACATCTGGTAATATAGAACTTCCAGATGGAAACACGAGAAGAATCTATATGATCTGAGGTTAGCAAAACTTTGTTAAGCATGACACCGAATGCCCGATAATTTAAGCCTTAGATTGAATTGTGATCAGCCTCGAGACTATGAGACCTATAAAAAGGTGGCCAGTTATTAATCAAGAAAGATTAGAAAAATGTGCATACATGATAATCAGCCAAAGATGAAGTGAGTAGACTCTAAATGCAGTGAGCTTCCTATCCCTGGAAGTGTGTGGTTGTAACTCATTCAATGTTGCAGCCATGGTATTGCCTAGGAGAAAAAGCGGTAAATGCCACTCCCTGACCCGAAGGAGCTCCCAGTCTAGGCTGAAGGAGGCAAAGAGGGGCAATCAGAATCGGTATGAAGCAAGTGGGGCACAAAGGGTGCCCACGGTAACACCCAAGGTTTGTGCTCCACAGACGTGAGTGCAGGGAAGGCCGGCTGAAACAGACTGCACCTGACCTGAGTGTTAGAACTGATGCAAATCGTCCGACAAAGGGAGCAGGGCGGCTGTTACAGACAAAGGCATAGGCAGATCCACATTCACAAATGTCTGCTGTAGATGCGGGAAATACGAGAGAACGCAACAATGTATGTGTGTGTTATATATGTAGAGTTCATCTGAAAATCAGTGCCAAGGGGGAAATAGAGCAGGGAGGAGACATAGAAAATGTAGTGGGGGGAGGGTCACCGCTTGCAGGACGTAAGCCGGAAGGTCTCACCGAGAAGCTGACGTTGAGTGAAGACCTCAAGAGCGTGAGGGAGCAAGGTGCTCAGGAGAGCTGCACTCGGGTGGAGTGCAGCAAGTGCAGAAACTCCGAGGGGGCGTGGGGCTGGGATTTTCAACAGCAAGGAGTCCAGTGTGGCTGGGTGAGGATTTCAGTCGAGTGTAGGAGATGAGATCGGAGAAGTAACGATTTGACCTAAGAGGACAGATTATGTTAGCCTTATCTGAGGTTTGAGAAAATGGCACAAACTAGCTCATTTGGGACACTTCATCCACTTACTGGAGCCAGAACACATAGAAAAAAAGCGTCAAGAATCACAAGAGGAAGGATGACCCCTTCCCAAGATCCCGGCATAGAGGGACCACATGTCCACGTTTTCTGCAGCAGTACAGGGGGCTCCTGCTGTTCTGGGGTAATGTTTAATATCATGTAGCTTTTATTTTAATGTCTTTTTAAAAAATATATTGGAGTGACTTTGGTTAATAAAATTATATAGGTTTCAGGTGTACAGTTCTATAATGCATCATCTGTATATTATATTGTGTGTTCACCACCCCAAGTCAAGTACCTTCCATCACCATTTACCCCCTTTACCCTCTTCTACCTCTCTCTACCCCCTTCCCTCTGGTAATCACCATGCTGTTGTCTGTGTCCATGAGTCTTTTTTTTCCTTTGCTTAATCCCTTCATCCTTCTCCCCCAGCCCCCTCCGCTCTGACAGGGGTCAGCCTGCTCTATTGCCATTTTTCACTCTCAGAAGTGTTCTGGTTAGAAGACTAAATGTTATGGCCTCCCAATACACGAAGAAACGTGCTTTTAATCTATGAGAAAGAGGGAAGGAGGGACGAAGGACGGGGAGCTTCAGAAAGAGAACTAGCACCAGGTGGAGGCAGCTGGTTCGAAGCCAGGCTGGAGGCAGGGACATCATCTCTGTCACAAGGCAGAGGTCTCCTGAAGTCTTCGTATATGCAGTGACCTCGGCCAGTGGCTTGAGGGGACCACAGACAGCAGCAGAGAAGTGCTGACTGGCGCTTGATGATCCCCTTGTTCTTTGCAGCCCCCCTCCCTGCAGAGTCCTGGGACGTTAACGCTTTCACAGGGCGGTGTGTCTGTAAGTGGGCAGTGACGTTTTTCTCCAAAGGGGAACTGTCTGTCCTCGGAGGGGTGCTGTAAGGGAGCGTGGGCCTTTGTTTCCTCCTTAGGAACCGGTGAAGCGTGACAAAAATTATTCGATGATTTGATTAAATGTCTTGGAATTCTACGCAAATACGAAGCGTCCTACTCAAAGGCGCTGAAATTGGCTGAGTGTCCCGGCAACGGAGCATAATTCACCAGGAACGTCACAGGTGCAGCCCTGGCGTCTGTTATGTAACATTCGTCTCATGAAACACTCACGGGCAGTGTATTATTCTAATTCTAAGGGACTCCAGCAGACAGCCGAAGAACCGAAACAGACGAAGTGTCTGCTTCTTAAGCAATTTTAAAATCAAATAAATCCTAGTTTGGGTTTTTAATAAACTTTACCTCTGAAAAGACTATTCCTCACGCTCAGGGTGAGGGGAGGAATTAGCGTTAATTAAGCACTGGGACTGTGTCAGACGGCATTTGAATACTGTCTACCTTCATCGTCCTAACGACCTCAGAATATCAGTTCTCACGACTTTGCAGATGAAGAAACTGAGGCTTACAATGGTTAAGTGACGTCACCGAGGTCCCTCAAACAGTAAGTGGTACACACTGAAGGGGTGCCAGGCTCCAGAGTCCCCCTCACCTCCTGAGACGGCTTAGTCTCTGTAACAGTGTACAGCAAACATCTAGTAATTCAACATTAAAAATAGCCTGGCCCGTGTGGCTCAGTGGATGGAGCATCCTCCCATGGACGCAGAGGTCCTGGTTCAATTCCCGGTCAGGGCACACGCCCGGGTTTTGGACTGGATCCCCAGTAGGGGGCGCACAGGAGGCAGCCGATGGATGTTTCTCTCTCACATCGGTATTTCTATCTCACGTCGATGTTTCTCTCTCCTTCCCCTCTCTCTAAAAAAATCAATAAAAACATATTTAAAAACAGTAATAATAGTGAAATAAAAGGTTTATTGCACCAAATGTGCTGGTATTGTCACTCTAGGACGGGCTGTACTCATTTTATACGCCGCCATCTGGAACACGTGCCTGGGAGGGTGGACGTGTGTCAGGAGATAAATGGGTAATAACACTAAGTGACTCATCCCTTTACTATATTTCAGACATCTGCTTTCTGTGTTCACTCATTCAATCTCCTCAATGATCCTATAAGGTAGCTAATAGTACTGGCACCATTTACAGGAGAGATTAATGAGACACTGTGATCCAAATAGCAGGACTGTCCGAAAAGCTCGGGTGGACACCTGACTGCCCTTAGCCCGGCGTCTGGAACCCTTTCCCCCAGGGTTACAGCTCATTTCTTTCCCGCGGGAATGAGTGCATCCTTTATGCCAGTTGGAGGCGCTCTCATATCCCAACATCCCAGGCTAGAGGGGCCAAGCAGGTGATGTCCCCCGAAAACTCCTTCCTTAGGTAGCGCCCCCCTCAAAACTGCGTTACTTACCAGTGAAAAGTCTGCTCATTCCCCTGCCGCTGGGCCACTTTCTCGCCCTTGCCCTGTGGAAATTGAGTTCCCAAGGGGGTGCGGGTGCCCTCTGGAAGGTCAGCCGCAGGTCACGTCTCTCTGTGGGAGGAGGGAAGAAAAGAGATCCATTTTTTTTCTGGTCTCTGCTGACCCAATTTGAAACTTCAGTCTTTCCTCAATACAGCTTGTTTTTATTGACTTATTCTTTCATTTATTGAACACTCACGCCTATGTCACCGCACAGTTGATCCTGAGCCCCGGTGTGTGGTCACTGGTGAGTGACTGCTCCCGTGTGACAGTGTCACGTGGTTAAGTGATGGAGCCGGAACTCAGACCCAGGCTTCTTCACAACCAATCTGTGTTCACCAAGTAAGCCCGATTGAACATAAACGTATATAAAAATCCACCTACATCCCTGTTGGACTCCTCACGTTCCTTTCTTGTTGTTCAAGATGATATACGTAGGCCTTCCCAAACACGAGAGCTAAGAATTCAGAGCAAAAGGGAACTTAACATGTGACATGTTGGAATAAGACTGAGGCAGAATCATTTTATGGCCGTGGCAGACCAACGCAATACCAAGTCCTCCAGGGGGGACACTGACGTCTGACAGCAGATCACTAACACGAAGGTGACAGATGACAGCTCTGGAGGTGGGCAGGCCGGGCCTAGAATCCCTGCTTCACGCTAAGTGGTCACGTGGACGTGGTCACGTGGACGTGGTCACGTGGGTGGATGCAGCTAAGTTTCCTGTTTCTCAGGTGGGATCAGTAGCAGTGGTTATTTCCCAGCGTGGTTGTATGGATTAGAGAAAATGAACACAAACGTCTGGAACACTACCTGCACGTCACAGGCATGCCAATAATCCTCGCGCCTCGTGTCTTCTCTGTGAGCACGTTCATTTCAGGCGGGGAAAACCTAGGCATCATCTCGCTCCGCGTAGCAATTACTGCTAATTAATGACTCAGGTCAAGGGACATGGGACTAAATTCAGCACTTAGACTTGCATGTAAATGGTTATTATAAATATTCCACAACAAATTAAAGATGCGGAAGGCAGCTTTTGGGTGTGCGTGCGGTATAAATACCAGCACAACCCAATGACATGGTATTTAAAAGCGAAGTAATCAGTGACTTAGACAGTGTTCCACTTAATGAAATTCAGAAGGAAATACAGTTCACAATATATGCCAATACGTTGCAAAATATATCTGTCTGAAACTATGGATTGAAATTATTATTTTTAGCAATGCCTCAGGTGTTTCTTATAGGAAGGGACCACGTGGTTTCATTTCCCAAGTTATGCTTTCACTAACAATGACTTCAGTTATACGTAATTTCAAACTAGCTTGAGAAACAAGACATTCCACCTCTGCAAATGAGAAACCTTGTCTCGGTCTATACTGTGATCTGAAAATTGGTTGAAGGGGAACAGCATATCTAAACAGGAATGACCTTGGATGTGAAAATTGGAAATTTCATTTTCTGCTCTAGATGAGACAACACTACAGGTATTCAAGAGATATAGAAAATAAATGTGATATCAATTCCTCATTGCAAAATATTTTCCCATATGGCATAGTTTTAGCAACACAACGAAGATAACATTGAATTTTCATTTGGAACCGAACATATTCATGTGTACTTTCTATGGCATTGGATGTATTATTAGTCTGGTTTTCTATTGGTTTACATAATTGATTGTAATCAAAGAACTCTATGGATTCCATGGAAAAAAAGTCAATAAGAACAGAACATTAAGCAAATTGTTTTATTTTGGTTATTGCTATATTGGAAAATTGTCTTCGTAATCTCATAGATTTTTTTAAGATATAAATGTATGATTTATGGCATATGAAAATTTATGGGTATAGATTTTCTTCATTGTTGGTTCTCAAACACAACTAACACCTCATTTCAAATTAAAGATTTTATACATAGAAAATATTACACAAAAGTCTTATAAATTTAAAATTTATTGATCTAAAAATGCTAAGAAAATAATATTTGTCACCATTATCAATTAAATGAATAGAACAATGATGGAAGAACATGTGAGGAATTGTCTATATATCTTAGTAGGAAGGGCAAAGATAGACCTTAAACCCTTAAAATGGAATAGATTTTGTTACTCACACTATAATTTTGTGTTACTAATTCTATCACACTACAAATTCTACTCTCAAATCCCTTTACAATAGAAACTTATTCAAAACGAGTCTGCCATTTAAACCACAATTTTCTAATCACAAACTATATAAATAAAATAGGTCTTGTGATGATAACAGTTTATTCTGAGGACCAATTAGGACAATATGTGGGAAAATATTTCACAAACTGTAAAGTTCGGTACTATGAAAAGTGAAGTAGTAGTCCTAGAATTTCTTAGCCCTTTATTTTTCTTAAAACTAATCATAAATGACCCCTTCAAATAAAATGATGTGACTAGCTTGCCTCCATACATGAGGGCTGAACAGTTTTGCTACTTTCAGTAACCAGTTGGTTACATTGTGAACTCTGGACAGAAATGTATCTGTGGGGAAGGACTGCTTGGGGAGGACTGGCCAAATCCATCACCAGAGGCCAGAAGGCGTCGCCAGCACAAGCCCCTCACGCACGTAGCACTTCAGGGAAAAGCCACAGCTGGGCTGGGGACGTCCTGCCCCGCGCTCCTGCTCCCCCAGTCAACCACCCCCGGGGGCTCCTGGGTTCCTCTTTGACCAGAGCCCTGAGACCTGCCCGATCCAGTCGGAACTGCACGACTACATCTTCATTTGCATTGATGCCAAACAACTGAAAATACTCTCTAAGAAGCCATCAGAATGCGTGACAGTGACCAAGCAGGACTGCACGGCCCCCACGAGTCACAGCTGGACAAATGTGGGTGCCTCGCTGGCGTGCAAGTGGACTGTTTGGGAACCCCGGTGGATCTTTCTCTGTAAAAGTCGCCCTCGCCTGGGTCTCTGGGGAACACACTTTCGGTTTCCACTGGAGGCTGTGTCTCCCTCGGTTTGCCGACGGTTGGCCTGAATGACATTTCTCCCTTTCTGCCCCTCTGTGGGAACTGTTGACAACAGCACCGTGGCAAGGTCACGGGCCCACTTCCTGTAGCCACGGCCACAGGAATTCAATGCTCCTGAAAGATCTGGTTACACGCTTTGTACAATAGGCATTTGGCTTCCACACCTGGTCATTGCTGTTTTTGACCTGAGTAACTGTGCCCGTGTCCCTTCTCGGCCGCCCACTGAACCCCGAGCCACGCTCCGGTCAGTGCACCTGGGAGCCACGGCCACGCCCGCTGGGTCGGCTGGTCTAGCGGACAGGAGGGTGCTGACAGACACAGGCGGTGGGCCACGCGACCAGGACACATGGAGTCGCTGGGAGTCCTCAGGAGCTGGCAAAAAGATCTAATTCTGTTGGCTTATATTTTATTGCCTAGTTTTTCAGAATCTAGTTCACGGGTTAAACAGCAAGGTCGCTGAGGGCACAGCTCTACTGTATTCAGCCACAGCATCGTCCTCGGCCCCTCTTCTGCCACAGGGGACAAGCTCCAGAGTCATGTTTGGTGCAACAGACATCTTCAGGACACTTATGTCATATTTCTGCCTGAAAGAAACTTCGACAGATTTTTATATATGCGGTTGGCCTTTGAAAGCACACAGGTTTGAACTGCTCGGGTCCACTTAGATGCCGATCTTTCTCAGTGATTCCTGATTTCCCCCCACAGCTGGGAGTCCATGGGTACGCGGTCCAGCTGTCTGCATTGAGCCATGCCTTTCATATAGCAACATTTTGGGGTAGTATAAAAATCTCTTAAGTTTAAAATTTTTTAAATTTTATGTCCCCAGCTACTAGCTTCATCTTGCTATGGACTGTATAAATTTGCCAAGTTATCTCACCTCAGTTCCCTCAGTACCCTCATTTGTAAAAGAGGGTAAAAGTATATCTACCGGAGAAGATTGGGGAGGGTCCTCTGCGTTAGTTACATAAATGAGTCTGGTGCACAGTTAACACTGTTAAGTTGTTATTATCATTAATATTAGCATTCGTTTGTGTTGGTTAGAAAGATTGGTTATATGATTAGAAAGCAAGATGGCAGAGTAGTAGACACTAAATAAATAAATGCTACCTTACATGTGTATAGTAAGACATTATTTGTTAACTTTAGAAAATTGATACATTTTAGAAGAAAGGTAAAAGGTAAATATGAAACAATAAGAACACTAATGTATATATCAACCGATAACTGTGGAATAGATTGAAATGAAAATAGATACTTTTATTAACTTTTCTGTCTTAGGTGCATTGGTTTATTTTCCAGTTTTTCTTTGTTACATGTGGTATAACAGTCCATAAATACACTAAAATGTATTAATCAGATCAGCTACTAATTGATATTTAGATAGTTTCCAATTTTTGACTATTATGAAGAAGGTTCTATGAATATATGTGCATATAGAAATACACGAATAAGGGAAGTGTATTGATGCAGCAACAATTAGAAAAAATTGCCTGGCTGGTGTGGCTCAGTGGTTGAGCGTCGACCCATGCACTAAGAGGTCGCCTGTTTGGTTCCTGGTCAGGGCACATGCCCAGGTTGTGGTCTGGGTCCCCAGTGGGGTCATGCAAGAGGCAGCCAATCGATGTTCTCTCTCATCAATGTTTCTGTCTCTCCCTCTCCCTTCCTCTCTCTGGGATCAATAGAGGGGGAAAAAAGTAAAAGAAAAAAGAAAACAATTAGAAAATAACTAAAAAGTATACAAAAACCCTGAAACAAGATGACAGAGTGTGGATATTATTTAATTATTAGAATACATTTAAATAGATTAAAATTTTTGACTCCCATCAAAGAACATTTATTGGATTCCATTAAAACCCAAAACGTTTAACTCTATAGACAGTCAACTTGGGAGAGATTATAAACAGAATATCTTAACATTTACAAGATATAACATACAAATAATGTCAAGGAGGAAATTATTGGACATTAAACGAGGCACAGAGGATATGAGTCTTTACAGGTGGAATTCGCAGGTAATTAAAACCTGAATAGTTTTCATCGAATGCACAGAAAAATGTGATGAAGCAAATTGCCATGTAATGTCCAGTCTCGATTTCAAATGCAATCTGAAATTTAAATGTACTAAGCTTCAGGAATCAGAATAGATAATAAAGAATATTTAAGTCAAATAAAGTATTTTAATTGGAAAATTGTTTAATATTTTATGAAAATAAACAATTATGGAATGAAGGTATTTGCAGGTGAAGCACTGTAGATCAGGCTTCAGCAAACTTTTTTCATAAAGAGCCAGATAGTAAATAATTTCAACTTCTCAGGCCATATAAGCTCACAAATACTCAACAATTCATAAGCAGATGAGCGTGATTCTGTCCCCAAAAGACTGACATGCAAACAGTTGTCAAAAGAACTAAAAAAAAAAAAGATTTTGGAGACTTTGGCTAGAAATAAATGCTAAAGGTTTATTCAAGTCTCTTGGACTTTGCACACTGGGAACACAGGTGGGTGAAACCCCGGAAGTATGCCCAAGAAGAAAGGAAAGTTGTGAGATCTTGTAGTAAAAATTGCATTCTTGAGAATAATCACTCCTGCACTGACAGCCGAGAACTGTCCAGGATGGTCATCAGTCAGAGGTCAGAGGTCAGAGGTCTGGATGATGGGTGCCAGGTGGTCTAGAGGATGGGTACCAGGAGTCCTGGTTACTTTCAGTGGTCCGGATGGTGGCCGTCAGGGAGATGCCAGGTGGCCCACATACATGAGTCCTACAGGGAGATAATCAAGGGTTATCTGGAGGTCTGGTGTATGTTCAGATGTATATCACAGGACTTGAAAATTCAAAAAGTTTAAGTTTCCAGGCAAGTTAGAACAAGAATAGAGTTTTTCCCCATGCCTCAACCTTTATAATGTCAATAATTTTAGCAACTTGGTGAAAGCTACCCCATTTGATGTATTCCCTCTCTCTACTCTGTCCTCACACTTAAGTTTGAATTCCACATAATTTCTGCATGTCACAAAATATAACCCTTTCGTTTTGTTTTTCTTTTCTAACAATTTAAAAAGCAATAACTGTTTTTCGCTGATGGTACAAAAACAAGCGGTATGTTGGATTTCACACCTGGGGCTGCAGCACTGCAAGCCTGATGTCAAGTTCTGCATCTTGGAAGTTTAATCGGTGTGGTTCTTCAACAAATGTCTCATTGTGCCCATTCATCAGACTGGTCATTAACACATTTTTCATAACCAACAGTAGTGTAGCATTTCAATGAATACGAATACTCAATGCATTTCTCAGAATTGCCCCGTCGATGGCAGGGACAGGACAGACTCGTTTCATGATCCAAACCAGGAGACATGTCGGAGTGTTCAGGCCAGTGCACCTGGAAGCACTTCCCTTCCAGTGGCCGAGATCTGGACTGAGATGTCCAGAGGCTAGAGCGTTGTCCTGAGAGGTTCCCAGGCCCTCAGCTGGGGATGCTTCGCTGGCTGGTGTCCCTGGGGAACCTTGAGAGGTCTCAGAGGCCCAGCTGGAGACGCAGCGCTGTGTTCACCGGGTCTTTTTCGTAAGAGGCGTAGCGATCTCTTCTGCACTAGAATTTAATCTATTTTATAGCTTCCACAGCTACCAGAGAACTCCCTCCTGACATTTCCAATGTGTGAAGTTCACTCAAGACATGACTCTTCTCTTCTGGTCATATTTTTATGACAGAAAGGACAATTTGTTATACTTATATCTCAGAAGGACAGATTTTCGCCACAGAGGAAATTCTGCCAGGTCTCTACGTGCAGTCTTTCCAGCACCTGCCAGCACAGCAGAAGCAGCAGGAATGGAGGCCAAGCGAGGAAAATGCAGACACACCCACCCCACCCCCGATCCTGGCAGCGTCCCCAGGTCTGAACCAGGCCAGACGGGATGTTTGATTTTACCGCAGGAAGGTACTCGGGACCCTTCTTTTACCTTTCTAGATATTTAGCTATTTCTAGATTATTAAAATAATTTTATCTTACTGTTTATAAACTTTGAATCTTCTTTTATTTTCACACAAAACACATACTTTTCAAATGAGAACGTTCTTCAACATTTCCAACTGAAACAAGTGTACATTTGGGCAGTATCCCTCATTAAATATTCTCCTTTCATTGTGGAATTATTCATGTTTCCTTGTATTTTTATAGATTTTTCTGCACATTCTATGTTCATATATGTGTCCATGACTTTTATTCTCTCTTGCATCATTGTCTGAATCCTCCTGTGACAGCCATCTCTCCACTGAAGTGTCGCTTTAAATCCATGTTGCTGTCAAAGCACGGACTCCGAGCGTGGCGTTAGCTTTCGCAGGGAGTAGCAGGTGTGTTTACGTCTACCTGTGTCCTGGCAGGTGTTGACCAGTCAGTTACCAGGTGGAACACGGGCACTGGAAGCACCCGCCTGGGCTCCCTGGCAGTGCCACCAGGACCCAGCGCGGCACTCTTTGTCCACAGTGAGAGTGAGGCTGTGCCAACCTCTCCTCGGTCCCCGGGGCTCACTAACCCAGGACCTGGGGGCGGGACACCTCCTGCAGCCCACCTCCCGGATGCACACGGTCCCTGTCCTCACGGCTGTGTGTACCTGCCTGGACACGGCTCATGTCAGGATCTGCGGTCTCATTCCTCACCTCCTGCTTCTGAGCCTGGAACCCACCGAGCCTGAGTTTGCAATCCCTCCTCATCTCTCTGCATCTGAAACATCAATAACAGCAGTTTAAAAATACAATCAGAGCTATGTGCGTCCCGGTGTTACCTGCCTTCTAGCTGACATATCGCGAAGTGAGGGGTCAGACGGTATAATCTTCCTTTCGGGAAAATAAAGTGCCTGAAAAGCAGTGCTGTAACAAGTGACTGACCTTCGGCTTAGGAAATGGTTTGGAGAGACTGAGCAAATAACCAGAGGTAGGGAACGTGTGCACCAACACGTGTACACAGAGCCGTCGGCACACAGCAAGGGGTCTCACCCGTCCACCAAGCGGGAGTTAGTCTGTGAGTGTGCCCAGGGTGGGTGTGTGTTTCACTCTTATCTTAAGATTACAAACCTCAGAGGGACCACCCAGAACCTCAACAGGTGATGGGGGGGATGGCGGGAGGCACCCCAGGAGAAGCCTGGTAGGGAACCGGGGAACCCTCGGGGATTTCCACTGGCTTTGGCCTGGCCCTCCGTTCCCCATACTTATCTGAGTAATTCACCGTCAGGAAAATGTGAAAATCGACTTTGAGTTGGCCGTTCTGCCAGCTGAAAGGTAGTGACAGCTCAGGCACTACGTGGCACACACTCGGAAACCACACCCTCCTCCAATCACCGCGCTCCTGGCGGCGATGTGATCACTGCTCACGGAGGCGATTATGTTATAACCACGGAAATATGTTATTTGTAACAAAGCATAGGAGGAGGAACAGATGGATATCTGTTATAGAATAATTTCGCCTTTCTTTAAATATGCTGGTAGTAAAAGAAAGAAATGAAGTTTTAAAAATACATGAGGAAAATAACTCTGAGTGTGTTTAAATATTTATCCATTAAACATCAAATGGTCTGTTTTGTTTTATTTCTGCAGAACATTAAACTTATGTTTTCTTTTATATCTCCAGATCAAATTCCCCACTTGGATATATAGTTTTTGCTAGTCATTCAACCTGTTTATTCTGCGGATTAATAAACGGAGGCCAGGAATAGATACTGCCTTGCCCACAGTTCACACAGATCACTGGAAGAGGGCAATCCCCAGCTGGCCCCGCTCGGCTCCCCGTCTTTCTATACTACACATACTGTCTCTACTCTTTATCTAAAGGATGCGTTAGCTTTATGAGCTGCAGGTGATTGGCACCGCAGCCGATGCCATTGTTTGGATGATGCTCCATTCTGTATAGAAATGGCATGCCATCCCCCTCACAGGCTCTCAGGACCGCCGAGCTGTTGCCGAGTAATGGGACCTGCTCTCAGACTGCAACATCACATGAAAATTGCCCGTCTCGTTCTCTCACAAGTTGGAGGTGGTTATATATGTGACTCAAGGAGAATGGAGAGTTTGGAACAGAAAATGAGGGGCTGGAGAGAAATTCCTGACAGACCTTCTGGGAAATGTCAGAAACCAGCTCTAATGGCAGCAACTGGATGTTGGCACAGAGGTGCCCGGGCCTCGGAAACCCGGGGAGAAGCTGGGCGAGGACCCAGGAGCTGAGGTTTCCTGGACGGCGCAGCCGGCTGCAGGCCTTCGCTCCTCCCAGCCCGAGCTACGTGACGCACACCTGCTCCCAGTACAAGGGGCGTCTGCTCCTCTCCTCCGGCTCGGGGCTGAGGCAGAGGCAGCAGAGGTGGGGAGGGCAGGAGACGGGCCGCTTTCCCTCCGTCTTTCCTGGGGACCCTGCGTATATACCAGGTCATCAGCCTCAGGCCGGTGTCCTGGAGGATGGGGAGCCGTGCAAACCTCACTCAGCGGAAGCCCTCAGTGATGTGAGAAGAGCACCGCCGAGGCCAGGGACGCCCCTGTCCAGCTGGTGATCAAGTCCAGAAGCGTGGGAGGTCCCATCTGAGACCAGACGCGATTGCTACCTGGAATAATTATAACTAAATCAATGGTTATTGTTTCAACCACACCGAGTTGTGGGTGGTGTGTTACACAGCAGAAGCTAATTGACACAGAATGCTTGTAGTACTTATCAAGGAAACTATTTTGTTTTTCCTTTATTGATTTGAGAGAGGAAGTGAGAGGGAGAGAGAGATAGAAACATCGATGAGAGAGAACATTCATTGGCTGCCTCCTGCATGCCCCCTACTGGGAATCTGGCCCACAACCTGGGCATGTGCCCTGACCGGGAATCGAACCAGCGACCTCTTGGTGCAGGGTTGCCGCTCAACCACTGAGCCACACTGGCCAGACAAGGAAATTGTTTTTTAAGAGAGAAAGTGGGGTGAAAATAGGTTTGATAAACCTAATGAAGATGCACCAATGTGGTCAGAAGGATGCCGAGGTAAGACATTGACTACGGGCCAAGGTCAAAAAACAGGCTTTCAGAGGGTGGGTACCAGGGTGCATTGAGAAGCTCAGCATCTGTGATAATAGACCATTACTCTGGTCACCCATTGTTATAGCACGCTTCAAGTCTGTGTGACCTTTAATTCCATACTTTAGGAAAGCGATTTCCCGTGATGAATCAGTCGGCCGCTCCCAGGCCAGGAGTCTGCCCTGCTTCACCTACATTCGGCTGCGGATACAGTACAGACTAGCACCTCCCAACACATCTTCCTGGGAATCACATACATGTTCTATAGTAGTGGATGAGCATGACTTCAGGGGTGCGTATATATTGTCCAAATGATCTGGATGGAGAGAACATGGGTAGTATCCAGGAACTGTCCACGTTAATCACAGAGAAAAGAGAACGAGGAGGAAGGGGTGGCTACCACGACTGGGTCGCCGCAGTTCAAAGAAGGAAGGGTGTTGGAACCAGGGTGAGAGAGTCATGGGCCGGTCCTGACTGAGCACCCCCTCAGGGCTGCCATGAACACCGTGGAAGATGTCAGCTAAGTAAACAGGAGAGGGGGCTGTCCACACAGACTCAGCTCACATGGGGCTTTCTAATCGAGCACAGTATTGAGGAGGCTTGGTGCTCAAAGGAAGGGGCAACGCGCAGAGCGGCGGTTACGGGGAATCTTGTCTGAACAATGTCCATTTGTGTCGAGTATAAAACAGTGGACTCCCACGCATTCAGAAGGCATTTCCCACACCAAGTAGGACGGGTAATTGCCACTCTACACACGTTCTATCCACCTGCTGTTCTCTCAACACGAGCGTCGGGTGACAACGCAGCAGGAGGGGTGTGGGGCCTTCGTGGACCATCGCACTGTGACCGGTGGGGTCAAGCCCACCCAGCAGCCTGACACTCATTTCCTGCTCATGCGTGTCGGGAGGGGACTCTGCAGAGGGGCGGGGACACCCAGCTGCCACCGCCTTCTCCTGGGAGCTGCAGTCCTGTCAGGAACGTCCGCGGCGGAAAACCACCCACTGACAGTGTTTCCCAGCGAGTGCTTTCTCTGCAGCTGCATAGCAATAGATGATATTTTCCTTAAAAATGTCATCTATTTTAGAACAGAGCTTCGTTTGAGATGTGGCCTCCCATAAAGGTTATGAGTGAAGGTAGAGGTTTGAGGAGTTATTCTCATAATGATTCTTTATGGCCGTTAATGAAAGAAATATGGAGAGAGGTGAGCCTCCTCCAGAAAAACAAGCCTTTGCTCTCATTTGAGAAGGGTCAGAGTCAGCTCTTTGGGCAGAATATATAAATGGGAAAACTTTTAGTCGGGGCAAAGAGATTAAAACATAGAATAATATTGAAATAGAAAAGAAAAAATGCATGGAAAACTGTGGTCTTCATCTGTTTCATAAAGTTTTCTACTCAGTTCTTCAACTGAATAAGAAGTGTTCTTTACATAAGATTTTATTCCAATATTCCAGTGTTTTCACTGGCTCCTTGTTGCCTTACTCAGAGTCCTCCCAGCCAGGTAGAAATAAAAAAGACAAGAGAAGATTTGGTTGCTGGAAAAAATTCACCTGCTTTCTTTGGAAAAGGAAATCAGTACTGATTATATTTTTGAGAATGAGTAGCATTCGTAGTTGTCTTGGGAAAAGTATTGTTCAGTTAAGGAGATTCAAGCAGATAGGACAGCAGGATTTGGAACCCAGGTAAAGGGGAGAAGGGAATTAAGTGCGAGAGAAAGGTAGCATCCTCGAAGGACGGACAGTCCACTCTGTGCGTGGTCAGGGGCTGGGCTGGGTGGCCAGATCTGCCAGGACACGGGGACGAGAAGGAGTCAGAGTGTGAGGAACCTCTTCCTGCATGTCCGAACTCAGCAGTTTTGGAACAGCTGCCCACGAGCTGACAAGCCAACCTGGAGGACTGCGTGAAGCCACAGCATCCGAAGTCTCTGCTTCTGGAAATGTGCAGACCCTCCACGTGACGACAGAACCGCCACCTACAGTTTCTAACTTCCCCCTTGTCAATGGTTTATTCGTTATCGGAAAAAAAAAAAGAAGAAGTAAGAGTTTATATAATTGGGAGAATACCCACCTGGAAGCAAATATGAAAACTGAAAACAAGAACAAATAGTACTGGCCGTATGCACATTATAATTACATAAGCATTTAGTTTGAGCCAGACTCGGGACTGTTCTAAAACACACACACACTTCCACCCTCCTAAGACCTCATGGAAAGCTCATACCACCTGATGTTACCCCTAATTTGCAGATGAGGAACGTGAGTCAGGGGGGTTACATTTTCCAAAGCCCTATGGCTAACAACCGGGCAGCCAGGGTCTGACACCTTCTCCACCACACAGAGGTCAACACATTTCTCCTAGTGACTTACTGTATTCTTACATAGAAGGCAGAAAGAGGAAACACCAGAGCGACACATGGAGCCTGACAACAGGAGGCAATACCGTATGGGAGAGGAGCTTGTGTAGATGACATCAGAAACGGTGGGAGGTGACCAGGCCTGCAGTGAGGTGTATGAGGACGAATGACATTGTGGTTTAGCAGGTGGGACCTGGAGACAGGATGCTTAGGTGTGAGAATCTGTGTTTTATTACCTGCCAGGTGTGTGATGCTGAGTTTCAATTTCCTTACTTGTAAAATAGGCTCAGTAACAGAAACCACACAGAGCTGGGTTGTGGAAGAACATGCTCAGAAAAGTGCTTTTCTTATTATATGTGAAACCAGAGAATTAGTTTAAAATGCATGCCCCATAATTAGAATCTCCACCATCTAGAGCCTTTGTAAAGACTAGCAAAGGATAAGAAAGTGCAGCAACATCATGGGAATGCGGGGTTTTGCAGAAACAAGCCTGGAGAAACACGTTTAGGTCGGACCATAGAGAACCCTGAGACACATGTTAGGAACGTTATGGGGTTGCTGGTATTTTTAAATCCAGAAAATAAGACTGATTAAAATCAAATCTAAATTTTCAAATGAGCATCGCGTAGTCCCGTGGTAGAAGGTAGGTCTGGAAAATCCGAGACTGAACAAGAGCGCCATTGCGCCGGGCCTGATGTGAGGGATGACACCAGACTGGGACTGCAGACAGTGGCGCAGAAGAATCACATTAAGAGAGGTGTGAGGGGCAGCATCGGTACACCATGGTGCTTGGAGAGCAGTCAGCAAGGAGGAGGGACAGCAAAACACGACCCACAGTGACTGCTCTGGGGGCTGTGGGATGTCAATTTCCAGACAGCCAAGTTAGCACGTGGTGGTCAAGGAAAGGGCAGGCACCTGAGGACTGCCGATGGGCTCTGTAGAGACATTCAGAGGGAATGTTTACCCTTGAGAGCTCATTTTTCTTAACAATAGAGCTTCTCTGACATAATGTCTATTCCCCTGCTTCTGGGCTTCTGGTTGTTCTCAGGATAAAGCCTCAGACCCTCCACCAAGGTGAACAGGTAAGGCATGCTCTGTCTCCTCACCTGGCTGCTGTCCACTTCTGTTTTGACCATTCAGATCCAGGCCATACACTGTTTCACTTCAAAATGGCACTCCTGTGCTTCTCTCCATCTCGAGGCTTTTCTCCTGCTGCGCCCACCCCCTAATACTCTCCATCTCTTAATAAGATTTCCACTCAGACTCTGCTTCTGTGACATGTTTCAAAGACAGCAAGCAATCTTGAGCTTCCTGACTAGGTGAGTTCCCCCTGTTCAATGTTCTCTTAACACCATGTAGTAGTTTTAACTAGTGAGTTACTGCTCTGCCCTGTCCCCACAGTCTTCTCCGTCTCCACTCAGCAGCCACGAGGACCTATGTGTGTATACATAGCTGAGACCATTGGGAAAGGCTGAAAAATAACGTATATTCTTCAAAGCAATGAGTGCATGAACAACTCGGTGACTTAGTCTTTTAAGTGCACGTCTGGTTATATTACTTATAATTTTATTTTGTTCTCTAACCATTTTAGAGGAATACGTGGAAAGGAAGAGCAAATTGATTCTGATATAAAATAAACGTACTAAACTCAACATTCAACTATATTGTTTACCCCACAAGAGAGTTGCCTTGGTAACTACATGTCTCTGACTTTCCAAAGGACCTCTGCTTGAATTTTCTCTAAGATTCTGGGCTGTATCCTCGTCGGGAGAGGGGTTCACTGCAATCACGGTGTGTTTGGAGCTGCGTGGGGAGGAGAGGGGTGTTTTTTCCGGGGTAACAGCTGTGAAGATGAACACACGCCGTTGATTAGCTGTGTGGTGTTGCTGATTCTAAGTAATTGTTATGAGTATTGAAATGTGGTTGAAATGATACACTTGGCAATATCAATTTCTGTAGCGTCCCGTTCCTAGTCATCACACTTGTCATTTTTGTGTTTATCCAGTTCCTGGGAATGTTCCTGCTATGACTGCTTAGATGTCATTAGTCATCTCCTGCTCACGTGCCAGGCCGTGGGCATGCTTGTTCGCAAATGACCATGAGGGAGGAATATGGGAGGAATATGGAAGGAAATCGTCCTCTCAGACCAAAGAGCCCCAAAGGTGAGAGTTGGTACATTGTTTCTATGTGGGGTATTGAAATGATGTGCACTTACAGAACACGCCTGTTAAATTAATGAGTCATCAGTCATGAATCACGATCAGTGTTAGGATTCATTACATTAGTTGGACACCGCTAAGATTCACACGGAGAGCAGGGAGTAGGTTAAATCTCTAGAGTCAGAGAGCGTGGATTGCTAAATCTGTTGCGGTCTGTATTGAAAACATCAATGGGCCAGTGTGTTCACTCTTGTCCCATCGAAACAACGCTTCCTCGGTTTAACCCTAACACAAGGGTGACGACAGGCCACTGCCTTTGGAAAACACTGGAATGAAATATGAGTGTATGCGAAGGAATTCACTCTCAGACCGTTGCAAAAGGTGAGAGAGGGGAGAGAAAATGGCGGTGGAGTAAATGGAAGCTACACAAACGATCTCCGAGGACCAAACAGGAATTACAACTAAAATAAAGACAAATCGTCAGAAAAAAGCAACAGAAAAGCAGCGGGAAAGGACCATATAACCAGGGACACTGAATCAATCCTGGTAGAATTGCGGAGGCGCGAGAGGGTGGCTGGGAGCCCACAGACAGCAGCAGTCTTAGCTGTGAGCAGCACCCTCAGGGTTAAAGTCCTAAGCCGCTCCACAGCTCAGAGGGCCGGGATAGAGCACTGACCTTGGGCTCTGGCAGAGGGAGGGCGGACTAGACTGGAACTCTGTGGGGACACTCGGGATTTGGAGGGTACTCAGAGTTTTTGCTGAGTTGCGGCCACAAAAGTCGGTGGCCAGCTTGCCTTCCCAGCCACACAGGACAGGGGCCAGCTTGCTCCTTCCCAGAGCTTTGGGGAAAACCAGCAGCCCGTCCCGCAGAGATTCAGCCCCTTCCAGGTGAGTCAAAGAAATGCAAATTGAGGCTCATTAACAACCAGCATCTGTCCCACCCTCGGGAAATCCTCTTATGCAGAATACCAGAGGGCTACATTCCAAGGCCCTGAGTAATTGAGAGAGACTAACAGCCTCCAGGCAAAAAGCTAGAGGATAACTGAACCTTTCCTGGGCTTGCAAATCTACCCAGGAAAGTAAGACTTGACAGTGGTGTTTAATGTGGGCTCTCCCACGCTCATCCAAACCCAGTAGAGGGAGCCACAAACAGCAGAACACCAACACCCACACGGAAAATTTGGCAGGCTTCAAAACCCACTAAGACAGCCAAAATGGTGAAACAAAGAAACAAATCCCAAATGAAAGAACAAGAGAACTCTACTGAAGATGAGATAAATGAAATGTACTTAAGCAAGTTATCAGAGGTCGAGTTCAGAGCCGTGATCTTGAGGAAGCTCAACAGCATGAGTAAGGACATCAACACCATGAGTAAAGATATAGAAACATTGAAAATCAAACAATTGGAAATGAAAAACCACCAAGAAGAAATGAAGAATGACATAGCAGAAATAAAGAACACATTGGAAGGACTAAACAGCAGAGTAGAGGAAGCTGAGGACCAGATCAGTGAATTAGAAAACAGGGTAGAAAACAATCAACCAAACAGAAAACCAAAAGGAAAAAACAATTAAAAAACAAGAAGACAGCTTGGAAAGGAGGAAGTGAAACTGTTATTATTCACAGATGACATGATATTATACATAGAAAACCCTAAAGACTCCATCAAAAATCTACTAGACTTAATAAATGAATTTGGCAAAGTAGCAGGATACAAAATTAACGTCAAGAAATCGACGGCATTCTTATACACTAATGATGAACTCACAGAAAGAGAAACTAAGAAACAATCCCATTTACCAGTGCAGCAAAAAAAATTAAGATACCTAGGAATAAACTTAACCAAAGAAGTAAAGGACCTATTTGCAGAAAACTACAGGACATTGAAAAAAGAAATAGAAGAAGATATAAAAAAGTGGAAGCACATACCTTGTTCATGGATTGGAAGAATTAACATCATTAAAATGTCCATACTACCCAAAGCAATCTATAGATTCAATGCAATCCCCATCAAAATACCAATTACATACTTCACAGAACTAGAACAAACACTTCAAAAGTTCATATGGAACCAAAAAAGACCCCGAATAGCCACAGCAATCTTGAAAAAGAAGGATAAAGTAGGCAGGATCACAATACTGGATATCAGCTTATACTACAAAGCTACTGTAATCAAAGCAGCCTGGTACTGGCACAAGAACAGGCACATAGATCAGTGGAACAGAACAGAGAACCCAGAAATTGACCCAAGACATTATGCTCAATTAATATTCGACAAGGTGACAAGAGCATACAATAGAATGAAGACAACCTCTTTAATAAATGGTGTTAGAAAATTGGACAGCTACATGCAAAAAAATGAAACTAGACCATCAACTTACACCATACACAAGAATAAACTCAAAATGGATAAAAGACTTAAATGTGGCTCATGAATCTATAAAAATCCTAGAAGAAAATGTAAGAAACAAAATTTCAGACATCATATGCAGCAGAGTTTTCACTGATACATCACCTAAGGCAACAGAAACAAGGAAAAAATGAACACATGAGACTACATCAAACTCAAAAGCTTCTGCACAGCAAAAGAAACAACCATCAAAATGGAAAGGCAACCCACTGTATGGGAGAGCATAATTGCCAATGATACATCAGGTAAGCGGTTAATTTCCAAAATATATAGAGTGCTCATACAACTCAACAAAAGGAAGACAAAGAACCCAATTAAAAAATGGGCAGAGGAGCTAAATAGACACCTCTCCAAACAGGACATACAAATGGCCAAGAGACATATGAAGAAATGCTCAACCTCACTAATCATTAGAGAGATGCAAATTAAAGCAACAATGAGATATCACCTCACACCTGTCAGAATGGCCACCATCAACAAAGCATCAAACAACAAGTGTTGGTGAGGGTGTGGAGAAAAGGGGACTCTAGTACACTGCTGGTGGGAATGCAGACTGGTGCAGCCACTATGGAAAACACTATGGTGTTTAGAAAAAATTAAAAATTGAATTGCCATTTGACCCAGTTATCCCACTTCTAGGAATATACCCCAAGAAGCCTGAAACACCAATCAGAAAGAATACATGTACCCCTATGTTCATAGCAGCGCTATTTATAATAGCTAAGATCTGGAAACAAACCAAGTGTCCATCAGTGGATGAGTGGATAAAAAAGCTGTGGTACATATACACAATGGAGTACTATGCAGCTTTAAGAAAGAAAGATCTCTTATCCTTTGAGACGACATGGAGGGACCTGGAAAGTATTATCCTAAGTGAAACAAGCCAAGCAGAGAAAGACAAATATCATATGATCTCACTTATTTGTGGAATATAATGAACATAACAGTCTGAAAACAGGGTAGTCCCAGAGGTGTGGAAGTAGGGTACAGACTGACAATCCCCAGAAGAGGGGGTGGGGGGGAGATAAACCACAGAACTTATATGCACGTACGCATAACAAATGGACATGGACAACAAAGCTGGGGACAGGGCAGGGAGGGAGGGGGAAGAGGGTGTCAATAGGGGGGAAAGGAGAAACATCTATAAAATCAATCAATCAATCAATCAATCAATCAATCAATCAATAAATAAATAAATAAAGGCGAGAGAAGAGGCTGTGGGAATATATGAGCTTGAGTTTTACAGTTCCTCCCTCCTCCATTTATTTAAAAAGCAATGACTATTGCAGATGTCTTAGGTCAGGGTAAAGGTAAAATGCAGACTTGATGGGCTTTGGATGTTAGAAATTGATAATATCTGAATTGAGTGACTGAACGAAATGAGCACAGTGTACGGATCAAGGTTTGGTTTATGGGGTCATAACTACATTTTTGTTTCTATGTGTCTGTCTCCCAGTCTTTTGCTTCTTAGGATGTGTGTTTTCTGTTTCTGGTTTATAGAATTTAGAATGCATGGCACTCAATATTCATGAGGGTTATGAATATTATCATTTATCAATATTCTCAATTGTCAATATGAATGAGAATGTTAATACGCATCTGCCCCCTGTGAGGGCTGTAGTAGTGCTGTTTACAGGTCCGTGAGGGGGAAATTAACCTATCTTGTACTTGGTGTAAGTTCATGTACAAAATATTTTGGAAATATACAGAATTGAGCAAAGTGAAAATTCACTTTTTGTTATGTCAATATACTGAGGGGAAAAAATAATAGTCCAGGTGGTTGATTAAAATGAGAAGTGAGTTCACTAAAAAGCCCACAAAGAACAACCAAAAGCTTGAGTCTGAGAAGCTTTTTTCTGTTTCATTTTACTCTGCGCTAATAACATTACACCACAACGTTCTCGCCGTATTAAAATAGCATTTACTTCTTACAAGCTTGCAATATGGATTTCATTTCAAAAAATTCTGAATCATGCCCTGCGGTACCACAGACATCACTAAAACAATGTTGACATATTTGACTAGAGGACACATTAGACCAAAAGGAACCTATGTGTATGTGTTTTCACAGACGTGTCCTGTTGCCATACATACCAGTGATTTAGAAGAACAGGGGGAGCCCCTGAGGACATCACACAGCTGGAGGAAATACTGCTTCAAGGAATAAGCCAACAAAACTAAAAAAAAAAAAAAAAAAACACACACACACAAGAAAATCTTCAGATAATGACAGAACAATCCGATTCTACCACAGTGGTCTCATCACCTTCCACGCATCATAAAGCCAGTGCTGGGACTCTGTGGGCCATCTTAGCGCAGGCTACACGGGTGCCGTTGGTGGGAGTCTGGCTCTCAGCCGTTGCTGTCATACGGTCATTATCACAATATCCATTAGAAGTTATGCATGCATGTAATAAATTACAATTTTAAGCCGATTTTGAAGAAATGCTAATTTATAAAATACCAATCAACTGTGCAAGGAATGTTGTTTTTTGACTTGTTTTGTTATGATTTCTAGGCAAAGAAAATGTAAGTCTGGATGAAATGGGACCGTCGAGCTGTGCCCTCAGCCAGGTGCACGGACGCACTGAGTCAGCAGCGCCAGCAAGAACCGCCCCTCCCTCCCCACAAGCAGCAGCCCCTCTCTCAGGCACAATTCGGAATCTGTAAAGAACACGACACAAAGGTTTGTAAATAGCTTCTCTGATAGCTAGACAAAGGTATGTATGATGTTTAGATTACTTAGCATGCAGCTTCATACATTTTTCTGCTAAACAGTTACTGTCTGATTAGAGCCCTCCTTCCACCAACCCCACAAGAGATGTTTATGATGCTTCTCATAGTTGAAACATTATGAATTTTTTTTTAATCCTCACCCGAGGACATTTTTGCATTTATCTTCAGATAGAGCGGGAGGGAGAAGAGGGAGGAAGAGAGAAAGAGAATTATTGATGTGAGAGAGACACATCGACTGGTTGCCACCCACACGATCCCAACCAGGGCCGGGGACAAACTGCAACCGAGGTACGTGCCCTTAGCGGGAACCGAACCCGGGACTCTCTGGTCCGCAGGCCGACGCTCTAACCGCTGAGCCAAACTGGCCAGGGCCATTATGAATTTTTAAATAGACCTCACTCCGCATGTTTCAGATAAAATATTGTACATTTGTATTTCTACGACTACTTCAGTGACTGTGCACACACACACACACACACACACATACGCGCACACACACACACACGCACACACACGACTTCCTTCAGAACCCACGTCACTGTAGCAGTTCCCACGAGAGCCGCACTCTGTCTGTTGAACTCTGTTGGGGCAGAGAGGACAGGAGCGTGATCTGTGACTTCCCTGTTTGGGCTGACCTGTGTCCGGAGCTGCATGTGACGGAAGGGGCGCTGCAGCAGACAGGTGGACAGGGTGACTCGGAGCTCTAGGCGGGGCCACCTGTGTGCCCAGTCTCCCTAGCTCTGTTCAGGCTCAGCCCCTCGTTTGGAAAACGCACTTAATAGAACTCACCTCACCAGTTAGTTTAAACAATAAAGGCACTGTGCTTAAATATATAAAGGCAATTTGACACAGTAAATACTTTATAAATGGCAATTATTTAGTGACAGAATTTTTGTCTCAAATATTTAGTGAAAAGAAAACAATCCTGTTAAGGCAAAATTAAAATCTGTTTTCTGTTCACTTATGGAGTGAATAGGTCACAGAAAGTCTTCCGGATTTCAGTAATTTATAGAAGGAATCTCCAGAAATAAAGGTAATTACTACGAATGTAAACAATAGTGTTAAATTATTTTGTTCCTTCTTCACAATAGAATGTCTGCGAAATAGAGTGGAAGGAAGTAGTCCCCAGAACTGTGGGATTCGGATACAAATTTCACATCATAGGAACATCGGATATAGATCGATAGATAGAGTGATACACACACACACACACACACACACACACACACACACACAATGGCAAGATTAGAAACTATTTTCCATCTAGAAACAAATACTACAAGTGTTAAAGCGATAATTGTCCCTTAATTTTGAATACATTCAAAGCATATTTGCATATTAATACAATCAATGATGATAGAAAACATGTCAGTTTAAGTTTCTAAAACATATTGAACTTGACTTTAATAAATAACCCTGTAGAAAGGCAGCTGTCCTTCACTAATGTATCCGCTTCGGACACGAACGTATTCCTTCATAATACAGATACGAAATTTTCTATCGGTAATAAGCACGACTAATAAGACAATATTAGCACTAAAATTATGTAACGATTATTTATCTAAATCTAATTCTAAATTTTTAGAATCACTTTTTTCCCAACGATGTATTTGTAATGCCATTTTAACAAGTGGATTTACTTATCGAAACTCAAATGAGAAAAAAAGTAATATACACGACTTCCTTCAGAACCCACGTCACTGTAGCAGTTCCCACGAGAAATTGTTTACATTTCAACTGTAAAACAGATTATTAGTCGTCGAGTCTAATTCCATCACCTAATACTCTGCCTTGTGATTCCGGAGTCAGGAAGGGATTACGCTTTCTTGGTAACGCATTCACGGGAAGGAAGACAGCCCCCGGAAGTCAGTCTCAGTGTCCTCCCATTGGGCCCGTTACTACTGCCCATGAAACCATGCCAGCAAGAAAATGCCTTGCTTCGACAGTCATCACAAATCTTGCCAGCGGAGCAGGGCCTTGAAGGTCAAGGTTAATTATTTAGCAGTGGCGACCGCTGCAGAGAGCAATCCTAGCTTCCACGGGAATTCTAGCAGAGAAGAAAGAAGTTACTCCGCTCAAATCGAACTGTTCTGTCTCTAAATTGTTTCGCAGTAAGACAGCAAGATACTTATACATAGCTACTAATTTAGATATATTCATTTACTTTCTAAGCATGATTGCTTCATACAGACATGTACTGTTCATCGATATGATATACTGGTCACTCTAAACTCAGGCTTGTCTCCCCCCCCCAATAGTTATCCTGCCACTAGTTAACTCAATGTGTGGACAGACAGTTGATATGCAGGGAAAGACACTCGTGGTGATGCGCCCCTACATAAAGAGCACCTGTCCTCTCCGCACCTGGGGTCAGGGAGGACGTCCTTGGAAGGGTGAGAATAATGAGCGGTGCCCACAGGAATAACCACATGGGAAAATGCACGGGCAGAATGGGAAGAGCCCCAGGTCACACCCACCCACGTGCCCCATCCTCTCCACAAACTGCTGTTTGACTCTCGTCCAGCAGCACATAAAAGAGACTGAGCCCTGGAGCGTTGGATTGCCATAATCCACCAGGAATGCCTTCATACATATTCATATTTTTAATTTGAAAATGAATGGTCATGCTCCATGGTTAGACCATCGTGCAATTTGGATACACAGGAATACATTTTAGTTCTGAATGTACCCCCACAATAAGAAAGAACAAAACGTATCTATCACATTAAGTTCTTTTAATGTGGAGCAACGGGACATGTGTTGTATTTGGTTCACATGAATTGTCATATCCAGCTTTTCTTGTGTGGAGTCAAACTAATCACCCTCCGAGTGCACTGAGAGGGCAGAAGAGACACCTGAGCGCGGCTGAGGCTTCTGTGAAGACCCTGCGAGATGTCGGGGAGGCTTCATGTTTCACGCAGGGGCGCCCACGGTTGGATTTCCTTGAACAATCCTTGTTATTATTGTTGTCATCACCACGATTATTTTCTTTTCACTGACTTTGTGAGGGAATATGTATAGCTCATGGAAATGGATAAATCTTTGCATTCTGATCCCCTAGTTTACTAACCTTAATGTTTTGCCTTATTGATAGTTTGAAAAATCAAAAATCTCTCAAATAACAGCTAGAGACCCCTGAACATCCTCCTTCCCTCGAAGGAAAACAGTATCGTGGACTCACGCATCCCCACACGGTCTCCCCGTTCACTACTGGGCGGGTGATAACTTTTTCTAATTTTTCTGCCTTACGAATTATGTTACCAGGAAGACGCTGGCCCCTTCCTTTCCCACAAGCAAGGGCCACGGTTTTCAAGATACATACTTAGAAGTGGAATTGCTGGTCACGTGAACCAGAAATGTCACTGCTGCCGGACGTCCCTGTCTTCCTGGATTCGTGTGATCGGATGTTGACACAGGTCCCGTTGCTCGTTTGTATGGTCATGGAGAGCTCTCGTGATGAGACTGTTGATGTCTTAGGCCCACTTTCTCCCTGGTGGCTTCTGTCTTTGTAAGGATCCGTATTTCTTCTATTTTCCGAACAGGCCTCGTTGTTTGTTTATTCTCTGAGCACATATGGCTTGGCTTTTATCTGTCTGTGTGGCATGAACATTAATTTTTAATGCGGTGGAACATAATTTTCTTCTTTTTATTTACTTTTGGCGTCATGTTTAAGAAATTATTTCCTAACCCTGCATTCATGAAACATTCTCTTGGATATGCTTATAAAATTTTATTGTTATTATCTTTCCCAATTTTGTTAATATCACTTTAGTGACTTTTACTGTCATCATCTTTTAGATATAAATTAGGTCCCAGCGATCAGGTGAATTTGTATGAAATGAGAGCGTGGAACGGAGAAGCCGCCGTGGGGTTACTCCTGTCAGTGCCGGAGCGTGTGGTTGGAGCAGCGTGAGTATTTGTGACGGTCCCCACTGGTCCAGGGCCTGGTCTCAGCATCACATTTTTAGGTGAAAAACTGCTGAGACAAAGCACGGCGCAGCGTCAGAAGCTTCGGGACTGTGGTTTGAGACAGAACAACGGTGGGCAGTTGACTTGGCTCTAAGACTTCCCTGGGTCCCAACACCCTCCTGTGCCCGCTGCCAAGCTCATTTAGGAAGGGGATCTCCTCCCAGGACAAAGCAGACTTTACTTGATTCGATTTGGAAGCCAAATTAGTGGGATGCTTTGTTAGGCCAAGATTTATTTTCCTGTCCCATACGATTCTTCCCAAACACTACTAAGGGTCTATTTCCGAGTAATGTCATCAGTATTTAAAAACATGCAAATGTTGCTCCTCCTTTGAATCTTGACTTCCAAACTTCTTTTATTTTCTGGTTGCGGTGCACGGCCCACGCTTCTGTGCCTTGATGCTAACGGCCAGCTGAGACCCTGTGAACAGCAGGTGGGGAGGGACGCTCCTAACCTCTGTCTTTGGGCTGGTTCTCCTTGTCACAGGGGAGCGGGAGCTTTCGGAAAAGGGCCCACGTCCTTGTTTCCTGTTGTCTGGGGCACTCAAGGAAGTGAGTTGTCTGGCTGATGAGACCTCATCTCAGGGTGTTCCCAACCTCTTCAGATTCCAGGCGACTGGAACGAGGCTTCCTTCCCCCCAGAACCCGCTCCAGGCGCCCACGTGCGCGTGGCCACGCCCCGCTGTGCAGACCTTATCTGTGCGCTGCTCCACCAGCCCAGGGGCCGGCAGCACCTCCGGACTCAGCTCTTCTGTGTCCTTTTCCTCAAGCGTGAGGCTCTCGGTAACTCGATTGCCTTCCGAATCGTCACAGTGACTGGATGAGTAAACATCTCCTACAGCATGACCAGGGACAGAGGTTTCCAGGCTGAAATATCTGTTTCCTCGCCACCCACTGCCCAGTCCCCAAGGGATGCTTTCCTCTGCGCATCCCGCCCTGATCCTCGCTTGGGGGCGATGGCATGTGGAAACGGACTTTGCTTGACCTGGTGGAAACTGCTAACCTTCTCCCTTGTCCTTTGAGAAGTGGAATGCTCCCATTGTCCACTTCTCCACTTTTAGCTGGATCTTTGCCAGCCAAATGAGATAGGAAATTGTACTACGTTCTCCCGATAGCGAATAGTGAGCAGGCGAGTGAGTTAGGGAACAGGATGCGAGATGAGACATCCTGGCCCGTTCCTCTCAAGGGGCCAGGGTATACCCCACCAAATAGGGCACTCTGGCATAAGGAATGTTTCCAACTGAAGGCAATTAAGAATCAAAAGACACAGAGTCCCCTCTCCTCCTCGTATTTGCCCCAAACAAGGCATGCATTTCCCTGTGTGAGGGTGGCACGCATTTCCCTGTGCGAGGGTGGCACACATTTCCCTGTGTGAGGGTGGCACACATTTCCCTGTGCGAGGGTGGGATGTACTTCCCTGTGAAGGTGGCATTCATTTCCCTGTGTGAGGGTGGCATGCATTTCCCTGTGTGAGGGTGGCATGCATTTCCCTGTGAAGGTGGCATGCATTTCCCTGTGTGAGGGTGGCATGCATTTCCTTGTGAAGGTGGCATGCATTTCCTTGTGTGAGGGTGGCACGCATTTCCCTGTGCGAGGATGGCACGCATTTCCCTGTGCAAGGGTGGCACGCATTTCCCTGTGAAGGTGGCATGCATTTCCCTGTGTGAGGGTGGCATGCATTTCCCTGTGAAGGTGGCATGCATTTCCCTATGTGAGGGTGGCATGCATTTCCCTGTGTGAGGGTGGCATGCATTTCCCTGCTCTCGCCCCTGGAGATGAAGAGCTGGCCTGGGGGCTGCAGAAACTCACCTGGAAAAATAACTCTCATCTCCCATTAGACTCCCAGGCACGCCCCACAACTTACCCTTTCTTAAGGCCCAACCCCTCTTCCCTTTGTCGAGAAGCGTATACAAGCTCCTGATTTCCAACTTAATTTTGTTGTTTTTAATAGCTGTGCATTACTTTCCCAAGAAAACTGTTTATATATTTTTTTGATGTAAAAGAAATTGCTAGGAAGCTACTTTATAAGTATTTTTTTTTTTTTCTCTAGGTTTATCAGAAGAAAGCGTCGCGCTGGAGATGATAAAGATAAAACCGTCAGCCGAAGTGTCGGAATTTTCTTGCATAATATTGTTATGATTTCTTCCTCCTGGAAGAAGAAATAGAAATGTCATAGCAAGTGTAGATTAGATATTGATTATTTCGGAATCACCGAGCCGGGCCGGAGGGAAAGCTTGCTTTTTTAATATGAGCGAAAACAATCTGTTTTCCCAAATCAATGGCCTGAGACGCAGGAATGAGGCGCTGTCCCGCTCTCTCCACAGCGCTGCCCGGCTCTCCGCAGGAAGGGACCAGCGGGACATCACTCAGTGCTCACAGGTGATCTTTCCAGAAGGAGGCTGGCAAAGAGCAGGCGTGGCCCGAGCTGGCACAGGGACAGCCGGAGGGTGGGCACAGCCAGGACACCAGGTACAGTGAGAGGCGTTCTGTTCGCTTGTTTTTACATGGCCGTGACGGCCTGCCCTGTGTTTCTGTTTTCTTCCTGAGAGAAGAGGGACGGAGACCGTCAGTGTTTACCTGAGTCCAAGGACCGTCCACGCCCACCCTCCACCAGTCATGCTCACGACAAGGCGGATGGTCCAGATAAAATGGCAGTAACCAGCAGGTGGTTGGGTAGAATCATCTTGATTCAAATGTGTCAATTAAATTACTGTCCATTTTCATTCTAGAATGTAGTATGAAAAACTATTTAGTTTGGTCCAAAGATAAGGTGGTGGGCCCTGGCCCATTTGGCTCAGCGATTGGAGCATTGGCCCAAGGACCGAAGTGTCTTGGGTTCGATCCCAGCCCCCGTCAGAGTCGTGGGGGAGGCAACCAATTGATGTGTCTCTCTCACATTGATGTTTCTCTCTCTCCCTCTCTTTCTAACTGTCTCCCCCTCCCTCCCGCTCTATCTAAAAATCAATGGAAAAATATCCTTAGGTAACAAACAAACAAAAAAAAGGTTTTTTAAAAGGTAGTGGGAAGAATGAAAAAAGATTAAAAATGGTGATGGAAAAAGACTTGGGTGGTGGAAAAAAAGAGAAATAAAAACTCTGCTAGAAATTATTCAAGCGGGTGTGGATGCTTTTCTGCAAACCTATTTAGATGACATATGTGTGCAGTTCGGTTCTCAGAGGGATGAGGACATGAGCCCTCCCAGTCTGGGTCACAGAGGCCTGCAGGCACGGACCACAAGACACCACCGTGGGTCCATCCATCTCCCAAAGCCTCCCCGTGCGTTAAACATTATCATTCGATGTTCCTGACCTTCGCAGGTCTTATCTTACTGCAAATAAATGATCCCATCCCTTTGAGCCTGGGTCATTTTTTTGTTTTGTTTTTAGTTTGTTTTCTTTCTTTTATTCCTAACCAGGCTGCTTTGAAGAAGACAATTTACTTGACAATACAATCCCGAAAGTTGTCTAACGTGGTTGAAATTATGGCAGTAATTTTTGTTACATATTCACCTTTGTGGAATTTGCTGTCAGAATGTTCCTGCATAATACTGTTACGGTTTCATAGCACACTCTGAGAAATATTTTTGAACGTACTACTAAGCTGTAAATTATGTACAAGAGAGGCTCCCACCTGTATGTGCACGCAGACGTCAGGTAATACGCACCCACGCCTGTCTTCTCGTTCCCGCCGCAGAGAGAATCCGTGCTACAGAAAACCTAGAGGGAGAAATGTCTCCTCCTCCCCGGGCAGCTCTCCGTGTTCCTCTTTGCCACAGACACTTTTCTGAATAGGAGAAATAATGATTATTACACAAGACCCTATTTTGTGTTAAGTGTAAGAATGTAATTTCATCATTGCTTGACTTAAATGTAGAGTATAATTAAGTATCGGAGAGTCCCTTCTTTCTCATCTGAAAAGTTTCAATGTTACAATTTAATTTATACATATATATACAAAGTTTCAGCAGACCTCGATGTAAGTTTGCAACTCAGAGGTTTGCTAATCTTCTCTGAGGGATTTTACTCCAGGAGGTTCACATTTTGGAGCTGCCATTGTGACAGGTGACCTAGGCACCTGTGCTGATTCCCGGTCACGTGGCCCCTGCACTGGACACCGTACAGTGTGATTTTCAACTCTACCAGGTGGTCCATGGAAGGACATTATTTTTGACTTTTCATGAATGATCACTTTTGTTGGTTTTTAAACATTGCTTTATTACTGTGTGATTTGTTCTCTTCTAAACAAGATTACCTTCTACTGGAGACCATTTCTCATGTCTTTCTCATCTCAATACATATTTTATAGTTGCTGTTTTAAAGGCACTGAAAAGGGTTTGTTTCAGTTCATTTAGAAAAGAATCCGCCCTGGCCGGTTTTGCTCAGTGGTTAGAGCGTCGGCCCGTGGACCAGAGAGACCCGGGTTCAGTTCCGGCTAAAGGCATGTAACTCGGTTGCAATTTGTCCCCGGCCCTGGTTGGGGACGTGTGGGTGGCAACCACTGGATGTGTCTCTCTCACATCGATGTTTCTCTCTCTCTCTTCCTCCCTCTCTCCCTCCCGCTGTATCTGAAGATAAATGCAAAAATGACCTCGGGTGAGGATAAAATAAATAAATAAAAGAATCCGACCTGCTTGGTCTTTGCTGTTGTTTTGTCTGGTGTGGTGTTTACTTTCCCTCTTTGTTATAGACAATTGCAAATCTCTTAAAAACTTGATACTCATTAGTATAGTTTACTTTTGCAGAAGGAAAGAACTAATATCCCATTAATTTCACCAAAGTGTTGAAAATTCTTAAAAACTGGAAGTGTTCAACTTATGTGTATCGCTTTAAGTCTTACCATTAAATATGAAAAATACAAGATCCCCAACGTGCTACATCAGGAATTTAAAAGCTGAAATGCTTTTGTACGGGGAATTCACGCAATGTTGCTACAGCAAGCACAAGGACCTCGAGGCAAGAATAAGCCAGGAGGATTTGAGGAGCAGAGGGAATCCTGTCTCTGGAGAGAGTTATGGGTGATGGGAGATGGCTCAGTGTAGACACTGGTAAGGGATTTTGATCTTTGAGTGTAGGGGGATTCATGGAGGGATTTGAATAAAGACAATATAACCTAAGCTTCCGTTTCAGAGATCATTCGTCTGCTGTGTGAAGAAAGAACGGGGGGAGGGGCTGGCGAAGAAGCAGGAGGCCCAGAAATGAAGTCACGCGGGTAGCTCAGGTCAGACAGGCGATGGCTGGACCTCTCGTCTCAGAGGCAAAGGTAGGAGAGGCAGTCGGACGCGGGATATGCCTTCTGTGGACGTGGCAGAACGTGCCAATGAACTGTGAAATAAAAATAAAAATCCCTCCCTGAACTGGGCCCCAGTGAAGAGCATCCGTTCACATACTCCAGTTGAGAACTTGCTGGAGAATGGGTTTGAAAAGGAGCTTCAGAAAGGAATAGATCTGCCCTGGACCTGGGCAGCTGGAGGGGCCCTGTGGATGTGAAATGGAGACATCAGGCTAGCAGCTGGCCGTGTGGGTCAGGGGTCCAGGGCAGTCACGGAGGCTCCAACATTCACGAGCAATGAGAGCCTGCACTTCATCTGAAGCCACCAGAAGGAAGGCGCTACCCCAGAGACGATGGGTGCCAGCGGAGAGAAGGGACCTGAAGAGTGAGTCCTCTGTGCCTGCCGTTTATTTACAGTTTCTCCTATTGCTTTGATGATTCTTTCTTTTTAATTTTTCCCATTTGGAATATATTTGGAATGACCTATAAAATTAGTTTCTTTTTAACTTAAAAAAGGGTTTTGTTTTGTTTTTATATCACATCTGTTCTGATTTAATGCTCCCCTTAGGAGGACCTAAAATTCTAAGACTGAATTTCTGAATTTTCCATTGTATCCCCTTGTGAAAAACGACGACAACACTGCCACCGAAAATCTGGACTCATGCAAAGAGACACATGATTTAAAAAGACTATTGCAGTAGGGAGAAGGAGATTATTGCCCTAGATGAGGGGGGATGTTGCAATAAGGAGACCCCACCAACTGTGAGATCCGGAATGTCACGAAGGTCAAGCCAAAAGGATTTTCTGTCGTGGGAAGGAGTTAAACCAAGCTGGGAAGCTGGGTGGGGGGTGGAATGAGCAGGTGTTGCGATAGGTAAATTCATCGGGGAATTATTTTCCCTGAGGTCAGTTAATTTTTGAGAGGGGCCCTTATAGAGAGGTTGTTCATTTTTTGTTGCTGCTTCACCCTAAGAGCAGGGGGGTTGTCCAGGGCCCTGGGGGAGGGGTGAAACCTCACTAACGGGTGATCGGGTCACGTGAGCTGAGGTCTTGTGCAGATTGGTGGAGACAATTCAGCTAATGACCTATGAGACGAAGAAAGGGAGTTCTGAGGATCTGTGTCTGGCCTCATCCAACGACGGGACTCTGGGTAGGTCAAACGAGGAAGGGTGGCTCTTTGCAGGGAGCCATCCCCCCAGCACCGAAGGATGGGGTGCTTCTTACTCACCTCTGTTTTCCAGGAGCACAGAGCTCAAGTGAAGTTCAACTTTGCCAGCTTCAATGTGCTTTTTCATACGTTATGTCTCCTTTTCCATTCTTCCTTCTGGGGAAAAGTTTAGAGATTATTCTTGATTGTGTCGATTGCTTTCCATACTGTCCAACCTGTACTTTTAATCTGTTTCGTTTCAGAACATAATTTGTCCACCCGGCGTTGGCAGAGCAAACTCTCGACGTGAGAATCCCAGTGGAGAAGGCTGGGTATTTTATTGTGGATGACAGCCCAGGAGAGTTGGGAGCTAACGCCCAACAGCCCAGACTCTCTGATGCAGGGTTTGGGTCAGATATTTTAGTGTTTAGGGTGAACAGAGATGTGGGATCACTGGGGAGCATATTTTAATTGGGGACCTTGGAGTTTGGCCATTTATGGTCAAGGGGCGTTAGCCCCAGGTTCCCTGGACAGCAGACCCATACTTAGGCAAGGATTTCGCCATTCGAGTTCCGGTGGTGTGTGGGTCCCTTGGTTCCGTGTGGGGATGATGAGGGAGTGAGACTTTGGTTCCTGGTGCAGCTGGAGGTCCAGGTCTCTCCTCTGCCCAGACTTCTGCTGTGGTTTGTGTCTGTTGTCTCTGAAAAGCAACTCAGTATCTTGTAAAAAAAGGATAGGACCTTTTTGAGCTGGTTCACCAGTTATATTTCCAATAAAAAAGTTAGGTTTGCTATTGCATTTTTCTATTTCCTTGAAATTATTATGGGTGATACAATCATTGATTTGTCTACTTGGCTTGTCCTGTTTTAACCTCGTCTGAGTTCTGCTTTCACAGAAGTCTAGTCTTGTTTCCGATTAAGTACTAGGACACTGTGTAAATGTTAGTCTCATTTTTCTAGGAAACATTCAAAGCTGTGTTTTTCCTCTGACTCTCCAGAATGAAGTTGAGATTTCACTTGCGTTTTAGAAGTCATCTTGTTCAATCTTTAAATTTATATTATTTTGTTTTCTTTTCATTTAACCTATAATAGGTGTGCCTACATGCTTGGTGCTTATTATCACCAGGGATGATTGCTTTGTGCTGGGTCCTGCCCTTCGCATTTTGTTTTTTGCTAGAATCATCTTTCTAAATCTAGTGTAGGAAACGGTTGTGTTTAATCACATGCTTCAATCTCGCTGTGTGACGTACTCTCACATAGTAAGACTTAGCTTAGGCTTGGTTCTCCAACACTCTCACACACTGGTACATAAAGTAAATATGCAAATGCATTCAGTTATTGATCTTTCTTCCCCTGTCTTCTTCATAGGTATTTTTCAGGTTAAGTTATAACTTTAATTTCTGGTGTTATGTTGTTTCTTTTTGTTATGCTTTTTAACACTTTTTTTCAGTCTTTTATTGTTTGAGGGGGAGTAGGGGGTTGGCTTAAGGGAGGATAGAAACTAGTTGAGACTCTCAGCTACACACTATATCAAACCCCAAACCCACCATTGATCCACTGTGACTAGGAATAAATATTGAAGCTATGCTGTGTATGTAACTTAAGTCACCCAGATTGGAATCATGACAAATTGTGCCATAATTTTATTTTGTTAAAATATTGTTCCATAGCAAATAAAAACTTAAATGAGGAATCCACTTTAACAACTTCCAGAACTGTGTGGTGAATTACAGTAGCAGTATGCTTGTGTTTCTTCCCACTCAAACAGAAATAGAGTACGTGAAATTTACAAACCATTCCAGCAGAGTAATAACCTTTCAGAAAACGAGCATACATATACTTTGTATACATTTTCTGATAAACCTAGTAATGTAGTAACTCAGTCTTGCCATTCATATATTATCTCTATTAAAACTGTCTCTAGGACTTCTTTTTCAAATATTGTAGTCTAATATTCTATGCTAACATCTAATCTATTTACCTGATAGAAATAAAATGCTTTCAAGGTATATAACAGGTATTCTGTAGGCAAGCTTTCTATAAGCTTTTCTTGAGTTTTCATTTGCATGAGTTACATATAATATAAACTATTCTACAAGTAAAACAAATGGGTAAACGTAATTTCGTATGGATTTAATGACTATATTTTAAATAATTGATTTACAGTTCTCTGTATATGCTTTTCATTAAAAAGATAACCATTAGGTTGATACTCAACCAAACCCTACTTTTTATTTTTTTATTTTTTTTAAATAATTTATTTTATTATTAATTTGTTCTTGTTACAGATGTTTTTCCTTTTTTTCCCCCATTGACACCCTCCTCCCCCTCCCCTTCTCCTCCCCATCCCTGTTGTCCATGTCCATTGGTTATGCACCCATGCACATAGGCTCTGTGATTTATCTCTTTCCCCTGCCTCCCCCCTCCTCTGAGGTCCGTCATCCCATACTCCACCTCCATGTCTCTGGGTCAATTTTGTTGTTCTGTTTACTCAGTTCTCCTGTGTGTTGCCGGCTTCCTCCGTTGGTGTGGGGGTCGCCCGGCTCCCCCGCCCCGCCTCAAACCCTACTTTTTAAAATTATAAATGCACCAAGGCTTAATATCAGTTCTAACTGGTTGGACAGGTACATAGAAGTTGAGTATTTAAAGAGTGTTAAGATGCTAAATAGGAACCGTTACAGGTTATATTGTCATCAGGACACGCTAAGACAGACCCACTTCTTAGGGTGATTTTTAGTTAATATCTTTGCCCAAATCCTAAGCTACAATCAATTCCTGCTCAATTTTTGTGCTTAACACTCTGTTTCATTTTGCCTTCATTTCCATAGTAACCGGCTAGCACAGGAATGTCCAATGTTCCGTTGGCATCAAGCCTCCCGCCGAGCTGTTCTGCTGCCCGAGATGCTGGCATTATAATGCACAGTGGCTCAGCTTGCCGGCACGTTTGTGATTGGTGACACATGTCCCCCACTCAGTTTTCTTCCTTTTTTTAATTTTCAAAGATGCCATATTAAAAATGTAACAGTTAAACTCATTTCTTATGTCAGTTAATTATATTTTTCAAATTAAATGATGTTTCTGCATATATTTAATGTGCACCTTTTAATCAAGATAAATATGTTTCATTTAACCTTCAAGCATCTAATAGATTTTAGAATGTTGATAGTGATAAACATATATGAGGTAGGATACTTGTACTCTAGAAATCTTATTTACTGGAAGACAAGATAATGAAAATAACCAATGTAACACAGTTTTTTAAATGTAGGCTGTACGAATTACTACTGATTCATAAGCGATGGGATAATTTGCACTGGGGGGGGGGGGGGGCTCTGCATAAACGAGATTTTGCCACAAAGAAACACTAAGGGAAGATATTGGAGAGGAATCACAGAAGACCAAAAAATGGGAAAAGATCCACATATTTAGGGAAAAGAAGTAGCCTAATATGCCTAAAGCAGGGAATACTTGCAACGTGAGATTCTTGGAAACAATGTAACATGCATAAATGTTACTAAAGCTCGCAGGGCCTGCAGGCGCACAGAGGCTTCGCCTTCACAGTCAGAGTGGATGTATCTCAACCTTCCAATGAAGTCATCCACAAGTCAGCAAGTGTCACTGATGTCTGCGGCCACTGGTCCATTGGCAGAAATGGGCTGAACCCCCGGGAGAGAGCTTTCCATTAGTCAAGCTATCACTTATTTGCTGTGCGAATTTTCTCTTTGAGTTACAAGCAATTCTATGTCCTCAGTCTCCTAATCCTGTCATTAAACAGATAGTAGTTGATACATTATGTTTTTTGAGCTACCAACTGGAATCTTAGAGTCCTCATAGCAGGAAGTGTCCACTGTGATGCTGATCATGGGAACTCACCCGAGGCCACACTTTCCGGCATGTATTGTGAACTCTTCTCAACTGTTAATGTTGGTTCAAAGGACATCCTTCCCCGGTGTAGCTGCTGCATTGAGCATATCACACTCATAGTAAATATAATTTGCAGTAACTTTGGGGAAACTAAATTGAAAACTGGATTTTCTATTACATTTCATGACTTTCAAGCTTTAAAGACCTTATCAAGAATTTAATTAGACTAACTTTCTCAATTTTTCCCCCTTAGGGAATATACATTGAAGTAGTTCTTCTTTTTAGGAGTTGGGATAAAAATATCTTAATTCAGGTGTTTTAAAGGATGATAAAACTGACCCTGCATGTTATAGACCAATCAAGTTCATTAATGCTGCAGTTAAATTGCACAAGAGAATTTTATGACAGTAGTTGGAATGGATGAAAAAAAGAAAAAAGACAGCTCTAATATGCTAAGAGTGGTTAGGTAATTTCCCAGAGATCACAAAGCAATTTTTCTTATTGAACATTGATCTTGTCTTCAACTCTATTTTACTGTATTTATGTGTATTGTGTAGTTCAGGAGAAATGTAAGGTGTGTAACTGCTGCGGACAGGGCTGCGTTTTGTTAGGCTCCTGTCTGAGCTTGGGGTGCTCCGTAATCTTCTTCTGGGTTCAGGACAAGATATGAAGAATTCACAGCTTTCATAACAAAAAAATATTTATGAGCAATCCAGGAAGCTCTGCTTCACTTATTTGTGTGCACATGATTTACTCAGACAAATTCACCTACGTACGTGTACACATCCGTGGCACACGTCTGTCTCCGCATGGAAGTGTATACGCACATACAGCCAACACTCACAAGTGACTGCAACGTGTCCAGCCCTGTTTTATTGAACCACATGCTCACTCTTTGGTTGTTCAAAAGAAAGCATCACTAATGAGCATGCACCCATACATACACAAATAGTGTGTGGATGCGTGGGGAGCTGAGCACAGGCACAGAGGTCTCCCCTGGGAAGGCAGGTCACCCACCTGGAAGCTTAGAGAGAGCCAGGCCCCATGCCCACCTGTGGGGTCATCTGCAGGGTGGGGCTTCAGCCATCATGCATTGAACAGTTTACCCTGTGATGCTGCTGCTTTCCAGAATGCATGAACTGTGCCTCACACAGGCATGGTCTTTTTCATCGTGTACTCTTTTCTCAAAGGGCATCCTAAGAAATGGTCAGGAGTTTTTGTGTCACATTTTGTTCCGGAAACCCTGCACATTCTGTGGCTTCCATTCAGTCGGCCTGACAGTGTGCGCGGTTCTGATTCCCTCTGTGCACAGCGATCAACCGTAAAGATTTACTACTCAACACCGCAGGAAGCTGTTATTATTGATAACAGACTCCCACTACTGAGCATCTTCTCCTCGAACCCCGATAGAGTGTTAATTGCATCCCCTTATGAGGACCTCCGCCCCCCCCTTATGTAACATTCTGCATCGCCTGCTACATTCTCTTGAAGTCCATGTTTCTTTATTTTACCATCTAGGCTCAAAAACCAGTTCCCATGGGCCCCAGTCCCAGATGTGACCCTGGGCCCAGCCAGGTGATCCTGTGGTCAGGCGTCACTAGTGGTATTTTCTCGTGGTCACTCTGAGCACTCTGTCGCTTCATCTGCTGGACTGTAATCCCTCTGCCTGCCTGCCATCATGGCCCTCAAGGAGACCAGTCCATCTCTGATTTTTTCTGAGGAGATGCCCAAGTTTACTTATGTCCAGGTATTATTCTTTTCTGACCTGCTAGATCATTTTTAAAAATTGTATTTTGTTATGTACAGTGCCCAGTTCCCTTCTCCCCGCTGGCCCATGCTCACAGCTGAGTTCTGACACTCCAGATGAAAACCTCTGATCTAAGGGAGGCTCTGTCCTCACATCCCAAGGATCCCCACGCTCTCTCTTCTCTGCAGGATGGCTTATCTGCCTTTTCTGATTTGAGAGCGAAAGAACAGCTTCCAGCCTGATTCACCTCGAGGAAATATGAGCAGACATTTTCCCTATGATCTTTGTAGTTTCATTTTCAAATTTATTTTTACAGACAGCATTGATGTAGCATCCTTGAACTAAGTTTTAACTGTGAGTGGCACAAAAAAAGTCTTTATTACATGGTTATTGCTGCTATAGATTTTTAGAAGTAGAGACCATAAAATATCAAGAACAGCATCCGGAGCCCATCCTTCTTTCCCCCGATGCCATAATGTTCAGTGGAGCTCAATGCGCATGCATCTATTAGCTGTAAAGTGCGAATCTATCTCAAGGTCATTAAAGGTCATGCCATCCATAAACGGAAGTCATGAATATCATGTTATTGGAGACATCTCTAAATGGACACTGAGTTGGTTTATTTTAAAGCATATCACACAGAATGGCAGAACTGGGAGGGACATTTAAGATCATCCATTCCAACACCTTTATTTTAAAGATGAGCAAATGAAAGTCTAGAGAAATTATGTTACTCGCCCAAGGTTACGGAATGACTTAATTACTTCTTTGCACAATGTGATAAAGCTGTGTTTTGAACCTGCATTAATTTTACCACCGAGAGAATGAACGCCAAAGCAGTTTATCATCCATACAGCAGACAATACAAGGAGGGTGTGGAGAAATAAAACTCATGGCTAGAGGAGATTGGAAATACTCTGAAACGTGTTGTGTAATCGTGCAATATCCTTTTTTTAATTTTAGAAATGGGAATTTAAAAGAAATTGACTTACACACCATTTATCAGGACGCTCAAGCAGATCAATTTTCTGCATTAAGGGTATGGTTGATTCTTCAGATTTTATTCTGTCGTATTTTTGTCGAACATAGGGAGACCACGGGAATCGGACAGCTGGTGACGGCTGAGGTTCCGGCAGGCAGGTATCTCCGAAGCAGAATGTGGGAAGCCGACCACAGAACCTCAGGATAAGATTTCCAATACCAATAAAACTATGAAAAAGGAACAACCCACCCGCATTTAAGGCTGTTTTTAGCAATCTTTGCTTCATAGGTTGGGAACATGCCTATAGCCTGATCATCGGCTTGTTCGATTTGTTTACAAAATAAAATAAAATAAAAGCTTCCCATATGAAGTTGTTTGACCCTAAGACTGTGCTCTGGAAGTGGGCTGCTACGATTTGAATCCAAAATCTGCCATAGCAGTGTAAACCTAAGCAATTATACATGTCCCTGGAGTCTCCGTTTCCCCAGGTGAGAATTAATTAAATAGATGCATGTAAAGCCCTCAGACCAGCCCTTGACATGCAAGGCAGGACCTCCCTCAGCTGCCGTCGCAGTGACCAGCCACAGCTTCCGTAGTCGCAGCAGCAGAAACCCGAGTAAGAGAGTAGCAAAGGATGCTCGAGAAAACAAGAACATTGGAGGGGACGAAAACACTGGAAACTGGCTCTTGGTAGTCGGAGCTTTGAGCTGCGTCCTTGCTGATGTTCTGCCAGCCGATCTGTCCATTCTGACGCGGGCCCGGGGGAGGCTGCACCCCTGACCGTGGGCCATCCGCTTCCTCTAGATTCTCTCAGTCATGCCTTGCAAGGTTTGATGCTCGGTTGTTTGGCTCATATACTTTAAGGACTGTTATGTCTTCTTGGCGATGTGACCCCTTTGTTGTTCCAGAACGTCCTCTGTGACCCTGACAAACTTCTTGCTTTGACGTCTGTTCCGCCAGACATGAGCGTGGCTGCAGCTCCTGTCTTCTGATGAGTATTGTCATGGTATCTTTTTCCTCATCCATTTTTTAATCTATATGGTATTCTTACAATCCCATAAAAAGAATTAACTAGTCGTGAATGAATTTAATCCAGGAGATGAAAGATCTGAACCCTAAAACTAAAAAGCATGAATGAAAGAAACTGAAGACACAAATAAGTGGAATGCTTTCTGTGTTTCTGGGTTGGAAGAACTGACATTGTTAAAATGGCCATATTGATGAACAGAATGGACCCAGAGACATGGACGTGGGGTAGAGACGGACAAACCTCAGAAGAGGGGGGATGGGGAGGGAAGAGTTACACCACAGAACTTATATGCATGTATTTGTAACCAATGGACATAGACAACTATGCTGGGGGTAGGGGGGTTGGGAGGAGGGTGTCAATGGGGGAGGGGGAAAGGAGAACCATCTGTAAGAAAAATAAATTAATGAATGAAAAAAATAAAAATAAATAAAATGTCCATACTACCCAAAGTGATTTACAGATTTCATGTGCTCCAAGTCAAAACTGCAATGTCATTTCATACAGACACAGGAAAAAAGAAAAGCCTAAAATTGTTGTGAAACTACACCAGACACTGAGTAGCCAAATCAATCTTGAGAAAGAAGAACAAAGCTGAAGGTATCATACTTCCTGATTCAAACTCTGTGACAAAGCCATACTAAGCAAAAACCACATGGTATCGATGTAAAACAGACACACCAAACAGCAGAACACCATCGAGATTCCAAAATAAACCCGCAATTATACCACAGGGAAAGAATACTCTTTTCAATAAATGGTATTGCAAAAACTGGATATTCACATGCAAAAGAATGAGACTGTACCCCTGTCTTCCACAACACATAGAAATCATCTCAAAGTGGGTTAACCACATAAGCGTACGCCCTGAAGCCAGAAGACTCCTAGAAGAAACTTAAGGGGTAAACCCCTTGACGTGGGTCTTGGCAAGATTTCTCTTGGATTCGACATCAGCCAGAAAGGCAGCAAAGGCAAAGTAAACCTGTGGGACGACATCAAACGAAGAGGCTTGGAAACCACTGACCACACTGAAAGGCAGCCTACAACGTGGGAGAAAATATTTGCACACCACATATCTGAGAGTACAGTGGTTAGCACCTATAATATATAAACAGAAATCAGACAACTCAATAGCAAAGACACAAACAACCACTGTCTGTCTCTCCAATCTTGGGGTGGTTTTCCCTGTGCCCCCCCATCTTATGAATCCCAGAAGAGTTGCTGTGTTTCCAGTCTTTTCTTTTTTGTTAACTTAATTTTATTTTTTCCTTCACCATTTATCCCCCAGGCCCTCTTCTGCCTCCTCCACCCCCCCCCGCCCCCCCGCAATCACCACACTGATGTCCATGTCCATGAGCTCTCTCTCCGTTTTTTTTTTTTTCTTTTTTGCTCAATCCCTAGTCAATCTTTCCAAATTTTCTACTTGTTAGGACAGCGTGGTGTCTTCCAAGCTTCTTCCATGTGGAAATAGAAAGCAATTATTGACGTTTTCTCCAGGTATTTTATTATTTTGCCAGCTTCTCCTGGAAAGCTCGTCTAATTTGAATTTGCATCTCTCTGCATTCACATTAATAATGTCCCTGACTTCTCGAGACAGTTTGTAATAGAGTATTTCCTGACATCGAGAAGCAGGACGTGCAGGGAGGGGACAGGTGGAAGGAGACAGTGGCAGTCCATAGATAAAAAAATACCCCTTTGAGCATGTGGAAGCTGAGAAGCTCATTGAAAATCTACCTGCTATTTGTTGTTCTGAAAGTAATTTGGAATTTGTGTCTCTGGTTCAGGCAAGAAATCAACATTAGATAGCTTTGTCTCAAACCACTATTATAGAGGCAATAATTTAATTTGTGTGAATGAATTAAATCGTAACAGAAGCAGCACAAACAGAATATTAAAATAGAAAGCACCCACGCCCAGAGAGCAGGAGTACATTGGGCACGAAGGTAACAGGAGAAAAAGGCAGTGACATGTCGTTTGAGGACACAGGGCGCAGGACCAAAGGACGGACACTGTGTTCTGGACTGTTTGCAGGGAGCCGAGGATGAAACCTGAACGGGATTTTCAGTGGAAGGAGGGGCGAAGTAAGACTGAAGTGTTGTGGACGGATGAGAAAAAGGTGTCAGAGGTTCCAACTACTTAACTAGGGTGAGAGGCGAAAGAGCCGAGAAGTCGTGGTGTGAATTTTAATAGGAAACAGAAATACTTGCCATGTACTTATGGCCTTGAATTTATTTTTGTTTACTATGTTCCCATTCCCAGTGATAACGTCTTTGGGTTGTGTGTGTTTGCGTGTTGTTTTTGTGCGTGACACGAACCTTGCAGTATCTGGCAGTTACAAACACTTGTTTGAGTGTTGGATAAATGGAGCCGAGTGAGGGCAAATGCTGTAGCCCTTCCCGGGCAACGTGGCCTCCTCCTCATTGTCGCGACTAAATCGATGCGCTCACGTGCGTTCTGCTCTCAGCATTCACACAGCTATTCTATTATTCCATTTCCGTATATACTGAATATCTTCTAAGCATTTTTGGACTTGTGCTTCTCACAAGGGAAAAAACACGTAATTCAGACCCATTCTTCCTATCTGGATAACAAAAAATCTTTTTAGAAATCTGTTTGATTGCATTGGAGAGCTCACAAGTTATTGAGATTTCATGAGAAATGGCCTTGGGGAGGATGAAGAAGAGGGAAGTGAGCCCAGTTTTTAGTGCTACTTTTTGGTAGTGGGGTTCTACTTATTCCAGACTGGAGGACGACAAGGGTAAGAAGCTGAATAAGAGTTTTAACAATCTCTGCAACCTAGAAGGAGAGATTGGAACCCAGAACCTGCCAAGTGTGAGAACCATGAAGAGTTGTGAGACTCTTCACCTGGGGCTGGAACCTGAAAGTGCAAAGCCTCCGACTTACTGTCCAAAGACATACCAACGACTGATGTGCACACGAAAAATAAATGCAAGAAGTGCAGATGAAAATCAACCATGAGATGCATATCCACCAGAAAAGCCAATGATGAAAAGACAAATCATACCAAGTTTGACAAGGATATGAAGCAACTATAAACTACTGGTTAGCATCTGAAAGTGATACAAATATTTATTGTATCATGATACAATAAGTTGTATCATGATACAAAACAGATTAAAGTATTACCATACACCCCTGACATTCCACTCCTATGGAAACTATGTTTACACGAAGACCTATGCCCAAATGCCATAGTCACTATACTGTGTAGCAGCCAAAACCTGGGAGAAAACCAGATCATCGATTCTTACACAGCATTAAGAGGTATTGAATTACTGATACACATAATAAAATAAATTAATCTCAAAATAATTTATGCTTCCTATGCTACGCAAAAGAAGTCATACAAAGATAGTGCATACTTTATTATTCCATTTAACTAAAATCTTCAAAAAGGTTAACTACTCCATGATGACTAGTTGCTGGTTTCCGAGACCAGTGATGATAAGGGAGTGTCTGAGGGGGTGTATGGCGTGATGGATCTCTTCTTCATCTTAATTGTTAAGGTGGTTTCACGGGTGTATACACATGTAAAAACTCAATTTAATTGTATGTCATTTTTAACTCTGTTTAAATAACCTTGTTCAAAAGTGAGCGGGCAGGTAAATTGACTAATTGCTATTTAAAGAAAAAAATAACCAGACTGGATAAAAAAGTAATTCAGACATATGATATTTAAAGAAATATATCCGTAACATAGATAAATAATGAGAAAAAAAGTGTAGAAAAGTCACTATATATAAGTAATTTAAAAAATTTAAGAAATAACTACTAAACACACCCAAAGAAAGAAGAAGGAAGGAAATAATAGAGCTGAGAACGGAAATGTGTTCTCAAAATATGTGAACCCAGAAAAGGAGCCAGGTAACCTTTGAAAGACAGCAAGTTTCCTTCACGACATTAATAGAACGGAAATGGTCATTTCAGTAGATGTGATGTAAGGTTTCACAAAATTTCATGGCACCCAAGACAAAAATGCCTTCCATCTCCATTTGACACTTTATTATATTCAATATCCTAGCCAACACAGTGAAAGAAGGAAAAAAGAAAGCCAGAAAGAGGAATCTCCCCAGGAACCAAATTGTAGGATTGAACTGAGCACGGAAGGAAGGTTTTACACTGGGAAAATGAGAAAAAGGCATTACAAGAATTAGACCAAACAGTCAAATAGACGTAATTCAATTTAATTTTTTTTATAGTTGTCTACAGTTGCTGTTGTTGAACTATTTTATGACCACCCACTGCTTATAACCTAATACGGGTGTTTCTAGAACAGTAAACAGCCATTCCCTTCTCTGCTCCCGTTCTTGTCTGCCACCTTTCCTTGGCTGGCCATGGACATACATACACATCCAAGCTGATTCATCGGTATTCCTGTTCCCAAACATCAAATAAAGTCATCTATAAATTAATTTTATGCACAATTAAGTTCTTCCAAGTCAATACTTTATAAATTGATTTTTCTTTTACAATCGAGACACGGTTCCGTGCCATTTTACCACACGAGGCACAGCTCTCCGTGTGTCATTTTCTTTTGGGTTCCCTTTAATTTTTTAATAAAGATAAAATTGAGGCGAGAGAGGGCGTTCGTCGCTGGCGAAGGGAAGGCTGATGTGGGGACTCACGGAGGTGAGGGGTCAGGCAAAGGGCTGTGGCCACAGAGCAGGGCGCCCACGGGACGGAACTGACACCAGCTCGCAGCAGCCAGCAGACATGGGACAGGAGGCATTCAGTACGTTGTAAGAAGGTAAATAAATGTGCTTTTCGGGTAAAGTTCTGGCCTCTCCATGAGCCTGCTTATGAGGATTCACAAGAAATGTTCACAGAAGACAGTTTTTATTTAAGAGCTTTCAAAACCAAGCTAGAAGAGACAATGAGAGAGTGGGTGAGTTCCATCAACGTATGACGCCTGCTCCGAGGAAGAATACATCTTTTCAGGCTGAGTTGACCCAAGGAGATGTAGAAAGTCAAGTATGACCTCACAAGGTTACTATGGAGATCAAACAAAGCCAGACGCCTGGGAGAGAGTGAGCTTATGAAATCGTGCGGACATGACGGTGAGGGCCATCACGACCTGGGTCAGGATTTTTAGTCGAGGTAGACTTTCGTTCGCTTTACTTCATTCGTGCTCTGTTGGGTCCCTGCTTCTCATTTCTCCGTTTCAGAAAACGCAGGCAGTCCAGATGGCTAAGACCGTCTGCCCGATCCCCACGTGGGGGGCTGCAAACATCCAGGCAACAGCCCAGCTGCTGGCCTTTCTGTCCCTGTTGCAGCAGAGAGCTTCCGTGTCATTCGCTAAAATCAAGGCCAAGGCCAGAGTGTGTCAAGAAGTTTAGATCAACGTGTGGAAGAGCGGAAGGCTGAGTTGATCGTCAAACAGAGTCTCGGTGACATATCATAATGCCCAGAAGAGAACAAAGCAGATGCATGAGGGGAAAACAAACACAGAAGCCGTCCTTCGGGGGAGTCGGCAGGTGTCCTCGAAGACAAAGCTTGTGCAGGTGAGCAGCCAGGGTGGCGGTCCGGAGCCAGGAAGCCCGGGGACTCCCAGACGGGCTATTACGAGAGCACTTGGCGGGATATTGGCGGGGAGCAGACAGCACCCCGTGTTCTCATGCCCTTTATCCTGGGTTCACTGTCTGCGACTTCACTGTCCAGCTCCATAGACACTAGTCACCAGTGGACTGTCAGCATTTGCAGTGTCAAGAGCCTGAATAAGGATGTTCTGTACGTACAGCGTACACACGGTCGTTTGAAGACTTTGTGGACCCACGAATGTAAAGTATCTCTTTAACACGTAGTAGTATCCTTTACATGTTGAAATAATTCTATTTTATGTCTTGTCCAAAATAAAATACATTATTAGAATTAACTTCAACTGTTTCTCTTCACTGTTTTCAATGTGCCTACTATAAAAACAAACAGCCCAGCCAGTGTGGCTCAGTGGTGGAGCATCGACCCATGCACCAAGAGGTCGCCGGTTCGATTCCCAGTCAGGGCACATGCCCAGGTTGTGGGCCCCATCCCCAGTGGGGGGCATGCAGGAGGCGGCCAATCGATGTTCTCTCTCATCAACACTTCTATCTCTCTCTCCCTCTCCCTTCCTCTCTCTCTAAAGTCAATACAGAAAAAAAATAAAATAAAAACAAACAAACACTTATGATGACCAGCTAGCATTGTATCTATGTTGTGTAGGCTCAAATAGGAATCTCTGTGTTCATTCCCTCCTCCCAAATCTGATTTAAATGCTCTGCAGGAAAATATGGACGCTTATATAAAGTCTCCCTGCTGCCCCTCGGAACAGTGCGGAGTCAGAAGTCACGTTAGGGCAGAGGTGGCCGCTGAGGAAGAAACCACGGCCAGAGTGTGAGACGGGACGGGTTCCAGGAGCCCCTGTGAGTCCGTGACCCTCACATGAGCTTTGATCTCGATTCTGAATCTGTCGCCATTGGTGTGCCAATCCTTCTGTGCTTGGCATTTTCCAATCATTCTTGGCCGTCTACTCACGTTAGAGGGCGTGGTTTTAGAACAGGAAGGAGAGAATGTCACAGCAACCAACAGAAGTAAAATACTTCTCTGGCATGATGGAGTGGGGGAAGGCTGACCACACGTCCCAGGGGAGACCAGGAACACACTGGCCGAGGGGCGAGCCTGTGAAACGCAGTCACCCAGAAAGTTAAGCACTGACTGTAATATGCTCAGTGCCTATACGTAACAGATTTCAATGTATTGTTTTACTGAACATTTAAAGTTACTAGTCCTACGAAATATTTATTTCAGAATAGCTGATTTTTCCTATAACTGATAAAATACGATATTCCAAAATCAAAATATGTACATATCAATCCATCTGTATGAGTATTTCTATGAATATAAAGATGACGTCTTGAACATCTGATAATGTAGCAGGAAAGAAAAATTGAAGAATATTATTAGGTAATGGACTGGCATATTTTGTTTGTTGACGCAGTAATAAGGCATGCTTTCAACTGTGAGTTAAATTGGTCTTTTAGATTGTGTTCATAGAGTAGGGAAATATTTTTTTCAAGAACCATTTAATTTTTAAATACAATGGACTTTGCAGAGCAAAGCACATTATCACCCTTGTCCCTAAAATAAAATCTCTTCCATTCATAACAGTATTAAATTTTATGGAATAGGATAAAATAGAAGTTGTTACCGTAAGCATTTTGACAAATCAATCGGTATTTCAACCAAAATCGCTCTGAACTTATATAATAGCCACAAATTAAGCACTCACTGTAATGCCGGTATCCGTATTAGGTGTTTTTAACTCATGTTGTCATTTATCATACAGGTTATACAAAACAGGTGAGATTAGCCCAATTCTAGAGATGTAGAAACGAATTCTGAGATACTAAATAACTAGTCTGACGTCCCTCTTGGGACTCTCCGAGCTGGGATCTCATTGAAACTATTCTAGCTCCCAAGCCTTTGCCGTGAAATTCCACGTTTCTCTACCCCACCCCTCCTGTTAAGGCAAGAGAAGGGAACTTCAGAATAAATGTGCATGCATCAAATTAAGTAATGGAAATATTTTTGCACTGATGTCTCTTGGTGGATTTTCAGTCTGTGAAACCTCTGTGACAAAGATCTAAATCATCACATGGTACAGACACTTATAAAGACATCCACGCTCACGCTCTCAAATATGTGCATACAAAATCCCCCACGCAAGGCACTCCTTCCTACATTCAGTTCACGAGGCTGTCTCCAGCTCACCGGAGGCTTCATTGTGGCCTGGTCAGAAGTGGGAGGCCATTTAGGCTCATTATAAATAGAATTGAATTTCTCAGAGCAGTCCCTTTTCAAGTGTGGTTTCTATGCCCTCCAGAGGTTTGCACAAGGGTCCCGTTCTGGTGCACACTCTTCATATCAGACCTTTTTTGCCTCAGGTTTTGAAGGACTGTAGTCCATGATGCGGTCCAATTATCTGTGCAGCTTAGGAATTGCTCTCCTCAAGGACTCAGGATTGGGAACAACTGTTTTCTTCTCTCTCTCTCTCTCTCTCTCTCTCTCTCTCTCTCTCTCTCTGTCTCCCTCTCCCTTCCCTCCTCCCTTCCTCTCTGACCTTCTGCAGAGAATCATACTTGAATAATCAGTTCTATGAAAATAAGGGTGGAGATTTGCACACCCTCCCCCCCCCGGGAAGATGCTTTCTGGCTGACGGTGGCGCTAAGACGTTACGACTGGACTTCCGTCCCGAATGTCACCAGCGTTAACGAGCTGAGCAGTGGTGTCAGCATAGAGTATAAGGCATTCCCTCTGTTGGTAACAATGTCCTCAGGTCCTCTGGGCCAGCATCATGGTATAGGAGGGCTATGCTAAGCAAGTGTTTTATTAAATTAGCAGTTACTAAAAACATTGAAAACAGAAATACAGAATTCTTAAGAAAATATGGTGTTCCTAATGTAATAAAATTTTTCATATTTCACTGTTTATTTGGATAATTCAGGGTTTTTTTCACAAATGGCATTAATGTGGAGGCATTTAAAAGGCTATTTTTTTTATTTCATAGAATTTGCAATCAGTTTCACGACGTTACTTAAAATGTGACATTTCACAACTAGCAGAGCTTTGTGAATACCGCCGGTTCTTCGGGGTCACTGTAACCAAGTCCCACAGACCGGGCGCTGACAGCGCAGAGGGCTATTCGCTCACAGGTCTGCCAGCGACAAGCCTGGGACCAAGGTGCACAAGGAAACCTACTTAAAATTAAAAAAAAAAAAAACAACAACTAGAAAGTGTCAACCCAGAAAATAGTTACTTAGGAAATATTGTAACCCTTTTGCCTTGGAAGGAAGCTAGTCAAAATATTAATGTTCCCTGAGAAAACCTTCAGTAAGGGGTTTGTTTTTATGTCGTCTTAGCCCATTCAGAGAGGCGACAGGAAAGGTATGTCGGAACAAGAGAAACAATGCAAGGACTTACTACTAAAGAAAGACAGATCTTTGATTTCTGAGCGGTCAGTGCCGGAAACGTACAAGTACTTGTAAGGATGGGGCTGGAAATATAAGTTATCACAAGGTCCTCCGCAAGGGGTCCGGTTGTGCCTTTTCCCAGCATCCCTGCCGTGGTTCTTCCTTTTACAGGTGTCCCGGGTCTGGTTCCAGCCACGGACATTTCCCCAGGGGTAGTTAAAGGATTCCACCTGTATGGTGCGGTTCATTCTATCCTATGACTTCATCTCTGCCCCGTGGTGGTCATAATTGATAAGACATTATGTTTGATTTCATTTTCAGTTCCAAAGCATTCTCTGTGCTGCCCTTGGCGGGCCCATCTATTGATTGCATTGTTCCAAGTTACAAATTGCTGGACAGACTTCTGAAAGCCGTGGCACTCATCTCAGGAGAGCTCGCATTTGTCTTGAGATTCAAGGTAAACATGCATCGGCTCACGGCGGACTCGGGGCCACGAGAACCAGCCTTGTGTGGGGTTTGCTCCCCTGTGTTTGATACAGAGTGCCATTTCCTAATTTCACTGAAGTCGGTTATTTTTACTACTTTTGATACTTTGAGCTGGATTCAGAAAAGAGAGGAGCAAACTCTTTTATTGTCAACCTGAAGTAGGAGACATGAAAGGATTCTTACCACTATTTAAACTTTGGGATTGCCCGGCCGGTGTGGCTCAGTGGTTGAGCGTCGACCCATACACCAAGAGGTCGCCAGTTCGATTCCCGGTCAGAGCACATGCCCAGGTTGTGGGCCCGATCCCCAGTGGGGGGCAAGCAGGAGGCGGCCAATCGATGTTCTCTTTCATCAATGTTTCTATCTCTCTCCCTCTCCTTTCCTCTTTCTCTAAAATCAATAAGAAAAAATACTTTTTTTAAATAAGTAAACTTTGGGATGGATGAGTTTTCACCTGAATAACAGCAGATCACTCCCGGGTTGATCCGAGTCTTATCCACAGGTTCCTAACAGGTTAAAATGCCCTAATTGTGCCACGCTTGTGGGAACTGCAGCGTGTCAAGTAGGCTACAGAAAAAGTATTCAGAAATCTATTCAGTTAAATATTTTAAAGCATCTTATTTCCTCCAGATATCTTGAGTAGTGCAAACCCCACTGGGAGTCTCTCAGCTTACCTGTTAGGGCTATTAATACACATAGATTCCAGGACAGAGGTGCCTGTGGCTACAACAAGAGTGACTGTGGAAGCACAGATTCCCTGTGACAGGTGGTCCGCCCAGCGCTCCTAGTCCTATAGCAGCAGGTAACTGCCGAAGCTTTCCAAGAGCTGATGTACCGCATCACCATTTCTGTGAACATCACACTAATCATTTCCAATGGGTGAAAATCTTGTATTAGATGACATTTTATTATAATGACATTTACGTTTTTGCACAAAAGTGTGCCCTTCATTCTGCTAAATGATTCTTTGTCATTAATTCATCTGATGTGTTTCTCTCTGAAAAAACAGAAAACTTCTGTTTCCTCGGGATCGAAGATTGAACAGATTGCTTTTTGCAAAATTTTATATGAAGCTTATGAACTTCACCTTTGTATTTCCAGGCTAAGCAAATGCTCAATCCATAACTATCAAAAATGCTGATCGAAGAAATGTTGAACTTGGACAATGCTGAGAAGTATATGAGCAGGAGGGGCCTGGCCAGAGCCATCTCTCTCTGGTCCTAAGGAGGAGGCCACCTGTCAAATACACTGGATCCAGGTATGGAGTGAGTTTCTGTCTATATTTACAGAGGTATGAAGGGTAGAGCTTAAAGATTCTCATGACAAGGTCAAGAATAATAGTATCATTGTGCCCAGCCGGTGTGGCTCAGTGGTTGAGCATAGACCCATGCACCAAGAGGTCACTGGTTCGATTCCCAGCCAGGGCACATGCCCAGGTGGTGGGCTTGATCCCCAGTGTGGGGCATGCAGGAGGCGGCCAATTGATGTTCTCTCTCATCAATGTTTCCATCTTTCTTTCCCTCTCCCTTCTTCTCTCTCTAAACAATAAAAGAAAAAAAAATTTAAGAATAATAATATCATTATTCCAGAGAAGTCTTTGTATTGAGGGGATAAAAATGATGGGAGGAATGGTCAAGGATCTGCTACACCAGTCTGTAGATCTGTGGAAAGATCCACAGCTCAGGGTTTGAGGAGGACAGACCTTTAGTTAACTAGACACTCGTCTTCTGGTCCTAAAAAATGCTATGCTGTCGATGATGTGACGGCTGCCGTCATATCACACTTTTAAGCTTAATCTGCATCATTACACTTTCCATCATTTTTTTAAAAACTAGATAGTCAACAGAACGATGCACCAAGCCCTGATGTCCGTGGCGCATCTATTTCTGTCCTTGGTGATGTCAAGTCACCGACGCGGAGGTGGTCACCCATTGCTGTGTATAATTTCCGTCACACAGGTTCAACAGCACAGATAAGAGTACAATATAACAAGGTTAGGAAGAAAATAGTTTGAATATGTATTCATTCGTTTTTAATATAATGGAGGCCATTATGTTTCTTTCATTTCATTTAAACAAAGGCCGTGGGTAAAGCCAGCTCACAACCGTCCTGAAATGCAAGCCTGTCTGCCTCGGCCACGGCACACCACCGGGCCCACCCTTGTCTCGACCTCTAAGTGCCAAGCACGTTTCCAGTACTGATCACAGCCCTCGCCTCCAGTGGGCTTCTCACTAAGCGCTCCGGGATGTGGGGAAGTACTTGGGCAACGTGATGCCCAAAAAGAGTAAAATGAAGCTCACTCTTTCACTTCGTATTTATAAAAGAAATATTAGCCCAAGTGTTGAATAGCAGGCATTTGGAGAACAGGTTTGAATAGTGAGATCTTTTTGTCTCGGACAAAACTAAGCCAATAAACAAACACTCCTTTCATTTTTTATCGTATCCCAGCCAGTTTGTCTACATGCAGGGAAGACAAAGAACAAGCATAATTGAGAAACAGTAATGAGCTCTGTCACCACGCAGGCAAGCCCTCCCTGTAAACACAAAGTAACAAACACTGAGAGCAATGCTACACAATGCTGAGTGGACACATGAAAGTGTACACAAGGGAACAACCAGAGATATAGAGGTAAGATAGATGCATACGTACATATATCTATACGTGTACATTTAGGGACACAGACAACACTGTGGTGATGGCCAGAGGAGGGGGCATGGGGGCTGGGTGGAACTAGGCAAAGGAGGGACAATGGGGACATCTGTACTAGTGTCAACAATAAAAATACAGTATTAAAAGAGTATATATGGGAATTATGACTACAAAACATAAAAATGTTAGAGAATTTTAAGTAATACTTCTGTATTTGGTTTTAAACTCTTATTTTTCTTGTCTTTTCTTAATTCAGTACTATGATACGATTATGCAAAAACAATAATGATTTGTCAGTTAAATGCGAGTCAAATCTCAAATAACTAGCATGATCACAATGCTGTTTCAGAGGAACCATACATATGAGTTTCCTCCAATGGTTCATTAACTGAGTGAACTTAATTTCAGTGAGAGCCAATTCATAGATGTGGGGATTGGTGTGGCCACCTACAGATTCGTGAGTTAAATGTGTCTTGTAATACATGTACATTGTCAACATATCCCTTGAGATATGTTTGAATATAAGCAATCAAACAACATACTCTTTTCTTATATGCAACTAGACTCAAGCTGACTCTAAATTCAGGAGAGTTCACTGTGTATCTTATTCTAGACGGTGAGTAAAAAGTAAACACTTAGCTTTAACTTGCTGACCCAGGAAGGTCTGTAACAAATCCAAATGGTACTAAGGCATCTACATTTTTAAATGTCCAACCTAAAGAAACACAGTGTTAAACGTAGGGTGCCAGGTGGGCCCTGGAAATGTGGAGGGGACACTGTCGAGGATGCAAGGGTCTGCCACTGCCGTACGCCTGAAAGGTATACAAAACAAGAGTGTGTACACTGTAACCGAAAATTAAAATTTAAAGAAAAGTAAAAAAGAAACATAGTTGGGTTTGTTTTTTTTTACCTAATTTTCTCTAAAACAGAATCATTCTCTTTCTCTATTACTAAATTTATGAATTAACCTGAGTTGTGAATGAGAGTGTTACTCTGCCTTAGGTCGGATTTCTTAATTAAAGATGTGTATTTTAGATCTATAATACAAATTGCATGAACTCCATATACCTTGTCTTGGTGACAGTAAATTAAATGTCATTAGGAAGAATATCTTTCCTACTATATTCTTACTATACTATATCTTTCAATACCATATTTCTTGTAAGACATATCTGTCAAATATTTAAATTGGATTATTAATTTATTCTTATAGCTCAGGGGCAGAGTTTAAATTTATATGCAAATGTCACAACTTCTAAAGGTCTGAATTCATCTAGTCTGTTGAAGTTTGACTTTGTATAGAAGATAGGCTGCGTATAATCCCCTGGAATAGGGATGACATTCTCCAGTTATCTTTAGTATTATAACTGAACAGAAACATTTGAATACTCATAAATGTGTAAGAGCTATTTTAGAATTCCATAAATATTTTACACAAGAGAGCCTAACAATATACGTTATCATTCGCTTTCAAGTTGATATCATTAAATTTCAAGATTAATCCAAATAAAGATCCTTTTGAACTGATTGTCAAGCACTAATAAAACTAAAATTATTAAATATCCATAAAGTAATGTGCAAAAGAAAAAGTATTTCCACACAATTCCCTGTCAGAAAAAAATTATATATAGCTTGGTCCATTCTCAGTTTGAAATAGCACTAGAAGTAATTGTGCGCCCTGAGTGAACCTATTTTTTATAGCAACTATTTATAGAAACATACTCTTCATTTAGTGCTTAATAGTCTTTTTAGGTCTTCAGAAAGATAGAGAGCTGTTTAATGCATCTTCTTTCCCAACCTTAATATGATCACACTCTGTTATTAAATCATCCCTAATGGTTCTGGTTTTCAGGGTAAGTGCATTCTGATTCCTCTTTTTATATAATAAATTCTTCTGCAGGTCAAACTACCTCAGCCACTGGGCTGTGAAACCACATGGGGCAGGCCCTTGGTCTTATTTATCATCACTCTGTCTCTCATAACCCACACCATCCTCTACGCTTATAGTACACACTCAGTAAATGTTTGTGAGTGAAAGATTTCCAAATCAAAATGAGAAATCGCACGTTCCTTGCAACTGAGAGAATTTCAGATATGCACGGAGCATGTTTATAAACAATGAAATGACAGGGAAATAGACAATTCCCGGTGGAGGTCCAGGAGGGCGAAAAGAAAGTCATTCTGAGGGAGCTGGAAATGACTCTAAAAATGAACAGTAAGGTAGAGTTTGCAGTAAAATCATGTGAGGCCATTCGAGGTGGAGGAATTATAATGTTCAGTAGCCTGGAGAGATAACACAGGCAGTGATTTCCTGAGACCAGGAGTAGCTCAGTATTTCCAGAGATCTAAATTGGAGGAGAGTTTATTTGGGTATAGATATGACTGTGTCATAAAAACATTTAGCTGCTCAAGTGTTCTCACAGCAGATATTGAATAATCTATGTCCCCACAGCTTTTAAATGTCACCTTTATTTTGTTTTGTTTTTGTTTGTTTTGGTTAATCCCTACCCGGAGAATATTTTTCCATTCGTTTTCAGACAGAGTGGAAGGGGGAGGGGGAGACACAGAGAGAGAGAGAGAAACATCAATGTTTGAGAGACACATCGATTGGCTGCCTCCCACAGGACTCTGGCCAGGGCCAGCGATTGAACCTGCAACCGGGTACTTGCCCTTGACCAGGCATCAAACCTGTGACCCTTGGTTCTGCAGGCTGACACTCTAACCGCTGAGCCAAATTGGCCAGGGTTATTTTGTATGGATTTTATCCCACAGTTTGGACTTTGTATTAGACTGAGTTGATTTATCTGTCTATTCCTATACTATTATGTGCATATTAATTCACATGGCTCTATAATTAATTTGACTGGAATGTAAGACAAAGCGTCCTTATTATTCTGTTTTCAATAATTTGCTGAGTGGGAGGTGGAAGGAATGGATTTGGATTTGGAGAGAATGAGATGCTCTGGAATACTTTCTGCAGGGCATAAAAGGGGTTTCTAGATAAGGTTACGTAACCTGGTCACGGGGCAGGATTGATACCCCGCTATACTGACATAAATCTGAAAAATAGTTCTCTCTTACGTTACGTGGGTTTTCTCTCTTAGCCCTTGTAAATCATGCTATTCCGATTATGCTTTGGCTCAGAATTCCAGGTGTATGAGCTCCAAAGGCAGGTGCCACATGAATGCAACTTCAGGTTGTACAAGTTTTGAACGCCCTCCAGAAAGCAGCTCGGTCCCTCGGGGTGGCCCCTATGGGAGGCAGCCCATCATCGAAGTTTCTCTCACATCGACGTTTTCCTCTCTCCCCTCCTCTCTCTAAAAATCGGTACAAACATATCCTCAGGTAAAGATTAAAATAAAATGTTTAGTCATTTGTTAAGCAAATATTAATTACCTGTTACATACACAACCCTTTCTGGGCTTCCAGAATAAAGGCTCATGCTGTGTCCAAGAGTTATTCTTACACATGGACTCTGGACTGGCCTCGTAAGCTTGCTTTCACTTTTTAAGAATTGTAATATGTCGTTAATGGACACATAAACGCACAGCTTGGTCTTATATGGAGAGACAGGTCTATTTCCGGGGAAAAATGGGACAGAATGTTCTCTCTACGTAACAAGAACATTGCAAATGGTATCTCTTTATTTCATTCAATTTGCCTATGAGTTTATTGGACATTTATATTATCTCCTTGTAAATTGCCTCCTTTTTTAGTCTAATTTATAAATATTCTTTTAGAACTACAATTATGAATGTGTTTTTGGCAAGAATTCAGCAGCGTGCTCATCGCAGTGACTCACCCACCAGCACCACAGGTCTCTGTAAAATGCCGCTGTCCACTGTGCTGACCACACCCACCGTGCCCTTAAGAGGTCAGTGTTGCTTTGGGTCTCTGCCATCTTGGGACTCAATTACTCTGACTGCCTTTGAAGGTCCCAGTGTAATGGCCGAAATTCTGCTGCTCTTTCTGACCCACAGTGAGCAACCACAGAGCTCTTCAAGGGTGTCATGGTAAAAGTGTGACCTCCCAGGAAAAGTATGTCCCACCACCCCAGTGGGTGGCCAGGTCTCACATGATAAACCACTAACATTACAATCTCCCTGAGCTTTTGATCCTTCCTCTGCAACACCGATTTTCGCCCTTAGATTGTCGAATAGAAAAGTGACAACAGCCAACACAACAATAACCATGCAGTGTGAATGAATCAAAATTATGCCTATTTTTTTGTTGTTGTTGTCAGATCAGCAAAAATATGTTTTTTGATGTGCCGCAGAATTTCAGTAATTAGTCTCAGTATGCTGTGAGACGGAAAAGCTGGATGTCGCTGTTCTACAGCACACCAAGACTGCCAGTGTTTCACTGTCATTTCGTGTTGACCACCTTTCTGTTTGCGTTGAGTCTACCAAGCAGACAGACCTAGAGGGTCCTTACTAACCCCTAGGCTCCAACATGAGATCCAGAATCTCTGTTTCTTAGGCCAATATGAATACATTTGACCTTATCCAACTTTATAGTCTTTTTACCATTTTCCCACACCCTTGATATCTCCTCCCACATCGAGTCCCCAGACTCCAGCTGGAATGAACTGAAAACATCGTGCAATTCTCTAAGTTACTGCATCTCCTCGTGGGTCACACATCATAACCCATCTTTTGGGGCTGCCGGGACCTGCGTCTGAGTATACGCCTAGAGGAGAGGAAGCCACTGCAGTCTTCACAGACAAAAAAAAAGGGTGGGGGTGGGTAACAGCCTTAGAGGGGCAATTGTGGCCCCTACCAGCAAGAAGGCACACATTTCGACGACCGGTGTCCTCTGCTTCACTGCGATATGCTTACATGTCTCCCTTTGAATTTTGAGGATCTTATGTCTTCTCCAGAAATACCCTCACTGCAACAGGGGACAGTCTGAGAGCTGGAAACTGTCCATTTCAATTTGCCCCTGGTAGGATGAGACTCTGGACCTTTCCACTGGGCAGTTATGAGGTCGCCTCCCCTTCCTGACAAGGCGTGGTCAGAGGAGACCTACCAGAGATGTTAGCACTGATCTCTGGGTAAATGTCCCAGTTCATTCAATATGTTAGTTTTCTGTAGTTTGTTTTCATGTCTCACCAGCTACCCTACCGGGAAAAAATACTTAAGCATTTTTTTAATCTGACTTGTAGAAAATTAAGTAAATATGTGTGTGTTGTTTATGTCTTTATGGAATAAAGCTAAATAAACTATTTTGCAATGTGAGCTAGTTAAGTGACATGACATTATTTTTCCCCACAGTCATTTAGCTTATGACTTCCAACTGTTTAATTCTCTATGGCTCCAATAATAATTCAGCTCCTTATTACAAGCTGAGCCGTTTGCCATACATTAATAAAAACATAATAATAATGATAGCACTTACGGATGGACAACCCTGTAATTAACTTTGAATTGTTTGCACAAAAGATAGATGATGTTATATTCATTGGGGAAGTAGAAATAATGGCTGTTAATTATCTTTATAAATGCTCATAATGTCTTTTAAAATTAATAGAGTAATATGTAAAATATTTTCAAGTTTTTATTATATTAAAACTAAGTACTGAAAATAACCTAGAAGTGTCAAGGACTCCTCTATATGTTGATATTTGCTGGTTTTGAACGAAAATATCAGCACAAAGTACCCGTTTAAGATGGTATCTAAGTCCTTGGCTTATCTTTTCCCGGTTTTCTACAAAAACAGTCTTTAAAATTTGAGGGAAGGACAGATGAGCCATAGCAGCAAAACAAAGTGGCAACTAATTCATATTCAACGAGCACATTTCCCATAAATGCCTAGCATGGTTAACAGAAAATAAATCACAGGGAAAAAAGATACGGACAAAATTCTTTACCCCTCAGCAGTGAACATTATGAGCACATTTTTTTCCCTTTTTATTCCTCCTCCCTGTACCAGTTTTCCCTGCCTCTAAATTCAGAAATCAGGGTGTGATCCATCCAGAAAATCAGAAAATAAGCATGGGTCTCTACTGGATAAATACTTTCTTGAGCAACCACCCACTTTTAAAATACTTTTCTGCTCCCCTCATATGCAAAATTAAAAATCCTCCCAAAACAACAAGCATGAGAAACAGGTTTCCATAAAGCAACACTCCGTAGGCAGACGGTGGAGGGGAAAGAAGGTGATGGATTTGCTGGAAACAGCCTTCTGGAAATGGCTTCCAGGTTTCGAGGCAGTGGTGGGCGGGGCAGGCGGTTGACACCTCAACCTGTGGGCTCCTGCCGAGGTTCAGCAGAGGTATCGGCCACTGGGAGCTGGCCAAGCGCTTATACCGACTCCTACCGTTACCGTCTTTACATAAGAAGAATAAATACTCAATACCAAAGCAGAGATCCTTTCCACTCTATTTGCATACTCTTGTGAAGATGATAAGGGGACTATAAGAATAATTACAAAAGCCCTAGCCAGGTGGCTCAGTTGGTTGGAGCATCATCCCCATGCACCCAAAGGCTGTGGGTTCGATTCCCAGTCAGGGAGCATCTAGGTTGCTGGTTCAATGCCCACATGGGAGACAACCGATCGATGTTTCTCTCTCACATCGAGATTTTTCTCTTTCTCTCTTCCTTCCTCTCTCTCTAAAAATCAATGGAAACATATCCTCGGGTGAGGATTAAAAGAAAATAATAATAATAATAATTACGAAAAAATATATAAACCAAAAAACAGCAAACACAATATCACATAAGAGGTTTCATCAAGATTGCAGTGAAAAGAAGTTTTGCATTTGAATTACATAATTCGGAAGAAGACTCAGGGTATTCTGGGGTCTCTGCCTTCTCTCACCAGCATGATGCCCCAAGTTTCAGCGAGTCCTACGGGCAGTAATATTTTATTCATTGTGATTGCTTGATCGTGTTTTGTTTAATTTTTTTTTTTTTATTGATTTTTAGAGAGACAAAAAAGGAGAGGGAGAGAGAGATAGAAACATTGATGAGAGAGAACATCAACTGGCTGCCTCCTGCACAACCCCATTGGGGATTTGGCCCACAACCTGGCATGTGCCCTGACTCAGAATCGAACCGGTGACCTCCTGGTGCATGGGTCGATGCTCAGCCACTGAGCCACACCGGCCGGACTTGATACTGTTTTGTTGTATAAATAAACCATAATTTCTTTATGCATCACACGTTGATGAATATGTTGGCCATTTCTTGGTTTTCTATTTAAAAATAATGCTATTTTGAAAATTTTATCTACATCTTTTGTTGCACACATGGTCAGATCTCTGCTGAGTATATGTCGAAGAGAAAACCATCGACACGCAAAGTATGTGGCTGCCACCTTAAGGGAACTACTGGGTCCATTCCCCAGTGGCTGCATCCATGGGACGCCAACAGGCACTGACATGTTCAGACTTTTTTTTAACCTAAAGTACTTGTTTAATAATCCAGGAAAGGACCCAACAGCAACAAAACAAATAAAATGCATGGGAATAATTTTAACAAGAATGTACATAATCTGTATAAACATAATTTTAAAATACTACCCACATTTTTAAAAAGCTTAAACAGATGAAATGTAACATCATGTTCTTGGGACTAAAAAAAGAAAATATGGACAACGTAGGTTTTTTCTATCCAAGAACATGATGTTACATTTCATTTGTTCAAGTGTGTTCAGACGTTTTACTTGTAGATTGTCCATTTGCCGTGTAGAGGCATCTATTTCATTTCCGTTTTAGTTTGTTTTTCTCTGATTATAATGATTCTGAGCCCTTAGTTTATAACTTGTTCTGCTACTTGGATATCTCCTCTGTGAAACATCTGTTCTAATCTCTTCCTCATTTTTCTACTGGGCTGTGCATCTTTCTCTTTATCAATTTGTAGATTTTCTTCACAGATTATGGATACGATCTTATTGTCTGAATACATATTACAAATACCTTCACCACGTCACTTGTTTTTACTATTTTAATATTGTATTTTGATCAACAGGAGTTCACAATTTTAATGTATTAAAATGTATCATTTTTCTCCTTTAGTCTACAACTTTCTTATCTTTTAAAAATTCTTTTTTACTCCTCAAATCATGAAGCCTTATTTTACACTATTACATCATTGTATATCTTTTCATAGTTAAGACCACAGCTCATCTGAAATTCACTTTCATTCATGGTGTGAAGAATTGTCGCATTGCATTCTACCCTGTTTTACAGTTTTTTAGCACCAATATTTAAAACGACTCTCCTGTCCTTAATGTCTCCCTGTAGCATCTTTAACAAAAATCAAGTCTCAACGTGTTGCTGAATGTAATCTTTTAAGAATACCACGCTGTCTTCCCTCATGTAGCTTTTATCATTAAGATTTTAATTTTCATGTAGATTCACACGCAGTTGTAGAAAAATAATAAAGCTATCACTCACCATTCCTTCATCCAGGTTCTCCAAAGTAGCAGCTTGTAGAACTCTACCACGATACCGCAACCACGGTATTTATGTTGCAACTGTGAAAACACAAAACATTTCATTACCACAAGGGTTCTCACTCTTGTCCATTCCCAGCTGCAAACACACACTGATTTTGCTTTCAACAACATTGAAGAAGGAAGCTGTCAGCTATTCGACCACTAAAAGTAATGCCTGACAATACACCGTGGTCAATCGTGACGTATGACTCAGAAGGACCTCAACGGATCAAAGGACAAAGCTCCTCACCTGCTTGTCTTTTAACTTGTGTAAACATAGATGCAATGCTTATGTCTAGAGAACTGATGCTGAGCTCTGACTCATTTATAAAATTAGTACTACCATTTATAACATTTTCAAGACAATTCATTATTATTCACTGACATAGACATATATACACATGATATAAGGGTACATTACATATTAAGAAACATTATAAAAGTGTAGATGAGAACAATAACTACAAGTTTCAGGAATTTGATTTGATTACCTATGATGGTCATTCAGGTGATTTCTACTCTATCTTTAAATTTATATCTCATCTGTGAAGGAAGAAAGGGAGGGAGGGAGGGAGGGAGGGAGGGAGGGAAGGAGGGAGGGAGGGAGGAGGAGTTGATTTTAAAATATTCTAAAAAGATTATTTAAACAATCACATATGACATTCTAGGTAAAAAAAAATAGAGAACATGTTACACATAAGACACACTACATATATGCAAAAATACACAAGACAAGGAGAGGCTAAATGCGGACTGGGCTTGAGGATACAGCTAATACCGAGATGTGTCACACTACATATTCCTAAAAAAGTAGGAAATTCAAAGATAATCAGAATGGAAAACAACATTCTTTCTTTCTTTGTTTGTTTAAAGTTGCAAACTCACACATGGCCCAAGAACAAAGATCTCTTCCACATAAACAAGAACTTTTCCTACAAAATAATTGCATTGGCATGTACAATCTCAGTACTTTTTACTAATTCTACATTTAATTGTTATGACAGCAATTTTTGTCTGTATTTCAAAACATCATATTGAATGGTCTATGTACAAAATGTTTAATCTTTTGTACTCTGGTCAAAGCTCTACAGGAATTGAACAGAAATACTTTCGTAAGCAAAATAACGCAGGGCAGGCTCACATATAGCTCTGACCTTTGGAATATCCAGAGAGATACTTGAAAACTTATTCCCTTAAGAGCCTCTGAGAAGATGCGTTTGCCTGACTAATTCATGTTCCCTACTGTGTCTGTCTGCTATTAACTATTTCCCACCATAAAAACAATCACCAAGGTTATTGGTTATGCTAGACTGGAGAAAATAAGGCCATTAAAAATAACTGTTTCTCTGTGTTCCTGTGAGTGGGAGAGGGCCATGTCCAGCTTCAGTTTGGGGCGGATTAACTGCTTTCAGCCTCATTTCATACACAGGGCAGATTATTCTCATAAAGACCGAAATAAAATTCATAAACATAAACGAACAGCGGGTTTACAAATTTTCACGGCTGATCACGCTCCAGTTTTTCTAAATGAGCAAAGAACTGTAGGCTCAGCCTGGTACTCACTCTGGACAATGTACTCGGCTCAGGAGGCGACGAGGGTGTCTTCCGCGACGGGGAGACGGAGGCACAGGTCCTCAGGAGGTGGATGCCGAGTGTGTTGTTGAGGAGTCCTTGTGGACATTTCCATACTCAACTGGCTCACCAAGATTAGGGGATGTGCTCTGAAGGAAGCCTGAGGCAGTACATCTCATCAGAAATCCAGCGGTTGCTTTTCCTTTGAGTTATTATCTACCAGAACAGTCAATGTCTAGAAAGAGTTCCCTATGGACAGAAAAAAAAATGTGGGGAATCCTCTACAAAAGGGAACTCCACGGTGGGGGAAGGGTATTAGGGTGCTGATTTCCTGGCTCTCACACTTTACTACGCAGAGCAGTTTGATACCCTTAGGAGATGGGGCGGGGGGATGGGTGGACTCTCTGAACATGTATTTGCAATATTTCTTCCAAGTCTAGAGTTATTTCAAAATAAAAGTTTTTAAAAATATGACTCGCTAGTGTCAGACGACGCGTGTCTCACCTTCCCAGTGTCTAGCTGTGGGATATTCCCAAGAAATATCTGAGCTGTGCAAACCTCCATTAGCTCGGCTGTGGTTCTATCCTCTGCGGTGGATACACTTTCCTGAAACACAGAGAAGTGTCATTACGAATCTGAATTTCTTCTTCGAAAGAGAAACGTCAGCCGTTTGCAGCCTCCACATGGAGTCCGCTGGTAGGCAGCTGCTAGGCTGCAGATCTGTCTGTGGCTTTCAGACACTGATGGTTTGTGTTTCCCGTGACATGATGTCTATGCGAGCGGAAATACCTAAGGCAGGTGTGCACAGAGAGTGTGCAAGTCTGGAGGCCAGGAGCGAGTTAGCCCGACCCTCCGCTTTCCACGCCACCATCCAGCGCTGTCCTTCAGGAAGATCACACACTTCTTGTAGCAAAACTCACTGCATCAAACAAACACATCTCAAAGCATGTCTACGGTGATAACCCTGTCCTGTGAGTTTCATTAACATAAGGCTGATTCAGTCCGCTGAATGCTGCCATCTACTTATGGGGGGCAGGGGCAGGGACAAATGTACTTCCTGTTTATAAAAGTATTACATGTTGTCCGGCGGTGTGGCTCAGTGGTTGAGCATCGACCCGTGCACCAAGAGGTCGCCGGTTCGATTCCCGGTCAGGGCACATGCCCAGGTTGTGGGCCCGATCCCCAGTGGGGGGCATGCAGGAGGCAGCCAATCGATGTTCTCTCTCATCGATGTTTCTATCTCTCTCTCCCTCTCCCTTCCTCTCTCTCTAAAATCAATAAAGAAAAACAATGAAATAAAAAATAGAAAGTATTACAGGTTAACTATAGAAAATTTAGGAAAGGCATGATGAAAATAAAATTCACCATAACTCTACCACCTAAGGTTGACCGCATTTAACACTGGGCATGGTTTCTCATGCCTCTTCTATGACTGCATGTCTTATAAAACGTGGGAGTGCTATGGCCTGCACGGAGGCTGGCCCTCAGCCCTTGCTGGTGGTCGGCACTCTGCTTCACATACTAGGTACTACAACCAAAATATTTCACTGGTATACCTTCTCCTTTAAAAAATATTTCACATACACCAGTCCTATACTCCTAAAACCTATAAGCCATCCAATTCAAGTCTCATGGTGGGTTAGCCCACGTTACAGGTGAGGCCACTGAGACCTAGGAGGGACAAGCCGACTTGTACATGCTACCCAGTAACAGAACGTGAAACCAGGGCCCAGGGACAGGAGTGACCCCGGGACATCGTCCTGGGCAGTCGTTTCCGGGCACCTTGACCTGCACCATTTGACGCATTAGGTGAGATTGTGAGGAAGGTGTCGACGGGCTGTTTCCTCAGACAAGGAGCATCCTGCGTGTTTAACTGCTCCGTCTGCTGAGACTCTCCCCCTTCCGCAAGACAAGGGGAATCTCCATGTATATTTTACTCAAACATGTACCATGAGACGTAGGGGTGCCTGTGGCTTAGCCAAACTCTCCACTTGCTTAATCCACTCTAATTGAGGATAATCACTCACGAAAGCAGTACAATGCAAAAATCAAATCAATTAGTCTAATATCTAAGCCCACGAGATTCAGATGCACACGGTTTCCGAGGGATCCGTGGCTTGTTGTGTTAAACACACTATTTGTGTGAATAAACAAATGAGTTCGAGCAAGGGAAGGTATTCAGAAAATTCAGAATTTGAAACGTAATGACAAAGGAAGTGCGTATATTACTTTAAACAAAGAGCCCAATTTTAGAAAATAAAGGAAGGCATTCACAGCAAAGAAGCATTCACACACAACGTGATATATTTGTTCACTCATGAGCCTCATTCTTGTCAGTAAATTACTGTTAGCAAAAAATATGTAATTAAATGAATAACACAATGATGTTAGTCCTATAAACTTATGATCATAACTTCAGGTCTGCACTCAGTGTGGCCTTATAAAATTTTTCTAGGCCCAGCCAGTGTGGCTCAGTGGATTGAGCATAGTCCCGTGGACTGAGAGGTCCCAGTTTGATTCCCAGTCAGGGCACATGCCCAGGTTGGGAGCTCCATCCCCAGTAGGGGGCGTGCAGGAGGCAGCCGATCTATGTACCTCTCTCACATGGATGTTTCTATCTCTCCCTCCCTCCCTCTCTCTCTCAAAAATCAATAAAAAACATTTAAAAAATAATAATAAAAAATAAAATAAAAATGTTTCTAGTATGTCCTCCCACTATCTTCAATGACTGTTGTGTCATTTAACACAACTCCCCTGCACCCCTCTCTTCAGAAGTCTTGACATACTCCATAGAAAGTCAGAAAACAGGTCAGATCGCCCTCATCTTCGGGCCACTACGCGGGCAAAATGTATGTGGCTTCTCTTGTCCACTCTCTCAGAGCCTTTAGATACCCTGGAAGAGCAGGGCCTCGTTGGGGGGACCGGCAGCCGCCTCCCCACCCATCCTGTGTGACATCATCCCTTACCCACCTTCTCCCAGGCGTGCTCAGGGCACGCCCAGCCTCCCTGACAATTCCAGTATTTTCTCTCTCCTAGCCGATTCCCATCAGCATCCAAACATGTTTGATAATTCCCTATCTGTAAACCAGACAAAATACAAAAATAACAAACTGCTCCCTCACTCCGCACCCGCTTAACCCTGAAAACAGAGTTCTTCTCCACCCAGCTAAGTCCTCAAACGTCCGCTAATCCAACAGCCTGCCGGTTCTGACTCTTTTTCTTTGTTTTGCATTTTGAAATGTTTCACACATTTAGAAAGGTCCAGTTAAGTGTATAATTACCAACAATGTCTCCTTATGGAGATTTCAGATTTGTTATTTTGTAAATAATTGGTTCAGACATTTTTTTATATTTTTATTGAATTTATTGAAGTTACATTAGTTAATAAAATTATATAGGTTTCAAGTGTACAATTCTATAATTCATTATTTGTACATTGTATTGTGTGTTACCACCCCAAGTCAAGTCTCTTTCCATCACCATTTATCCCCCCATACCCTCTTCTTCCTCCTCCGCACCCCCGTTTACCCTCTTCTACCTCCCCACCCCCTTTCCCTCTGGTCATTTCCATAGTGCTGTCTGTCTATGAGGTGTGTGGTGTTTTTTGTTTTTGTTTTTGCTTTATCCTTTCACATTTTTCACCCAGCCCCCCACCTCCCTTCCCCTCCCTTCTGACAGCTGTTAGTCTGTTCTCTGCCTCTGTGAATCTGATTCTGTTTTGTGTGAACTGTGTTTTTTAAATACACTAAATTTTTATCCTGTGAAATGCCAATGATCCCTTCCCCAGTCCGCTCTCTCTTTTCCCTCTAAAGTTAATGACTATTTCAAAATTTTATTCTAGTCTTACATTTTTATCTCTTTACTACATTTGCTTGATTCCATACACAGTAGATGTTATAGTTCTTCAAATTGTAGTTTGTAAGCCTTTGAGATTTATCTGCACTGTTTGATGTAAAATTATATGATTTATTTAAGATGCTGTATACTGTTCAATTGTATAATGCTATCATGTTTTGTTTTTTCTGTTGGATGAAAAGGCTATTTCAATTTCTTCTTATTCCAAACCGCAGTGTAATGAAAATCTGCCTTCTTGTCTCTTCAGATATGTGTGTGACCAGTTCCAGGAAAGAGGACATGAATCACTTGCTCACTGAATATGCTTATCCTCGATTTAAGTCGAGGTTGTCAAGTTGCTCTCCAATTCGGTCATATCCATTTTCATTACCACCACACCGTGAGGGCCCATTTCCTCCGTCAGACCCACAGCCTATGTTGCAGACAGACATTTGAAATGTTTTCCAGCTCAATGTGTGAGAAATTCATTTGCATTTACCTGATTATAATTGTGATTGACATGCTTTCATACACTGGAGATTTCAGTTTCCACGTAGCGAATTGCTTTTTCTACCCACCTTGCCACTGGTTAGGCTGCATGCCTTTGTCGGAATCTAGGCTTGATTTGCATACTCTGGGATCTACCTCTTCGAAAACCATATGACTTAAAATGTCTTGTAGTCTGTGTCCTTGCCTAAAAATTAATATGTGAGTCCTTTTTATATAAATGCTTTATTTTTTTAACTAAGCATATTTATTTGTATTTTCTTTAAATTTTAAAAACATTGTGAATTCTATTTTTCAGATTTAAATTGCTAATTTATTTAACATTGTTTTACAGCAGATAAGTTAAGGGTAGAAATAGATTCTGGGGGGTCCTATTGAGACTCCAATGACAAGCATTATTAACTGTCCTTGATGTCATAACTGATTCCTGATACTGTCTCACTCATAACCGTGTCCTCTAGGTGAAGGGCTGTCTCTAGTCCCCTCCAGGTTCCAGGGAGCTCTCTCCACCCTGCCCCGATACGCACTGCTTTAATGAAGGTGGTTTTAATGCCTGGAAAGGCAGATTCCACCATCTTACTCCGTTTTTATTCATATTAGTTATTATTACCCTTTATGACCTTTCTATTTTTATTTCAAATTAGTTATTGCTGGTGTATCTTCATCTTAAACTCAGCAAGTTTATATCCAACAAACTTTCTGACTTTTAATTTCATGTCTATTCTGCCCTTGAAATGTTCTGCTTAATTGAGTGGAAAGAGATAAATATATTTCTAATTAGTACTTTAGTATCATCCTACAAGTATTGATAAATGTTACTTTACTGTGCAATTATAAACATTTCACAATGTCACACTTTTACCCAATTAATTGTTTAAGGCTGTGTTTTTAACTTTCAAACAGAAGAGTTTCTTTAGTCTGTTTTTAAAAAGTACAATTTACAGAAAGCAAAATTCACCCATTTTGGGTTACAAATTCATTGAGTGTTGTCAAACATATACAGTCACCACAAAAATGGATAAAGCCCTGGCCAGGTACTCAGTTAGTTGGAGCATCATCCTAATACACCAAGGTTGGAGGTTTGATCCCTGATCAGAGCACATACAAGAATCAACCAATGAATGCATAAATAAGTGGAACAACAGATCTCTCTCTCTCTCTCTCTCTCTCTCTCTCTCTCTCCCTCTTCTCCCCTTCCCTCTCTCCCTTCACCTCTCTCTAAAATCAATCAAGAAAAAAAATTAAAAATAGACACAGCACAGTTTCATCATCAAAAAAGTCCCTCTCATACCTCTTTGTACTCAATCTTTTATGCCCATCTCCAGTTTTGGGTTATCCATTGTTTTTTTTTAATAAGTATTTTTGTTGTCAATTTTAATATAGCTATTATAGATATAGTTATATTAAAGTGTAGTACTATATTTATTTTAAGTGGGTTCTGAAAGTGGTAAACAGTTGCTTTGTGATCTAATATCAATCCCATGTTAATGAAGGGGCCCAGATTACCTTCACTTTCTTCTCCTTCGACCTGAAGTTATTTTTATTTAGATGTTTCCTTGCCCTTTACTTCACCATCACCTCAATTTAAATGTCACTTCTTCAAAGAGATGTTCTTATAAAGCATATTCCTATTCATTGTCCCCAACAAACAGTTTCTGGCCCTTCATAGGAGCTCAATATTATTTATTATGTGGATAAATAACAATACAAACCACCTGTACTATTATGTGAATCTGAGTCGGTATAATTAGAACACAGGGCTGTCAAAAGATGTCCTGAAATCTCGCCAAATATTTCTGTGTGGGTGGGTCCCTTGTCTAAATAAACATTTTTATCACAAATTAAAATAATTTTACAAAATTTGCGTTCATTAAAAGTATAGTGATTTATTGATGAAGACTAAATAGATGTGTAAAGAAAGCGTACTTTTTGCCCTGGCCAGTTTGGCTCAGCGGTTAGAGCATCGGCCTGCGGTCCAGAGAGTCCCGGGTTCGGTTCCCGCTAGGGGCACATACCTCGGTTGCAATTTGTCCCTGGCCCTGATTGGTCGTGCGGAAGGCAGCCACTCAATGTGTCCCTTTCACGTCGATGTTTCTCTCTCTCTCTCTCTTTTCCTCTCTCTCCCTCCCACTCTGTCTGAACAAAAAATGAAAAAATGTCCTCAGGTGACGATAAAAAAAAAAAAAAAAGGTTCTTTTTTACATATTTGTTGAATGTCCAGTGCAGACGAAATCTTTATAGTGCCCAAGCACCATCTGCTCCTGGTCAAGCCTAGAGACCGTCTTTTTTATGTCCTTTACTGCCAAATGTACCATTTCTTCATAATTTCATTTCTCCCACCTAAGACAAAGGTACCAGAGTCTCCCTATTACTAATCCTCTGGCCTACTGGGTCCTTTGTATCTAAACAGTCTAGCTCTTTTCTTGCTTTTGTGGTCCCCTGCTCTATTTACTTCATGCCAGTGACATTGTTACTTATGGCTCCTAGCGCCCACTGTGAGGTCCTGATGCTCTCCAAGTCCTCACTCTGCTTCGCTCATGTGAGCAAAGTGCAAGGCCTGCCCACATTATGCAGAAAAACCTGAATAATCATTTCGTCTTGTCCTGTTACTTTTCCCACTTAGAATTCCATAGTGTACGTGCAGGCAAACCCATCTTTCAACCATGTCTTCATTTGCACTCTTTAGGCTGTACAAGGAATCTCTAAATGTTGAGCTGCCAGTGTGAGGAGGGTGGGCAGGACCATGGACAGAGTGCGCAGGACCATGGACAGAGTGCGCAGAGCCAGGCAGGTGTGCCACTGCCTGGAGAAAGAGTCTATCATTTTAACATAAACCTTCCTTTAAAATATCCTCAAATGTGGTACATAAAAATCCCTAAACTATAGGTTAAAAATTGGGGAAATATTGATGGTTGAAAAATGTGGATACTGTCCTTGTCCAGAGCGAAATGAGTGGTGACTCTCAAACGATGGTGTGTGCATCGTTTCTGCTCCCCTGGAAACCGCCTGCACGAGCCATGGCTGCAAAGGAGATGCGATTCTTTCGAGCAGAGCAAGTGTCAAAATAAGTGTTTCACCTGCTGGGACTACTTCAAAGAAGAGCATTTATCTGGTTGTGTATATGCTACGGTGATTATTTTAAAATAGGGCAATTACTGACCAAACAAACAATTCTCCGATGATAGTAGACAAGCTATGTGCCTCCTCGGTGTGGTGCAGGCAAACAGAATGCAAGCTATGTTCACTGGTTAATTTCCCGTTTTAAATGGGCTGAAAATAAATTGGAGAGCAGAGTAAAGCCAGCAATACAAATTGTTGAAAGACTAGGGGATATGAGTAGGATTTGATTTAGTTGACTAAAAAAAAAATGCCCAAGGGGTGAACAGAATGTCTCTATTACTTCTCTCAAATAAATGGGGGGGGGGAATGCTCATTATAGAGCCTGTGTACACAGAAATGATTTCTTTGGCAAGAGCATTTTGGTACGAGGCATACCTTTTATTTTCTATGTTGACCCAGCCATGCAAATCAGAGAAGCAGAACACACACACACACACACACACACACACACACACACACCGCTAAGCCCAGGACATAAAGACTCAAGACCAACCTGGTCTTGATGACTTGACTCATGACAGACTCATAATATTATGAAATATTTTTTTCTAAAAGAATATAATCCCAGCAAAGGAACTCGGGGATAGATGGGAGGGCTCAGCTCAGTGACTTCGGTTTAGGTTCAATGGATTTAGCATTTGTTCCAAAACAATTGTGTGAGCTGTTATCAGTTTCCGGTGACTGCTACAAAGAGTTACCAAAGAGTCCGTTCCATGAAACAGAAGACATGTGCTTTCTCATAGTCATGGAGGGCATGTGTCCAAAATGTGTGTCACTGGCTTGCTACCAAGGTGTCATCAGGACCTCAGCCCCAGGGGCATGCCAGTTCTCCTTTCTGACGGCTGCTGCATTCCTTCACGCGTGAATGTGTTCCTGCAACCCTCAAACCTGTGTCTTCTCGTTTCTCTCTGTTCGGTCTTCACACCACCCTCTCCTCTGTGCCTGTCTGTGAGTAAAATCTCCCTTTGCCTTTCTCTGAGGAAAATATGTGACTGCATTTAGGTGCCACCCACACGACTTCAGATCATCTCGCCTCTCAAGACCAGTCGACTCCTCACATTTGCAAACACCCCTCGTTGTTTTGCCAGAGAAGGGAACACCCACAGTTTCCAAGGTTTGGAATGTGGATAACGTTGGCAGGATCTTTTCTACGCTACCACACATGAGGTCGGGAGGACACTTTTTATCCTAAAGAAAGTTTAAGGTAAACAACAACTCACCATTGAATACATAGGACGAGACCTCCTCAGAGACTAGAGTGGAATGAGGGACCAAGGGCCCTGGAACTAAGTGATGGCCAGTACACAGTCTAGGGACACCACACGATCTTCTGTTGGCCTCCATGATTTTTTTATAGAATCAAAACCATAGCAATGTGGAGATAGGCCTATATACGTACGTACAGGGGAGCCTCCATACCGACAAGATCCGAGTTTTGTTTGTGTATGTATTTTTAAATAGACTTTACATTTTTAAAGCAGCTTTTAGTGCACAGTAAAAGTGAGCAGAAGGTACAGAATGTCCCCACATACATCTGCTTGCACACACGCACACACTCACACACACACACACACACACACACACAGCCTCCCCCATTATCAGCACCCAACACCAGAGTGGCACAGTCTATAAGTGACGCACCTGCAGTGATAAGTCAGTTTTGCCTAACGTCCATAGTTGACATTAGGGTTCACGCTTGGTGTGCTCCATTCTGAGTTTTGGGAAAAGCATAATGACGTATCCATCATCAGGGTATCGTGCCTTTATATAGGCAAATATCCAATGTAAGCCTTCAAGGCTATTCTTCAAAAGGTAAAATAAAATACAAAATTATCAGTCTTATCAAATTGTTCTTGAATATATTTTATCGCTTGCATATTTATCTTATATCTGTGCACTTCTCCTTTTATTTTTTTCCACATTTAAACATAATTAGCTCTTACGACACGGAACACAACTATTCTTGTTGGAAAGTTATTTATTGGTATTTATCTCTGTAGTAAATTTAATTTGTTTTCTAATTTTCTTCCCTTTGCCATCTAATACTATTATTTTATGTAATTTCTCATGTAATCTTTTATCTGTGTGTATTTGATTAGTATAGCTTTATACTTTTACAATTAAAATATCTCTTTGCACTATATGAAAATAATTTTGCCCTGGCTGGTTTGGCTCAGCTGTTAGAACATTGGCCTGCGGTCCAGAGATACCCGGGTTCGGTTCCCACTGAGGGCATGTACCTCGGTTGCAATTTGTCCCCAGCCCTGGTGGGTCGTGCGGGAGGCGGCCACTCAATGTGTCCCTTTCACATCGATGTTTCTCTCTCTCTCTCTCTCTCTCTCTCTCTCTCTCTCTCTCTCTCTCTCTCTCTCTCTCTCCCTCCTACTCTATCTGAACAAAAAATGGAAAAATGTCCTCGGGTGAGGATAAAAAAAAGAAAAGAAAATAATTTTTACTTGAAAGCCAAGTTAACCACGGTGTATCTCTGTTTCCTAGGAAAAATATGCCCATTTACATTTCTATTTCTGACTGAAAATGCTGGCCTCACTTCTATCTGTTTGGATGATTTCTGTATTCCACATTCATTTTGTTGTAATAGGCTATAGATTGCTTAATTTGCTATTTTCTGGGTTATTTTGTCATCTGAAAATTATACAGCGTTTACTATTATTCTAGTTTTAAAGTTTTAGTGTTCCCGACACATGCTTGATTTAATCTTACTTTGGAAAACAGTGACTGGACAGAATGAATCACTATATATTGACTTCTCGGAGTTCAGCACACTACGGCCTCCGTGCCATCCAACCCCTGCTTATGTCTGCAAATAAAGTATTAAAATACACCTACACCCTCTGTTTACATATTGTCTGTGACTATTTCCTCACTCTGGTGGCAAAGAAAAATAATTATAGCAGAGATCTCGTGGCTGGCCAAGTCAACAAAATTCACTATCCTTTACGTAAAATAGTTTTCAATCCCTTATCTAAACACACACACAAAGACAAATATACACACAAATATATACATCCATGCCTCTTAGACATGTAAAGCAAATTTTAACGGACAAGATAAAGCATTGACAATTTACTGTTTATACAATGCAGCTGGCACGTAAAAGTTATTCTTTCGAAGTATAAGAAAAGATAAAAGGTCATCTAGGAAATCTAGATATTTATACATTTTTGACAGGAAAAAAATATGCTTTCACAGTATAGTAGGAAAACAATACACTTAATTACATAGCATTGAATGTCTTAATACAGAGAATGCATATAATAGGATATAGTTTTTTAAGTGATCAAAAATGTGACCTTTCTTGAAGGTATGTTTGCCACCTGACAATGTTCACTGTGGTTCTTTTTACAAAAGATATTCCAAGTTATCGACACAATAGCCTGAGCAAACACAGAAGAGGGACAGCATGCACAGACCAGAAAGCCCTTCCTCTTACTTCATCTATAAGCCCCATTAATAGTTTCTTATTCCTTATAAAGTAGCACTAACTCTACTTGAATAAATGCACTTCATTTCACATCAATAAACTCCCAAGGGCGACATAAAACTTGACAGTGATGTAAGTGGCAAACCAATATCTATTTCTTGCGTGTCTGTTCGAGAGTATTAATCGTGCTGTTGGTATTTAAAGGATTGCAATGAACATTCCCACTGGTATTCTATGGCAATTTAATCACAATCCTATTCATCATTAAGTGTTGCCCTGTGGATAATATCATTCACCGGAGGGCTGATATAACGATACACTGGAGGCACCAGACAGCTTTGTCTTCATTAGCTGACTTCTGCGGTGACTGGCACGATGAAATGTCACCAGTGACCTCCTAATTGCCAAACCCATTGGCTCCCTCAGAGCTCTCCGGCTAATTGTCCTTTCTGCAGGATTTGACCCTGCTCATCTCCACCTTCTTTCTTCCTTTTTCTCGCTGCTCCCTTTGTATTCCATTCCCCTGGTTCAGTCCTTTTCTCAAACTGCCCGTGTTCAGAGTCTTTTGGTGACTATTTTCCTCTGCCTTGTTCTTAAATAAGGCATCCCCAGGATTTCTTCAATAAACAGCTTTTTCCTTTGTCTTCCTCTCTCCGGGGTCATTTGCACTCCACAAATTCACTAGCACTTCAAAGATCAGACTCTTTGAGGTGTCCAGACATTTTCCAGGTTCAAGCACCTGGTGAAGGTAGGTGGGTTCACACGGAGAGGGCAGGGGATAAAAAAAAAAGTTAAATCAAGAAAAGCCTTTTATTGTATGTATTTTTATGTAATGTCTTATGCACACTGGCATATGTCTTATGACAAAATTGGTGGAGACCTAGCTACAACATCGACAAGTTCATTCCCGAAGCTGACACAGGAATATTTTACCAGGACGAGAGGTGGCTTTATTCTGCTCATTTTCTCTGCTGCTGCCGTTGTGGTAGCGTCACAATAACACTGTTCATTTATTTCACTTCGGATACGTCGATTGAATTCTCACCACGAAGTAATTCAAGTTGGAGTCACTGCATTTAAATAAACTTCCAAGATAAAAAGTGCAATTCAAATAGTTTGATTTCTAGATTTGAAGACAGTGTTTCTCTAGTTCATAGAAACTATGAAATCGTTGTTTTATGAGGAATGCATACAGAGTTATTCTACCAGCCATAATTAAAGATAACTTTTTCTAAAATTTCTACACAGCAGCTCAGTTGGTGTGGCTCAGTGGTTGAGCGTCGACCCATGCACCAAGAGGTTGCCGGTTCGATTCCCGGTCAGGGCACATGCCCAGGTTGTGGGCCCGATCCCCAGTGGGGGGCATGCAGGAGGCGGGCAATTGATGTTCTCTCTCATCGATGTTTCTATCTCTCTCTCCCTCTCCCTTCCTCTCTCTAAAATCAATAAAGAAAAAATATTTTTAGAAATAAATAAATAAATAAAATTTCCACACAGCAATGTATTTCATTTTGTTGATGGTTTCCTGCCCTGAGCGAAAGCTTGTTGGTTTGATGTAGACTCATTTGTTTATTTTTGCTTTTGTTTGAACTGGCAGAAGGAGACATATCCCAAAAGACATTGCTAAGGCCAATGTCAGAATGTTTACCACCTGTTTTCTTCTCGGACTTCTATGGTTTTAGGTCTTACGTTTAAGTCTTTCATCCATTTTCAGTTCATTTTGGTATATGGTGTCAGAAAAGGGTCCAATTTCTTTATTTCTTTTTTTTTTTAACATATAACTGTTCAATTTTCCCAAAACTAATTATTGAAAACATTGTCTAGAACCTTTTATTTTATTTTTTAATTTACTTTTTTATTTTTATTGTTGAAAGTATTTCAGATGTCCCCCCTTTTTACCCCATTGACGCCTCCTTCCCGCTCCCACCTCCCTCCTGCCTTCCCCAGCATAGATACCTAATTCTTCCACGTTTTATAGTTTAGGTCCAATATAAGGACTGACTATAAATATTTTGACCATATAGATTTTAACAAATAACACCCAAGCTATCTTTAGGCTACTTAATATTAAATTACATGAATTTAAATAATTTCTCCATGCTAAAGTTTGGTTCTTTGATAATAAATGTCAAGTATATATTTGGTTAAAATTTTTTGAGTGTCATTAGACAATTACATTTCTTTTAAACCTGTGCACTACTGGCTTGCATCCTTTGCCCATTAGTTTGTAAAGTCTTTTTCATTGTAAAACTTTAATTTTAAGGGAATCGGTCCTCTGTGTATCCTATGTGTTCAAATAACTTCCCAATGATCTTTTCTGCAACACAATTTATAAAATAATCCATCTGTCTAGAATTATTAAAATTCTACCTAATCACAGCTTAAATAATTATCCACCCATAAATTTATTCTTATTTATTTTATTTTATTTCTTTTAAAAGGCCATGCTCTCTTGCCCTGGCCGGTTTGGCTCAGTGGTTGGAGCGTCGGCCTGCGGACCAGAGAGTCCCGGGATCGGTTCCCAGTAAGGGCACATACCAAAAATAAAATAAAATAAAAAGCCATGCTCTTAATTACCAGAGCCTTAGAGTGTATGTTGAGACGTTATAAGGCTGGTTTTCCATATTTCAACTGCTTCTTTAAATATGTTTTCAAATTATTTTCATCTGTATAGACTTTGTTTGAAAGCACATTTTGTATAATTAATCACAAAGATGTTGATGTTTAATGTCTTGACCACTGTGCCATGGTATTCCGGAACACCTCTCTCGCAGAGAAGGCATATTCCATTGCATCAGCAGGGTACATTGCGTGATACATTCTGAGCAATATATTCCGTTTATTTTTAGCATGGTTTATTGCCCGTATTTGAACTAAGCATGTGGAGGTCAGAGATTTATACCATGTTGACTTTCACCTTGTCCCCAGCTGAAGACCTTTAGCAGGCCGCAGAATGATTGCTGAGAGACTAATCTATTAGCAATGTTCTCAACACTGTAATTGGCCTTTTGTCGAGTCAGCAATTTGCGGTCACAGAGAGGTCCGATACGGAATCTCAGAGAGGGTGCTAAGCGTTCAGACTTTGCACCTTCCACCAGTTCAGTGCCCACAAATCCCAAAAAGGAGAGGCTTACCTAATAATTCATCTCAAAAACGGCTCATCTCCCTTCTAATTGACTGTGGCCCAATTACAGTACTTTGTAAAGAAACGTGCATGTAAATAGCAAGAATGGTTATTCTCTGTAAAAGTATAATCATCACGGTTTAGTCTGTTACTTCAAAATAAAGGTGCGAAGGTCACGACCTTCATCTTCATGTGTGAATGATGAAGATGATAAAAGCAGCAGCCTCCGCTGAACGAGAAAGGACCCAGGTTCTTTGGGGACAGCGGAGGTCATCGACGTCACACGCCGGCTCTCCTGGAGAAAAGCGCCTGCTCCTTCATGAACTCCCTAATACCGACTTACGTGCTTACAACTCTGAACTGGAAAAAAAATAGTGAGATTTCGGAGTAATATTTATTCCAAAACTTATAAAAACTTTGAGAAAGCCACTCAGAGAATCTGGTTCAGTTTGGAACCAGGACATTGAACCATGGATATGTTTGCGGGGATGGACAACCCAAGGTCAAAAACAAGGCTTAAAATTCTACCTAGTGAAATAATTGCATTAACTTATATCACCTCATAGACTTGACTATGAATAATGTGTTGATATGTCCTTGATTTTTACCATTAGATGTTTTAATATAAAGCTGATTATTAGTAGTATATTAAATCTCAAAATTGGGAACAATCTAAATGCCCAATAATTGGGTATATTTTATCTTTATTGTTGAAATTATTACAGATATCTCCCTTTTTGCCCCCATTGCCCCCTCCAGCTGGTTCCCACCCCGCCCCAGGCCTTCACCATCCTGTTGTCTGTGGCCATGGGCAATGCATATATGCATGTAAGCTCTTCGGTTAATCTCTTCCCATCCCCCACCCCCTTCCCTCTGAGATTCCTCAGTCTGTTCCATGTTTCTCATTAGATTTTAAAGCCTAGATCATCTAAATTTGTGGTGATGATGAGACAGCAATGATGTTCTCCTACTGGAAAATTAAATTAACACCTATTTACTAGGTATCTTGAGTTAGATGCCATATGTCTGAGAAAATAAAGTACCATATATGCATATATTACCATATACTACATAAATATACAGATATATGGCATAACATATATACTATATAAATATATATATAAATATATATATATATATATATTTATATATATAAATATATATATATTTAATATATAAATATATATATATATATTTATATATATATATATTTATATATATTTATATATATATATTTATTAGATGTATATATATATTTATTATGTATATATATATATATTTATTAAAGATGTATACAACATATAAGGAGACAGAAACAGATTTTGTAGTTAGAACCTAAACCTTCAACCAGGCATGACCAGCTCCAACTTCTGACACCCTCAGCTTCATGGGCTGATGCGTCCTCTGCTGTGTTCTCAGCCTCTTGCACTTGAACATATGGGTCCCACTTTCCAGTCTCGACCCAATTTCTCTCCTGAGCACCACCTTACAAGTGGTGTCTAGAAACCACTGGAAGGTGGCTATTACATTACTAGACACCTACAGAAGTATGTTCATCGTGTTTCTCATACATAGCCATGAGGGAAATGGGTGTACTGGTTCTTGATTGTGCAGAATCTGGGCAGCTACGCTGGCTGACCAAGGAGAGCAACCTCTGCCAGCAAAGTGAGTCTCTCAGCCTCTGCATGGCCTTGCTTTATGGACTATGACCCCTCCCTAGGTCAATTCACATGTGTTTGCTAATAGTTCCCAAATTCACACCTCACAAAAGGAGCATGTATAGCTCCTTTGAGAAATCTTTCTCGTGTATATAATAAATTGCTGGTTTGCCCTACTTGTGCATTAAAAAAAAAATCAGTGTACTCCAAACATATCCCTTCTTAAATGGCACCATTCACTGAGTATGTCAGGCCTCCAGCCTAGGATTTGTCTCTGAATCATTCAGCCACCAGGCTCAATTTTTAAGCAGGCCTTGTTTTTTCTATAGCAAATATATCCTTCTTTCCACTCCCATTGTTACTACCTCAGAAGCTACATATGTTAGCCTAACATCTTTCCTTACTGGATGCCTGCTTTCACACTTGACCGCAGTAACCCATTATTCTTGTAAAATATGGTAACTTCAAAATTATAGTAGAAGCTCTGTGTGTACTCCAAAATCCAGATTGGCGTCTTGTCCAAGTTGCTCTGGTTCTCAGGGCATGGCTTCCTCGTTTGTAAAGTGGGGGTAATAATACCCACCTGTCTTGCCCAGCCGCTGTGGCTCAGTGGGTTGAGCATTGTCCCATGGACTGAGAGGTGCCGGTTCAATCCCCCGTCAGGGCACATGCCTGGGTTGCGGGCTCAATCTCCAGTAGGGGGCGTGCAGGAGGCAGCCAATCGATGTTTCTCTCTCACATCGATATTTCTCTCTCTCCCTTCCTCTTTCTCTAAAAAAACAATAAAAACATATTTTTTAAAAATGAATACCTACCTTTCTTTTTGCTTAAAGATTAAATATGGGACAATATGTTTAATGTGCTTCGGAAAGCATTTACCCCAAAGTGCTCAGTTTACACCTGCACCACTACCGCCAGCAGCGCACTTCACGTGAGGCCCACGTGGTGCCACTGACACGATTCAGTCAAGGGCGCTCCAGCTTTCTGGGCCTCTCACTACTTCCCCTAGGTCCTCATTTACTATACCTCTTTTCCACCATCGATCTGCACAAGGTATTGTACCACTTCACACATTTACCTTGTTAACAAGAGTTAAACCCCAGTTGCTCATTGTGTGGGAAGCATGAGTGTTGGAGGAGAGAATTATTCACCTCTCAACATGTCATTACTGCTTTATAAACAGAAAAAATTGGAATACCATTTTTCAGGTGAAAACCACCATGAATTCAATCCTGGTGATTGTCCATTTTATGTATCATTGTTTTTCACACACTGAAGAAACACAATAGATACCTGTGAATTACAGCCAAAGTGCTCCATAAAATTATTTTCCTGTCAAAATCCCCTGTGAAAATTTTCACTAATTTCCGAGGGTACTGGATAATTGGTGAACTGCAACTACAGATAAATTCAGAGTCTTCCATGTGGCAAAAGTGCATAAAGTAATATATTGACTAAAATTTTCCCTGAATAGAGGAAGTCCATAATTTTTCACTTCTCAAAATACTTGTTATATATTTATTCCATCCTGATTTACAAACATTTCCTAGGAGATATAACAGTAACTTAAAAATATAAATCAAGAAACTACTACCCTATCTTCTGCACTAAATCACTTTAAGGAGAAGTCATCCTGCCCAGTGCACTCTGAGACACAGTTTTGGTTCCAGCTGCAGAGCTGAATGTCGTGGGTTCCAGATCCATGTGTTAACAGTTACTGAATTTACCAAAAGATACATCACTCTACACTATTCAGCTAATAATATCACATGCATCATTTTGCTTCTACTAAGAAAAGTATGCCACGCTGATTTCCTTCTCATTTAATTAATACCAAGTGCATTTATATGTATTCTACATTTCTCTCTTCGAGGATACGCTTTGAGAATGTATTATAATGTACCAAAATTTTGAGAGACCAGGCAAACAAAAGGACAGTCTTTATGAAATAAAAATTTCAAAATAACTGAATCACAGCTAATAGAGCAAACCTATATATTTGTTTAATGCTTCTGAAACTATCATTTGCCTTTAGGTATTAGAAGATCATATGCATGGGAACCACACACATTGACACGGTTTTATTTGTCAATTACATTAGCAGCTGTAAAATGTTTTGCTAAATAGGTAACAACTGATCATGGCCGGACAGGTCCTGCCAAGTTGGATAGCATCTCTATTAAAAAGCAGAATGCACAGCAAAGGCTAATATCTGAATTTGTGTCTATATTTTGCTATTTAAGAGTTAAAATGGCATTCAGTAAGCTGATGTAACACTTTGGTTACAGCGTCTTAAAAATCTCAACATTAATTTTTAGAGAAGTGTGGTTTATTGTTGTAAATGTACTATTGATATATCAAGCCTTTGATCAGCAGTGATAGATACAGTGTTTTTAATTTATACATTATTTAGCATCAACTAAGTCCCAGGCATTATTCTAACTGTCAGAAAGACAGCAATGAAGCGTGGGGGAGGGCAATGCACAAGCCCTGCCTCGGAGATCACGTGTTCATTGCCCCGACACATACTTGAGTATTTGGGATGTGCGAGGCCCTATACTAGATCTCGAAGGACGAATGACTAAGAAGTAAATGTAATAGTACAGATCACCTGAACTATCATAATTGTTTCTAAAATAACAAAATTTATGAAATAGAAGTTAAAATACTAACAAATCAATAAATCGGTATCACCAAAAGAGATAAAATCTCTGCTCTCACAGGAGCTTACTGTAATGTTTATTTATTGTAATTTAGATTCAATTCAGTTTTAAGGTAAAAGTAGAATTAACACAAATTAAAGATAAAAACAAGGCTAATGGAATTACTGATATTATTTTATGAATGCTTAATTTATGCTCATTTCCACCTTATTTCTTTTTATGATCTAACTAACATAAAACAAATATTTTTGTAGGACACACACACCAGGTATATTATAAAAGTCTAAACCCTATCAAGAAAGAGTAAAACAAATATATGAAATAACAGTAATAGTAAAGATTTTGAAGTAAAGGCATGTAAATATGTTTGATTTTTACCCCCTGATTTTACCCAATTATCATCTATGGTATGACTCATAAAAACCAGCTGTTTCTCTTAGGACAGTGGTTCTCAACTTTCCTAATGCCGCGATCCTTTAATACAGTTCCTCATGTTGTGGTGACCCCCAACCATAAAGTTATTTTCGTTGCTACTTCATAACTGTAATTTTGCTACTGTTATAAATCGCCATCGGAAATGTGTGTTTTCCGATGGTCTTAGGCGACCCCTGTGAAAGGGTCGTTTGACCCCCAACGGGGTCGCAATCCACAGGTTGAGAACCGCTGTTCCAGGACGTCACTTAATAATCCATGAGAAAATATCAGCTATTTGTGAAAGGCTGAATAATGACCCCCAAGGATGGCCAGGTCCTAATCCATGCAACATGTGAATATTCTAACTACCTCGCAAGACCAAACGGACTTGCACGGTGATTAGCCCAAGGGTTTTGAAGTGGGAAGATTTTCCTGGATTAGATGAGTGAGTTCAGTGTGGTCACCGTGTCCTTGTAAGCGTGAGGTAGAAAGTCAGAGCTGGGTCAGGAGAGCTGGTGATGGAAATGGAGAGAGGTTGGTGTGATGCCAGAAGGGACCACCTGCCAACGAATGTGGGTGGCCACCAGGAGCTGGAACAGGCAAGAGGCTCCCCTAGAGCCTTCAGAAGGGACACAGCCCTGCCAGCACCTTGGCTTTCAGCCTTCTGACTTCCAGAACTGGAAACTAATAAGATAGTATGAAGTCATTATGTTTATGGAGATCTGCTACAGAAGCAACAGGAAACTGATACACTGTTTATTAAGCGTGCATTCCACTCTGCATATTCATAGTTACTCCACGGTGGAATTATTATTATCCCAATGTATTATTTGTTAAAGCTTTGGGATACAGATTTCAAATAATTGTGAATGGGCATTGTTTTCCTCTGCCTTTACTTATTTAAATCACGCTTAGTGGTCATCGGTTTGAAGTCCATGAAACTTTCATTCCACTTGCTTTTTAACACGATTTATTGTGAACGGCTTCCATTATCTTAGTATAAAACACAAATGATCTTTGGAGAGAATATTTGAAAGAATGAAATCAAATAGAGAGCTGGAGAAACATATCAACTTGTGCAGCAAAAGCAAGGAAGTCTGGACAGTGATTCTTTGTGTCGAATAACAGAGGCCCCGGGGAGCTTGACAAGGATGCAAAATGACACTGAAAGGAATAGAAACATTTGATACGATCCTTTTGTATTCCAAACCCAGCTTAAATAAATAAGCTTGACCCACTCTTTCTATCAAATATGATTGCATTTTTTATTATGATGAAAATACCCTGAAACCCGAAATTTACTCTATAGATGTTGCTATTTCCACTTCACCTCCATCACCGTAAGGGGTCACTTACAGTGATATCCAATAGCAATTTCCCTTTTCTGGAAAGGCTAAAATTGACATTGAATGAAGTACACAGTACCTACATTTTTTAATATTCTTCCACTTTGATATTTAGAACCTGCCGAATCTGAGAGGAACAGTGGTTCATTTCAACATGCACGGTGCATAAAAATCCCTCTGAAATCATACAAAGCATTGACTAGCAGCTAAACTGAATCAGATTCCAAAGGTATGTCAAGGAAGTATCAGGTCCACTCCGTGGCTACTGGGACATTTCTTCAATCCCAGAAGCAGCCTTCTGACTGTGTTACAAGCTCTCAGTGTGGACAGAGGACAATCTCAGGAGGAAGTCAGAATCCGAAGCCAGGGCTCCAGTGGTTTCCAGTTTAAAATGTCTTGCTAGGTCGCGGCCAGTGTGGCTCAGTGGTTGAGCGTTGACCCCTGCACCAAGAGGTCACTGGTTCAAGACACATGCCCAGGTTGTGGGCCAAATCCCCAGTGGGGGGCATGCAGGAGGTGGCCAATCAATGTTCTCTCTCATCGATGTTTCTATCTCTCTCTCTCTCTCCCCCTAAAATCAATAAAGAAAAAAATAAAATGTCATGCTAGGTAAATATTGTCTCAAGTTCACATTAAAATATATCCAGGACAATATTTTACTGTTATTTAGCTGCCTTTAGTAATACTTCCCATTGGCCTCTTTAAAACATAAGTGTGATAAACCATGGCATAATCCTGACAAGCCTCTTCGCTGCTTAAACTGTTTCAGTCAATCGGTCTCTATATTTTCCAGCTGAGCACAGCCCAGGAGATCCAGCTGTCACATTAGAACATCAGGACAAGCTAGTATCCTCTGACACAAGACAGAAAAATAATATGGAGTGGCTTTCGTCATTTTTAAGGGGGTAACAAGGAGTGAGTACAGGTAAGATAGTTTTTAACGGGTGGCCCCCTTCTTCTTAATCTCTGTCATTGTGGAAAAGAAGAGAGTGAGTAGGGAAATTTGAGTCCGAAATGTTTGGTACTATTGATTAGAAGAATGTGCATTAATGCAGAGAAGTTTTAAGTAGATAAGGATACTGCCGGGTGAACCCTGGGACTCATGAATTTGCAGTAGCCAAAACCTACATGATGCTTTCAGCTCCTCCACAAACAATTTAACTACTGGAATGCTCAGGTTCTCAGACAAAGGTCATAAAATCATCAAAAGTGGAAGGATATCTGATCATGCAGTACCAATTCTTGGAGGACGGAAGTGAGAAAACTTGGTGTGAGCGAGTGAATTCCCGCTGTGTGTTGAATATGATCACAGTTTGAAGGTGGAAGGTAGAAGAATTAAAGGACTGAAGGGCTTAGGAATTTAAGATAAAGAAAAGTAGGACAGTCTTGGAACAGTAAGATCCGGAGAGTGGCCACAAGAAGGAGTTTTTAAGGTTCAATTTAAGGAATTCTGAAAGCTGAGACATTGAATATTTAAGTCACCACGGCTGTGTAAGAACAGAAGTGGAGAACTGTGACTATGGAAAGTCCCCAAGAGGAACAGGGTAGGAATGAGGGAGACAATGGGTAGTATAGACGGTGACATTTCTGGGTGTATTTGTCCAACTCCCACCTGTGTTCAGGGCCACCTGGTAGACCTCATTTCCCAAGCAGGTAGTACGTGGAGGGGGAGAGAAAACAGACTCCTTTAAGTCAAGTATCTTATTGAAAATAGCATTTCAGGGAGGGTGAGGAGATGTGTCCCGTGTTCGGTGGAGGTGACAGAGGGGGCATGGTTACAGGAGAGTGGCCATTTGGCGGCCACGGTGGAGCTGGGAATTATGTTTACAGGAGAGGAATGAGAAAGAGGGTCACACATTCAGATCAGTATGAGGCGAAAATGAGTCATCCCTGGAGAGTATGTAATTCTTTGGATAGTGCTCAAAGGCATGACTTTATTATTTATTTATTTATTTTTGGTACGTGTCCCTAGCAGGAACCGAACCTGGGACTCTGGTCCACAGGCCGACGCTCCAACCGCTGAGCCAAACCGACCAGGGCTCAAAGGTATGACCTTAAAAATCCCGCTGAAGTCCATCTAACATTTTTTCTAGGCTCCATAAAGGATCCTTCCTTCTTCCCGGCTGCTAAAACTTAGGCACATGCAAGAGTTTTGCCTGGTGGCGGGGACAGCTGTCAAGGGGTCCAGAGCAGTACCGAGGCAGAGTTTAGAGACCAGACCAGACCAGCTAAGACTTGTGGGTGTGCTGAGTGGGGGAGCCAGGTGTCTGTGAGCCCAGCGCAATGCGGGAGGAAACTGCATCTCTGGCATCATCCTGGTTCTCAACCTTCCTGATGCCGCGACCCTTTAATACAGTTCCTCATGTTGTGGTGACCCCCAACCATAAAATTGTTTTCGTTGCTACTTCATAACTGTAATTTTGCTACTGTTAGGTCTTAGGTGACCCCAGCGAAAGGGTCGTTCGACCCCCAAAGGGGTCGCGACCCACAGATTGAGAACCGCTGCTTAAACCCTCTTTTCTGCTAAATGTGCTATTGCTTCTGCTCTACGCTCACCTGGCCAAGGGCAACCGCTGAGCGTGCGCTGGTTAAATGCTCACACACGGGTTTCTTCGACCTACAGCATGCAAATCCTTCCCAAACTTGACTCTTTTATTTGTCTGCAGCCAGCAGCCTTTAGGAGAGTGCGTCGCCTCTTGTGGGCAGCGTCCATAGCGTGTGCAAGATTTTCAGGCTGGTCACACTTTCCTATGTGTTTACAGGACCCTCGGTAATGTCAGCTGGCGGGACGGTGTCGCAAGCGTGTGGACGTTGGTGAGGGAGCACGTGTCCAGAAACAAACACACCAGTGTGAGTAAAGCTATGCATTTTTAAATTGATATTGGTATATTTGCTTTTTCTTTTTTCAAAAGAAGTGTAAAACAATGCACAGAGTTATTACCTATATGTGAAAGAGACGTCTCTTGGAGCCTATAAAAGGAATTTTATTTTTGTTCTCGTTCTAGCATGCTGTAGATCATTACCCATTTAATGATAATTGTTCTTTTATTATAACAGGGGGCCATCTGTTCAATTTCTATAGAGATCACTAAAAATATCACAATGATAATAAAAGTCAAACATATTTTGGTAGTTCAGAGCTACTGCAAACTTCAATTCATGTGTGTGTTTGTGTGTGCGTTATCATCTTATAAGACTACCAAGGGTAAAGTAACCCTCTTCTGAGCACACCACGTGACTCCAGGTTCCTTATTACTGGAAAAGAACAGACTTATGAAGAAAACGCCCAGACCAAGAATGTGACCAGTGGCCCAAAGATCTAAAACTACTATTAAAATGGTGTGAACACAGGCAGTTGGTGGCAAATTGGAGCCTGAATTGTGAAAAGAATCTGGAAATAGGAGACCAAAGCGGAAAAGACATGTGAGTGGAACATCCCTCTAGGGTCACACATTGATTTCTGCAAGTGACAAAACCATCCACCACATTGGAGAACAAGTTTATAAGCCGCTATATAATCATCAGAATTGACTTCTAAGAAACAAAAACCCCCATGAATTCTAAATATGCCAGGGAGCTGGGCAGGGGGCAGGTGCAGGGTGGACGCCAGCTAGCATCCTCGGTGGGGTCACGCTCTAGGTAGTCAGGGCTGCTGTTTAAGGAATTGCTTATAAAACCTCCTTTTTCTAATTAACCTTACCTTCTCCCCAAAAGCCTTCCAGGATCTAATTTTAAATACATATAACTTGCTTGTCCAGTGAGAATTAATTAATTAAAGCAAATAGTGTATAAGATTTTAAGACCTGTACCTACAGAAATGAAATACTTTTGCTAACTACGTTTTGTACATTTGTAAGCCCGAAAAATAAGTAAAGAGAAGAACAAGAGGGTTAAGCGCTTTGTGATTTCGTGACCTCGTGGAGTGAACAGCTCCTCTGTGGGAATGTCCTCGTCTCCTGTGTGCGTCTCTGGGGCGAAGGGCAAGGCGTCTCGTTATCCTGTCTTCGTGACTGCACGTGGTACATGTATCCAGTGAGAACAGGATTGAGATACTAGAATTTTCCATGACATTTCAATTTTGCTGAAATGGGTAATGTAATTTTTCTAAATATTAATTATATTTATTTATAAACCTACTTATAACTTGTAAATAGAGTGGTCAGTTAATGATGGGCAATTCCATTTTAAAACTTAATAACCCTATTACCAAGTAAATGTCTATTGATTATAGTGTTCACAACAAATAAAATACCTCTTCTGCAAAATCTATGTTTATATACATTTTTCAGGAAGGGCCTCATTGCTTTCACTGGATTTATCAAAGCAAACTTCAAATCCATGAATATTTTATTTCAAATAATTTTATGTTATACATCCCCACACATGACCCCTCAGTGGGCTGTGTTTTACAGTAGAAACAGCCCTGTATTTCCTCTGATGCTATAGCTTTAAATTCAATCTGGCCTGAAAAGAAATAAATCAGCCAAGCAACAAAGCAACAAAAACTCAGAGGTGATCTTGTGCCTGATAAAGTGTGCTATATCCAAGTGCAGAAATTCCACGTTCATACATAATCCAGGTGCTGACTTCTTGAGAGAAAACCATTTATTTTCTTATCTCCTCAATAAAAGTGAAGGACAAGCCATAAACTTACAAATGACAGCATTACTTAATGCAGCTTTTTTTAGATTCGGTATTGAATATTTCTGAAATTATGCTTACATTGCTTTTTAGACTTAAACTTGAGTCTTCTGGGTTCCTTCACTTTAGCACATGCATCCCCGGGACGTATATTTTTATTGCTGCATTTCGATCTCAGTTGATTGAGAGTTACTGATGATTTCCTAGGGAATGGAGGGCAGCCCCCAGAGGGAAGTGCACTCATGACTTAAACCTCACAGCACATTATTATACCATCGATATGTCCCTTGATTGATGGAAGAAATAGCCAAATGAAGCAACCACTGTCCTCAACACACCGCACAGTATCAATGATGTGTTATCCCCCTCAAACATAATGTTTCTTTTGTGGAGAAAAATGGCGGTGTAGTGAATGGAAGCTACACAGACCGTCTCCCAGGACCAAACTAGAATTATAACTAAAATAAAGACGAGTCATCTGGAAAAACCAACTGAAGAGCAGCTGCAGCAAACCCTTATAACCAGGGATGTAGAGAAGACCCCAAGTCAAGACTGGCCGGAGCTGTGGAGGCGCAAGAGGGCTGGCTGGGTGCCCATGGGCAGCACCTGAAGACTATCTTAGCTGTGAGCAGTGCTCTCAGAACTTGGGGGTTAAAACCTCAAGCCAGCCCCTGGCACCGAGCAGTGAAGCAAGGAAAGGTGCCCACATAACACCTGGCTGAGAAGATCCCCAGAGCAGAGGTTTTGTCCAGCAGGGAGAGGTGCTGGGAACACTGGCACTTCCCTGAAGGGCCAGCGCACTAAATTACAGGTAAGGCCACTCACCTTGGGCTCCAGCAGAGGAAGGGCAGACTGGACTGGACCTGTGTGAGGAGAGTCAGGGGTTCATGGCACTGGGGAGAGAGCTGAGAAGGAGGCCATCAGGAGATCTATGCTGAGTCATCCCCCACAAGGCAGTAGCCATCTTCCTCAAGAAGCCCCTTCCCATCAGAGCAGCTTTAGCCTGGGTGAGAAGCAACTGCCCCTCCCTAGGGAATTTAACACCACCTGGCTCAGAGAATGCAACCTGAGGCTCATTAACAGCCAGAAACTACCAACAAGCCAGTAGGCAGAGAAAAGATTCTGAAGGCTTTGAGCCTTGGACCTGGCTCTCAGTATTGGGTGTCATGGCTCTGGGGACAGAGCTGTGAAGACTGAGGCCTGGGTCCCTGTGCTGAGCCATTAACCAACAGTGCAGAAACCATTTTTGTCTCAAAGAAACTCAAGCCCAGGGGAAAACAGTTGTCCCACGTGCTGGAAATCCTCTTACCCTGTGGGATTTTTCATTCAGCTGAGGGCTACAACCTGATGCTCGTTAAGTAACCAAGACTAATGGTCAGCCTATAGGCAAAAGCTCTGGGATAATTGAATCTTTGCTTGGCGTGTGACTCTACCCAGGAAAGTAAGACTAGACATTGCTGTTCAGCATGGTCCCTTTCATACTCATTCAAACCCAGCAGGGGGAGCCACAATCAGCAGAACATCAACACTCACAGGGAAAATTTGGCAGGATCCAAACCATGCTGAGACAGCCAAAATGGTGAAACAAAGAAACAAATCCCAAATGAAAGAACAAGAGAATTCTACAGGACTAAATGAAATGGAGTTAAGCAAGTTATTAGATGTAGAGTTCAGAGTAATGATTATGTGATTATAATGAAGCCCAACAGCATGAGTAAAGATATAGAAACAATGAAAATAAACCAATTGGAAATGAAAAACCACCAAGAAGAAATGAAGAATGACATAGCAGAAATAAAGAACACATTGGAAGGACTAACCAGCAGAATAGAGGAAGCTGAGGACCAGATCAGTGAATTAGAAGACAAGGTAGAAAAAAATCAACCAATCAGAAAACCAAAAGGAAAAAAAACAATTAAAAAACAGGAAGACAGCTTAAGAGAATTGTGGGACAACTGGAAACATAACAACATTCGCATCATAGGAGTTCCAGAAGAAGAAGAAAATGAGCAAGGGTTAGAGAATATATTTGAAGAAATAATGACAGAAAACTTCCCTAACTTGGTGAAGGAAGAAGGCATTCAAGTTCAAGAAGCACTGACAGCCCCAAGTAAGAAGAACCCAAAGAAGCCCACACCAAGACACATCATAATTAAAATGCCAAAAATTAAAGACAGAGAATCCTAAAGGCAGCAAGAGCAAAGCAACAGGTTACCTGGGCCCCCATACAGCTATCAGCTGATTTCTGAACAGAAACACTACAGGCCAGAAGGGAATGGCATGACGTATTCAAGGTAATGAAAAACAAGGATCCGAATCCAAGATGACTCTATCCAGCAAGGCTATCATTCAAAATAGAAGGTGAAATAAAGAGCTTCCCAGACAGAAAAAGAAGGCTAAGGGAATATATTAGCACCAAACCAACACTGCAAGAAAGGTTAAAAGGACTGGTATAATAAGCAGAAGAAATACAGAGAGAAATAGCCATAATAAATAAAAATGGCATTAAATAAATACATATCAGTAATAACCTTAAATGTAAATGGATTAAATGCTCCAATCAAAAGACACAGAGTAGCTGAACAGATAAGAAAGCATGACTCATATATATTTTGTTTACAAGAGACCCACCTCACAATAAAAGACTCACATAGATTGAAAGTAAAGGGATGGGAAAAAATTTCCAAGTAAATGGAAGTGAAAAAGAAAGCTGAGGTAGCAATACTCATATCCAATAAAATAAACTTCAAAATGAAAGCCATAACATGAGACAAAGAAGGCCACAACATAACATTGAAAGGATCTATCCAACATGAGGATATAACCTTGGTAAACATATATGTACCCAATATAGGAGCACCGAAATATATTTTAAAAAACTTATGGAGGACTTCAAAGGAGAAATCAACAGTGATACAATGATACCAGAGGACTTCAACACCCCATTGACACCACTGGATAGTTCCTCTAGACAAAAAATTAACGAGAAACAAAGACTCTAAATGGTGCACTAGATCAAATGGATTTAATAGATATTTACACCCCCAAACTGCAGCATTCATATTCTTCTCAAGTGCACATGGGACATTCTCAAAGACAGACCACATGTTAGGACACAAACTAAGTCTCTACAAGTTCAAGAAGATTGAAATCATATCAAGCACCTTCTTAGATCACAATGGCATGAAACTAGAAATCAATTACAATAAAAACACTCAAAAACATTCAAACACATTGAGGCTGAATAGCATGTTATTAAACAATGAATGGGTTACCAAGGAGATCAAGGAAGAAATTAAAAACTTCCTGGAAACCAATGAAAATGAACACACAACAACACAAAATCTATGGGATCAAGTGAAAGAAGTCCTGATAGGGAAGTTCATAGTACTACAGACCTACCTCAGGAAACAAGAAAAATTTATAATAGACTATCTAACCCTACAACTTAAAGAACTAGAAAGTAAGCAAAAAGAATAACCCAGAGCAAGTAGAAGGAAAAAAATAATAAAGGTCAGAGCAGAAATAAATGGCAGAGACTAAAAAAAAACAATTCAAAAGATCAATAAAACAAAGAACTGGTTCTTTGAAAAGATAAACAAGATTGATGAACCTTTAGACAAACTCACCAAGAAACAAAGAGAGAGGACCCAAATAAACAAAATCAGAAATGAAAGAGGAGAATTAACAACTGACACCACAGAAATACAAAGGATTGTTAGAAAATACTATAAACAATTATACACCAACTAATTGGACAATCTGAGCAAAATAGACAAATTTCTAGAATCACACAGTCTCCCAAAAATGAACTGGAAAGAGTCAGAAAACCTGAACAGACCAATAACAATTATGGAAATTGAAGGTGTAATCAATAAACTCCCAGCAAACAAAAGCCCAGATCTGGATGGTTTCACAGGGTTTTACCGAACATTCCAAGAACTAACACCTATTCTCCTCAAACTATTCCAAATAATTCAAGAGGAATGAAGACTTCCAAGCTCTTTTTATGAGGCCAGCATAATCCTTATTCCAAAAGCAGATAAAGACTCTACAAAGAAAGAAAACTACAGGCCAATATCCCTGATGGACATAGATGCCAAAATCCTCAACAAAATATTAGCAAATCAGATCCAGCAATATATTTAAAAAATTTTTTCACCATGACCAAGTGGGATTCATCCCAGGGATGAAAGGCTGGTACAATATTCACAAATCAATAAAATGATGTACCACATAAACAAAATGGAAGATAAAAACCATATCATCTCAATAGACACTGAAAAACCAGTCGACAAAATCCAGCATCCATTTCTGATAAAAACGCTCAGCAAAGTGGGACTAGAAGGATCATATCTTAACATAATAAAGGTTATATATGAAAAACCTACAGCCAACCTCATACTCAATGACTCAATGGGCAAAATCTAAAAGCATTTCCCTTAAGAACAGGAACAAGACAGGGATGCCTACTTTCACCACTCTTGTATAGCAGTAGTGGAAGTCTTAGCCACAGCAATTAGACAAGAAGAAAAAATAAAAGGGCTCAAAATGGGAAAGGAGGAAGTGAAACTCTCATTATTAGCAGATGACATGATATTGTACATAGAAAACCCTAAAGACTCCATCAAAAATCTACTAGATTTAATAAATGAACTGGGCAAAGTAGCAGAATACAAAATTAACATCCAGAAATCAATGGCATTTTTGTATACCAATAATGAATACTCAGAAAGGGAAACTAAATAAACAATCCCATTTACCACTGCAACAACAACCACCAAAAGATACCTAGGAATAAACTTAACCAAGGAGGTAAAAGACCTGTTCTCAGAAAACTACAGGACATTGAAAAAATAGAGGAAGATACAAAAAAGTGGAAACATATACCACGTTTATGGATTGGAAAAATCAACATCATTAAAATGTCCATACTACCCAAAGCAATCTACAGATTCAATGCAATTCCTATTAGAGTACCAACAACATATTTCACAGATCTAGAGCAAGTACTCCAAAAGTTTATATGGAACCATAAAAGACTCCGAATAGCCTCAACGATCTTAAAAAAGAAGAATAAACTGAGAAAGAGCACAATTCCAGGTATCAAGTTATGCTACAAAGCCATGGTAATCAAAACAGCCTGATACTGGCACAAGAACAGGCATATAGATCAATGGAACAGAACAGAGCAGGAGGGGGGTTGGGAGCAAGGAGGAGGGGGGTCAATGGGGAAAAAAGGAGGATATCTGTAATACTTTCAACAATAAAAAAATTTTTTCCAATAAAAGATTTGCTTTCAAAACATAATAATAATATTTTTTCTTTAAAACAAAGTGCTTACCACAGCACTTTCATGATGACCAAGCATCATCTCATCATAAAAGTACCCTTGCTCTCACACACTGTATCCTCATAACATGGCTCAAAACATTAATTCAGTAAATGCAATGCTCTCCGTTTTCACCCCTCCCCCAACTCGTGCACAGTACATATTTGATAACATCAAAATGGATATTTGGTCATTCTCTTCAAAACAGGTAAACCAAGCTGTACAAACGTGTTTCTCGTTTTATATGCAAATGCTGTGGAAGTATTTTGACTGTTTTTGAGGAATATTTATATATTGCTCAGTCTTTATATACACTTGTCTAAGTAACCTTTTATTATTTCTAAGGAGCCCGGAATCAAGCACAGTAGAAAATGGGGTTCCAAGCTTCCTCTGTTGAACTCTTCCAGTTTCTTTGTGTCCGTCTGTCTGTCTGTCTGTTTTTACACAACACCCCTGCCATCTTTCAAGATGGTCAGGGAGCTGGAGAGAGTGACGATGTTCTTCCCTCTCTGCCTATGTGTTTGGTGTGTAAGTGCCCCAGAGCAGCTCCGAGGTCGTGGAGTGCTTGGAGGGCCTTCGGAGGAGGAGGCATTCAGCCCCATACCTGGCGTTTCCACTCGCGCCTTTTCCACAGGGCATGGCGGGTTCTTCTGAGCTGCTCAGTAGAGCGCAAGGGGTAAGAAATTCAAATGTCGAGAGAAGTTTTGCTCTGTGTCAGTTCTTTTTGTTGTTGTCTTGTTAATCCTCACCTGAGGATAATTTTCCACTGGTTTTTAGATAAAGTGGAAGGGAGGAAGGGAGAGAGAGAAACATCGATGTGAGGGAGACACATCAATTGGTTGCCTCCTGAAGAACCCTGACCGGGGCCAGGGATAGAACCTGCAATCCAGGTACGTGCCCTTGACCTGGAATCAAGCCTGAGACCCTCGGGTCCGGGGCTGACCCTCTAACTGCTGAGCCAATCCGGCCAGGGCCTGTGTGGGTTCTTTAAACAATCAAGCAAATCCGAGTCCCAAGCACAGCCTTGCTACCTCTCAAAGACCTCATGACACTGATGTCCCCACACGGGCTTTGTCCTCTGAGACGATTTTTCTCGCCTGCTCTGTCAAGTCTGAACACTCAAATCTTGGCAGGAAATCTCAGTTGAATCCACCTTTCTTCAGGCTTCTCAAAAAGTAGAGGTATTTTTTTCTTCCTCAGGAAATCCATACTTAAAGCTGCACGTAGTCGAGAAGAAATGAACCCACTTTGCCTTACCAATGAGCACTCCAACCAATGCACGGTTAACTGCCTTGGATCTTTCTTGTCTGCTGATAATTCAAATGTTGGCGTGCTTAGGCTTAAAAGCCAGACTAAATATGAGAACAAGTAATGATCAGGTGTGATCCCCGCAGGGAGCCCCCACCTGTCCAGGCCCTTTGCTGAGCTCCTGGTAAACAGAGATCAACGGTCGGCTATCAGCAGCACGCACCCGGCTCGTCTGGCTGTAATTGCAGTATTATTGTGCGATTCGTTTTCGAATTTGCCTCAGCAAATAATTAGGAACAGCTTTAGAAGAACCCTTGAAGACTGATACACTGATCATTTCTTATCCTGTAATTGTTCAGGCCCACACGGCTCCCTCTCTGTTCCCGAGGGGGCTGATCTCACTGTATCTTTTCCTGACGTCAGATTGAATCATTTTCTAGTGAAACAGTTATTAAACCTTCTTTCAAGTGATAAACACTCTTTGAGATTTTTTCAAATCATAGTTTTCTCAGGTTAATGATAGCATGCAATGTAAATACTTCTTTCAAATCAGTAATGTTCACTAGACAGAAATCCCCTTCTGTCCCACAATAGAAGCTGTCAGACGAGATGTCGTTTCTATAATAATTCCATAGCAAATTTGGGTCTTCCTGTTCTTTGAAAAGAGTGCTTTCAGAACACTTAAAAATACAGATGTCTAATTGAGGAAATATCATTTGAAACATTTAGCACAATAAACATTAGCATCATGTTAGTGCATATTTATTCCAAGCTATAAATTTTCAATTAATTCAATTAGAGTGAGTTTCCTATTTCATAGCATGTATTTCTTAGTAAAATAGGATGTCATTTACCTTCTTCCTACAGCATCAGAATGAAACACAGATGTGTTGATCATGTTTCTTTAAGGCAGGGGTTTTTCACATATTTTTATACGCTCCCTCACTTGAAGAATTTTATCTGTTAAAAAATTATTAAATTTATTAAACAATGTTTTATATCAATTGTAAATATGTTCTCAGCAGGAGAAAGTTACATAAAGCAAGATACAAGCTATTTTAATGGTGTATTCCACACTAAACATTAGTTATCTTATTCATATGATGTACTATTATTATGAAGGTTTTGAGCCAAGCAATAGAGAATTAAATAAAACAAAAGGGGCAAAATTATTAGAACTGAAGAAACTTAATTCATATGAAGCTCATATAATGGGAGAATTTGAAAAACATAACTATAGTGGAAGAATCTTAAATATCTCAGGCTTTCGTCATGAGAAATTATTTTAAAAAGGAAAGTAAAAACTTTAGTTATAAAAATGTTATTACTATGAGTACCTTTTAATTTTTCTTTTTAATTACAGTTTACATTCCACATTATTCTGTATTCATTTCAGGCATACAACACAGAGACAGTCATCATTTACAAAATGTTCCCCCTGACAATCCCAGTTTCCACCTGGCACTGTACATCAATATTGTATTTTTAAATTCCTTCTGTACTATAACATGGTGTATCTTTTCCACAAGTGCCCTGGAATATTTATAAATGTTGTCTATATGCTGGGTCACCAATCAAATTATAAATAAGTGGCAGATAATATCCTTTGGGAATAAAGACGGTAGGAGTACTGCAGGTAACTGCTCAAGGCACCGCCCTTGACTGAGTGCTAAGTGGGCGTGTCAGTGCTGCCCGGGATTAACAAAGGTGGGGGCCGTTCCTCTGCTGACCATGGGAACAGAATGCAGTCCAGTCACTCAAAGTTCATCCTTGTCACTGAGTAATCATGCATTTCAAAGAGTTCAAACAGAAGCATTTCAACAAGATGGAGCTTAAAAGAGTATGCCTCTAACTAACTTAGTTTGAGGAGCTTTCAATTTCAGCAACAGAATATTTCAAATATAATAGCAATAAGAATAGTACTCAATATTTATGAAACATAAACCAGGGTGTAATGACATGCAAAAAAAAACCCCTCTAAAGTTAATGTCATTATTTTCATAAGAAATAAATGAAAATTATTAAATGTTAATAAAATAATCAAAATGAAGATTTGAAGAAAAGAGTTTAAGTCATGTTAGTTTATAATACAGATAAATTTCTAGAGAAATATCTCATTAAAAATAAACATAAAAAACAAAAATATTATTTAGGAAACAGAGTAATGATGGTTCTGACAAAGGAATTGTTTGGTTTGCTTTTTTTTCCCCAGTGTTTTGTTTTTTTAATGAGCACTGTATGTGATAATACAAGTGCATGTTAATTATTTTAAAACTATTAAGTAAATTGTCCTAAAATTTTTCTAAATGATCAAAATTGCCTGAAAACAATATTTAAAATTCAAATTTTCTAATATGACAATGAAAGAAATTACAGTGTCCCAGTTCCCTTCACCGAAGCTCTCATCCTGAATAGTTTTACTTACAACTTTTTTCTAACATACATATAACCAAGTTTCTAAGAAACAATAAAGGTTATTGACCATAGAAAATGTCACTTCATAAATTCAGAAAAGCCCTGACACTAAATTAAAACAATGATAGAAAAAAACAGTAAATTCGGTTCACCTGAGACCACAGTGCAACTATCTTTTCTTTCAGTGCTGGTTATGTGCTAATATAGTCCCTTAGACTTTTTTTGTCTAGGAAGCTCTTTATTTCACCTTCTATTTTGAATGATAGCCTTGCTGGATAGAGTAGTCTTGGATTCAGATCCTTGTTTTTCATGACCTTGATTACTTCATGCCATTCCCTTCTCACCTGTAGTGTTTCTGTTGAGAAGTCCGCTGGTAGCCTAATGGGGGTTCCTTTGTAGGTAACCTGTTGTTTATCTCTTGCTGCCTTTAGGATTCTCTCTTTGTCTTTAATTTTTGGCATTTTAATTATTATATGTCTTGGTGTGGGCCTCTTTGGGTTCTTCTTACTTGGGGCTGTCAGTGCTTCTTGAACTTGAATGCCTTCTTCCTTCACCAAGTTAGGGAAGTTTTCTGTCACTATTTCTTCAAATATATTCTCTAACCCTTGCTCGTTTTCTTCTTCTTTTGGAACTCCTATGATGCGAATGTTGTTATGTTTCCAGTTGTCCCACAGTTCTCTTAAGCTGTCTTCTTGTTTTTTAATTGTTTTTTCCTTTTGGTTTTCTGATTAGTTGATTTTTTTCTACCTTGTCTTCTAATTCACTGATCTGGTCCTCAGCTTCCTCTTCTCTGCTGGTTATTTCTTCCAATGTGTTCTTTATTTCTGCTATGTCATTCTTCATTTCCACTTGGTTGGTTTTCAATGTTTCTATATCATGGTGTTGATCTCCTTACTCATGCTGTTGAGCTTCCTCAAGATCATGGCTCTGAACTTTACCTTTGATAACGTGATTAACTGCATTTCATTTATCTCATCTTCAGTAGAGTTCTCTTGTTCTTTCATTTGGGATCTGTTTCTTTGTTTCACCATTTTGGCTATCTCAGTGGGTTTTGAAGCCTGCCAAATTTTCCCCTATGGGTGTTGCTGTTCTGCTGTTTGTGGCTCCCTCTACTGGGTTTGGATGAGCATGGGAGGACTCCTGGTAAACACCACTGTCAAGTCTTACTTTCCTGGGTAGATTTTCAAGCCCAGGAAAGGTTCAGTTATCCTATAGCTTTTTGCCTGGAGGCTATTAGTCTCAGTTACTTGATGAGCCTTGGGTTGTAGCCCTCAACTGAATGAAAAACTCCCTCAGGTGTTCAGGGTAAGAGGATTTCTAGAGGGTGGGGCAGATGCTGGCTGTTAATGAGCCTCAATTTGCATTTCTCTGGCCCAGCTGGGTGGGGTTAAATCTCCAAGGGAGGAGCTGCTGCTTCTCCCCAGGGCTCCAGGAAGGGGCTCCCCCAGCAAGATGGCCACTGTCCTGTGCAGCCGTGACTCAGCAAAATCTCTCAGCGCCCTCCAAATCCCAAGTGTCCCCACAGTTCCAGTCCAGTCCACCCTCCCTCTGCTGGAGCCCAAGGTGAGTGGCTGTAGCTAATTTAGTGCTCTGTCCTGGCCCTCTGGGCTGTGGAGCTGGCTTAGGACTTTAACCCTGAGAGAGCTGCTCACAGCTAAAACAGCTGCTGTCTGTGGGCTCCCAACCTGCCCTCTCATGCCTCCGCAGACCTTACAGGCTCAATTCAGTGTCCTTTTTCCTGTCCCTGGTTATATGGGTCCTCTCCAGCTGCTTTTCTGTTGCTTTTTCCCAGTGACTGGTCCTTATTTTAGTTGTAATTCCAATTTGGTCCTGGGAGATGGTCTGTGTAGCTTCCATTCACTCCACAGCCATTTTGGAATCTCAAAACTATCTTTTTCTAATTAGCTCTCCTGGTCCAGCAATATATCACCAAAGCAAATGTTTTCCATCAGTTTATCAAACCATTAGACTCATGGAGAAAAAATGAACATACTGTTGGTTGTAAAAATGTTATTTGATAAAATTCAGTATCAACTTATGATTTTAAGGAAAATTTTTAATTAAATTTATTGGGGTGACATTGGTTAAGAAGAAGAATGTGTGGATTTCAAGTGTACAATTCTGTGATATGTCATATGTATATTGCACTGTGTGCCCACCACCCAAAGGCAAATCTTTTATCATCATGTATTGGACTCCCCTTTACCCTTTACTACCTCCCACCCCTTGCCCTCTAGTAACCACCACACTGTTGTCTGTGTCTATGAGTTTTTATTTGTTTGTTTTTCTTGCTTGTTCATTTGTTGCTTTCAGTTTTATATCCCACTTTTGAGTGAAATCATATGGGTCTTAACTTTTCCAGTCTGACTTATTTCGCATAGCTTGACATTTTAAGAAGTGAAGAAAGACATGTTGATCTATAAAGGCAATGCCATGTCAATCAAACTCTGTCTTATTTATGATTAAGTAAATAATTGATTCTAAAATTTATTTGTAAGAAAAAATGCATAAAAATATCTATAACCTGGATTATGTTTTTATCTAAATTATGGTCTAACTTCATGTGTTTTCATTTTCTCTTTTTAGCAAGAAACTATTTAAGGATATAATATCTTTGCTCTAGCAGCCTTGATCTAGTTATAAGTCTTGCGTATAAAATTCCTGCTATTATTTTTTAGAATTTCTAGGTGCATTAGCAAAAATTTAACTTCAAGTTTACCATAAGTTTGTCTTCAAATTCTGAACTAGGACCAATTTAAACATCGACTCTGTGGCTGGGGCTCTGAGAAATGAATGGCCTTCAATCTCATTAGACAATCCGCATGTCTGACAAAGTCTGTATACGTCTTAGACCAATTCCCATTCCACTCCCCCCCCGCCCCCCCGTTACTCCAATTGTATTTCCACACGTGTCTACTCCGCATTTCATTGTTTTCCTACTAAACGGAAAGGGCAGCTGTGTGATAGATGACTGGCCACAGGGTTGAAACACTCGGGTCGACCTAACTTATATATATATTTTAATGACAAAATGCCTAAAGCGGCTTCTTTTAACCACTCTGAATTTCACTTACGTTACCTAAACATTGAATTTAAAGTAGCTGGCACGTGCCTTGCACACTAACTGCCCGTCCGGAGTGTGTGTTTGCTGCTCCAGGGCCAGAAGGCCAGGCTACTCTGTGGCTTCTTGTCCAGACTTTGACCTTATATGGCCACAATGTGGCTCAGGAATGAGTCATTAAAATCACCCATCACACACAACAAAATCACTCTGCATCAAAAGTTGTTAAAGGCTACCAGGCAGCTCCCAGTCTCTGCAGAGACCACAGGACTTTTCCATAATTTCTCACTAATTCCCACTTTTCTGACTTTCTAGTACATTAATTACTGTCAGGCAACCTGGATTTTAAGGCTGATTTTCCTCTGATAGTTCATATATATGGGTGTGTGTGTGTGTGTGTGTGTGTGTGTGATATACAGGGTGGGCAAAAGTAGATTTACAGTTGTGAGTACACAAAACACATTTTATTCTTATATTATTTATTAATTATTGTATTATTTTCCATAAGAAACACTGTAAACCTACTTTAACCCCATCCTATATATAAATATATTATATTTATTATCAATTATAAATTCCATGTATATGGAATTATATTTTAAAAGTAAGATTCTGGTCAAATAGAAAGGATGCCTTTCTCTGTTTTCTGGGGCAACTGTAAACATTACCACATACTTCGTGCTTTAAAGCAACAGAGATTTATTTTCTTATGTTTCTGTAGAACAGAAGTTCAAAAACAAGGTGTGGGCAGGCCAACTCCCGTGGACGTCTCCAAACAGTGTTTCTTACGTCTTCCATCCTGGTGGTTCCAGACGGGACGAGATCTGTGGCAGGGTATCGAAAGCACAGCCTCCATCTCCTCGTGGTCTATTCCTCTGTCTTCTTTTCTTAGAATGACATAGCTCACTCGACTCAGAACCCACCCAAGTAGCCCATAAAGATCTTACCTTGATATCCTTCCATTGTGTCTGCAAAAACCCTTTTTCGAAATAAGGTTGCATTCAGAGTTTCTGGGTAGACATGGCTTTGGGAACCACCTTGTAACCCACTACAATGACTAAGGGAAAGAACCATTCAAAAACACGTTTGTGCAAAGTCCTGCAGACTCAGTGAAGTCCCTCAAAGTCTTCCTCATGAGGCATGCTCTGGCTGAAGGACAGAGAAGTTGAGGGAATGCGAGCTCGTGGTGGACACCAGCAATGTGAGCATTCTCACCTAACACAAAACAAGTCTGTTCCACTATGAAATCAAATTTAGCTCAGATAAAAGTGTACTAACTTTGGGGATGAGATTTTTCAACCATATGAGCCTGGTGGGGGAAAAAAATGTGCTTCTAATCCTGTAAAATCTAAACCAACTTCTCTCCTTCGACCACATGCCGGGTCTTTAATGTAAACACTTTCAAAGGGGAAACCATCGAGCAGAGGATGGGACTACCACTGTACATCATTCTTGGGCCTTTTAAATGACTTTTCCGTCTAGTATAAATACACTATTTATATATCTATGTATACAGACAGCCCTCGAATTCACAATGTAACAAGTTTCACAACTAATCCTGAAACCAAAGTATTAAATTTTAAAGAATAAACCATATTAATACTTGATCATAGGATTCGTCGCTAAGCAAGTTTCCAGAAGACCTTCTTTCTAAGTAAAAAGCATTTGCATCTCATTAGCTGCACCAGGAAAAAGTCCTATTTAGGGGGAACAAGGAAATACTATGATTCCAAAATTAGTCCATAGAAATGCGCAGTTTAACGTGAATGTTCTAATTATATCATGGTTGTAGAGACCTGAAAGGTGATGGGTGATACTGGCAAGCCACGTAAAAAATTACCACCTCTGAGTCTCTCCCTTGTCTACCCCTGAATCCTTCCGATTACTTTTGTAAAATTCCAATTACAAGCAAATCGTTGTTCCTGGGGTCCTTTCAATAACGGATTCGATCTGCTTTGATTAGTTCGGAGGGCTCCTTCCTACAGCAGCTGTTCCTTGAGGAGGTGCTTCGTCGGAGGCCGAAGAGAGCCTGTTCTACATGGCCGCCCTTCTAAGACCAACTTCTCTCCTTCTCGGCCCACCTTCTCCTTTTTCCCAAGACGAACATACCCAGCTTCTTCATGACCCTGGTTGTTCTTCATTGTTGACTTCAGACTAAAAGTCCGTGAGCTATCCCTCCAACACAAAGGGCTTATTCCAGAAAAAGAGAATGGCGCCTCGAATTTGCAGCATGACCCACCTTCAAGTTCGCTGAAAAGGAAATTCTTTGATAGAGGGAGAAAGTGAGGGGCTCCTGTGAGTTCTTCCTGCAGGGCTTCGAGGTAATGGGGGTGTCAGAGCCCCACCCACAGTCCCCCATGGCCTCTGAGAGGAGTTCCCAGGCTTATAATCTTCTCTAATGGGACCTGAGGCACCAAAGAGGCCACAGACTCTCTACAAGGAAAGCCTTGCTTAGTCCAGTGAGAGAACATGTAGATAACGACTAAAATACATTTATGTCCAAGATTGGGAAAGATGGGTGCAGTGGATCAAACCTCAGATGGCTCGTTGGACAGTTGAGCGTGCCCGGGGCGGGGTGCCCAGGCTCTCCTGGGTCGTGCTTTGGCCCAGCGAACAGGAGAGGGCGACACTCTTCGCGGCCTGACAGTAGTCCTGCGGCAACGCTTATCCACGAATGCTCTCGTTCTGTGTGGAGACCACTGCGTGCACGGCCGTGAGGAGTACCCACTGTGCAGTCTCTGGCAGGACGGGGCTGTTATTTGGCACAAACCAAAGATTTCTCTTTTTATTAAACCAACCGTTGTTGGATTTCCAATTGCGTTTCTGTTTTCTTTTCTGAGGCTGATTGTCTGGCATCTCTAAGTCATCTAAGTTTTTCTAAGTTATCAACTGGAGAAACAGCCCTTCGGACCATGACAAAACTTTGACTGTGACCGGTTCCTTCAAGGACCTAAACCAAAAAGGGTTATGTTCCCAAACCAGTGCGGTTTCCTTGGGATCCCCACTATTGGAGATGTGTTAGCCTTCCAAAGCAAGGGGCTGCTCGATACTGGTGGGGTGCAGCCCACGGGTGTCCATAAACTCTGGGGTCAATCAGTACATACAAAATTCCATTCCCAGTCAAGCGGGAGGACTGGGAAGAGCCCCATCATTTGGGATTAGGAGAACACGGGAAAGGCTGGTTAGAAGGCACTCAGATGTGTGACAATCCCCGTTCCGACGTCCTGGCTCTTTGCAACAACAGCAGTAACTAAGTTTTTAGTTTCATGTGGGGAATCTCGTCTGCCAGAGCTGAAAATTAAGAGTGTTAGCAGTCTTACTTCTAAGAGGCATGGAGGGTAGGAGCACGCTGATTGGCTACATTTCCTAAGTCTTGAGAAGACGTCGTTTTCCATTCTACTTCGGTCCTTTGGACTACAAGGGAAGGTCTCGGTTCAGCCCGTCAATAAACAGGAGTTAAAGGCTAGCCCCAAGGGGAATCAGCCTCTGAAGAAAGATGAACATTTTCTTTGAAAACAATCTGAAGTTAATTTTAATAATCACAAACAGGTTCACCGGAGTTTTGTGCAGAAGCCTGAACTGTGTTCCAATCAGCGGGCTCTGGAAAGGTTACTGTAACTGCTCGGCGGAGGTGTCCAACGAGCGTTCTAGCACTTGGCCAAAAATCAGGGGTTTGTATTTCTAAAGCCCTTTCAGGCTATTTCTATCCAGCAAGTTGCATCCGGTGTTTGGCTTGGCCCAGCAAGCATGTAGACTAGATAAAATATTAATAAGTCAGAAAACCCAGACTGGGAGGTCTGAACAACTATGTTACATTTCTCATCAACACCGTGAAGATTCTCAGTGACTTTGGGAAATGCCTTGACCCAGGCTTGTGGTTCGGCTCTAGATCAGGGAACGTGAGAAATTAAGAGTTTCTCCTTTTGATCCTCAGAAGACCTCACTTTAAAGGGGCAGGCACTGAGGTTTCAGGAAAGGAGGGGGGAGGGAAAGGCTGGAAGGAGGAGAAAGGCACCAGGGGCAGAGCCTGGGACACGGGGCCGCCAGGTGAGGGGACGAAGGCGATGACGATGAGGAACAGCCGGCATCGGAGCCAGTGCTCTTTCTAAAACCCTGGTTTGACCCCATTTATCTTAAAACTTTATTTTGCAAAGAGGCAACCTCAGACTCCCAGTAACATTTGGAAACCTCAACATAGTGACTGAAAAAGGTATTCCATTCAGTGTTCCCAAGTTCAGAGCTAGGAGTGTCTAACTGCGTTGTAAGGTCCCCCATAGCGGTCCTTGGCATTGAAGTTGCAGTCCTGTGCTGCATAGCACCCTATGGTCGATGAGGGACCACACAGACGACAGTGGTCCCGTAAGATCACAATGGAGCCGAAACACTTTTATTGCCCAGGGATGTGACGTCGGTCACGATGTCATAGCACTCAGCATTACTCGTGTGCAGGTACCTTCTTATGACACATTGGGAATTTTAGAATAAGCCTACAAAAATAAAATTAAAAAAACCCTCCCAAAACAGAACATAGCACAGTATTTCCCATTTTAAAGCTCACAGTCAGCTAGTAATTTTTGAGAAATAATTATATATTTTGGTTCTCAAAGATTATACTACAGAAGTAGACTCACAAGACATGTTGAGCTGTGACTCAGCCCCCGAGAATCTGGAGAAGTTGTTGAATGACTCACCTAGAGTCACCACAAGTGTTGGTAAGGTGTCTGTATCATTCACTGTCGTTGATGCAAACGAGGCCATCAGAAATGGGACAGTCTGGACGACCTTCAGCAGAGGAAGGCTTTGCTCAGGAGGTGCACATCCTTGTTCAGAAGTTCAATGTCAGTGCTACTCTCAAGCAGGCGGGGGTCATGTCCTCCTAGACCTGCCCGAGCCGACCCCTGGGACTCTAAAGAGCACAATTTAAAAAACAACAAACTTCGTTGAGAAGTGCCTTGGGCTTCAAAGACTAACATGCTCCCGAGCTCTGCTGGAAGTCTGTTGAAAATATTTTCTTACTATTTATTTCCAGTGGTACAGACAAGTCCAAGAGTTGTATCTGTGGCTAGTTCCGCTCACACCGCCTGCCCACCCCCCACATGGCCCCATCAGGGAAAGGCCAGCCCTCCCCACCCTTGTCCTGCTCCCAGCCTGCGGTTTTCAGAACCACTTCACTCTGGGACACGTCCACACCCAGCTGCACCCTGGCTGCTCAGCTGGGGCCTTGCCTCCGGCTTTGCGCTGATCCCAGGCCCCAGACCCCTAATACTGCTCTTCCAGGACTGACCCGGCGTCCCTTCCTCCGTGAAATAGGGGTGTCGCCTTTCGAAGTGAAAACTGCCTGGAAATAATCGCCAGGTCCATGGAGGCTCCCAGGGTATCTAGTCCCCCTGGCTGTCCCCACACCCGTCTGGGCTGAAATCCCATAACAGTACGTTCCCTTATTTTAATTACTTTTTGAGCCACTTGCCAGGGAAGCAGTTCATAGGCACCACCTTGCTCAATCTTCATAGCTTCTATTATTACGTCATTTAAAGTCAAGAAAACTCTTACGAGGTCACACATGAAGGGGTGACATAACGAAGACTCAGACTTGGTTATTCTGATCCTAAAACTCCGGCCGTCTGGCAGTGGTCTTCTGTGGACACACACCGGTCCTGCTGGCTCCAGACACACGCTCCCACGCAGGGGCAGACTCGAGGCCACACGCTCCCACGCGGGGGAAGACTCGGGCCACACACTCCCACGCGGCGGCAGACTCTGGACCACACGCTCCCACGCAGGGGCAGACTCCGGACTACACGCGGGGGCAGACTCCGGACCACACGTTCCCACGCAGGGGCAGACTCTGGACCACACGCTCCCACGCAGGGGCAGACTCCGGACCACACGCTCCCACGCAGGGGCAGACTCCGGACCACACGCTCCCACGCAGGGGCAGACTCCGGACCACACACTCCCACGCAGGGGCAGACTCAGGGTGAGGCAAGTAGAATACAGAAAGATGAATGAAATACAGAAAACCTTCAGCAAACAATGAGAAGGCACAGGGACAAGCCGGTGTTTGTGAAGCTCCCTATTTTGTTGTCCCTGGAGCAGACTGGAAGATAAAAGAGACTGGTGAAGACCCCTGAGGGGCACGTGTTTAGCCGGAAGCAGAACACAGCTAGCAGACGGTTCCTTTGGGTTCATGTTCATCTGAAAAAGAACCATGTATTTTAACCACCTTAACAATAGATTGACCAAACACAGAGATAGTGGATACATTCTTAAGTAACTACGTGGATGGGCCATGTTTATACTGTGGGGTTTTTCATACCATATCCGAGAATATCTCAAAAACCCTGGAGGATTAAGCCAGCATTAACTTACAGTTCTTGACCTCTAGGTTTGTAAATGTAGGTACCTCCCAAATTCTGAGGTTCCTTTCTTTTGTACAATGATGGGTTAGGACCACATTATTACAAAGGAAACTTATCTCTCAATACTGGACAAGCAATCTTTCAGTGGCATACTAATTAATCAATCAATAGTGATATTAATAGTTAATCATTATTAATAATTATTAGCTCCAGGTGTTCCTAGTGAAGGAGCAGACATGAGAATGTTGATGAAGATGCTGGACTCCGGTTTCTCAGCATTTCCCACCAACTCAGTCATTCCCTTGGCCCAGCCAAGGACCCTTCCTTTGCTTTTGAGTACAAGAACATCGGAGCGATGGACCCAGAGCTGGGCCGGAGCGAGCTCTGAAGCTGACACTTAAGGAAGAGGAAGGAGATGATGAAGATAAAATGGGGGTACACCTGGGAAGAAAGAGGCAGGGAATAGGGTGATGGACAGAGCAACACAAAGGAATATACCTCAAAGGAATACAGTTAAATTTTCATCACAAAGGTTCCCAGAGTTTAGCAGCTAAAACTGAATTGACAGCTCATTCAATTATTCTTTCATTCACCTGTTCCGTAATTATTTATCCAGTGAGAGGTACTGGGCAATACGCCAGACATACATGTTAAGCGAAACAGCAGTGGTTTCTGCTGTCAAAAGTGCTTATACTTCAGTGAGCGACACGAACGTCAAGAGCCACGACGGCCTGAGACTGCCCCGTTTGGAAGCTGAGACGCCAGCCACGGTTTCACGTGCTGCCTGCCCAGCGGCGCCCGTGTTTCTGGAGGAAAGCCAACTCAGGAAGAACACTGTCCACGGCAGGCCGCGAGCAAGCTTTCCAGATAAAATACAGGGCGCCCAATGAAATTTGAATTACGAATAAGTAAGGGAGTTTTTTAGGATAAGTATACCCCTATTAATGTGTGGGCCATACTTATATTAAAAAAAAAAATGTTGTTTAACTGAAATTAAAATTTACCTGGTCTTCTATAATTTTATTTAGCAAAGCTGGTCCCTCTAGGCCTGCCTGACTTCTGCCCCTACGAGAAGCCATCTACCTTCCAAGGTGTGTCACTCTCTACACACACCTTTGGAGGCAGGTGGAGACAAAGACAGTACGTACTCTGCTCCAGACTTGTGCAGAAATCTAAAGACCCATTACTAGGCATGAGTCAAAAGAAAACACAAGGTACAATTTCAGTTTGAGATAAAAGGTACGAAGGAATTTGAAGGGGACCATCAGAAAGTGATATATGCGAAAGGAATACTCTCAGGCAACTAAATACGAATTAAACTTTGTGGCTACATCCTCCAGTGAGTTCTTAGGTAATCCTTAAGTCAAGTCTATTGTCACCATTTATATCAGTGTCATTCCTATGCTACACCCGCAATGATCAGCTTAGTTAACTATGTATTTACCAGCAGGAAAGGGTTCAAAGCTTGTCTAAGACACTCTTCCTCTGCAAAACATCGGATTGATGTGTTCATTTGATCGCCTTATTAGCTGGTCTTTCCTCGGATTGATCGGTTTCATGGAGAAGATTCATGTCCTGTTGTTGTCAGAGAGAGCAGAGAATTCCATCACCGCTCCAGCTTCCACCCTTGAACGTGGCCACCCCTGGACATCAGCCACAAGTGGCCTGTTTGGTGTTTGATCCACGGGCTTTAAAAAGTATGCACTGTGGTATGTTGAGTTGGCTTTGCAAACACATTCCTAGTCTTAAAAAAATGGGCTTGTCCTGCAGGGTTATATTTTGAGTACCCGCCAAACATTTCACATTCTATACTTAGCACATCAACTGCATAACAGTGTTAGAATCTGCTTGATCAAGTCATCATGTTAATTTATATTAATTCTTGAACAAATCCAAGTGCCGTGTATATGTTTAATGGGTATGATTCAGTGGCACCTTCTGAGATCCGTAGAGATCGCGTACTGATTTTCCTTTATGTACCATGAATGCACTTCTTTTGTACACTCCCAAACGGTGCACAATTTGGATTCCTTCCTGCTTCCTGCAGAAGGAAAAGACTAGTTAGAAACTTCCCATTCCTGTAGCAGCGTATAAAACACTGCCCTTCTTCGTACCGTACGTGAGGCGGCCTCTTCCCTTTTTGTCGGGAAACCTACAAGCTTTACTACTTTTTGAAACTGGATTTGTGAATATGCTTTCAGTGTGTGAACATCTCATAGTTTACAAGGAGGTGATCAGATTTAACGAGGACATTGAGGATGCCCCCCCACCCCCATTTCCACTGTACCTTTGCCGTGTTTGCTGGCCTTGTCCAGCCAGGGCTGCTCCTCGTGAGAACCCGCCCCCCTCCCTCTGAGCCGCAGCCCGCTCACTCTCTGGTGCACAGGACACTCCACCCACCCCACGGCTAGACGTCAGCTCGGAGTCACTGTCCAGCCTGGCCCACATGTCTCCTCCACCACTGCCAGCCTAATGGATTCATTCATTCATGAATCCATTCCTTCCACAAATATTCACTGGGCACCCGACAGGTGCCTGGTGCCTTTCCAGACTAGAGAGATAGAAACTGTCATTATGTATCGCTCTTCGCTTCTGTGACACCATGCTCTTATTTTCCTTTGTCATAACTGCTCCTTCGCAGACTCCTTAGCTGGTGCCCTCCTCTTCCTGTGCCCACCCATGAAATGGTGGCCTTATCGAGACACTTTTTTTCAACTCTTCCTTTAATCTATATATTCTCCCCAAAGCATTCTTTTATTCAGTGATATTCATTCAGTCACTTCCGTTGTCATCTAGTCACAAACGACTCACACATTCATGTCACTGGGGAAAGTTGTTCTCCTGATCAACCGATAAAAATGTTCAAACTCCCTACTCATTACCTTCAGAGTTCCCCAATCTTTCTAAAGTATTTTAAATATTTCCCAAATCAACCTCTCAGCTTCCTCTCCTAGATTTTCTGTCTCTATTAATTATTTCACCAGATTCCAACTGTTTAACTTGGAAACGTAGCAACATTCTCTGCCTCCTTTTCCCTCAGAGTCTCAACCGGGTCAGTGGCCCCCACTCTCCTCCCCCCTTCAAGGCTCTCCATGTCTCTGGGTCCCCTTGCAGCAACCCCCTGGGCTGTAACCAGGACCCCACCAACACTCCAGCTGCTGTTCTCTGTTCGATCTCCCCTAACCCAGCTCAAGGGTTAACCAAGGACATGTGGGAAATTATTATCCATTTTGGAGGACACTTCTTTGTGGTTTACCTCTTTGGGATTCTCTCCCCAAATTCCAGCTGCTGCTGTTCCCCTGAACTGGACCCCTGTGTCCTCTGATCTCCCGGGCTCTGTGTCCTGGCCATCCGGGAACCAGCAGGGGAGCCGGGGCTCACTGGGATGGTTATGGCCTCGCACTGGTGGCTATTTAATGCCCCAAACACTTGTTTCATCTATTTTTCCAGTCTCTGTAGTTAATTATGGCAGAAGAAAAAGTCTGATTCTGGATACTTTGTTATGACTGGATCTGGTCCTAGCAACCACTTCCCATTTTTCATACATAAATATAACTTTATCCAAATACAGGGCATCTACCGATATCACTGATGAGGAAATGACAAATATTGTACATTTCTGTTTTTCTATGAGAAATGAAGATGAGGTTTTTTCATATCCCCTCGATACATACAATTCTCCTCTCCCGCCGTCAAATTTCAGCTTTGTAATGGTTACTGTGTTATTATTTCAGCTGGACACAGAGACAAGCTCCTTGCCAGGGATTGCCTTCAGCGTAGCCCATTTCCTGTTCAGGCATCCGTGCTCCTTATGCTTTTCCTCTACTGGACAATGTCTCTTTGTTGCAAAAGTAGAAATTCAATTCAAGCGAGCCTGAAAACACAGAAATCGATCTGCTCCTGTGCGTGAAAACATCAGCAACACCTGCAACCAACCAACGGGGCACGTGGCTTCGATCTGTGTCCACTGGGGTCTGGCCTCTTTCCCTTTCCCTCCAGTTGGCCCTGCTGCCACGACTCTTCATCGCTGGTGTGCATGCAGTGGGAAGGCTGCTCTCTCCCCCAGGGCTCTGGCAAAAGTTCAGAGTAGGACTCGACATGGTTGCATAGCCACTTCTCAATCGGGAATCTCTAAAGGAGGGATGCAAAAAAACAGGGGGAAAAACATCTTTGTCAGCTAATGAGAGTTAGCAGATCAATGACAATGCCCTCTAAACTACAGCTTGGAATTCATTGAAAAGGTATAAGAATCATAAAAATAGAAACAAACATCAGCTTAACTGAAATTACAGCTCACTGGAGAATGGAGCTGAGCCGTGCAGCCCAGTGGCCTTCATACCACCCTGTCCAGGCCCAGTGCCACCTGGACGGGGAAGTCATTGATGCGGTAGACGATGTCAGTTGTTCTGAAAAATGGAGTTTTTAGAGCATCCATTTCCCATCTCCACCAACTCTCCTCCCACCAGCCCTTGTCCCTCTTTGGGGAAGAGGGAGAGAGCAAACGAAGAAAATGCAAAATAACTGGCCCTGTATCTTTTTTTTTTTTAATTTATTTAGTTTTGTTACAGATGTTTCTCCCTTTTCACCCATTGACACCCTCCTCTTGAACCCACCCCCTTGCCCAGTCCCCAGCATTGTTGTCTGTGTCCATGGTTACGCATACATGCATATAAGTTCTGTGGTTTATCTCTTCCCTCCACTCCCCTCCCCTCTTCTGAGGTCAATCAGTCTGTGCCCTCCTTCTATGTCTCTGGGTCTATTTTGTTCATCAGTTTGCTTTGTTCATTATATTCCACAAATAAGTGAGATGGTGTGATATTTGTCTTTCTCTGATTGTCTTGTTTCGCTTAGGATAATACTCTCCAGGTCCCTCCATGCTGTCTCAAAGGATAAGAGATCTTTCTTTCTTACAGCTGCATAGTATCTTGATCTTGTGATGAGGCAGGAAAGGTGAGGAAGGTTGGTGAATGCCCCCCATCGTACCCAGACAGAAAGAAATGAGCACATCTGTGTAGAAGCTGGTCGAAGCTGGGGACACGCAGCCGTCCTGGGCCTGTCGCTCTTCCTGTACTCACACAGAAACTACTGGGCGCTCGGTCCTCCCTCATGCCCGGCCCGGCTGTTCTGGAGCAGATGTGCGAAATGGACACGTATACTAATATCGAGAAAGGAGTTTTATTACCTACACTGATGACGCTTGGACACAGACTGTAATGTGGCTACGTCAAATAATCATGATGAGTGACCGTATTCTCGTGCACAGCACAATAATGCTGATTTAAAGGGAATTATTCAGGCCTCAGAGTTAAAGCTAACTAGGCCGCAATATTTTAGAGAAGTTATTAACTTGTAATGAATGCCCAATTAAAGATCGCTCCATTGAAATAGTTTAAATGTCTTTGAAATGCATTTTGCATATAAGAAATAGCAAGTTCTTTAACTATTATTAATTTTAAACTAGCCATTAGTTTAAAATGAACAGTAAATTAAAGATGCTATTGAATTCATTGTTATTCATCATTACTTTGTGTCGTCTGATGTCTCAAATGTGGTGAAATTCTAGTAACATAAAGAACGATTTTCCCCATCCTTTAAAGGGCCTCAACTGCAAAAGAACTATGAAAACCACGCAAATAGGCAAAGCAACGCATTTTCCAGGTGAGCCGCTCCCTGGAGGCCGAATATACACATTTTGGGCCCAAACTAATGTCAATAAAAACACTTCACAGATAAAGTTTCTGTGACTTCACACTTAAAAATTTTAAATTATAAATAGGCATACCTGTAAGTAACTAAGTATTAACATAAAAGACATTAATTAATAAATATACATCCTCTGCCAGTTCAATAATCTATAATTTTCATTTCTGAAGTCAGTTCAATTGTGAAGTCATTTCAATGTTGATCTTTTGAAAAACAGTGATTGAAATGATCATATTCTGCCCTGGCCGGTTTGGCTCAGCGGTTAGGGCGTCGGCCTGCGGTCCAGAGAGACCCGGGTTCGGTTCCCGCTAGGGGCATGTGCCTCGGTTGCAGTTTGTCCCCAGCCCTGGTTGGTCGTGCGGGTGGCAGCCACTTGATGTGTCCCTTTCACATCGATGTTTTTCTCTCTCTCTCTCTCTCTCTCTCTCTCTCTTTCTCTCTCTCTCTCTCTCTTCCTCTCTCTCCCTCCCACTCTATCTGAACAAAAAATGAAAAAATGTCCTCGGGTGAGGATAAAAAAAAAAAAAAGAAAGAAAGGATCATATTCCCAATTCCATATCAAAATATTTTAATGTAAAGTCAAACTGAACTTTTTAAATTTGAAAAACTACAAAAATACTTAAAATGTGACCCATGAAGTTTAAAAAAAAAAAAACTGACTAAAATTTTCTCAAATCACCAATTGATGGCATATTGTCATGTTGTGTTAATACACTACACAAAAATCTCCCTTTTACATTAAATTTATGCCACTCCTGACTCACCTTGGTTTTTTTATTACCATATTTTAATTATTAAAGATGAATGGACTATTTCCCAGCTATTAATTACATATATGGGCTAAATCAATGACATGTGCTCTCAGGATATATAATCTATTTCTTCTCTCAATTCTCAGTATGAAACTTTCATTTACCCTTTCTTATCCTTGCATCTTATATCAACTTTATATTACTAAGTAATAACAATAACGAGATGCTTTATAATCCCCATTTACACAGGACTTTAAGGTAGTTTACATAGTGTTATCATTAGTATGTGACTCTAGATTAGGAAAAAATCACAATTTTACAGAACAAACTCTAAGTCGAAGAATCTTACGACCTACCAAAAAAAGTACTGGCAAGTTTTGGGTTTAGTCCTTATACCTTTCCATATCTGAACTCTCACTGTGTTCTTTCCATGACGAGACCTGTCTTCCTTTCTTAAATTTAATTGAGACACTGCAACATATAACCCTTAAATTATTGGTCTTTCTTGTTTAACCTATATCCAGTCAACAAACTGACCGCAAGAACAACAAGGTGAAATCGTAGCGATTTTTAGATAAAATCTCAGCTATGACTAGAAAACACACAGCTCTGGGTTTGTTGCACTGATGACTGAAAAAGAGAAAAGAGGATCAGCCTCTGGAATTACTCTCAGAAAGACAAATAGTATGAGCACCAGCAAAACAATTTTGAGACCTGGGTTAGGTGAGAAGAACTCTAGTGACGCCCATCACTCTTCCGAACGTCGACTACGGCTGATGGATTAACATACAAGGTACCCACATCCTTGTCAATGAGTCCACAGACATATTCTTAAAAACACTGGAGGAAACTTGGTGAAACTTAGTTGGAAGTACTACAAGTCTGAAGTCTGGCAAATAATTATTACACTTTGAGAAGCTGGACAAAGATTGTGCTTCCTACGGCTGTAGCAGAATACCTCCTTCCTTTCTAAGGAAAACATCATTACAGGTGAAAGATGGTTCCTCCGAGGAGGAGATGAATATAGACCCACAAAGAACAAATCATGTCAGACTAGGCATTTGTGGACAAGATTTAGAAACGTGTAATACCAAAGTGATGGATTAGTAGCTGATTGAAAAACTCAACCCAGAGAGGTGATTAATGGACAGATGTCAATGTGTAAAGATGGGTGTCAGTGGGGTGCCACCAGCTTTATCCTTGGTTATGTCCTTTTCAAAATGCTATCAGTCATTTGGATAAAAATATAAAAGGCATGACTAGTAAGTAGCAACGCTTATCTAGCAAATCAATGACTAATTAAATAATGGGAGATTTAAATGATTCCTTTAAAAAAAATCAATTCAGAAATGCAGCTACAAAAATAGGTGAATATATAATCTTCAGAATACAGAAGAACAGTTATTTAAAACATGGAAAATAGTAGCCCTTTTCATTTCTATAGTAACACTAGGACCCTGGCCAATCTGCATTTACTTTGTGTTGCTCACTTTAAAAGAACATGTAAAATTCAGTAGAACAGGGAACGGAAGACAAAGAGGAGCGTTGTGCTACGTGAAAATATTGTTTTAATAACGGAGGATTTTTTCAGGCAATATCATTAGCTCAGAGTAAGAAGTTATGCTGACTGTCAGTGACGGCTGTAAGATGTCTTATATTTATTGTGTGCTGATGTGTAGACAGAATAAAGAATGGTACCTGCAAGCTACTGGAAGACAGATTTATATTCTAGCAACTGATGAGTCCAAAGTTAGTGGACAGACTCAGTAGGCTGTGAGGCACCCCTCCCCCCACTGCCCCCACCCCCGTTCCTGTTCACATGTAGGCCAAGTGACCATGTGGCTAGCAGTGGTGTCTATAGGAAACAGGAGCTGCAAGATTTGATTTCTAAGTGCTTTTCACATGTTATTTCTACTAGTAAATCCTAGTCACAAATGAAAATGAAATATAAGAGACAGGCAGAGGCAACTATTATGCTGAGTTCCTCAGGGGCTCTGTGTAAAAACGTGGAAGATTCATCTCTGTGTAGACTATGCTATTGTTCAACAACCTTTGTGTTCTCTTGCAGAACACACGGAGAAGACTACTAAGTTTGGGGGAGTTGTGTTTTCAGTAGTCAACAGTATGGGCCAAGAGAGAGTTTGATTCTTCAGAACATAAAATAAGTATTGATTGGTTCACCAGACTTCAAAGGACAAGGAACAGACTGAGAAGGCTATCTAGTCTCCAGGGGAGGCACATTCTCAGTGTCCTTCTTAGTTGTGACCAAGTAAGATGGTGACAAAGGAGGGGAGCCCTCGAAGGTAGAGCCCAGTGCCACGGGGGAGGGGATAACAGACTAGGAGATGGAGCGTCTATTCCCAAGGTGTACATTCAGGGTCTCAACAACATCCCCACCTGAAGAGCAGCTTTCCAAGGAACCCAGCAGCAGGTCGGGGGATCACTACAGTCAGTGAGGGTGGGCTCCTTCCGGATGCTCCCTCTCCGGATGAGGGCGTGCATGGCAGGGCGCTACCTCCGTTGCTCCACTGAACACAGAGTGAGCGAGGCATTCAGCTTGGTTTCCGCTCACAGGTCTCCTAGTCGAGAAGCTGCAGATCCAGACTGCATGTAGACAGGCATGGAATGGAGGAAGTTGTTAGGAGTTTGGCTTGATGCCCTTTGTGAGGGACTGTGTGTGCCCTGCAGGGGTGGAGAGGGTGGGAACGAAAGCAAATTTAATGTCTACAAAGAAAGACTGTGGTGTATTATGATACTAAAATATCCCTGGCCCCTCTCTGGGGAATATATACTTCCCCATCCCACGCACATCAGTCCAGACCTTCTGACTTGCTCCCACCAGTGGACGTGGACGTGGTGTGTTTTCTTCCTTGCAGAAACTTGGTGAGTGCTCCCAGCCCTCTGCTAGAGGCTGAGGCTGCGCCAGTGTCAAAGAATGGGAACCCAGCTGCAGCTGGTCTGTTCATAGAAACCTCTTGTGAGTGAGAAGCCGTGTGTCGTTGAAAGTCCCCGAGATGGCTGAGTTGCTCACTACCACAGCATAACGTCGGCTATCTTGACCGCTGCAGTCTCGGAGAAAGGAGAATCTTTCAAAAGGCCAATTAATTTCAATTAATCAGGAACTAGGAAGCAGATGGCCCAGCCCTGGGATGCACGTATATTCAGAATGTATGGGACAGAAGCACTACTCTCAACAAATAAGGCAACTGGATATCGATCTCGTTTGAAAAATTAAAGAAAAGTAAAGACCAAGTGAAAGAACTTACTTGCTGATTTATGGCGAGTGGGAACAATGTTCTCTTCAGGCTGTGCTCTGTTGCCTATTATAAGAAATAGATATCTCTGCGAAGTTCTCTTAACATGCAAATTAAGTAATAAGATTCACTGGCTGTAAAATTGCTTCAATTATGACTGCCTCCACCCATATGACATGTAAATCTCTATATTACATAAAGTAAGTATTTTAAAAGTATACTTTACATGAAAAACAGTAAGCCTAAAGCACTGGTCGGAGGAAAAAGTTGAGAATATCATGGAATAAAACCTTACATCGGAATTAGAATCTGTGTAGTTGTGGAAGGACTGGGGATACGAGTGACAAAGGTTAGAGGTAAGGCCCCACCGCTGCCGGAAGAAGGGGCTGCAGCTTGGGGGTGGCAGGTCCCCCTGCAGCGGCAGCAGGGTCCAGGAGCTGCTGTGGCTCTTCTCTCCCTGAGTTCAAAGAATCTGGCATTGGTCTGGACCTGTTAGAGTCAAGGGCAAAGTCAAGGACAACTGTAAGGGTGCTAGAGAAACGAGGGCCAGATGGGACCCACTAGACACTCCCCATTTGTCCCTCATGACCTCTCCAATTCCAACCTTCCGAACCTTCTCAGGGCTGCTCCTGTCTCCCAGTCTCCAAAAATGTCCCTGGTGGCCAAAGCAGGGCTCAAACCATGGAGGGAAGGGAATTCTGGGAAAAGCAACTCTAGCCCGAGTTCTCTTTCTGGTGGATAACCTCTCAATTACCTGACCTACGGCCCCTCCTCCGCACCCACAGGTAATATGCATTCATCGGTCTCTATGAACAATAAAACTACCAGGAAAGATTAGAACAGGTACTGGATTGTATCAAAGAATACTAAATATATTTAAGAAGATAAGGAAAATTTTATTTATATATATTTGCCAAATACACTGAAATATATACTAAAGTAGAGAAAGAACATAAGATTTGAAAAACAGTAAAATGAACACCATTAACAAATAGATTAGAACTGGAGAATCACATTGCAGAATTCTCCTAAAAGGCAGCAGAAAAGAATAAATAAAGAAAATACAAACTCCGGATAATAAAGGCTCTATAATAGAAAAGAAAATGAAAGCGTGGGAAACATTTGGGTAAATCATAAAATTAAACTTTTTGAATTAAGGAAACATTAAAACATGTAAATTGAAAAGCTGTATTAAGTGTTAAAGAGAGAGAAGTAAGAAAAAACCAACACAAGGTACCTTATGATAAAATAGAATAATTAGAAAGAAAAAAAAAAAAGAAAATCCCCATAGACGAAGAATGGGTCATCAACAAAGTAAAAATAATTATATTAGCATTGGACTTCTCAGTGCCAGCATAGGGATTAGAAGAGAATGGAGTTATTTAAAATCCATTTCAGTGGGTTGTAATTTGTATACTACAAACCACATCTATTTAGAGCTTATCACTCAAAACATGTAAGCAAACATAGGCGTGCATTAACCCACTGTCCGGAACATACCGAGCATGTTCGTCACCCTCCGAGATATTTCTTGCGCCTTCTCTGGTTATCACTTCTGCCTGACCGGTTGCAGACCACGCCAATCTGCTTTTTGTCCGTTGAGATGTGTGGGTGTTAACGGTCGTCATCAGCTGGGTAATATCAATAAAGGAAAGAGAGCACAGGGAATCAGACATGTGAGCACGGTCACCTGGGAAGCTGCACCAGGAAGCCACAGCCTCACAGAGCACTGTCCCTCCAAGGGGACTGACACCCCTCCCTCCCCCATCGGGTGCTGGATTGTTGGGGGGAGAAGGGGAGCGAGACACATGCTCAGTGAAGTCGGGGTGGTGCAGGGGAGGCGCTGGCCTGTCAGTCTAGCCTGGGTGAAAATGGATTGGCTAAGGGGTGGACCTCGACAGAAGCGTGTGAGATCTTGGACAGGTAATTGGTTAGTTTGAAGAAGCTCCTGGTTAAAATCCCCCCTCTTGCTCTGGACTGCACCCGCCTGCTCCCTTGATCTCTCTCCACAGCCACGTGGCCTTAAGCAGTCACATGGCCCAAGGCCAGCCGGACTCGCATGCAGGATGCCGGACCAGACCGGACTTTATATGGAGCAGAAACCATGGCCAGTGGCCTTCCTTCTGGCCCTGCTGAAGACATGGTTGGACCATGGTGGACAGAGGGAAAGGGGACCTTGGAAACGCAGGAGTTTATCCACCCAAATAACTATTTCTCATCCTCCCTAGCGAATCTCAGGAAATTCTTTTCCTCACGACATTGCAAGAACTCCACTTCCACGGATAGCATTGACATTTGCCAGAATGCTATGTAAATGGAATCATAAAAATAAACATTTTTGTGTCTGGCTTCTATTTACTCGATATAGACTTTGAGATTTATCTATGTTGTTGCTTGTATTAGTACATTGTTTTTGGTACTAGCAAGACTGATCATAGGGAGGGAGGGAGGGAGGGAGGAAGAAAGGGGGTGGAGGGAGAAAGAAAGGGGGAGGAAGGGAGGAAGGAAGGACTTCCAGGGGAACTGATGAATGTAAAAAGAGAAAACAGAGAAGAGTATCAACAACAGCAGGGCAGCATTGTCAATAATTAAATGCTAAAAATTGTGAAAACGAACATGAAAAGAGTAGATTTTAGAAATACATATATCAACATTGGCACAGAACTACCTATAAAACTGAATAACTAATTAAAGAAATTGCAATGGTGTGGAAACCTTCCCATGCCCCAACAGCCCCAGAACCTGATGATTTAATAAGAAAATCTTACTAATTAAAACAAGTAATTCCTATCTATGCAAGAGAAGAAGTGGAAAATAACTCTGCCAATTTTAATTGTTGACAATAGAATATAATTATCATTTCAACCATGAATATACATCTAAACATCATAAATAAAATGTGGTAATTATATGATAGGTGATAATCATAAATAAAATCATAACTAAATATAACAGCAAGTGAAATGTAATGCATTGTAATAAACTGAAGTTATCCCAAGAATTTCAAGATGGTTTAACCTCAAAAATGTAATTCACCACATTAATTAAAAGAATTATAATTATCTCTAGCACTGCAGAAGAAATAACTATTTGATTACCTGTATGATACCTTATTAAAAACTAAACCAACAAATTAGGAATGAAGAAATGAACTCCCTTAGTCTAACATGGATTTTATGATATTGAATAGATATGAGATAGATGATAGATAGATTAGACAGACAGACAGACAGACAGATAAGAGAGAGAGAGAAAGAAAATAAAAGCATTCCCTTCAAAATCAGGAACAGCACGGCCGCATCTCCTGCACTCTTTAGAATGTGCTGGATTTCCTGGTCAATGTTGTAAGAAAAACAAATAAGGGTTGTACAGCCTGGAGGGAACGAGATTGAACTCAAGATAATGCAATTGTCTATCTAATTGAAAAACCAGCAGAAGCAACAACCTCTTTGAACAAATTAGTAAGGTCACAAATGTTTCCACTTTTTTAACTATAAAAATTTTGAATACTGGCAATTTTAATTCAGAAAGCATAAGATACCATTTAGTGGGGCTGTGGAGTCATAAAGAAAGTAGAAATTTATTAACCAAGAAGATGTGTGAAAACCACAGAGAAGAATGCCCCCGGCATGCGTGGCGGTGGGAGTGGACGAGACCAAAGGGATTATTCCACTGATCATTTCAAACGTGAATTCTCAGAAACTCCATCTGTAAATACATCTCAATTAAATCTATGGCTGGATATTTTGAGTGTCTCAATAAGCTGTGTGTGGTTAAGTAACCTGGAAGAGATTAGTGAAAAGGGGACTTACCAGTTATAAAACACATTTAAAGCGATAGTATTACAAAGTGCATATTCTCATTGGAACAAAGAGATATATGGACCAGAACAGATATTTCAGAAAAATACAAAATAAGAGGTAGCTCAAAGACAAGTCCAGGTGTACATGAAAACACTGTACTTCAAAGATGATGATGTAATTTATTAGGGGCACATATATTAGTAAATCGTTTTGAGAAAATATGAAAAATTAAAACTGGGTTCCTGTCTCTTGCTTCCTATTAATTTTTACTTCCACATAATTAAAGAGTTAAAAGTGAAAGATAAAATCACTCCACAATGCCAACTCCCAGTGTTATGCTAGAAAGTAAGTTAAGTGGACGTCCCTGGCTGAGGAGAGGGCGGGTGAAGTCTGATCATCCCTGCAGACCATTTGGAAGCTTCTCTCCAAGTTCCTGGTGCCTCCAGCTCCCAGCCTTTCCTGGGGTACTGCACCCTGTTTGTTTCGGTTCCCCACAGAAACTCTGCTTTCAGTGTTCTCTGCACTGAAAAGTGGCCCCTTGTCGATCTGTTCTCCCACATCCAAAGTTATTTTGCTATCAGTTGAGGACTCCTCTCAGTTGGTATCTCTCCTGCAATGAAATTATGTATCCCAACATGTTTTAATTTTCATGCTAAGATCACATAATGTGTTACATAAAAGATTAAAGTTTCTCAACTTTACACAGATCACTGCAAATGGTTATTAGTGAAGGTATTTCAATATTGTCCACAGCAAGTTGGAATATTTCCATTTGAATCCACTGAAAATAGAAAAAAAATTTTTTTTTTAATGGAAGACTCACATAAACTTTGAAATCCAGGGTAAGGGACATCCATCCCTTTTTTCATACGTATTGAGCTCACCGGAATATTAATCCATTCTGAAGCAGCCAGGTAATCAGCGTGGATCGTGTGTCCTTGTCAAACAATGATCTTATCCTCATTTTACTTAGGAGAGTGACAATTAAACTGAAAATATCTGCCCTACTTTTTCATGACAGTAACCTTCTATGACATAGATACGCATGCCAAAGTAAAATGGCCCTCTGTGGGGTCTCTGTCCTCATGATGAAGATACTATAAACTAATTCTGGAGCTGGGTGTCTGATTGACACTGGAAGGAACCCGAAGACTGTTCACGATTCGAAAAGCGTGACAGTGTAGCTGGCGTTCACCATTATTAAATTTAGCTTTAAAATGCTCCATAGTGAAGAGGGCAAAAAAATCAAATAATTCAAGTTATGGAACATTTATGCTGTCACATCTGGATGCTTGTCATTGTCCTTTGACCAAGAACCAGGCAGGATGGTCGACAATGCCTGGTGGTCACGCGTACTGCCCGAACTGAGTGCCGAGCACCCAGCTCTTCTCTTACCGCCTCTGTGGCTGCTTCTCCCTGGACGTAACGGGTTTGGCAGGAGCTGACCCTGAACACACGCTTTCATAGTCTTCGGGGTTTGTTTCTTCTATTCATAATATTTGGGGAGATAGAGAAAATATGACAACTAAATGATCTCTGCAGAGTTATTTTTATGCTGATTTCTTAGAAGTTTTAGTGTTCCAGTATGTTCCCTCCCATCACCCCTAGCCCTGCGTTCCGGGTGTGCTGGGCAAACAGAAATGACATGTTCACCCTAGGACAATGCCAAAAACCCTGTGCTACTGAAGTCTCGTTATGTAAGGCAATGTGTTCGGCCCTCCATGCTCCATCGACCTAAAACAGAAGGCAGAAGTAGCTAAAATAATTGTTCCCTCTTGACAGGCATGGCGATTGAGCCGGGATGAATTCAATTTGGCCAGAAATGCACTCAACAAGGAAATGTCACTCAATGCCTCAACTATTGATTTGTATGGCTCAGGAGCGGTTGATTTTATACACTCTCCATTCCGTCCTTCCTCTGGTCATAACCACTTTAAATGAGCCTATTTACTGCTGCCAATAGTGTTCGTGATGATGATATTATTTTATGTGATCGCCATATAGTAATGCGTATCTGTCCACCACACACAGATGAATACTTGCCTACCTGAAGATGTGCTTATTTTTTGCAAGCTTTGTTCCCGTCCTCTATGTATGTGCGTATCTATCATAGTTTTGTTTCTATTGTTGTTTTTCCTATTATTAAGGTATTTTATTCTCATATATTTTGAGAATGCTTTTTACTGTTACATAAAAACTACTGAGTTGTTTCATAGAGTATCAGACTTTGATCATCACTCTATCGACCTTGCCAAACTTTTTATAAACTAAAAAAAAAAAAGAAGAAGAAGCTATTTTTTTTTCTTTTACACTTGAAGCAAACTGCTGTTAAAAGGTTATCGCCAAGCATCTTGATCAGAGTGGCAGGAATTTCCAAGAGTCCCCTGATAAGAGGTCTGTCTTTCTAAAATTCACTTCTCTGAACCCCTTTAATTGGCCCACAGAGTAAGACGATGCCTTCAAGCCTTACTATTGTCTGACATAACTGGGCAGAATCTTCCACTGATGAACTGCGAGTTTCATCTTGCCTCTGTCATGTCACGAACCTTTTCCAAACAGATATTTCCCAGCAGGTAACTAGAAGTACCCAAACTCGATGCTTTTCTCAGCTGGTTACCTACACCTTGCATTTCTTTCCACGTGCCCAGCACCCCCGTAGTCCATCATCCAGAATCCCCTTAAGCGTAATAATTTTGAAGGGTTTTTTTACTCATGTATTTTCTGGGTACCCTCCTTCATCTTTCACACACATGTAAACAAGATAAGTTGAGTGCATTCCTGTCGTAGGACTGGCCGTTATCTTGTGCAATATTGTAATTTCTTGTGTCTCATACTAGATGGAGAATTTCTGGAAAGCAGAAATGAATTTTTCAACTTTAAACATATGTAAAATTGAGATCTTCTTTGTGTATGCCGTCAGTTCAATACCTGTTTATTTCTCATCATAGGCTCACGTATCCTATATTTGGTGTACCCTTCCATGTGAAAAAATGTACATGTGTTTATCACCTTTACACACACACATACACACACACACTACTGAGTATACACTCTAGATCAACTTTGCACACAGGCACGCAAGGAGTGGTATACAAGGATGTTTGCCACAGTGCTATTTGCAGGGACAAGCTTTTCAGATAAGTTGGTGGCCTTCTCTAAGTGTGTGAACAAGCCGTATGCGGTGTATACACACAGTGTAACACCCTTCAGTGGGATGAACTAGGACCACTTATAACTAAATGGATCATCTTACAAACATAATATTGAGTGGAAATATGAGAATCACATTCATAAGATGGACAATTAATGTCAATGCAAAACACATAAAACAGATGTTCTGGGTAGAAACATACGAAAGCCAATGTGTGAGAGATGACCTGGAATTATACACGTTGCACACAGAGTGGAAGACAATGAGGAAGACAGTGTAGTTGTGTCGGCAGCAAAGGAGAAGGATGGATAATCGAACCGAGGAGGGCACTACATAAGGTGACGGTAAAGGATCCTGAGAGCTGAGGGGTAGAGTCACCTCAGCGCGCAGTTTCTGAACAAAATGACGGTTGAAGAAATGGTCAGCGTAAGCCACAGCGGCAGAAACGGGTGTATTGGCTCACCTACAAATCTGCTTCATTTTCAATTAAAAAACTAATAAACTGCCACTGAAGTTTATATGATTTTATTTAATGAAATTTCAACATTACAAGTCATGAATTCACTAGAACGCAATGAATTCACTTACAACACTTTATGAAATCACCAGATGTAATCAGATGGCATTAATCAGTGTAACTCACCTAAATCACTCTGTCTCTAAAGTTCTACAATTGCCATTGGGTGTTTCCACATCTGATTGATTAGTTGGGTTTCACAGGCCACTGTGGACAATGGAATAAAGAACTCTTCTGAAGAAATTCAACCCAGCGTAACTTCATGAGTAAAATGCATTAATCAACTGAATTAACTATGGGATATATTTCATCAAGCTCTAATAAGACCACTACAATATCAGATGCAACATGAAAAACGTAGCCCGTCATCCGTTCAAGTTCACTAATATGAACTCCCCTGCAGAGATAGGGGGACGATCAATAATGCCTGCAGAGGCTGGAATGGGAAATATTAAATCTAACGTTATTCTCCAGATTAGATCTTGATGCCACACGTGGGAAATGTGTTTTATTTAATATTAATAATTCCCTCAAATATTTGCTCTTTTAAGAACTTATATTACTTTTGCACGTCTTATCAGACTATTCAGGGAGAAAAATATATTAAGATTAAAGATATGCTGGAAGTAATAACATTTTCATAAATCTAATTTATAAATCTCATAAAAACCTGAAAGTAGACCCTTAATTGTTGCCATATTATTTATAGATAGCTATGTTATTTTGAGTGAAAGTTGTGTAGTCTCTTTTGTCCCTGATGTTTTCCTTTGTTTTGTTTTATTCAGCAGTAAAATTTCATTTTCTCTCCACAGCTTCACGAGCACGTAGTGTGCCTCTAAAGATCCACGTCAAACACTCGGACTGGGTGGCTCTGGAACCGGCTGGCGCCTGCGCTGCAGGGCCGCCGAGTCGCGCGCGGCGTCCGTGGGGCAGCCCCGGCCTCGGAGGAGGGAAACGGGGAAGCAGAGCTGATGGCTTCGTGTTCGCGCGTCACAGTCTGAACTTGCTGGCTTCCCTCAATGGTCAGGACACCGCGCTTGCTCCTTGAGACGTCCCACACCGTGTGCTAGCCCTGAGCTATTTTCTTACGTGGACCAGTGTGTGCCCAACACAGGATATGGAGGGTTAGCCCACGCCCGCGCGTGTGAGCTGTGAATCGCGCTGGGCAGCGAGCTCCCGGTGGCACCTTCCCTGGGCTTTTCATGAACGAATATTTGCGAGGAGTGACGGCCTTTGTCACGTGTTGTTGTCGAGGCTGGGATAGCACAAGTGACTAAGGGAGACATGTCCCCTTCCCTCAGAGAGGTGGCACAGATGGTCGTGCCGAAAGAGAGAGAGAGAGAGAGAGAGAGAGAGAGAGAGGAGGGAGGAAGGAAGGAAGGAAGGAAGGAAGGAAGGAAGGAAGGAAGGAAGGAAGGAAGGAAGGAAGGAAGGAAGGAAGGAAGGAAGGAAGGAAGGAAGGAAGGAAGGAAGGAAGGAAGGAAGGAAGGAAGGAAGGAAGGAAGGAAAAACAAGAGCAAAAGCAGCGCTTGTCAAGAATAAAGATAAACGTACCAAGAATAAAATTACGGCAGAATTCTATATTCTTCCTTGAAAGAAACAAGCAGAAACAAACTTAAATAAATGTAAAGCCCTTGTGAATTTATAAAATGAGAATATTCTGAGACTTCAATACCCTCCCATGGGGTCCAACTTCAAATATAGAAATAAGGCAAAGAAAAGCAGATAAACTTCTGTAAAAACCAAGTCAGTGAAATAAAAGGCATTATCTCTGCCATAAGCAAAAATAAAAACTATGGAAGAAAAAATGTGAATCTTAGAAGATAATAAAGCTCTTCCTCATAACTATTGGAATTATCTAAATAAAGAAAAGATCACTAGAAAGGGTAAAACTAGCAAGAAAAATGAGGCAACGTAAGTGCCTTCTCCAAAGGCTTGATGCTCCAGATTTAAAAATCAGCTCACCCTAGTAACCCCACAATTCGTGAGTAAAACCCAAACCTACTGAATTTCAACAGGACTGAAAACAGAAGTCCCGTAAGTGCTCAGAACATAAATCAACAAATACACCTTAAAGCCAGAAGAGTGTCAGATCTTTATTTTAAAGCACTAACGCCTGCAGATAACAAATACACAGAGCTTTGTGTAGAGTCAGTTTTGCAAATATTTCTGTATCCAGTCAAGTTGCTGTGAGCAAGAAAAAGAAGAAAAGCTCTAGACTGAATGCTCTCAGGAAAAACATTTTTCACATATCTGCATTCTTACATACATATCTTAACTGATTGATATTCTAGCTGACTGAGAGATGAGTCAGATTGGAACTCACAAACAAGGAAGACATGGTCAGTGACGAAATACATCAGAAAACAAGACAGTTACAAGTAAGCCAATAATATGCTTTCACAGTAATGTTACAGTAAAAAATAACATAATATTAATAAAGTGATAATATGTTAATAGCAACATTAACACATAGATTTAAAAACTAGATCGTATTTTTCAGAGAATTTTGTGTAAGAAAGGGAGAAGAGAAGGAAAGCACATTAACATTTGACTTAACACATGTGAATTTAATGGACACTATTATCTTCTACACTAATGACTAGAGGGAAAGCGTGGAATACACGACTACAAAGGGCTGGCAGAATAAAGCCACATCATAGATTCAGATTATTGGAAAAGAAGAGGAAAGACAGGTGAATGGTTTACTGTGGTAGGAGTTCTCGTCTAGGTGTCTGACGAGCCTAAGTTTCGATGTAGAAGGCATTCAGATGGAGAGGATGCCTGAACCATGTTTTCCTCAGACCATCATCTAGGTCCTTCACCAGTATGTAATGTGTGGTGTGTGCAAATTAGCCTGCGGTTTCAAAGGTTATTGTATAAGCTTGCATCTTGCAAGGGCATGCACACATTAACAATAACAAAGATCTTAGACCTGCAGCATTTGTATGCAGAATGGCATAAATAACATGAGAGAGAAAGTCAGAGGAAGGTCCCTCGGATGTGATGGGAGCCTCTGGAAGTCGATGCCAGCTCTGGACCTTCCCGTGCGCTCCCTGGCTGTCCTCGGAATGAATACCTCTGTGTCTATGATCTCACGACTCCTGAAGTCAGCGAAGGGCTGGCTGTTCACACACTAGATATACACATGAGTCTAATCTCCATGGTATAATCAATGAAGGTATGTTTCTCATCCAACTGTCAACAAGAGATACAGCAAGAAACAAAAGGCAAAATAAGTACATTTTAAAAGAAACACATTGGTATCAGAATAGATCAACTCTGCTAATGTCAGAAAACAGAATCTTTCCTACTAAAAGGCAGAGTCCCAGGCGCTGTCCACAGTACTGGAAGAGCACATAGGTGGGTGTAACACAAAATTAAGGAAGAAAATACAAACAGTGAGGCAGGGAAAAGGGGAGCAAATTCTGCCTTCCTCTGCCTTTTGTTCTTTCAGGCCCTCGAGGATTGGATGATGCCCACTCATACTGAGGAGGGCAGTCTACCTCACTGAGACCACCGACTCAATGCTTCCTCTGGGCACTCCATACCCAGTCAATTCTGTAATATAAAATTAACCATCACAAGGGGGGAAAGAAATTCAATAATGTAACTCTCATGGCTGTTACACCTTATTGAAATATTTCGCAATGGTCAAGGGCAGCGTAGCACCTAAATTAACCTCAAAGCCACTTTATAGCCAAGACTGAATATTCCCTGATTTCTATTTCCCATCCCTGAATATGTTCAACCATATTGTCTGATGCCAGCAATTCCACAATGAGATTAAATGATGATATAATGGTACCCTAATAAAAATGCTGACAGCAAGGAGGGGAGATTGGAAGGCATCAAAGTCTTCCCCTTAGTAGAATTCCCAATGGCTCTCTTGCAGATATGTGTTCCTAAGAGTTTCCATGGATCCCAGTGCTAGAGGATACCACCTGCCTCCAAGCAGAAATGGAAGCTTTAGCTGTTGTCCATTCTTCTCTCAAAACAGTCAGTGGTCCATCCCATCTTGTAAGATGTTCCTTCTTTCAGAAATAGCCCTTTATTTTAGCTCCTGATTCCATCCCTCTGTCATTCTCTGAGGTGTGCCCCATCCATTGTTTCTATATCTTTATATTCTGTGTTGACATTTTTTGGTTGTAGGACATTACTTTTAGAGAAGCTCAGATTATCACAGGTGCTTAGGAGTCATTAGGAGTGGGAGCATTATAACTTGCTTCATGAATATGGTATACCGATTTTGCTTCATTTCTTTTATTTCTTCGCTGAACTGCGTTAGCCTTCACATATGAGGTATTAGCAAGAGGCTCAATATTTCAGTCTTGACTGAGGTCAAATGTGTTACCCAGAGAGCCCAAGAATTTATTCACTCTGAAGGCTGATGATGATCATCAAAATCCTAGAGGTAGAACTGTGTTTTGATCATTCCAAAACTATCACTACTTGTAGACACTTTTTAAAGATTGAACTTTTTCTGGGCCAGTGTGGCTCAGTGGATGGAGTGTTGTCCCATGGACTGAGAGGTCCTGGTTCATTCCTGTTCAGGCACATGCCCGGGTTGTGGGCTCGATCCCCAGTAAGGGTGTGCAGGAGGCAGCCAATTGATGTTTCTCTCTCACATTGATGTTTTTATCTCTCTCCCTTCTTCTCTGTCTAAAAAATCAATGAAAACACATAAAAGAATAAATAAAGATTGATCCTTGGTGGTTTAACTGTGAAAGTGCATTTGCCATTGGGATACTCTTTCTGGTCCTGGCATCAGCACTTCTGTAGGTGAGTGTTCTCTCTGACTGACAGCCGGTGCTCACAAACTCTTCCCCAGACACAAGCATCTTGCTCTCAGTGGTGGATCTGGAGAACCTTCAGGATCAGTGAGTTACCTGCTATATAAACCAGATCCTCCACGATACAAATACAGTCTCGTGTATCATTTCACAGGACACTGACCAGCCTGCCTATGCGTGTGTTGGCTCAAGCATGACTCCACAGCCCACTCAGCTCTGCCCATGGCTTCAGGGTTGAACTGCTGACTCTTCCATTCAGAGCAGCCCTGAGCATACACGGATATCTAGAACACCCTACTACCTCTGTTCTTCCTTGGTAATCTGTAATGTGACCTGGGATATGATTTTACTATGTCATTTAACAACGTTCAGTCCTGCTAAAGAGAACAAGTAAATCAAGTTGGACAGATAAAACCCAGTAAGTATGTGACCCGTGGAGAGAATGCGAGCTGCTAGCTTGTGAGACACACTAGACAGAGATAAATTAAACAGAGCATATGTGTGCTCAAAATAGATAGGAAGGTGGATGAAGGGACCAATTATTCCTGAGGCATCAACTATCCGTGACAGTGATTGCATCCATAAATTGGCCACCCATTGTCGATGTCCAGAATGGACCCAGTGTTCCCTACCCAAGGCTTGCATGTAAGCGTGATAGCTTCTCAGCAGGCTGCAGGCGGGTGACAGCTGTGGCCAGGTGTTTTTGCTGCTGTATGTCTGGATAAGAATGAGGATATATTGGATGCTGTTTGCTAGCTCCTGAGCCACAACTGTCCGTGGGGAGCGTTGATGTAGCACAGAGAGAAACAAAACATATACCATCAGTGATCTTACACACACACACAACTCTCAGTTTTTATCAAGAATCTTTTATTTTGTTCTCAATAATTTTTTATCATTTTTTTATTGGGCGATATGGGTTAATAAAATTATATAGATTTCAGATGCACAATTCTCTAATACATCATCTGTATATTGTATTGTATGTTCACCACCCCAATCAAGTCTCCTTCCATCACCATTTATCCCCCTTACCCTCTTCTACCTCCCCACCCTCTTTCCCTCTGGTCATCACCATGCTGTTGTCTGTGTCTATGAGTTGTTGTTTTTTTTGCTTAATCCTTTCATATACTTCACCCAGATGCACAATCCCCACAAGAATCTTTAAAAATTATATTTACTTGCCTTTATAAGAAATTGAATAATAATTTGATTGATTGTCCAGTTGTTCCCCTTCCCCCTAGAGGGACACCAGAGGCGGGTGGTGGCCCTTCTGCCCTGCAGCACCCTAACCTAATTTGTAACCTTCCCTTGTCTGTCCCTCTGCCTCTTGCTTTACGCTTTGCTCCCATTCAGTAACCTTATGTCGAGAGCCCTTTAAGCTTGTCCCTGAGCCTTTCTGCTGCGTGTCTCCTCAGAGTTACCTGGTGGTTGACACAGCGACCATCACAGCTCTCTGCCCCTCCCACTGGAGCCTGCCCACGTCCCTCAGAAATGTTCCTCTTCGCTCTTCCTCAGGCCTGTTGTCCTCCCTTCCTCATCCACCTGGGACATTCAGCAACACCCTTCAGATCCCACCCACTTCGTAGGACAACTCAGCATGTAAACGGTACATGTCATGCACACACACACACACACACACACACACACACACACACGGTGAACATTATAGCAGTGTAAGTCAGGATCGAATAGGAGTCGGGAATATTTAAGCAACTGAAATATCATTTGAACCAGGGTTTCACCACCTTTTTACTTTTTTCCTAAGTGGAAAATGAGATTTCAGTGATTTCAAGCCATTCGAGGGTAGCTGTTTTAAAATGACTGCAGCGCTGACCTTTTGGCAAACATCAATGCTTTCAAATCAGCTTCAGCGTTCCCGCGGTTGTGAATGGCGTTCTGACATCTACTCCCTTTTGTTCAGTCATCGTGGTGAGACTGCAGACTTCCCGGGGGTGTGTCTTCAGAGGCAAGCATTTCTCTCCTTCAATCTGCAGCGCTGATCTGTTGCAAAGGGCCGATTTGAGGACAAATACATCGAGCCGCTGAGATTCTGGATGAGCACGCTCAAGGACCAATCTGAAAGTCAGTAGCATGCCAATAATGTTAAATTGCCTGAGCCGTAATTCTTAACGTTCATTCTCCTACATCTTCCTGAGCTATCCATGGATAAGACCGGTTCAGAAAAGTCAGAATTGCATTTTAGTCATTCTCGTTGAGAAACAGAGAAAAATAATATCATATACACACATCAAAAGGTCAACAGTGAATCAATGGATGAAATGGAGAAATGCTAAATGAAGAAATCAATGTGCTTACATAATGATCTTATCGTTTTAATTTTCCCGACAGGACGGCAGTGACTGGAGATGTTACGACGAAGCTGCTGCCGCGTGTGCTGTGTTCGCTGCGGGGACACAGGAAGACGTTTTCTGAGCACGTGGCTGAAATGCTGTCTCTCAGGGATCCAGGGAAGACGGTGTGTCCTGTTTGTTCGTTCCTGTTGCACTTAGCGGATGGTCGGAAGTGGCCCTTACCTTCATGGAGCCTGCCGCCTGGCCGGCAAGTCCTATAAAACAATCTTCGTCATATTTTTACTTTTCTAATAGTAAGGGTCAGTGCATGTTCGTTGTAAAAATGTGTGCCACCACAGAGAGGAAAGAAGTACCTCCAGGAACTGATCTTCCAAAGAAAACAACGTTCTCTTAAGACTGGTAACTAGTCCAGCCGGTGTGGCTCAGTGGCTGAGCGTAGACCCATGCACCAAGAGGACGCTGGTTCGATTCCCGGTCAGGGCACATGCCCAGGTTGTGGGCCCGATCCCCAGTGGGGGGCATGCAGGAGGCAGCCAATCGATGTTCTCTCTCATCGATGTTTCTATCTCTCTCTCCCTGTCCCTTCCTCTCTCTATAAAATCAATAAAGGGGAAAAAATTAAAAAAAAAAAAAGACTGGTAACGATATCATCAAATAAAGAATACTCTTATTCATCAACAAAGTGTTGTGCCTACCCTGGGCATGCCAGATTCTCGTCCTAGGAGATGATGACAAAAAGGAAAACAGTGACAGACAGGAGAGTTTCTTCCTTGGGATGTTTCTAATCCGACGGAGCTGACAGGTGTGTGTCAAAGAATCACACAGTGCACTAGCTACACGGGGAAACCAGTGACCTGTGCATGTGTGTAAGGTGGGCATTACATGTGGTCCGAAGACTAACGCATTCGTTTGCTCACTTACTTACTGAAGGGTGAGCTCTGGACCTAGCGCTGTGAGCACTGGAGGGTGGTGGGGACGTGGATGGAGAAAGAGCCGAAGGTCAGAGTTACTGACGTGCAGAGAGAGAGAGGAGTTGTGTTTGGAGATGAGTCTGCAGGGCGGGATCGGAGCCGGATCACACAGGGACGTGTAGATCCTGACAGGTGCTATCTTCATTGTGCTAAAATAGAGAAGTCCTCGGAGCCCTGCAAGGTGCTGGGTGACAAGATCAGATATTTTTACACGTTGAGCAGCCCCTGGTAAAGCAGGGCTGAAGACATGGCGGCAGGTCTCATGACAATATGTAATTTATTTGCAAATCAGTATCACAGCAAAGCATCGTGGACCAGAAATTGCTTTAGTCCTTAGTCAAACATTGTGGACGCCTTTTCTCAGGAACACACGTGGTTCCACACTATTTACCGCATCACCATTTGTATGGCAGCATGCTTTCAACAAATCCACATTTTTACCTCTTTTTTCAAAATGTTATGAAGTTACTCATAATATCCCTTAATTCATATCTATGAAATGTATATAAATACAGGGGTGGGCAAAAGTAGGTTTACAGCTGTAAGAACACGAAACGAGAGTTTATTGTTACATTATTATTTATTTCTGTTACAATTGTGAACCTACTTTTGCCCACACTGTATTTATTTCTAAGAGGTGAATTTGTAGACATGTCGGATTAAGACTAGGCTCATTTTAGAAATTCACAGATAATGCCAAACTATCAGTCACAACATTCTGATAATTTACTCTCAGGCCCCAACAGAGAGAACGTCTTGGGTTATCATCACCTTCAGCGATGGTGTGTGTTATTTTCTCAGATCAACTCACCTTCGAGTCCCTTCCTTGCCGTTGAAGTTCCTCCACTCACTCTCAGGACCACACCACACCATGTTGTCCCTGGGGCCACCTCTTCCCCGAAATGTGAAATGCCAACATTTTATACCCTGACTCCAACTACCTGTTTAGTATGTGTCTTATCCACTTACTTTCATGACTATGATGAGGTCCGTTTTACAGAAAAGGAAACAGTTTCATACCCAATGAAGGGACTGGCCCAAAGTTACATAACTTGTAACTACGCAGAAGGCTTCTAAACAGTAAACTTTATTGCTTTAGAAAAGCTGTTCCATAAAACTCAAAATTGATTCATGGTTTAAAAAAACTTCTTAATGCCCTAAAAGCAATGACTCCATATTTTAATAAATACTGTATAACTCCTAACAATAATTAAAGTCATATATTATCAAGGGATTCCACAATTGTCCCATTAAAATGAAGAACCAGAAAAATTTTGATGAAACTGTAACTCCTTGCTTGAGAATATTCCTAATGAGATGAGAAATTGGGGGGGGGGGGGGAAGAGGAGACTCTCTAGAGCAGGGTATAGTCATCGGTTCACTTAATTAACATTAATTAAGCCACTACTCAATCCAGTTCTGGGCTCAGCCGTGGAGATGCAGGGAGGAGAAACAGGCATGAGATGTGTCCCCTCCTCACTCTTAGACTCTCTTGGTAAAACTGAATAGTTAAACAGGCCTAACATTAGTTTTCTTTGCATTACATAAGGGAAGATTCAAGATTCAGTGTGAGAACTAATAGAGATCGGATCCATCCCCAGAGAGCCGCGGAAGGCCCGCCACAGAGACTGAGGTTCAGCGGCATGATCACCAGCCAAAGGCCAGACAGAGACACGGGGATGAGTCCTCCCAGGAGAGGCAGTGGTAGGGGTAAGCTTACACAACCGAAAGCATTTCACGGTAGAGTAGAATATTAGGTAGCGATAACACAATCTGTGGTTGTAGCAAGTGAGTAGAGGACTCCTCAGTAAGAACAACAACAAAAAAAGCTTGCAAATAATACAAGGAGTATTTTTTGAACCCGAGAATAAGTTGAAAGAAGCTGAAAGTTTTTATGGGGTTGAAAGGGTCATGTTGACGACTTTTATAGAGTATCAGTAGGAAAGAGAAAGCCTGGAGGTAAAATTCCGATGATGAAAATTTGTGTAATAAATAAGAGGGATATATGGTGGGCCAGACCTGAGCTGTAGACACAGACATAGAAAGGAAAAAGCAGAAATACTGAATGTGTATAAGGCGCACCTAGGGGATGGTTGTACTGTGGAAGAAGAGGTGGGGGGGAATGATGGGAGCACCCACTGGAATGGGACCCACTGAGCAAGGGCCGGAAGGGAAGGGAAGGATGGGTGATGGATGCAGTTTGGACTTAATGAATTTGCAGCTTGGATGAGCTATCACAGGAGCGATGTAACTGGACGATGGGTCTAACCTTAGGAAATCGTGTGTCTCACATATAGATTTATTACTCGTCAGCATATAGATGAATGAATGTGATACAGTGGGTTTTTACAAATTGAAAAGAGAACCTTGAGTAACATTCACCCTGAAGTAGGATGAAAAGGAGCCTGAAATGGAGGCTGAAAGATACAAAGACTCCAAAGAGATGGAGAAGACCAGGAGAGAGTAGAGTCACAAATAACACAGAGAGCGTGCTTTTCAAGAAGGAGGACGCAGCAAGAACAGCCTCGCCCGCTGGTGAGACATCAGAAGGGGCTGAAAATGACCCACTGAAACTAAGTACAAGCAGGTTGTTGTTGACTCTGGAAAGAACTGTTTTAGTTGGGGAGAGAAAACAAGAAACAGACTTCGTTTTGATTAATAGTGATAGTGAGGAACAGGAAACGTTGGATAATAGAAAATAATCACCACAACTCAAATTGCCAAGGGGTGGACGCTGTGGGGTAGTAGGAAGATGTAGTAAATGTATTTCGAAGGGGGGAAACTGAGAATATTCCATTGATAACATGAAGGAGTAAAGATGGCGCACAGGGGGTGCAGAAGACAGTGGCACTCACATGAAGAGATGGGTAGGTAGCACGTCAGATGACCACAGCAGAGCAACGTATTCCATCCATCCACGTATTCCACGGAAGCAACTGCACAGTGTCACTTACTGAATTCCATTTTTTTTTAATGCATGTGGGGAAAGTTAATTGTGACTTTATTTTTGGAGATCCTGCACTCAGGTGTTGGTGAGACTTTCAGATGAAGACATTGGGAACATTTTCAGTCCAGAGTTCAAAATAGAAAAACACATTAGGGAATTTTCAGACTGTTTATAGTAATTAAACCATAAGATTGGACAAGGTTGCCTCATGTCAGAGACACACACGACTGCAAATTGGTTCAGAGCTGTCTGAAGCACTTCCGTTTGATTCAGTCCTGCTGAAAACGAAGCAGAACACGGAGGCAGCGCGGTCCACAGCTGTGCCAGGCCCTGGGTGCCAGGCCGAGCACCCGCGGAGTGGCCAGAGGGCTCAGGTCAAGGTGGGAGTTAAAATCGAAGTGACCACTCAGTGGGGATTTCCTCTGCACCAGGACCTTCTCTCTTCTACTGACTTCCATCTGCAACCCACCCCATCCTCACAGCGGTCCAAAGAAGTCAATGCGATGCTTGCTGTTGCACATGTTTGGGAAACTGGGTCACAAGGACTTGCTCCAGTTTGCATGGCTCAGTATGTGGTGAAACCAGGATTCAAAGCTCGGTAGTCTGGCCTTGGGGTCTACAATCCAATCCCTGTGCAGATGGGAAAGGAGGGGGAAGCATAGTCTGCTGGGAGCGCCGTGAGACAAAAGTGACAAATATATAAAATGTGTGAACCATCACTATACCCACGCTAGCTGTGTTTTAAGGCTTGTTACAGTTATCTAAACTATAATTTCACAACATTGAGATTTTTCCAAACAAAGAAATCCAGATGTTATTTTGAAGGAGAGAGAGAAGTTCTGAGTGCCACGGTGTGACAAGCCAAGACCCCTCATCTCTTTGGACACAACATCAGGGAACACAACAGAGACGACTGTCACTGATAACAAGGAACAAAACCTAGTCATACTTAATCTCATTTTATCTTTCCGCGTTGGGTCAGTAACTGAATGCACGGTATAGCTTCCTGGTTTGAAGAAGGTCTGTTTCTCGACTCTGTCTTATTTTTGCAGAATGCGATTTAAATCCCAGTGTTTGGGAATGGTGGAGGTCCTTCCCCCGTGAAGAAGAAGCCGGAACTACATTTCCGATCCTTCCATCCTGCGCGGGTCTGGGCTGGGCTGGGGCGGGAGAGAAGGGAGCAGAGACTAGAGCTCAGAAGAGAAGGGACAGACGTGTCCCCGTGCTCTGCAGCTCAGGTGTGTTCGTACAGGTGTGTTCGTGCAGGTGTGCTGGATCTCCACGCAGACCCTGCACGTGGCCTTGGCCCCCTTTCCACATGTCTGTGGCCCTGGACAGCTGACCCTGCAGGCCACACACATGACTGAACTTGGAGGTGACAGAGGCAAAGATGACCCTCCTCACAGTGTCCCGTCTCCATGCTGCCTTGTCTTCCCGACTGCTGTCACCACATACAGACAGCCACAGCGTCCCAGAGACCCCTTCATGCGCCCCATTGTGACGGCTGAGCCCTCCGTGAAGCCTTCATGTCATGTCGCTCGAGGTGGCCGGCTTCCCGGGTGTACCCTCACCGCTGCCAAGGCCCACTGGTCCAGTCCCTGGGTTCCCTTCAGTTAAAGACTACTAGCTCGTGTAAAGGGAGTTCAATCTATTTATTTAAAGTTTCGCTTCTCAGAAAAGGGGGTGTGACAGACAGCAGCGTGGTGATGACCGGAGGGAAGGGGTGGGAGGTAGAAGAGGGTGAAGGGGGTACATGGTGACGGAAGGAGACGTGGCTGGGCGCGGTGAGCACACGATGCAGCGTACAGATGAGGCGTTCCAGAACTCTGTCCCCGAACCCAGGTCATTGTAGTCGCCAGTGTCGCCCCAATACGTCCAATAAAACTCTTTAAAGTTTTAATTTTAAAAAAAAGAGTGTGTGTGATCTTGTTTCCTCTGAAAGGAGAGCACAGTGAGGGTGGTGCTGACCTCCACAGACACCTGAAGGCCGGGTCAGGAAGGGGGCGGGGAAGGGACAGTGAGAGAGGAACCCGGAGACAGGGCATCCGCGGAAACAAGGAAAAACGGTCCCAAGTCAGAAAAACACGTGCATGTATCTCTTCAAATGGAGTGTAGCTACTGATTTTTCACTCTGATTTTATAGTTAAAGCTGTAGCATAACAATTGTCCACAAAAAAATTTCCTCAAACATAATTTTAAATTGAATCACAAGGAATATATCAGACTTTCTTTAAATAATTACCTATTCTTACAGGTGATTTTCAGTACCTTTAATGAAACCAAGTCAATAAATATATTTTAAACATACATTTTATATACTAGTGTAATATTTTTCTGAAGTTACAGTTTTAGAAATGGAATTTGTGGAACAATATGGATTTTTGATATATATTGTCAAGGTTATCACATAAAAATATAGAGAGCCTTCCAAGGTCACTGACAATAGGGCTATAATAGATTTCTGGAAGGGGGTCCAATAGCTCCATGCACAGTCCCCAGGCACCTTTGTCTAAATCGGGTGACCAGAGTTCTAGGCTTCAGGAACCTGTGTAAGGGTGAGTGGTTCTGTCAACGTCCCTACAGAACAATTGGTGACCGTCTTCTTCTCCATATGCTCCCTGGGGGCAATCGCAGAATATGATATGAGCGTGCGGATGACAACTTGCTCCTCCCCCAGGAGCTTGTCAATCATGCGATCTTGTAAACCCGAGCCAAGGTCAAAGCGGATCCTGCCTCAGGGGGACCCTTCTCCTCTCAGGAGGGTGGTGAACTTGTAGCTGCATTCCCCTGCTCTATGTGCCGGAAGATTGCGGTCTGGGAGGCACAGACATGTTATTTACACATTTCACACAGTGTGCGATTCACACCACTCAGGGTACTCGAACTATATTCTCAGTTGTGAACTCAGGGAAGCCAAATGATGGCAATAATAACAATGATCATTATAACTGATTATCTAAGGCTGTTCAGAAACCAGAATGAAGAGAATTTGTTTCAACAACCAGAACGAAAACTCAAGTCTGTCACTTGCTAGAGGAGCTATACGGACATTTGAATTAATAACAGTGATGATGGTGATCATGACAGCAAAGAAGAGTCAAGTGCAACAACTAAGGGAGACTTTCTGAAGCTTAATTAAGCTTTTCAAGCTAAAAAATAAAAAAGCAAGCAAACATCGCCCTGGCCGGTTTGGCTCAGCAGTTAAAGCGTCGGCCCATGGACCAGAGAGTCCCAGGTTCAGTTCCTGCTAAAGGCACGTACCTTGGTTGCAGTTTGTCCCCAGCCCTGGTTGGGGTCGTGTGGGTGGCAGCCACTCGATGTGTCTCTCTCACATCGATGTTTCTCTCTCTCTCTTCCTCCCTCTCTCCCTCCCACTCTGTCTGAAGATAGATGCAAAAGTGTCCTTGGGTAAAGATTAAAAAAAAAAAATTAAGCAAACAAAACACAAAGAAACAGTTGTAGATGAATTAAATGAAGGATAATATTTTCATTGATATTTTTGAGAGAGAGGAAGAGAGAGAGAAACATTGATTGGCCACCTCCGACAAGCACCCTGACCAGAGATTGAATTCACCACCTTCTGCTGCACAGGACGGCACTCCAACCAAGTGAGCCCCACTGGCCTAGGCAAGAAGACAGTAATTCAAGCACCAAGACCTTTTTCCCTTGGGGAATCAGAATTCAATTATAAGTTGTCTTGGTATGGGTTTATTTGGATTCTTCCTATTTGAAACTCATGTGGCCCCTAGATCTGGATATCTGCTTCTTTCCCCAAGCTGTTCAAGTTTTTAGCCATTATTCCTTTAAATAAGTTTTCTGTCCCTTTTCTTTCCTCTCTGCTTTCTGGAACTCCAATAATGTGACTGTTGATCTACTTAATGTTGTCCCATAAGTACCTTAATTTATCATCATTCTTTTCTATGTTAGCCTCTGATTGGTTAAATCCCTCTGCCCTGACTTCAAGTTTGCTGATACTTTCTTCCACTTCTTCTAGTCAGACATTAAATCCCTGTGCTGAATTTTTTTTTTTATTTCAATGTATTATATAGTTATTGTATTCTGTGATTTCTTTTAGTACTTTGTATGTTAATGATAAAGATTATGGAGGGGACCTGAAGAAAACTACCATAAACAAAGCATGACCCCACACCTAGTGGTTTCACTGACTACAAATGATGTTAACAAATGATGGCATGTCAGGCAGGAAAGAATAAAGATAAAGACCAGTAAATATTTGTTCTTTGTTTTTATCAAAGACTATATTCTTGTGATTTTCTCTATCATATTCAAGTCTGATGACTTTTTTAATTAAAAAATGTATACATGTTTAATATTTTTAAGAGATTTGTAATGTTGTTGTTGTTGTTTTTATTTTAGGGAGAGAGAGAGAGAGAGGAACAATGATGGGCTGCCTTCTGCACACCCCCTACTGGGGATGGATCCCACAACCTGGGCCTGTGCCCTGACTGGGAATCAAACTAGCGACCTCTTGGTGCATGGGTCAACCCTCAACCAACTGAGCCACTCCAGCCAGGGCTACATGTTTAATATTAAAGTAAGATTTTTTTGTCCATTCTGAAACTTTAATCTTCCTTACGAAAGCATCTCCATTCCTAACATTGTGTTAAATACAGACTTGATATGATTGTGATAATCAAATCACATAACAAATTCATAGTGTCAAGAATTACACCTGGCATTTGACAGAGGGTAAATAAATGTGAGGTCCCTTTTTGAATCCATGACTGGGTGGTACATGATTGATTCCTTCTTTGTTTAAAATAGATGCCCAACTTTCAGTGGGGCCCATCATGGCCGGCAATAAGACCACATTTCTACATGTTCTTCCTCCATGTTAGCTCAGTGCGGCCATATGCTAAGTAGCAGCCAACAAGAGGCAGATGAGTGTTAGGGTGTAGCGTCCTCAAAACCACCAAGCTGGTGTTCTGAGGCTGCTGTGGCTTAGTATGGTGCTGTGGTGGCATCTCCATATCTCAATACTCTGTTCTCTATGTCATTTAAAACAAATTTACTTAGCTGCTTCACTCAAGTAACTAGGATAATTATGTAGTGTGTGACTCGCTAACAATTTGATCTTCGGATACGCTGGTTGGCTTCATTACTGAGTATAGACTGAACTCCCAAATTCTGGTTAAACACTGCATTTTTGCATGATATAAGGCAAACATGGAGAGAAGCACAGAGTTGTCATCACTGACCACAGGGCATGGGCTCTGTTGAGAGTGGAGGAATGAAGTCAGTTCATTTGGATGAAAAATACAGATTAGTATGTGCCTGGTATTCAAGTGCTTGACCACAGAGGGAAATGCTCCCCTGGGAGATTCTACTCATTTAAAATACCTTTTCGTGTGTTTTTCTGAATGTCTGACTCTGCTGTCTAATCTTGATACTCATTTCAAAACCTAGAGGGTGAATTGTTTTCATTTTTATTCAAATTTATTTTAATAGACTGTAATTTAGTGCAGCTTTGGTCACGAGGAGACTGCAGATGGACGGATGGTAAAATAATATTGAACCTGCTGGGTATTTGTCATCCGCTCATTAAAGTTAGAATTCATGGAGGGAAAAAACTGTGTGCCCATTGGGAAATGGTTCAATAAAAATGAATCACTAAATAAAATATGGCAGTATCTTTGCATATATAATTCTGCAGCGGAATGTTTAACCTGTAAAACAGACGTCCTCAGGGAGAATACATTGAAACAGTGCTCCGTACACAAGATACAAGATCCTGAATATTTGTTCCATTGAATTCCTTTATGCTACAAGTCAGGGGAAACATCACTTGTTGAATGTGTGGTTGTTATTTTCACGTCAATATTTAAATGGAGAGTCAAGACAGCAGGTTTTCTTGTCTCTTCTCGGGTTTCATCGTAAGTTAATGAGAAACAAGCATATTCTTCCCTTTTTATGATTCTGCATATTTTTCTCATTAGTTCAATCTCCAGGGCTCAAAGGGACCTTTGAGGTAGTATGGTAAGTCGTTAGCTCATAGTTCAATTCTACAAACAGGTTTTGAGTACCTGGTTGAATGGACTCAAACATGTTGAATACACTACTTTTCATGGTAGCTCGTTCTTCAATTTGCTAACTACTCCCTAGAAATTATTTCTGAATTGTGTCAGTTCTTCCATGTTTTTCAGATAAAAGTAATATCAAATATGCAATGTGAAATTATAATAAAGTGATTTGCTGTTATTAGATAGCTTCACTGAAATGATAGTTATAATTTTAGTTACCTTGTTAGTGACCTACTGGGTACCGCTAGCTAATAAGCATCTCATCATTCACCCCACTGCTGCTCTGTGAAGAAAATGTCAGTTTATCCAGTTACCCAATTAATAAGTATCAGAAATGTAATTTGAATCCCATTTTAACTGGAACCTGCATTTATGTGTTTATTACTATGAAAAGCGTGGTTTCTTCTGTTGATGAAGTTTCCCACCTAACTATCTTAGCACTGATACATTAATATATCTACAGGACAATATGGTTACATCTATAGATGAATAATTTTACTTTAAATATAAAAAATAATAATGTATTAAAAGTAAAATCTAATAATTGGGAATAAGTGTCATGGATTGTTATTATTTTAATATGCTCCTCCACTTTATTTTATAATAGTTTATTTAGGATTTGTATATGAATAGTCATAAAAAATATTATTCTGTAGTGGTTGTTGGTTGTTTTTCTGTGCCACTGAGACTGGTATCAAGTTTGGAGTAGCACAGAAACATTTTGAAAACTCCTTTTGCTACATTTTGAAGAACTTTTAAAGTATTAGAACTACCTGTTCTTTCTTCCAAGGCTTTAAAAGTTAATGTTTGAAATTATCTGAGCATATTGTTACATATGGGATGATTTTTAAATGAATTACTGTATGTATTCTATGACTATTGGATAGTTTCGATTTTCAGTCTCTCTAAGGCCAGATGTGATAGTTTACAACCTGGGAAATCATTCATTCTGTGCATTTTAAATTCATCAGCCTAGATTTGGTAACACCAGTCTACACTACTCCCGCGAATCCCTGTCCGTTGGCTGTCTCCGCATTTAGTTTCTTCATTTGTACATTTACAGTTTCCCTATCCCTTTGCCTTGATTAGTTTAGCTGCCAGATAGCTATTTACTTATTTTCCTGAAAGAAATTGCTCTTGAATTAATGTTAGTTATATTTTTGTTTTCTTATTTATTTCTCTTCATTTTCGTTTTTGCTTACTTTTGCTTCTCTTGGGTATATTTTGTCGTTCTACTTATTTGGATTGGTCTATTAAAGTTGACTCATTTTCTTATGCTTTCTTGTTTATTAATTTAGGCTTTTCATCTGAGAACTGAACATCTATGCCTTACATATTATAACCCCTTGCGTAGTTGCCCTGCATAAGAAGAAGAAAAAGATTTATAATTGTTTATATACTCAGAAATTTAGATTTTGTGACTCCTTTTTCCTCAAAGATTGTTGAGGAAGGATCCAAAAATTACCCCACATGGTAGGATGCTTGCCTAGAATATTCTCAATATCCAATTTTCTTACGAGGTGATCAGTTTTAACTTTTGCTCTGTGATTTATTGACAATATATCTTTGGTCTATTTTTTCAATATCCCATGGGTATAGTCTCAGTATGACTATTTTCCATTTAAATCAACTGAGAATGGCATTTTCTCAAAAAGTTTTGTGTTTTGGCAGCTGTATTTTGACTTTGAGGTGGATGTATTTTGTACTTGGACTTTGATGTACGTATTCTGAGATGTGTTATTTGCTAACACTGATTTTTATCCTTTAAAGGGAAAAGGCTATCATTCCCAGATAGAATTACCTTTGAAAGTACATTTTTTGTAATACAAATTATGAAAAGGAATGCCCTCCCCAGAGGAAAAAGAGTGAAGGACAAGAAGGAGCAGTAGAACAAGAAAGGGGGCAGGTAAAGAGGGGAGGAGAAGAGGAAGCAGGCCTGCCTGGGGGACAGGAGATGGCAGGGAACGGCAGCTGGGGGGGGGGGGGGGGGTTTGCAAACAAACATAAGCTATGTGGATTTTGATGTTGCCTAAATTTTATTAAGTTTAATTTATCAACAAAACTTTCTCTAATTGGCACAACATAACAGTAACGAAACAAAAAAATAAAAAATCTACAAACTCCCAAAAAAGATGTTAGGCGTGAAGCTTTCTGACAAGACAATTTCCTAGTTGACAGATAATATATGTTTAAGAGAAAGTTACAGAAATATTGAGCTGAAAAGTCAGGTGAGTGAGCCACTCTGACAGCCTCGAATCTGATCTCATAAAATGATTAAGAAAGAGAGTGACAGGATCATTTCAGCCTGGAGAAATTCTCCTGGCTAAGAAAACCCACTGCAGAAGGGGACATTTGCATATAAATGGTATTTAGTAGTGGTGATTTTATTAACTTGCATTTGCAAACGTGAAATGTGTCTTTCAATCAACAGAACAGTCACCAGGTCAGAGAGCTAATAAAACTAGTTCAGTTTCTATCTTCACGAAGAATATAATGTTCTGCAAGTGTTATGGAAACTGTGCAAAGCCCATGACATGCTACTTTGCATCCAGCAACCCGTCGGTTACACCTACGTAAGCGGAAACACCAAATGTGACTTCTTACTCTCTTCGTGCAGCGATGTCTCAAAATTCAGCCCTGGCGCTACCCCCCAGCTCTGCGGGGACCGGAGGGCTCTGTCCTCCTCGCCCGGGTGCCCTGCCAGGGCGGGGAACCACCTGAGCACATTCAGGGCCCAGTCACACCACTTCGGGTAAACGATGCGTCAGGTGGGGAGCTGAGGGTGAGGACCCGGCTTTCGAGAAACTGTCAAATGTTACAAAAATATTTGGAAAAGCAGAAATAGTTGGGAAAATATTTACCAAATACGGGGAGAAGGAAGTCAGGCAGATCAATCTGCTCCCCGGCCCCCTCCTGAAGGATTTCTCAGGCACAGTTTCCCTCTACAGTCCACTCAGAGATGTCCGGTGGGAGGAGGGACGGCACTCAGGTGAGCGGGGGACTCTGTATCTCATGGCAAAGTGATGGTCACCCTCTCGATACGTCACCTTGCATTCTCCTTCTCACTCTTCTCATTCCTCTGCCTTTGCCCTCACTCCATGCTCTCAGATTGCACCTGTGCGGAAAGCAATAGGTTTTCATCATAACTTGGTTTGTTTTCTATGGGACCAGGTGAAGACACTGCTAACGGAGTGTGTTACATGTTTTAAGATGAGTAATGTACATCCCCTTTACTCTGAGCCTTCGTGAAGAAAGAGAAATGCAAACTGGACTTAGAACGAAGCAGATGCCTGCGTGTCTTGGATTGCGGTGATGAGATTACAGCGATTTCTAGGCAAGGCTTGGGAACATACCTGAAAATAATAAAAGGAGGATTGCATTTGGAAGAGCAAATGAAACATACCTTAACTTTGAGATTGGGAAATTAAAAATAAAATCTAAATGATGTTTCACAACGACCAGCTGACAATATGGGATGCCTGGAAAACCTATCAGTGTAGTGTGTAATGTGTTTTAGTCCCCTTAAGTCAGACTATGAATTTTTAAATTTAATTTAAAATCGGGAACTTTATTCTCAGAGTTAGGGCTGGAGGTTGGAACTGTTCCCAGTTCCTCTTTTGAATTTACACTCTAATTTTGCCTTGTATTCAGAGGTAGTTCTACTGTAACCTGAACAATGTTTTGGATTTGAATGTACTATATGTAATTTATGGAATGAAGGCAATTGAGGTAAAAGGATGGTGTATCTGAATCACTGTAGTTATCTCTTCCCTGGTGATATGCTCATTTCAATGAATCCAGCATTCTTTATATAAAGCATTAAAAAAAAAACTAAAAAAAGAAAAAAAGGATATTATCAGAAGAGTCAATAAATGCTGTGAACAAGAAAAGGTACAGCACAGAAAGCCTATCTTCTGTCCACCCAGACCTGTGTCCATCCAGACCCGTGTCCACCCAGACCCGTGTCCACCCAGACCCTTGTCCACCCAGACCCGTGTCCACCCAGACTCGTGTCCACCCAGACCCGTGTCCACCCAGACACGTGTCCACCCAGACTCGTGTCCACCCAGACCCTTGTCCACCCAGACTCATATCCATCCAGACCTGTGTCCACCCAGACCCGTGTCCACCCAGACCCTTGTCCACCCAGACTCATGTCCACCCAGACTCGTGTCCACCCAGACCCGTGTCCACCCAGACGTGTGTCTAGTGAAAGGTTAAGACCAGGATCGAGGACAGGTTTTAGGCCGTGTCATGGCCGTGTCATGGCCGAGGAGCATGAGCGTCTCATTCTGGACAAAGGATATGATTATTACCTGTCCTCTCATGTCCTGCAATGACCTAAGGGGTCGAACTGGGGTTCAGAAAGTGGTTTCAACATTGAAACTATGTGCTAAAAAATAGACCTATAGACATAGAAACATGTTCACAATTCGAAGCTAGTGAAGACATCATTTTGAAACTGAATGTTCAGCCCTGGCCGGTTTGGCCCAGCCGTTGGAGCGTCAGCCTGTGGACCAGAGAGTCTCGGGTTCAGTTCCAGTCAAAGGCACGTACCTCGGTTGTGGTTCCGTTCCCGGCCCTGGCTGGGGTCATGTGGGGGGTAACCAATCGATGTGTCTCTCTCACATCAATCTTTCTCTTTCTCTGTCTCTCCCTCCCGCTCTATCTGAAGATAAATGGAAAAGTACCCTCGGGTGAGGATTTTTTTAAAAATTGAATTTTCACAAAATGTGCACGCCCATGCCTTGGTGTTCTAGGTGTATTTAAGCTAACATTGCAAAGCTGCATTTCCTAACATATCTGCCATGTTTGGTTGCCTTTGTGGTTTTCCATCATTTCAAACAAAATTGCCCTTTGGTTTTATAAGATAAAAACATTTTCTGTACAATGAAATTTCAGTGTTGCTGGGGAAATGATTTAAAATGAGGACATTCAGTTTTATGAAATTATTCAAATCGAAATGTTACTAATCTGGTCATTTTTTATATCGATGACGAATGCTCATATTTGTTTCTGTGTAAACGAAATCTCGCCCCGTCATCCTTGAAATCCAAGGGTGAATCGGGACTTAGAAGGAAGGATCCAGTGTGAGAAGCGTCCCGCAGGGGGTGTTCCGAGAATAGCTATCCGCTTGGAGAGGTTTGGAGAAGACCCTGCAAGCTCAGCATCCTGGAGAAGGGGTATCTCAGGGTGGATTGTTGCTTAGGTTTCTGGAAAGTTATCCCCTTTGATTGCTGAAAACGAAGCGTGTCAGAAACCGTGAGGGGTCTGAGATTTGCAAGCTAAAAATTCGCCTGCCCCACTTTTGTGGATTCTGGCAGAAGACACAAGACTTCTGAGTTTCAGACAAAGAACTGTATTACTCATAACAATCACCACAGACAGAAAAAGCATGTTCACATGCCAGTAACATGATCTCCAGTCCCCACAGGTGACACAGGAAGGGCCAGGTACCATCGGTTCATGAGGTTTGCTGTGAACAGAGGGCGACTGAGCCTAGGGACCTCAAACGTGCACAGGTCAGTCGGATCTCTGTCCTGGGAAGGCCCTACGTCCCTTAGATACACAAACCGTAACAGATAGTCCCAACAAACACAGTGTGTGACTGCATTGCGTGACTCACGGAGAATTGTCCCTCGACACCGTGTTGTTGAGATAACACAACGAAGAAAGAAAGAAAGTATTGGTCACTGTTTTCTTCAGAATTTTTATGCTGCGAAAAACTCTTTTTACACACTTTACAGGGTGGGGCGACACACAGGGTTACAGTTGTCCGTGTGGAAAATAATACAGCAATTAATGAATAATAAAACAAGGGTGAACGCTCGTTTCACGTACTCACAGCTGTAAGCCTACGTTTGCACACCTCTGTCTTCTTCCCTTTGGTTTCCGAATCCACTGATCTCATTGCCCTTCGGACTCAGAGGCTCAGGTGACACAGAACAAGAGGCCGAGACAGAACGGATCCGAGTTCTGTCCCGGAATCCGTTTTCTTGACCTCGGGCTACGTGCTCCAACCTGAGTTCACTGTAGCCAAAACCTAATTCTGATCATTGATTATGTTGCTTCATTAGTGACGGGCCTCACCCTCCTCCTGGTCACCAAGCCCAAATCTTGGGCGACATCCGAGATGCACACTTCCTTTTCCTCTTACTCAATAGGCGAACATCGATGCCACTTCCCTGTGACTCTGTCCCACACCTTTGCCACCACCTTGGGTCAGGCCTCCCTTCTATCTGAAACAAACTTTTGTAAATAAATCCTATTTGGGTTGTTATTTTTTTAGGCCTTTTCAACATTCTTTTGACAATTATAGTTCTTTATTTAAAAAAAAAACAAACTAGGCTCTGTCCCTTCCAAAGTTGGTTAATGTTATCATTTTCCTTCGGATAACCCTGGTTTAGTTACGGCATAAAGGTCCCCCACGAGGGGGCAGCTATCGAAACCCGCTGTCCTCGGGTCTGCTCCACGCCCCCCTCCACTCCCTCCACTCTGCTTCCTTGCTCTAAGATGCCACACTGAGTCACATCCACCCGCTGGGAACACCTTGCTCCCTTTGTCTGAGATCATCTTCTATTGTCTCTCGAGTGAAAGGTTAGTTCCCTGACCATGTCAGCTTTGTGGAAAGTCTCCCGCACTCCTTCCAGCAGGAGTCATTGCTTTCTCACGGAAGCCCTAGCAGCCTCTCCTATGTAAATCTGTCACAGGCGCCGTTATACTGCTGGGACGGCGATGTCTAATAGAAGTTATGGGGACTTCTATGTCCATTGAGACACTTACACACAAAGATTTGTGTGCTGAGTAGGTGTCTGAAACCCAAGGCCTCGGGTGAAGAATAGTTAACCCCTAATGAACCTCATCCCCTTTCAATTTGCTTGAGAACTCCGGAAGGCCGGGGGTGCGTTACAGAAAGTGGGTGTTCGCAACCTGGCGGCACGCCCTCCACGAAGCACAGGTTCCGTGGATGTCCGCTAATAATAACAGGAGGGTGGTATCTCCGACCTCACTGTCCTCAAAGAGCTGCTTTCCTTCGTACGATCGATGCTATTATCAGAGGTTCTTAGAAACCACATTGAGCAAACTTCCTTGATGATACTGGAAGTTTCAGTGACTACCAAAGCCTCGTGGAATTCACAAACTCAACCTGGGCCTTAGGTTACGTTCGGTTTCTTGTTGGTGAATATTTTCAGAAACAAACATTTATCAAATTTTATTGTAGGCCAATCTGAATACATATATACATACATTCAGTCACCAGGAAAATAATATTAAGTAGCTGTCGTTATTCATTTAATTTATATAAAAGAAACAGAGGAGACATGGTTAACAAGTGGCAGAGTTAAGATTTTAAAGTTGGAAGTATGATCAGAGACCCTACTTTTGAATACATTGTATTTGTCTCACCCAGTTATATATTTTCTATACAAAAGTGAATTCCTTTTACTTCAAAATAATAATAATGAAAAATTGAACTACTAAATTGAAATCAAACCAATCCTTAAAATCGAACATAAAGTCTTTCTAAGTTTATCTATCTACTGGGCTACAAAATGATCTGAGAAGGAAAGCATTTTGATGAAAATGTATTTCTCTAGAAGCTACTTTGTTTCCCCGTTTAGAAATCGTACTGAAACAAGTTGCTGTGAATTCAATTATATATTAACAGATTGATAGTTAAGCATTTTATTGTGTGACTGGAGTCAGAGGCACATAGTTCTTCTGACAACGTTTACTCTACACCATCTGTTGCTGGGAAAATCATTGCAAGGATAATTTATGTAATTTGTAGAAAGCATACTTTCACGACACACCGTGTTTAAATAGCCACAGGTATTCATCTGTCAGAACAGAATGGTGTGTTCTTATTTGTTTGATGTTGTTGATTTATTTGTTGTGGAAGCTGAAGCTGAAACTAGTCGGCAGTAGCGCACGATCCCTGGGGTATCTATTGTACCAAGGGCTACCAGCTGAGGGTGCCCCCCTTTCTGTAAACAAGTCAGTCATTTTCAGAATGTCCACTGCCTTTTCTTTGCCATATGTGATGTAGCAAATTAAATATTTATATGAACAACTACTGTAAAATGTTTTAAAATAGTATTGTCTGATCAAAAAGGTAGGAAAAATATATAACAAGGAAATACCACTCTGATAATTTCTACACTCAAAATCACCATTGCAAGCATGTTGGTGCATTCTGTTTCCACACACGCATCCACACACACATGCACACACGCATCCACACACACATCCACACACGCATCTACACACACATTTACACACACATGCACACACGCATCCACACACACACAATTGTTTAGTCTGTATTTTCACTTATCAATTTAAGAGCATATTCATTATCTAACTAATAATTATTTCATTAACTACTTCATTAACCATTTAAAAATATGATAATGCCTGTGTGGTAGTACATGATTGTAACAATTAATAAAAACACTCTAAATATTACAAATTTTTTGTTTTTAAGACTTTCCTATTAGAAAAATTTTAAATTAAAAATATTTTAATCAAAATATTGAGATTAGACCCTGTATACAAATGCTACCAGGAATATACTAGAATGAAATGTTTATCTTATACAAACATGAGCAATTTTACTTAAGATATCTAGAATCTCCCTTGTTTGAGGGGAAAAAAAAGATCTATACAATTCTCTCAATAAGAGTCTTGCCTATAATTCTAGTAGTAGTTAATTCTTTCTTATAACACCAGGAGCAGCAAATAAAGAAAAACTACCCTCTGGTTTCTGAAAATAAAATTTACCAATGTGTTTATAACCCTTTCTAGGGATTTACTTTATGAATTTAAAGTACTTCTGCTTCTGAGGTCTAGGTGATAGACTTTGAGTGAGTTTATAACTTATTCACGTTTATTTTAAATTGGACAAACAAACTTCTAAAATCGATGCATGTGTTATCCAACTTTAGGAAATATTCATTGGCTGGTATACTATTCCATGTCAGGGACTCGCAGACACACAAAAGACAAGGTCCCTGCATTCAGAAGGGTCTTCTCTTCGTGGCTGTAATACACGGCGATGGTAAGACGGCGAGGAAAAGCATGCATGAGACCAAGCAGAACAGAAGAGGAATGGGTTTCACAACTGAGACCTAAAGACGTGTTAGGGGAACTGCGAGCAGGAAAGATTATATTTACGATAGTGATCAGAGAACATCTCGTGAAGCTTTGATAAAGATGGTAGACTCACGGGAAAAATGTATTCTCCAACGGAATAATTCCACCAAAATAAGCCAACACTGAGATAGAATTCCTACATTGATGTTACTTTCTTTTCAATGAAAAGTATCGGGCAACATTAACATTACATCACTTCCAGGCGTGGCAGGTTATGATGTGATACCTGTGTGCTTCGGTGCATGCTCCCCATCGAGGTCTAGCTTCCTTCTGTTTCCATGCATTTGACCCCTTTATCCACTTCTCCCTCTTTTCCCCCTATCGTCAACCTGTGTCTGTATCTGTGAGTTTGCCTGTGTTCATTTTGTTAGCTTGTTACTTTTGTTTTGGAATAATTGAGGAAGCCGGTCATGAAAACACGGAGTTTTCTAACGCTACAATGTAGCATTTGGTCAAGTTTCCCCTGCCAGCAGGCTGTGGGCTAAGAGTAGCACAGGCAGGGATACGTCTGTAGGTTGATATGGGATGCTTCATCAAATAAATGACATTCAAGCATCTATTTTCTTTAAACCTGCACCAACAGGTCCATCTAGCTGGACAAAGCATGTGAGTATTCGGAAGTCAAGGAGTGGTAGAGTTGCCGCCAGGAAAATTGTGTGACAGGCTAGCTCTGTTAGGGTCCCCTCTTCCCAAAACCATGGAGCCCTAAGAGATGAGCTATGAATTCATAGCTTCAAGGACACTCTTCTTGTTGTGTTTCATGTTAATCAACAGCATTGTGTACCTCAGTGGACTGTGGGAGTTAGTTAAGGGAGGTTCCAGAAAGATGCGTAGAAATGCCCAGAAAACATACTTAGACTGTTACAAGTTATCCTTAAATCCCTGAGCACAGTATTTTCACTTTTTTTACATTTTTTTTTACCTTATTAAGACTACAGAGTCACTTGTAGAGCTGATACAATGATGAGGCTCTAAGCCACACCCTCTGAGTCTACTCTTAGATGTTGTATAAGACGATCAAATTTTAAATTTGACACGAAAGTGATTCCTGTCATGCCCCTCTTCTCAGATGATCAGGTTTATAAAACCTAAAATTTATACTGAAAACAATGCACAGCCTGTACTTCCCTCAACTAAACTGTATGCAAATACTTAGGGCAGGTTCTGACCCCAGAGGCTGAAGATGTACAACCATGGAAGTACATGTGCCCGGCACATCACCCTGAAACGCGCATCGGACACTTAGTGACTGGGAGTTACACATCACAGACATTATTATCGCCCACTGGGTCTATGATGCAGCAAACTATCATTTTAAATCAACTAAAATCACCTCAAATCTGCACATGACAAGAAATGCAGACTATTTTCTGACAGGACCATTTAATTAAGTTGCAAACACCAATTACTGGTTAATTCACTTTTTAATACTTTGTTACCATTAAAAATAAGAAACATTTTCATGAGTCTATTTGAAGATGATCTTTGTGATATTTGCATTTTTCCTTAAGTGGAAATTGCCTCCATTAAATGTATGAACAAGTCAGAGGATTTTAAGTTCATTTGCCAAATGTCCTCTGCAAACATTATAGCAATTTATTAAAAATAGTATACGAATATGTGTTGTTACACAAATTATAGGTAAGTGTTGTTTTTAATAAGCTGAGATACCTATAATTTCATCTTGGATAATTGATTAGCTTGAAGTCGTATTGTGTTAGCGAGGTCAGAATGTAATGAGATGGGGTATTTTATGTAAGACAGGTAATTTTTTTTGGTGAGTTTGTGTGTGAGTCCGTTGACTATTTTTATGACAGTGTTTGTCTTCTCATTGATCTGCAATGCGTACAGATGTAATATATATGGTAATCACCTCTCTTGTCATATATGTTCAATTATTTTTCCATCTGTTCTTTCCCAGAGGTTTGCATATGTGCATATTTAGAAGAGAAAAGTTCCAGAAGCCATTTTGTCTTTGCGATAGTCTCAGTGACTTTGCGTTGAAGATAAGTGGAGCCTCGAGGAGACCCGCCTACTTTACCTGTGTTCTCTCCTTTGTGAACACATGTGGAGAAAAAGGTGTCAGGTTTTCAGAACAGAGCCTGAGACTTCTTTGTAGTCATTAATGTAAAGAAATTGCCAGATGTTTCCAAGGTGTTCCCAGTCCGATCATTTATTGGCCTTTTATTTTCAGACCTCCGTTGCCACGGATGTGTTTGTTTCTTGTGTGTTCTGAACAGAGGCATAAACCTGAGTGTGGAAATTCCCAGAACTGGACAGGTGGGTCTGGAACGCGGTCCCTACATCACATCTCAGCGTCATGGAGACTTAGACATGAGTGTTACCCACCAACAGCACAACGACTCCCCAAAGGGCACCTCGCTGTGATTTCGTGTCTCTGCCGTTTAGTTTATAGGTGTCTCCAAGTCATAACGCTAGTAAGAACCCAGGTGCTCCCAGCTGGGGGGCAGATGTCGAGAATGAGGACAGGCACACAGCAGGACACTTGCTTTCTTGTCTTCCTCCACACCTGTAACACAGAGACAGCTGTTGTCAGGAGACATCCAAGGAGGTCACCTGGGACCGCACAGAAGTGGCGTTAAGACCCTGATGCGAGAATTCCATGACTCAAACACCATATCGGGAGGGGTATGGCTTGCTGTAGTTTTACTGTTGGAGTCTTTCTTCCTAAAGGACTTGACTCACATGGAAAAAGACGTTCTTGGATTTACAGGTGTTGAACAAAGGCAGCAAGTTCCTCTGTCTTTATGCGGCTTAGGCTTCCTTTCGTCCTGTGAACGTTCTTTCTTCTTTCTTTCTTTCTATGTAATGAAAAAAATCTTTTTTATGAATTGTATATATTTCTACTTACAGCTCTAAATGTAACATTGTAGGAAAGTTTGCAACTTGCTAGAATAAATAGCAAATAATGTATCTTGGTCATAAGGAGACAGAAAAAAGAACAACGTGATAGAAGGAATCATTATTTTGTCCATTATGGTTTTCTTAATTGTACTTCATTGTATCTATAGCTTTCAAAGGTGTAGAGGTTTTAAACATGTTTAAGTTCAGGGATGACTCACACTCTAAGTGGATGATATACACAGTGTGTTTTGGTAGATTCGGGAAACTGTTGACTGGGTGTTTAACGTGGAGTGTACCGTGTGCTCGGATCATGCTGCTGGCGCAGGTAGCTGGTTAGTGCTGACCAGGGAAGAGCGAACGGAATGGGGCATTGAGCCTGGTTCACCGGGAAGCTGCAGCCCTCGAGGCTCCCTCGGGGACAACTGCATCCTCGGCGAGGGGTCTCAATCCCTGGCAGGCAGCAGTAGGCAGGAAGAAGTGGCTTTCCAATCTCCCTGGGAACAGCCAACCCCTTCCCATCGATTTGGGGAGGGGGGAATTCCTTTGCTGGGCAGTTCGAGTAGAAGCCAAGGTGAGGACCTTCTCCCTGGAGGCATGCGCAGTAGACACCAACACAGGGACCATACAGGTCTGCCTGTCTAGCCTGGGGAGGGATTGGGTTGGAGGAGTCACAACCCGGGAAGATCCAGGGAAGGGACTGGATAGAGGGAGGGCCCAGCACAAGCCCATGAATAGCCAGGAAACAGATTGGTTAGTTGGAAAGAAAGCTTACCCCTTCCCAAACCCAAGGACATATAATCAAAGCTTAACAAAGGTTCATTTGTTCGTTGGCCTGTGGGCAGACCAGCTCTGCCGGGGCAGCAAGGGCCCGGTGCAGTGCCCGTCCCAGCCCAAGGGCAGAAGCTGTGCGTCTCTGAGCCCCGGTCCTCCCGGGCTCGCTGAGGACAGGTGTGGGCTGTGGCCCCAGAGCCTGGGTTTACCCCGCAGTGAGGTGGAGCTGAGCCACCTGGTCATGGGTGAGACCCCAGCACCCGGGAGCAGTCCTTTGTTTTTGCTCCAGTAAATCTCACCACTGCACCTCATCCTCCTCTGCGTGGGTCCCCGAAATGCTTTCCTTGTGACTGTGTGGAAGAGCCCCATCTCCATCAGCAACAATTCTATAATGTGTAAGACTGATTTTCACAATGTCTAAACTAGACTTGGATTCCTTTCCTCCATGAGGTCAAGCAGGCACTCGTACAGGAGGGGGTCGTGAAATCCTGTACAGTGAGCAGTTCACATAGGAAGTGTCTTGATTGCAATTATGAGTATTTATTTTTTTAGAAAATATGTTTTAAAACCTTTCAGAGCACCTGGCTGGTGTGGCTCAGTGGTTGAGCATCGTCCCAGGCACCAAGAGTTCGCTGGTTCGATTCCCGGTCAGGGCACATGCCCAGGTTGTGGGCCCAATCCCCAGTGGGGGGCATGCAGGAGGCGGCCAATAGGTGTTCTCTCTCATCAATGTTTCTATCTCTCTCTCCCTCTTCCTTCCTCTCTCTCTAAAATCAATAAAGAAAATAATAATAATAATAATAATAATAATAATAATAAATAATAATAGAAACTTTCAGAGCATGAATTTATGAAGAGAAAAATCATATAAAAATACCTCTGGCAGTAAATAAAATGAGAATTACCAACATACTAGAAAATCAACAGGATGTCATTTCCATCATTCTAAGCCTATATGGTAGATTCTCTTTTAAAATAGTACATTTCAAGTGTTTGTATGCGGAATATTCTCTGTGCTCAGAGAAAAGGTTATTTCCAGCCGGGAGCTGTACTGCCTCGCCTTGGGTGCAGCTGGGTGTCCTTCTCCGTTCTCCGTGGGTGCTCACACTGAGGGTTCAGCGCGCCTCTATTTATTGTGTCATGAGATTGTCGTTAGTGTCTTCATCTCTGTTTTTTTCTTCTCCTTCTCCTGGATTGCTCTTGGACAAATCTCTCACGTTCCATCCTCACCTTCTGTAGGTTCCAGCACAGATATGTGCTCATATTGTCCCGCTCTTCTGCTCCATATTCCACAGCATCATTTGGATCAGTTCTCCTTTCTGACCCATGTCATTACTTTAAAAACGAAGCGGCATCAGTGCTTTCCAGTCACAGTAACGTCCCAGACACAAGGCAATCGCATGTCAGACGGCAAACCTGCAAAGAGCACGTCTGAAGGAGATGGTATTTGGAAGTGGAGACAGTGCAATCTGTTCTCTGGGGACTGAAATCTTTATAAAACTTTTTTTATTTCTCTTTATTGTTGAAAATGTTAGATGGCCCTCCTTTGTCCCCCACTGAGCAGTACCGTCGCCTAGTTCTCTCGCTGGTACCTGGCCTCACAATCACTGCTGTATTTTATGAGCAGGTGCATAGACCTGGCAGGAACCAGGTCCCCGCTCAGCCTCTCCTCAGTGTTATCACGGGCGACAGCGCTGTCGTCATGGAATGGACAGAACTCACATCGTGGTCCTGGTACTTTCCTCCCTACTTGGCTGCTGCAAGCCAAGACATCTCTGCACTCTCTGCAGTCATTCATCTGTGAGTCACGAACCGAGCTGGTGGAATTATCAGTAGCAGCGATGGAGAGCATGCATATTGCCCGGATGCTGCTCTGTCAGTCCTTGTCCCCAACATCAGTCCATCTGACCGTCAGTGCGGTTCCATGCGGTTTCCTCCACAAATCTGTGCCTTAAGATATAATTAAGAACTTGGCTATCGTGCCGCCATGCACGCCCAGGATTCTGAAACGATCTCTTCCCCCCCGCATCAGTACGCCTCTGCTGCATCTGAAGGCAGTCATTCAGAATTTCTTAATGATGGTGATTGCGGCATTCTGCTGACGATTCTGCAGGCACGAGAGCTGAGAGAGCTGACAATTAACTTCAAAGGAACGGAATTCGTGTCAGTCTGCACCGAGCATAATGCGCACGCCATCCCAATTGCATCTGGGCAATTCAGACCTGAAAGATTACTCTGAATTTTGCTGTGTTGGCAGTAGATCTAATAAACAAGGGACTCAAACACAAGTAAGAAAATCAGATTTGACAGCATCTGGCGTTAATGACATGCAGAGAGGAAGGTATAAAGGCTGCAAGAAAAGGCAAAGAAAACAGCATTGAAGTCAGCTCCTGTGCGTGTCGGTGACAGTGAGGGGACCCGGAGCGCTGAAACTGGCCAGCCTTCTTCTCGGACCACGCCGCCCTACGTCTGACCTTTTCCTTCTATTCGGTCAAGTACCCGGACAGGAATCGTCAGAGATGTGACAACAGGCGATTTCAGAGGACTGTGCTGGAACTTCCTACGGCACCTGCCGGACAGCAGCTGCAAACTAAAATAGAAACAGACTGCGTAGTTGGAAAGGAATCCGCAGACAGTCCTTAAGAGGACCAAGCCTATGCACCCCTGATACATGTTGGTGCAACTATTCCTCATTCCAGGGAACTCATTATACAGAGGGGAAGGTGGTGTCTTTGGGGCCAGATAGACACGAATTTGAATTCTCAGTTGACTTTTCTAAGGGATGCCCTTGAGAGGTTAAATAAAATCTCTAATATTCAAGTTCTTTCCTTTGGAATAGGGATGGAATCTCAAGCGAAAGACAATAGTCACTATTTTTCAAAAAGCACGTGTGTTTTTCCTGCTGGCCAGGACCTTAGCTCTGGGCCAATCTTGAATGACCGTCATTTAGTACACCAGTGGTCTATCTGTCCTTTCTATGTGCACCTCCAGCGAGGAAACAGAAGTGGGGGTCACTTTCAAACACCCTTATCAATGCAGATATTGGTGATCACGTCACATTGTGTTTTATTATTGCTGCTGCCACTTGGGCCCAGAATCCACCCACATCTAGATGAGCGACAGCACCTGAGAGACTTCTCTGATGGGAGACTTTGCGCATCGAGTAACAGGAAGCCAGTCTCAAGCTGAAAAGACTGTGTGTTGAGTCCTGTAATTTCAGAGACAGGTGCGATTTCATACATCTGGCCATGGACATCCCCGAGAGAGTACCTCTTTTGTGTCTTTCTGTTCTGACTTCCAAATGATGAGTTTCCTTTTGAGATTAGCTCTCTCACATGCCTACAAGACGGACGTCCTTAGTTCCTAGGATCACCCCTGCGTCAGAGCCCTAGCTGTGTCCCAGACCAACCTGGAGGACAAGAGACGCTCAGGGTGTCCAGATCCCGAACTGATGGTCTCCGATGTGAGCTGGGCACTCAGCCCGGAACCCACCACTGTGACTGGGGGTGGGGACAGGGGTAAGGGAGAGGTTGCTCCACGGAGATCCCACTGCTTCTCCACGGTGCTGTTGCATGGACGCCAGGGAGGCGAGTACACGGCCCACTGTGTCTGGGTTGCCACCAAGACTTCTGTGATCTGATGCCCGATGGGGTTTCAGGGTACCCAGTCCAGTATCACACACTTGTGTCAGACACATGACTTAGGGCCAGTTCTCTTTCACATTGAGGTAGCCTGAGACCTACGTTTCTCCTGCTGGTCCTCCATCCCGTCTACAGAACGTTTTGCCGGAGTCCCTAATATCACATTTAAGAACAGGAGCTTCACCCTGGCCAGTTCGGCTCCGCGGTTAGAGCTTCAGACCGAGGACCGAAGGGTCACGGGTTCGATTCTCCATCAAGGTCACGTACCTAGGTTGCAGGTTTGACCCCCGGCCCCAGTCAGCGTATTGTGGGAGGCAACCAATTGATGTGTCTCTCTCTCACATCGCTGTTTCTCTCTCTCTCTCTTTCTCTCTCTCCCCCTCCCTCCCTCCCTTCCACTCTATCAAAAAATCAATGGAAAAATATCCTCAGGTGAGGATTAACAAAAAACAAAAACAACAACAAAAGACAAGTTTCAAAGGAACCGAGACACAGTAGGTATAATAAGCCACAGTGGGTTGTGCGACAGCCCACCTTTGGGGATTTGCCAAAAGAAGATAAACAGAAATCAGTTCCGCGCCTCAGGACTCATCAGCCCCCTCGGGTCTGCAGGGGTGACAGCGATGGGGACAGGACATCTGGCTGCTCCGCTCAGAAACAGCCGGTACCCAGGGCTCCCCCAGGCACTGGCACCCCGAGGTGCGGCGTCTGCCTTGCCGTTCACGGGGACAGGGCAGGACCCCAGCAGCAAATCATCTTCATTGCCTTGAAATGCTTCCCGGGGCAAAGGGTGGACACTGACAGGGTTACTGCCTTGTCATTACACCTGAATTCTCCCACTGCTTTCCAAAAGGGCAGTTTGACGCACACCTGTGGATAAACCGCTTCACAATAATTCTTTATATTCTCTCCTCACGTCACCGTCCTCCTGCCTCACCCGTCTCCAGACATGCATCTTGTTATTCAGATATTTTACTGACTTGGGGGGTGGGCAATCATATATATATATATATATATATATATATATATATATATACACACACACACACACACACACACACACACATTTAAAACTGATTATTTTTTTAGTGATAATCTTTCTGGGATCTTCTTACTTTTTTCCCACTTTATTTATTTACTTTTTACTCTCCTAGATTACATAGGGGTATTCGAGTATACACATCCATAAACTTGGAATTTCTTTTCAAATCACCAACTATGCTTTATTTTTTACTAACGACCATAAAACCAAGGGAAAAACTCTGCCCAGAGCGTGCAATGAAATTAATAAGAATGTCAGTAGATTAGACAAAAGAAATATGATCCTTTATGAACAGACATGGTGCATGGTACACACACAAAATATGACCTCTGTTGGTTATCTGATAAATTCACGGTAGGCATTTCCACTTGTCAGCTCTGCTCCTAATGCCTTCGTTTCAGCATGCATTTCAGTACTGTGGTAGAACTATCTGAACTTACGTTGATTGATCCTACCAAGTCTGGTTTTAAAAAATAGGTTTTTGTTGATTTGAGAGAGAGAGGAAGGGAGAGAAAGAGAAACATTGATGTGAGAGAGAAACATCGATTGGTTGCCTTCCGTATGCACCCTGACCCCAACTGGGAATCAAATTGGCAGCCCAGGCCTGTGCCCTGACCAGTAAGTGAACTGGTGACCTGTCGGTGCACAGAGTGACACGCAGCAAACTGAGCCACACCGGCCAGGGCAATCCTACCGAGTCTTGTAGGTACAATACAGATTCGGCATGCTGACAGGGACAGTTACAGAATTGGATTCCTGCCCAGGAAATTATTACCTTTAGACTCACTGTGGCTATGACAGAGAAAAAAATCACAGCCCCTGAGAAGTAACCAATGTCAGAGCTTTGAAGTTAAATCGGTCTTCACCCCTGAGAGATTGAATGCCTACAGGAAAGCAAAGATTATTGTGGAAATGTGACATTATAATTCTAATGTCTTTATTTTTCTCTCTGATAGAATCTCTGTAACATCACTTGTTATCTATTTCATTAGGACTAGTTATTTGGGGACTCTATATGTATATATAGCGGATGGAATTCTGTTTGTGTAGTAAAAGAACACTTAATGCTTGTCAGGATATTAGAGAGTTCTTTGTGATGCCTCGCAAAATGCAACTTGGCCGTGCTGAAAAGCTAAAGTAATAAATAGTTGTGTTCATGTAGTACACTATTAGATGTACACACAATGGCGCGTTTCTTCGTAGATGGCTATTGTGGGGAGATAAAACGTGGCTGAGTCCTGAAGCGTTAGTAGACGTATTCAGGGCGAAGAAGAATGAAACATCAATGTGGTGGACAGAGAGCCTGTGGGAATGACTTCTGTCCACAGCTCGCACACACCAACCACATGGATGTTTAGTATAAAGCGCAATACTCTACACACACGCAAATACGAATATGTGAACCTCAACAACCAAGCAAATTCCAAGGTGTCAAAGAGAAAACTATATCACACATCGAGAGCTGGAGCCAAGTTCTCAAATGCTTATGGAAAACCGAAAGAACTAAATCGTTGCTGTTTTCCTGGCCATGGCGGGGATGAGTAATTCAAATTGCATGCGTGTGAGGGAGCCAGCACTAGGGTTTTTTTCTTTACCAAAACTAAGACATCTGTGAAACAATATCGGAAATAGGAACTGGGAAATTTTTTATTTTATTTCTTTAGAGTTGAGGAAACACGTATAGCCTAAAATAGAATAAAGCATACTGTATTCGGAAAAAGAGAAATACAACAAAATTCATCCCTGGATGTGTCTCGTGACCCTGCACATTAGCAAATATAATGAAAAATACTCAAAGCTCTAGAGAGAGGACGCCGCCACTTACACGGGAACGCCGTCACTGAGCACCCCGCTCAGTCACCAGGGCATACAGAGGCTGGACGCCTGAGAGCGCCTGCATTTGAAATACAGTAGTAGGGAAAAACAATAGCCAATTTAGAAGTCTGCACTCAATTTAAAAAAAGTATTGAAGAATAAAAATACTATTAAGGTAGTTTTAGGCGTACTAAGAGTTTATTAGTATAACGATCACTATTGGGTTTTTGTACATCTTCATTGGAGAGCTGTCTGTTCAGCTGCTTTGTTCGTTTTATTTAAATTGGGCTGTCTTTTTATTGTTGCTTCGTAAGAGTTATTTATACGTCTTGGATGCAAGTCTCCTCTGATGAAACAGACACAAAAATCACCTGTTTCCTTTCTATCGGCTAATACATCTTAAAAGTTAATAAAATTCATGTGCAGTTCATTCAAAATTTTGAAATTGAAATGGAGTATTTTCCCGGCTTGGTTAGCCAATTATCTCAGTAAAATTATCGTTTTAGCCCTGGTCAGTTTGGCTCAGCAGTTAAAGCATCGGCCTGCGGACCAATGAGTCTTGGGTTCGATCCCGGTCAAGGGCACGTACCTCGGCTGTGGTTCGTCCCCGGCCCTGGTTGGGGTCGTGCAGGAGGCAACCAGTCGGTCTCTCTCTCTCTCTCTCTCTCTCTCTCTCTCTCTCTCTCTCTCCTCCCCACTCTATCTGAACAAAAATGGAAAAATGTCCTCGGGTGAGGATACAAACAAAAAATTATCTTTTTACATCTACATTTCCAACTAAATAATATTCAGCTACTGACTATGAGAAAAATCCTTTAAAAATAAGAGCTGCTCAGACTGTCTCCAAGAAGAGCTGCCTGTGAGGAATGGCGGGACAGGGGACCATCTGCGGCGAGGCTGGCGTGGCGCCTCCTCCCACTCGCTGTCCTCGGCTGACCCACGCAGTTGCCTGGCACTCCTGCTCACAGGCACAGCCCACTGCACGAGCAAACCCACAGAACATGACACTCTTTATGTGAACAATTTAAATTGGTGGGGTTTTTCTTTGTGCTACACCAAAACATTTACCATACATACCCAAGGGAAGAGAAGAGTGTTATTTGCCAACTTTTAATGATGAGTTTTCTTGAGAGGAAGACTTTCAGATTTACCAATAGCTCCCCTTAAATAAAAGCATACACGGATATTAAGAACTTAAGAAAATGGCCTGTAATAGTATTCATTTCAAAATTCAAAGTTGTCATTTTTGTGTCTGCCCTTTTGGTGGGGATGATGCAAAGCTTGTGAAAGTCTACTTCAAACGTTCTTGAAAGAATATATTAGCAACAAATCTTCTAAAAAAAAAAAAAAGAGTGAGTAAATGGTTCTTATAGCCTGAAATAAAATAAAGACAGCAGGAAGGGCATGTGTGATATAGCATCACCTACTTTGTATGTTCCTTATCCCAACGGGTTGATACTAATTTAGAAAAAAAAATTACATAGAAGAAAAAATATCACTATGAATCAAGAAATAATTACAAAGGTGTTCAGTGTATTCTGAACAATGATAGGATACATGATGTTTCTCTGTTCCAGAATGTCAGAAAAAAAAATTTTATTATTGCTTTCCCCAATGAAGCTATATAAAATACCGTCCAAAGTCGTCAAGACTGAATAAGGCGAGGACATCTAATGAATACTATAAGTGTTTTAAATAGGCCAATTTAATTTGTCTAATGACACAAGAATGCTGTTATCCACCAAAGACCTTGTAATTAAGTTGAGGACTGTTTTAGTCCATTAGCACAATACGCATCGCGGAACGGGAGAGAAGGAAGCAGATGGGTCCCGTGTGTTACCATGGCTAATGAGACTTCTTCTGGTTTGAAATCTGTATGCTTTATTTCCATTTAAATAATCAGACGGCACAGTTGGATATAACACGTTGTTTGATTTCTACTGCTTTATTGTTTCAGCGAATCCCTGGAACACCGTACATACATAATAAACGATCTAATACAGCTGTTGGTCATTCTGTATGTCAGGGATCCAACCGATAACCTTCTCACAGAAGAATAAAAATGACATCAGCAAGATGTCTCATTACGTGACTCTGGAAATCAATAGCTTGCCGTGGTCCCATAACATCACAAAATTTCTTATGTATCTGTTTTGAAACAAATGTGCTGACAGTGAAATGCTTTGCAGATTTCAGATAAATATATAGACTACATTAATTTATACTACATAACTAATTTGGAACAAAAGTTTTCTTAGGAACTTATTACGCAACGTCTTCCTAATTTTAGTTTGATAATGTAGAAAATTAAAGGTATATATGGTTTCACTTTTGATATCCTTAGGGAAGTCCTTTTTTTGCTTCAAGACAATAAAAGTAGTTATGAACATTTTACTTTACTATATATGGTTTACCGTTATTTGCTTTTAACTCATTTTCTGTATTTTTAAGCCATGAAGTAGCTTAACTATTTCTGTTTATTCTTTTCCAAACAGCCTTTTAAAATGGCACTGCCGTTTGAATAATCCATATTTTGATAGAACAAACAATAATATCCAGCTTTATCACTGTTTATGTAGTTAAGGTGCTTTCAGGCCTAAGAAAATATGCACCGGTATTTTCCCCAACTCACCAGCAATCTGATTGCAATAAGTGGATAAACACACAGGCTTGGCCTGCGGACACGCGCCGCGAGCCGAGGCGCCTTGCTGAGCCCGGGAATCAGCCATGAACTAATCATGAAAAGGCACATTCCAGCGGACTCTTCCCAGCCTGGGAACCAGCATCTCGGCTGTCTTCATCAGCCGGAATACATGTAACATGTCCAATGTCTGTCTGTACATATGACATGTGGAGGGGTCTTTAACTCAACTGTATCAAATGACAAGCAGAGGCTGATAGAGCCCTCGGTGGGGGACACCCCGGGCAATTTGTCGCGAAGATTCACACAGCGAACAGGGGAGACTCCACGGGTATGGAAATAGGTGCTTTCAGCACCTGCTCATCAAAGAACTGGCGATGTTTCTTCAGCAGGGCGGTGAGAACCCTGGTGGCCTGACCTTCTCTTCTAGGGCTCACGGGGAAGCTCGGATACGTCTCTTCTCTCGGGACCCTCGTTACAACGTCAGGCAGTTGGCTCTTCTTGGTGACCAAGGAGGTGTTGAGACAGTGAGGCACCGCCCTGTCTGTGAGCCGACAGCATGAAGGACTTCCTGTGCCCGGCAGCTGGCTTTCCCCTGGGCTCAGCAGCCCGGACTGTGGGGTGGGAGGCGGCTGGCCCCCTTGTTACAATGTTTCCTGTTGGTTGTCTCGGGCCAAACCAGGTCCCTGGTGACTTTGCACTCACATACTCCGTGTGTGTGGTATCATGGACTATCCATCCGTCAACAGCTTGCCTAACGTTCTGTGCATTACAGGGCCAGTTTTTATTTTTCATGACTAATATGCCAGTTCTTTCATTTGAATGTGAGTATTGGCTTATAAAAGTATCCCTTCTGCCGACACCCGGCACTGCCCTCAAACATCCCGCGTGAACCATGAATCCTCCAGGGTCAATATGCTCTCTGTTCACTGACAGCTCACGTTATTAAAGAAAATGTTTTTTGTTCCTTTCTGTCAAATCAAAATGTTTCTCTAATATGTCACGCGATTGCCTGTTTCGAATATCTGTCAGATTTGCCGTCGCGGCCAGATGAAGGTCGGAGTTGACGACTGAGGGGACGCGGTAACAGTCCCCATCAGCAAAGGGCGTCAGCGGTCCTGACAGCCTGCTTTACCTGGGAATGTCAGCTCTTACTCGATTCTGTTCAACCACTTAAATATGGGCCAAGGGGAAACATAGCTGCTGAAAGTATAGAAAAGAAAATGTGACACTTAACAGAAATTAAGTTATTGGAAAACATCCCACCTGCCATATATTAGTCCTGCGTGCCGTTACACATTCAAGCTAAGTGTCTCAAACGGTGTAATCTGTGTGCGTCTAACAGAGGGGCAGGTTCCCAAGTGTGTCTGTTGTGCACACACCTGCTGGTCACACGTGACCAGCTCATCCTGTCTTGGGGCTGATTGTATAAAAATGCCTGCATTACATATCATTATTCTAGAATACTTATTGGGCAAGTTTATTAAAATTTTCAGGTGTCCTTTCCCAACAATAAAATAATTTTGTTTGTAGAATTAAGAGCAATGCTATTTATAGATGCATGTAAATTGTGACGGAGAAAACACTCGTGGACTCGGCACGGTGCTCACGTGCACAGTTGTTCCATTGAAAGTCGTTCAAAGTCTCTTCCAAGATTGATGTTCATGCCAATGTCACGTAAGATTTAATAGCAAAAAGGAAATGTTTCACAAATTAAAGGGAAAAAGTCATTTCCAAGTGCTTCAACACGTGTTGATTAAATTACTAGCAATAGGATGACTTTATTTTCAAGGTCAAAGGACTTCCAACAGAGTAATAGAAGATGCTCCCACCTTCCCCCCAAAAAGATAACTATAAAATATACACATTTATTACTAGAAAAACTCTAAATCATTTGGGAATTACAATATACTTTATTTTTATGTTCTTAGTATGGTCTCAAATGTACTTGTAAACATGCTTTCAAATATTACCTTGGAAAGAACTGTTATTTTTGTTGACCTTATTTTTAAGAAATAAAGATACTTAAATAATGGTGCTGAAACTCTACTCTCACATTTGTTGGATACATTAGTTTTATTTGTATCTGGATAAACTATGTGCATTCAGCTCTAAATGCAGTCACAGTGGACGTAAGTGTGCACGGGGGCTTATCCACAGCTTCTCTTCTAACACTTCCCAGGGCTGCTGATTCACGGCGATCCACAGGAGAGAACGGCTCCTCCATTACCTTCTTCCTCTTTGCTAGAATACCAGAAGGCTCCCTGGATTGCAAAGGACTCGCAAGTAGAACTCTGTCAAAAGGGATATTCTGTGAGGCAGTACCTACTTGAAGTAACTTTAGTCAGAGCTGAGAGAACTGAATTTTTTTGTCCTCTTAAAAATGCCAACAGAACTTCTTATTATTTTTATTTGCCACTTCCAACAGAACTTATTTTTATATTTTTCACTGCTCTAAGTCTTGTATGCCTTCCCACGTTGCACAGGAATTCAGACAAATAATACAATTGGGTGGTTTTATACAGCTTGACACCCAGATTGTGCTAATTAGTGGGCAAGAATATCTTCAGAGGTAAGTTATGTAACCTATCACATGCTTTCTGTCTCTGTGGATTTGCATATCATGGATATCTCATATATAAATAATTATGCAATTCGGGGCATTTGGATAGATTGTTTCAGTTTATGTTTCTGGGGCTCATCCAAAGGGCTTCATTCTTTTCTATGACTGAATAATATTCCATTGTTATTATATGTGACACTTTGTTTATCCTTTCAGCTGTTGATGGAATCTATGACAACTGAGACAATCACTTCTTGGCTGTTATGAATAATGTATATAAACCTGTGTGTGTATAAGTTCTGTATAAACGTAAGTTCCCGTTTCTCTTGGGAATATACCTCAGAGTGGAACTGCTGAGTTATATGTTTTAATTTTTTGAGGAATTGTCCAAATTTCTTCCAGAGTTGTTGAAACATTTTACATTCTCAACAGTAATGTACGAGAGTTCCTGTTTCTCCACATTCTTGCCGATGCTTGTCATTTTAGATTGTTTTGATTGTAGCCATCCTGGTGGGTGTAAAGTGGTATCTAATTGTGGTTCTGATTGGTATTTTCTTCATCACCAATGGTGCTAAATGTCTTTTCATGTGCTTGCTGGCCATTTGGATTTTTTGTTGTGAGGAATGTCTAATCAACTCCTTGGCCTTTTTAAAAAAATTAAATTGTTCATTTTTTTGTCGTTGTTGAGTTGCAAGAGTTCTTTAATTATTCTGAATACTAAACCTTTATCAGGTATGTGATCTGCAAATGTTTTCTCCCATTCTGCAGACTGATGTTTACTTTGTTGATAATGTCCTGTGATGCCCATCAGCTTCGAATTTTATGAAGGTCAGTTTATCGTGCATCAGTATCAAATTTAAGAATGCATTGCCAAGTCTGAGATCAAAACTTCTATGTTTTTTCTAAGAGTTTTATATGCTGGCTCTTAAACTTAGATCATTAATCCATGTTGAGTTAATTTGACAATGGTAGGTGCCTCCAAAGTATGAAAATGTATCCAATGAATGTATGAATGGACAACGTTAAAATCTGGAGGGAATTATAATGAACACAATCACACTAGAATTCCTATACAAAGATTTGGAAATTGTTTTGACCCTATCATTACAAAATCAGGACATCAGAATTTGAAGATACGATCATCTCAGGACATACTAGCCAAAAAAACTTCCTAAGTGGGGAAAAAATGTTTTTAATAAAATAACCTTCCTGAAAAATAAGTTAAAAAAGACTTTACAGTCTGGTCAGTGTGGCTCAGCGGTTGAGCGTCCACCCATGCACCAAGAGGTCGCCGGTTCGATTCCCGGTCAGGGCACATGCCCAGGTGTGGGCCAAATCCCCAGTGGGGGGCATGCAGGAGGCAGCCAATCGATGTTCTTGCTCATTGATGATTCTATCTCTCTCTCCCTCTCACTTCCTCTCTCCCTAAAATCAATAAAGAAACAAATTAAAAAAAAAAAAAAGAATTTACAACACCACATGGAGAAAATAATCAAAGTGAAGAGTGACCAAGTTATGAAGCCGAACAAGGGAACAGATGATCACATGAGCTAAGAACTGAGTTGGGCACATGCGTTGGTGTAAAATGATTGCACAGTGGAGTACAGTTATGAAGTACACCAAAGAGCCAGTAACTGGGAACAAATTTTCCATATTAATATTAAAGTAAAATTCAGAAGAGTGGTTATGTTGAGATGTTCTGGTTGTTAGGCATCGTCCGTGGGTCTCCTGTCTCCTTTGATCCATGGAAACTTCTGTGGCTTTCCCTGACTTTAAGAACCTGGACACATTTGAATACAGGTCCATGCCTATGTAGAACAGGCCTCTATTCAGGTGTATCTGATGTTTGCTCACGATCACTTTCAGCTTGTACATTTCTGATAGGAATCCCACAGAAGTGACGTGTGTGACTCTCCATGAATCCCACCAGGAATCACCTTTCTCCCTTTCTGGTCACACGAACTGTGACCACCTGGGTTAAGGTGATGCCTATCAGATTTCTCCACTGTATTAATAACACTGTTATTAACAATGATGCTATAATTACTATGGATTTTGTGGGTCAATATTGGGGAGCTATCTAAATATGCAGTTCCTTGCCCAACATTCACCCACCAATTTTTACATTCATTCAGGGTTCCAACAGGAATCCATTGTTACTATGACAGTGGTCTGATTGTGATTCTTCCTTTCCCGTGTGTTTGTAGGCATTGCACTGCAGGAAAGAGCTTACTCTTCTCCCTTACCTACTGGCTGATCTAATTTATTTCTGCACGTCAGTATGAATTCATGCATTTCTACTTAATCAGTGGATTGCAATCCATTACTATCACTACTTATTTTGATGCTGAAAATGTCCCAGACTTCTCAGGGGCAGGTTTTTTGTTTTTTTGTTTTTTACCTAGCTGTTATGTTTTTATACCATGTCCATTGTTCTTTGAGCATTTTTTTTTTTTTTTTTTACTTTATGACACAGCTCTATGTTTAAACTAATCTTATATTTTCTCTACCTCAACTCAGGAGTCAACCATTTCCCCAAAAAGACCTAGTTCCTCTTTGTTTTGTTTTTGTTTGTTTGTTTTGATTGATTTTATAGAGAGAGGAAGGGAGAGGGAGAGAGAGCTAGAAGCATCGATGAGAAAGAAACATCGATCAGCTGCCTCCTGTATGCCCCCTACGGGGAACTGAGCCCACAACCCCGGGCATGTGCCCTGACCGGGAATCGAACCGGCGACCTCTTGGTGCATGGGTCGACGCTCAACCACTGAGCCACACCGGCCGGGCACTTAGAGAATTCTTAACTGAGATCTCCATTCCTCCTCCATAGAAGTGGCGAGGAGGGCCCTGGTCCCAGAGCACCGTGTACGCAGGTTCACGGGAAGCAAGCCTTGTCTGACACGTATTGGTACCTGCAGCTGAGATCTAGGCTCCTGTTAAGGGCAATCGATGACAAAGGCAGGTTTTTGCTTTACACGCTTGTTTACAAAGTGCTGGCACCTGAATTTGCAGTTCATTGTAAATTAATTCATCTGTGGCAAGGGAGGAAAGATTCGAACAGAAAACTCACAGGTGAGGACCTTTCCTAACACTCGGAGAGAGCTTCGGGGACAAAAACAGGCACCAGGAACGTAGAAGAAGATTCGAATCCTCCTGTCGGTTGGCTTTGGGGGAAAAGTCATCTTCCCGCATAATAAATAAATAAAATTTCAGTGTTGAAGGCCTCATCAGAGAACTCCGTCTTGGAGAAACGCTCATTTCCGTGCTGCCTACGGGGCAATTATGATGCCATTGAGGGTTGTTGACTATTAAACGCTCAGATGAATTAAGTAAGTGTTTATGAAGTCTGCAATTTCTAATCAGAAAATGAGACAAAGATTAAAATGACATTTTGAAAAAAAGGCTTTTATGGTTTCTGTTTACAGATCTTTGGGTATCTGTTGGAATTAAATACGGCATCAATCAATGCTTAAACTGCTGACCATTTTGTCTCATTGCATTACATTCTGGAGAGGAGAATATATTTTAAAATATCTGTACAGAAAAAAATAAACTGAAGGTTGAGTGTGTTTAATGAATAGCGGCCAATGTCTAATTCAGTCATTCTCAAGTGTATGGTCTCCTGACCTCTTTGCTCTGTTAAAAATCAGTCAAGACCCCAGAGAGCGTTGTTTATGTGGTTTTTGTCTCCCACTATTTACCGTAGTAGAAAAAGAAACAGAGACATGTTCAAAATATTTATTTACAACATATTGAAATATATCAATAATGAAGTTATTCTATTACCATCACACTCCTATTTTAAAGAAAAAAAGAAGAAGCATATTTTCAAAAACAAAAGGATATCCAATGAGAAGGATGGCTTGGCTTTACATTTTTGCAAATTTTTGTCATGCCTGACTTAGGAGAAGTCTTCATTTGCCGTGTGGTGTTTTGGGTTGAAACGTGTGAAGACAGTGTGGCCTCGTCCACTCATCTATTGGAAGAGGGAGAATGTTTAATAAAACTCTGTTGTTTGTCTATCCACATGCAGGTGACACAGTAGGAGAGATCTCGTGGGCCCCTTACCTGGTTCCCCACAGGGACAGCTCCTTGCAAATGTGGAGTGCAAGGTCACAGCCAGGTCACAGTGCAAGGTCACAGCCAGGATACCTACCTCAGACGGTCCAGATCGAGACATTTCTGTCTCCACAAATACCACTCACTCATTCCTCCTTCACTCCTGGCAACCATTCATCTCTTCTCCCCTTCTACAAAACATCCTTTCAAGAATATTGTCCACGGTTTGAGATTCTTTGGAGAATCACCATGTTGTTGTGGGTGTCAATGGCTTGCTGTCGGTGAGTCATACTCATGGTGGGATGACCGCAGTTGCTTTGGAGGACATCTAGCCTGGTCCCAGTGTCAGGCTGTTGTGAACAAGACTGCCGGGAACCTCCGTGGACAGGTTTTTGTGTCAACACACGTTTTCATTTCTCTGGGACGAATGAGTCATGTGGTAGGTGCGTGTCTAGTTTTTTCGGAAACTGTCAAACTATTTTTCAGAGTGACTGTACCGTGTTATATTCCCAGTGACAATCTAGGACTCACTGGGCTCCTTTCAGTCCCTGTCAGCAATTTCTGTTGCCCATGGGAGAGCTATGTGGGAACACCCCACTGTGGTTTTGATTGGCACTTCCTTAGTGGCTGACCACGCTGATGTTTACTTGCCATCTCGGTGTTGTTCCTACTGAAATGTATTCTCGTGTGCTTCATCTCTTCTCCAATTGAGTTCCTTTGTCTTTCCGTGTTGAGTTTAGAGAGCTCTTTCTATGTTCAAGATAGGAGCCTGCTGCTGGCTATGTGATTTATGGATATTGTTCTCCCATTCTGGAACTTGTCTTTTTGTATTCTGACCATGGTCTTTCATTATTATTATTATTGTCTAAGAGTTGTGACTTGCTAGGATGCCCCTCCCCTGTCCCTCTTCGCCAGATGCCACGTTGCCCAGCTCCGAAGTCAAGCAGGGTATGCAGGAACTCGGCCTCACTCCAGTGCTTGGGTTCTGAGGTCCCTGGCCAGTCTCAACCTTTCGGATTATTTTTGTTTTATGTAGAGTCCAGGGATTTTATGAGTACTGAGCAGAAAGGAATGGGGGAAGAACATGTCTACTCCTTCCCAGAAGTGCAAGCCTCAGAGTCAAGGATAGTTTGAAGATACTTTCCAAAGAATGAATACATATAATATCTCATTACTTTTTCTTAAATATTGACCAAATTAAAATAATGTATCTGGCGAATACCTTAGTGATATTATTCTGTGTGATTTAAGGACGATGATAAATGTTCTTGGCATCATTAATACCTATTAAAACATAATTTGAGACCAAAGCATTTCAGTAAGTACTTATCTAAAGACTAAAAATCCACAAAGTATATTTCTTACTCAAATATTCTATTTTGGACCTTTAGTTAAGGAAATGTTTAATCATTAGAATGTATCCAACAGATTTCTGTATGCTATTTATAGATAAAAGGCAGTTGGATTTAAAAACATAATATTCACAATGGGAGTTGGTCACTTGAGAGCTTGTATAAATCAATAATAAGCTTCTAGGTCAGTCTGTGAGTCAATATAACAAGATATACCTCGAATCTTACTCAGCAAGGTCTTTGAAAGGCTTACAATATAAACCTGATGTTATCATGAAGCTACATAACATTTTTAAAAGAATTGTAATATTTGCTAATGTTACAATTTGTTCAACACATATCTTTTACTAAAACTGCAATTTGAGAGTGCCTGGGAAGATAAGGAAATGCCTTTTAATGCGAAATAGCCTGTTAATGTCAGTGGAAAAAGATCAATAATGAACCAAATTCTCAGAATTAATATAAGTAGAGATTCAGCAGCTTATGTTATGTGTGATTGCAATTCGAATTAATTCTGACATATATCCACCTGATAAGACCGGTTTCATTCTGAAGTAACCATATAGCGTGTCTATTATTATCCCGAATCTTTGAATTCTGCCTCGGATTTTTTTACTTCTTATCCACATGTTCAAATGGCAAAGCAAACTTCCTTCCGAGATTTCCTCCTCCGCCAGCCTTATCCAAGGGAAGAGGGATGGTATAATTATCGACAGAAGCCACTGTCCCCAGACAGTAATTATAGAAGTGTCGGTATTTATGTTCCCATAAGAGGGAAGCCTTTGAAATGTGCCCCGAGGAAGCATTAACAACAGAGAAGGTGTGGGAACCGGCCAGACAGCTGCAAATTTGGGGAAAGAGGAAGAGAAAGCGACACAAACAGAAGGGAACAGACAAACGCGGACAGAGGGAAAGGGCAGGGAACTGCTCACACACGTTCACAGCTGGGCTGAGGAGGAGCTGGGGTCGGGGACACGAGCTTTCACCCGGGACTTTGCTCGCTTGCAGTTAATCCCGGTAAGTTCCTCTAGGAAGAGTGCTCTTTCCTCAGTCTAGCTCTATCATGAGATAATTAATAATAATGCATAAATTACTTTCAAAAAAACTTACTTTTTCCTCATTTGTATCTTAGCGAGGCTTGCTCGTCATATGATATCTTAAAGCAGGTATTTTTGAAAAGCGTTAAATATCACCCCGGCCAGTTTGGCTCAGCCTGTGGTCCAGAGAGACGCAGGTTCGGTTCCCGCTAAGGGCATGTACCTCGGTGGCAGTTTATCCCCGGCCCCTGTTAGGGTCGTGTGGGTGGCAGCCAGTCGATGTGTCTCTCTCATGTCGATGTTTCTCTCTCTCTCTTCCTCCCTCTCTCCCTCCCGCTCTATCTGAAGATGAATGCAGAAATGTCCTCGGGTGAGGATTAAAAAGAAAGAAAGAAAAAGAAAAGCGTTAAATATCACTTGTGCATATTTCTAACTTACAAAGGCTCAGAATACCATGAGAAAATCACGTACATTAAAATGAGGGACTGTCCCAGAGTCAGTTATTACATAAGAGGGAAAACTAGGGCGTCTCGTTCCAAACTCTGTATCACCTCCCGGCATTTTCCTGTCCCCGTGGCCTCAGGGACAGATGACTTCTGCCGAAGTGACCATCATGTCCGCACGACACTGCGTGTGCAGCTGTCTGTGGGCAGTGCCTTTTTCTATCCTTCATGGGGGGGGAGTATTCTGAGAAGCCACAGCTATCCACATACATTTTATCCTAAAAGTCTAAATCATTTTGTTTGTGTGTGAAGAAAAGAAAAAACATTCCTTTTCGCTGGGAGCGGGCTGAACTGTGATACCAAGTGCTTGGTGTGACATAAACGTGAAAGACACATTAGCAAAGTGAGTGACTTCGTATAATTACTTTCGCGTGTCACACACAATGTGGCACAGTGATGTGTTCGTCTGCTAGGGCGATGGTAGCAAGGAATCACAAACAGTGGCTTCAGCCACAGAGATGTACTTGCTCACCATTCTGGAGGCTCGAAGTCCACGATCAAGGTGTAAGGATGTTGGTTACTCCTGAGCTCCCGCTGCTGGGCTTGCAGATGGCCGTCTTCTCCCTGTGCCTATACTTGGTCTTCCCTCTGTGAATGTCTGTGCTCCAATCTCCTCTTCTTATTAAGACATCAGTCATATTGGATTAGCGTGTACCCTAATGACCTCTGTTTAACTTAATTAAAAGACCTTATCTGTAAATATGGTTTCGTTCTGAGGTTCTGGGGATTAAGACTTTAACATATACATTTGGAGGGGGACATAATTCAGCCTATAACAGACACGAAGAGCAATCCAGGATGAGTTTTACGAAATTGATTAATACAATAATATTGCATTTTATGGTAAAGATAATTATATGTTTTAGATAGCTACGGATTTATTTTGTATGTAAATTAATACATCAGACTGTAATTCTTACTAGTCTCCATACTATTTAAGCTAGGCATTCAAGTATCATGCTTCAAGTTCATATCAAGAGCATGAGTATTCATTACTAAGTCAAAATAAAAATGAATTAGTAGCAGAAAAAATTTTCCAATTGGTTTCATGTAAGTTGCTTTAAAATTGAGCGCTCAGGATAATCAAAAGAACTAGCATGTGCATTCAGGTCCCATTCCCCTGCCTGAGTGAAACCTTGGACAGATGAAATGCCTTCCAGGAAATGTTTGTAATTACTGTGCTCGCATGCGTCCGTGTCTGTCTGTTCAAGGAATGCAACGAAATGTTAACTAACGGAGTTTCCAAATCAAAGCTCCCTTCCATCATTATCAGCCTACTAATGGCCCTTGGCCAACAGCACACGAGAACATTGCTAAAAGCTTTGCAAACAGAAATCGGAGACGAGTGCTTTGTATCACTGCTAAAAGAAAACCCCATTTACAAACGAGTTTAACTATCTAAAACATATATAACAATTCCGACTTCTACAGTAACTCTCTTCATCATGAGAGTCTGTTCCAAAAAAATGTATCTGCTATTTTAGAAGGAACAAGAAATGTTCAATTTTTGGAACGTGCAAATAAAGCATGCCTTCCATTACCCTGTAACACCGACTTGTTCCATGATTTTAAAAAAATTCTTCAGTATTTATCATTTTTATGTCTAATATTTTATTAGGGTGGGCTAGTTTAATATTAAATGTACTGCTTTAATAGTTTAAAATTTTTAAATCTTAAACTCATTTATTGTATACCTGAAAGTGTGTGCCTTTTGACTCCCTTCACCCATTTCCTCCATCCAACCCCCATCTCTGGCAGCCACTGGTTTCCTCTCTGCTCCTGGAAGTTTCATTTTGTTTTGTTTTGTTTTTAATCTCACATATAAGTAAGATCATACAGGATTTGTCTTTCTCGGTCTGACTTAATTCAAGTATCATAATGACCTCGAGGCCCATCCATGTTGTCACAAATGGAAATTTTTCCTTTCTTCATGGATGAAGAATATCCCATTGTATATAAGACCAGACTTTATTTATCCATGCATCTGTCAAAGGACACTTGGGTTGTTCCCGGGTCTTGGCTATGGTAACTAGTAATGCAGTGAACCTGGGAGGTGAAGATACCGCCTTGAGATAGTGGTTTTGTCTCCTTCGGATATATACCCAGAAGGGGAGTGGATGGAGCGTATGGTCGTTCCACTTTTAATGTCTTGAGAACCCTCCGTGCTGTTTTCCACGATGGCTGCTCCAATTCAACCCCACCAGCAGTGCGATTTTCTTTTCTCTACACCTATTCTTATTTCTTACTCCACGAATGATTCCAACTACCTGTATGCAATCATACTGAGTAATTCAGAAATATTTCCAAATACGTAAATAGTTATGGTGAAGGGTTAAAACGTATCTGTTTTCACAGAGGGACGTGAAAAGTTGAACTTTATCTTATTTCTTATCTATGCCTATTATCCAGTCCCAATATGAATGTCTGGCACTGACAGCCTGAGCTATTTGGTTTAATTTTTGTCTTTATATGCTCAAGATAGGTATACGTGCCACTTGTCATCCTGACCCCCCTTCCCGTTCGTCTACACCCCCTGTGCTGTGGTGGGGGCAGACTGCAGAGGAAGGAGTGCTTTGGTAGCCAAGCACACCCTCCAGGTAGGTAGTAAGTGAAAAGAGAAAAGTGGAATTTGACCAAACGCCCTCCAGGAGGAACTGCAGCCAGAGCCCTTCCATTCTGTGTCACTCACACACTGAGTCAGGCAGGGAAGACATGATGACAGTCTCCAGTCCCTTTACTGTACCTGTTTAAATTCTCATAGACCAATGCTTGGCCTTCATGCCCTCATACCTGACTCGCCACAGCCCCCTTCTACCTGGTCTTCTGCCCAGTTCCTTCCACAGTCAAAGCCTAACAGTCATCACCCTTTCTCACGTATGTTTTTGTAGAGCAGGGAGCTCCGTGGCATTGAGTGAAGAACCGAGTGCTCCCAGGGCCACCTTTTGCCCTGGCTGGGCAGTGCAGTTGGTCAGAGCGTCATCCCGATACGCCAAGGTTGTGGGTTCAATCACCGGTCAGGGCACATATAGGAATCAACCAATGAACGCATAAACAAGTGGGACAACAAATCAATGTTTCCATCTGTCTGTTTCTTTCTCTCTCTCTCTCTCTTCCTCTCTCTGTCTGAAATTAACAATAATAATAAATGCACGCCACCTGTCACTCTGGGGTTGGCATTAACTTGAGAAACGAGAGCAGCCACAGTTGTGAGGACCCCGGTGGCTCAAATGTAAGGTTGATGTAGGTTTTCCGGCAAGGTATTAAAGATCTCCCGTCAGAACGATGAGATGTGGTTTGAAAAATGCATCCTAGGTGATGTTGCTGTTGTGTGAACATCACAGAGGGCTCTTCCGCAAACCCGGATGGTACGGCCACTGCACACGGACGTTCTGAGCTTGGCCTGCTCCTGAGCTACAAACCCGCACAGACGTCACCGTCACTGTGCGGCGTCCTCCAAGCACCGTCACACAGAGGAAGTATTTGTGCATCTGAACATATTTTTCAGCTCCTTGACACTCTCATGGAATCACCATCATACATGTGGTCCGTGGTTCAAAAAATTATCATTATGTGGTCTGGGCTGTACAGAAATCTCTGAACCTTGGATTTTCCCGTGACCCCATCGAGGTCTTACCTGGGAATGGCATGGCGCCTTGAAGCCAGACTATACCTGTCTGGCATGGTCATTATTCTACTCTGTAAGTAAGGGTAGACTGGCTTGTGGGGCTCTATGCCTCGACATGTCTATGACTCTTCTTTGGACTCTCGTCCGTTCTCTTTAACTTCTTCATTGTCGCTCCTCCTCTTTTTTCTTCAAATGGTAAGCTTGTTCATGGTAGGTGGTCTCTTCGGTGGCTTGGGGAATAAATGCATTACTGACCTTGCTTTATAATGAAGAAAGGAAATCACAGAAATCTGAGTCCTCTTGATGACTTCTTGCTCTAAATGTCACAATCATATGCGGGCCTGACGTAGAAGAGCTAATGTAGTTGATCCCATTAGCTTCAGTGATGCAGATGCAGGATGCCATCAATGCTGCGCCTTCGTTTGTTTAATGGATTAGCTCATCCCCTTAATATAAAGAAGGGAAAACACAGTTAGATTCAGATGTTGAAGAACTTTATTGAGGAGGGGAGGAGAGAAGAGAAATAGCACAGAATTGTATAATGACAAAGCTATGGCATAAAACAAACCCTTAACTAGATTCAATTTTAACAAAACTAAGTTGTACCATTTATAGAAAGGTTTGCAATGCCGTCTCTGTACATATGGAACCTACACCAAGGAGCTAATTTCTGGACAAACCAGTGAAACACTTCTGCTCCTACCAAACACTGTTAGTTGTTGGAATTCTTCTTGGTACTCAATAAAACATATATATATATATATATATATATATATATATATATATATATGCAATTAGATGCAAGTGAAGTCAGAGGAAACTAACTGTTAGAATAATGTAAAGATCCTAAAACGATTATAATTTCTGGCATTCCTCATGCTAACCACGTGTAAGCTTTACAATGCATTTTTCTAATTTTCTCAGTATTTTTCTAAATTAAATGTATCAGTTAATAAGATCATATAGGTTTCAAGTGTACAGTTCTATGATACAGCATCTTTGTATTGCATTGTGTGCCCTGCCTACCACCCAAAGTCAAATCTTTTCTTCTAGGCTCTGTTTCATGGGGGAGAAAACACAGGTGGTATGTTTTTATGGGTCTGAATATGCCCTGTAACCAACTAACATTAGTCTTTCTGTGGTTTAAATATGACAGTTGCATAATGCATGTGACTTTGGCTTTTTTGTAAATTATTTTTTCAAACAGAAATTCTTTGTCTTTAAAGGGGGGCAGGAGGGAGGGATGAGATAAAACAAAGAACTTATATGCATGTATGCATAACCAATGGACACAGACAACAATGTTTGCAGGGTGGGGTGGCAGGATAGGGAGGGGATAGGGAGGAGGGTGTCTGGGGGGGGAGGAGAAACATTTGTAACAAAAATAAATTAATTAATTTAAAAAATAATAATAATTAAACACATCTTAATTTTGCTCTTATTTTAAATTTTATATATATTTCGTACTTTTTCTTTCCCCGTATCTGTTTTTGCCAGACTGCCATTTAAAGTTAATTTTTGTGTCTATTTTCCTAATAGACACTCTTCATGTTTTACAAATAGTTATCAATCTATATTTTGCTAACAATCTCAAGAATTATCCAGTGGCTGCAAGACAGGAAAATACAGAGTGACTTCCTCATTTCATGGTATCAGTGTCTTGAGAGCATCTGAAATTTTGGTTCTGGGTTGTTGCTTCTGTTTGTGTGAGTAATTTGTACACTGTGCTATTTTACTGTACTATTATGGATGAAAAAATTGAAAAGTAAACTGTAAAGTATTTGCAAAACATGTGCGAAGCAAAATATTGCAATCCCCCTATAATCCAGGCTTTCTTGGCATTTGGTAAGCCTGTGTTTCCTTTAGACTTACTGTCTGACCCAGCTCTAACAAGTGGGATTTTCACAGAGCCCTGAGACCGCGGGCTCGCCTCATTAGCAGCTGCTTCTGAGACGAACTCCGAAAAGACAGGAAAGAGGAAAGGGTGGTTGGTTCTGGTGGATGAAATGGAATTTTAAATAATGAAAGCGTATTGAAGGAAGTAATTTAACAGACTTAGAAACGAAATGTTCTATACAGGACTATCATCTTTTTTCTGCACGTAGTAACCATAGAACACTTGTCCCTGCATTCCCTCTGGAAAGTAACCTATAATCTCCGGGGAATTATTTTTCCCCCAATTAATCATCACGTGGGATATTTAAATTTGTAGATTTATGTACATAGTTTTAGAAGATGTATAAACATCCAGCCCTCTTTCATCGTTAAAAGAATCTTACATTTTCTTATCTTTGTTCTGAAAGGCAAATACATCTATGCTATTTTAAAATAATTGGGTGCGTCCAGGGACTGTCACATCACCTGTGACTTGGGGGGACGAACAGCTTCGGACACGTTCTCTTTGGAAACTTTGTATCGGGAGCAAGATTAAAGTCTGTGTGTTACCACTGGCTTTTGCTTGACCTTTGCATTCACAGAAAGTTATCCTGACTGCATTTCCGTATGCATGGAGCCCGGACCGCGGGACTCGTCGGTGGCCAAGCCGGTCCAACACTGCGGCTCACAGGAGGGACTGCGCGCTCTGCATGGGCGGCCTTACAGCGTGTTTGCAAACGACCCGGGGATCTGCGGACTGAGGCCCTGCGCTGTGAACCAGTGGACGCTCCACGGTCCTGGCCGGTGTGGCTCAGCAGTTAGAGCATCGGCCCACGGACCAGAGAGTCCCGGGTTCGGTTCCCACTAAGGGCACGTACCTCGGTCGCAGTTTGTCCCCAGCCCAGTTGGGGTCGTGTGGGTGGCAACCAGTAGATGTGTCTCTCTCACATCACTGTTTCTCTCTCTCGCCTCCTCCCTCTCTCCCTCCTGCTCTATCTGAAGATAAAAGCAAAAATGTCCTCGGGTAAGGATAAAAAAAAAAAAAAAAGTAGAAGCTCTATGCAAATGTTCTCCACACAGGACAGAGAAGGCCCGGACAGGGGCTCTGAGACATGTACACGTTGGATCTTCTGCTCACAAGCTCGTCCCTGTTCGGTGACACTTTTTAAGGAACAGTGTTTTAAGAGAAAAGATTTGAATCGGCTGAGCGTGAGAAAGGAAGAAGGAATGACCAGTTGGCTCTCTGGTGTCTGAACTCCTAGGATCCCTGGGTCTTCCGAAGCTGGCCTGTCCCAACATTGCCATTTGAGCCACTGACCAGGCAAAGCACATAAAATAAAACGTGTTTTCGGATGGGAAATGAAGACATGATGTTTGTGATATCAGTAAAAAAAAAATTGTAGGAATAAGAATCTCTTAACTTTGTGTCCCCAACTACAGAAAGGTGACTTCTGCACATAAATCTACTTCTTTTGAAATTAAGTGGAATGAAACCTCTCTGATACCCCCCAGGCTTTATCTGACACGCTGGAAGCCATGCGCCCTGTGGGTTACTGAGACCTGTTCACGTACCCCCGTCCGGATGCCTTTCTTCAACACGTAGGATGCTGCACAAAAGAATATGTGAGCGACAAAATGATCTAAGACACACATTCCATATCCAGCCTTCACGGCTAGGGACAACACACACACACTCGCTAGGGTTCCTGTCAAAACAAATGAGAACAAGCCACTCACGTAAATTCAAAACTATTTTGAAAATAGAGATTTTCTTCCGTTTCTATTTCCAAGTGTTTTGTGAAGAAATCATCAAAGTACAATAAAAATGCAGAGCCTCCTTGAAGTCACACAGCGGGGCTGTCAGCAGGACGGTGGGGAAGAGGCCACCTTACAGCTGGCATATGCTTTTAAAAGCAGTTTAGAAAGAATGAAGTTGCATTTAATTCAGGAGCTTAGAAAAATCTTAAATGAAAGATTCCAATAAAGACTTTTCTTTTAGATTTTTTTTATTGATTTTGAGAGAGAGAGGAAGGGAGAGGGAGAGAGAGAGAGAAACATCAATGTGAGAGTGAAGCATCCATTTGCCACCTCCTGCATGCCCCACACTGGGGATCGAGCCCACAACTTGGGCATGTGCCCTGACAGGGAATCGAACCGGCGACCTCTTGGTGCGTGGGTCGACGCTCAACCACTGAGCCACACCGGCTGGGCTCAAAACATTTTCCTAATTAAAATATTATAAGCAGTAGAGTTTAAGAATTAGAAATAAAAAGAATGTCTTCCACAAAAGTTAACCTTTCTCTGCTAAAAAATGTCTTCTTCAATTTTCTCTAAACCTTGATAAGACAAATTATTGCTAATAGCTAAGTATTTTGAAACTTTGTAATGTTGGACAGACTTAGACGTTATTTAGAAAATCGGCTGAGGCTGTAAGAAGCCTGACTTGCCTGTCTTCTTTGACCAATGATGGCTATTTGAACAAAATGCAAAGCCTCAAGGCAGCTCTTAGAGTAGACACAGTAACCCATTAAACTATTTTAAGATAAAGCCAGAGTCAATGTCTCAGGCCATAGATGACTCATATGAGAGTTCCCTTATTTTGTTTTCATGGAGAGAAAGTTACATATTTCAACCCTTCATGTTAAGAACACAGTTTTCATGAACTCTTGGTTTTACTTTGAACCATTTACTAAGTTGGAAAACAAGAACCAGAGCTAAGCCCTGGTGGTTGACAAGTTAACATACACTACAATGTATACGTTATAAAGCTACTGTTTAAATTGGTAATATAAATTGCTTTGTGATGTTATACGTCCATAATGTAGAAATAGATAAAATGTTAGGTCAAAATCTGCTTCATTCTGACCACGGACGTTGTCCAGTAACTATGTTTTTCTTAGTAATTTAACCACCACGGGTTTCTACTCCGTAACCCTCTGAGAGGCTACACCTTCCATTACAGGCGAGGGAGCAAGCTGACTCCTTTGTTCCTTCTTAACCTACCTTGAAGCCCACATATAAAACCAAGCAATTACTTGGGACATTTCAAACTAAAGAGATTTCACTCTGTGCTGTCCCTCAGGACTACCTCATTGACTGGTCCAGATCTCTAAAATTATTTTAGAAATTGTCTTCCAGGCAATAAGAATAAAAAAGGAATAAAAGTCCATGAGCTGCAGATATTTAACATATAAATATGCTATTTATAAGCAACAGATTTTTGTACTCTCGAATTTCAAGGTAGGTAATGGTTTATGATAAGAGGTATACATTTAAGCTAAAGGACCCACATGCTTTGAGGGACATAATATTCCAGAATGTTCTGCTTCAGTGAACAGTGTTTCCGAAAATCACTTTCAAGGCAAGGGTCTATTTTGGCTCAGTCTTAAATAATTGCATTTCCAGTGCTGATATCCTCTGGGACTCTCTGCAGTGTCAGAATGAGAGAGATTGAAGCAATGCTGTGTTATTATCCCAGAAGACATGTAGGAATGTGTATACCAAGTGGGCCCACTTAAATCTACGGATATGACCGAAGTATTTAGAGATTGTCTACCACACTAAGAAAAATAATTGTTTTCTGAAAGCAGAGTTGAAATACATGGAATGCCTTATGGAGTAAACAGAAAAGAAGCATTTATCTTTGGTAATATGACAACGTTAATATAATGACTGAACTATTCTGCAAACTAGACTCTATAGGTGAAAACTTCTTTATTTCCCTTTACACTAAAAACAATAATAGCTCTATTTGATTTTCAAAATGTAAATGACTAAGAAGTCATGACAATATAGTAATGACCTTGTTGACTGACCATCTATATAAGCTTCTTCAAATGACTTCTAGTGTTCATTGTGATTTTTTTTAATTATTTGGTTTGGCGATGATTTTTTGGACCTGACACCCGAAGTACAGGCAACTAGAACAAAAACAAACAAGTGGGACTCCACCAAGTAAGGTACATAATTTGAAAAAAAATCAACAAAATGAAAAGGCAGAATGGAATGGCAGAAAATATTTGCAAATCACATATCCAATAAGGGGTTAATATCCAAAATATATGAATAACTCATCCAACCCAATAGCAATAAACCAAATAATCTAATTTTAAAAATGGACACAGGACCTGCACAGACATTTTTCTTAAGAAGACGAGCAAATGGCCCACAGGTACATGACATCACTAATCACCAAGGAAATGCCATCAAAACCACAGAGAGACATCACCTCGCACCCGTTAAGATGGCTGTCATAAAAAGGCAAGAGGTAACAGGTGTTGGAGGATGTGGAGAAAAGGGAACCTGCATGCACTGTTGGTGGGAATGTAAATCAGTATAGTCGCTATGGAAACAGTATGGAGATTCCTCAAAAAATTAAAAATATTCTGAAGCCAAAATGGACAAAACCCCACACATTTTTAATAATTGTAAAGTATTAAAGCAAATGTGTGCTGAGGAGCAGAGAGGTGGACATGAGCTGGTCAGGGGTCCCTACACCTTCTGCGGGCAGACTGCAAAAGAAAGCGAAGCAAAGCAAAACCCAGCCGTCGCTGTGACTTCTGAACCAGAAACTGCCTTTTCCCTTCAGGGGTGGAATTAACACTGTGTGAACCTGAAAACACCAAATCTAAAATACGCTTTAAAGGGATCCTCGACGTGTCGTGAACATACTCTTATTTGGAAGAGAGTGTTTTGAACCTGGGCCTTGAAGAGTTTGTATGGGTAAAATGAAAGCAATCGATCTCAGAGTCAGAAACGAAAGAGCACAGAGGGAACTAAACCACCGTGAGATTGACAGCGGGATCAATACGCTTCAGAACAGAATTTGCAAAGGTCTTTGAATATTCCATTAGAGAACCTACAATGAGACGGCGTCACCGAGTTTTAAGAATAAAATAGGTTTTGACTGAAAAGTGGAAAGGCAAATTGGGAGAGGAGTCTATAAAATGTCTAGCAGTACAGGAAACGGTGAACAGAATGTGAGACAAAACTGCAGAGAGTATCACTGGATTGGAAGATGGATTTGAAGAAACTACTTAGAAGGCAGTCTGAGGACAAAGAAATACAAATATAGACTAGAGGTGAAAAGATATGGGGGTGCCTGGCCGGTGTGGATCAGTCGATTGGACGTTGTCCTATGGACTGAGAGGTCCCGGTTCGACTCCTGGTCAGGGCACACGCCTGGGGTTGTGGGCTCAATCCCCAGTAGGGGGCGTGCAGGAGGCAGCTGATCATGTTTCTCACATTGATGTTTCTATCTCTCTCCCTTCCTCTCACTCTAAAAAATCAATAAAAACATTTTTAAAAAACATATTTTAAAAAATAAAAATGAGACCAGCCTGTGTGGCTCAGTGGTTGAGCATCGACCCATGCACCAAGAGGTCCCTGGTTCGATTCCTGGTCAGGGCACATGCCCAGGTTGTGGGTCCGACCCCCAGTGAGAGGCATGCAGGAGGCGGCCAATCAATGTTCTCTCTCATCGATGTTTCTATGTCTCTCTCCCTCTCCCTTCCTCTCTCTCTAAAATCAATAAAGAAAAAAAATTTTTTTAATTAAATAAAAATGATAGGGGGAGAAATGAAGGGCCCAAACATACTTCTAATCAGATTCCAAAGGAGATAACAGAGACAAGCAGGAGTGGGGTAATATTCTAAGAAATAACAGGTTAAAATGTTTTAGAATCAACAAACAAAACCGATTCTTATGTTCAGGAAAGATAATGCACCCCAAACTAGACGCAGAGTAAAATTGTAGAACCTTAAAGGTAAAGACAAGAATGGAGAGCAGCCCAGCAGCAGAGCTGTGTCCTACCGGAGGGGGCAGTTAGACCAGCCAATCCGTGGAAACCAGATATAAGAGGATCACACGCTCCGTGTTCCCAGAACGCTGACGTGCCAACTGGCGCCTGTCTGGGAAGTCACCCTGGAGGTGTCTGCATCAGGAAACGTGCACTGGAGTGATTTTGCAATGTGGATGTCAGCAGGATACAGTATCGTATCAACTATATTAAGGAAATGTAATTACATCTAAATACGAACATAAAGATGGATAGTCCAATTTGGGAAATAATAAATGAGGAAGGTTCAAAGATAATCCCAGGGATTAAAGACTTTTTGAATGGTTGAATCCTTGGCAAAAAAAAAAAGGATGTCACTGTTGGAGAAAATGGGAGACACCCTTAAGCTGAGTTTCAAAGATGGATTCTTAATAAAAGCACAGATGGTTCCAGAGGACACTCCAGAAAGGAACACTTCAGAATCATTACTACTGAAATTACTGTCATACTGAAAGTTTTGGTTATTTGTTACAGAAAGAATCCTTCTTGTGTCGTAAGATTGGGACATATTCTGGGATCCTCCAATTCAATCTTTGTTATGTGATTCTTTTATACCAATTTTATAGTCAAATTGCTATCGCTAGAAATTTGTAATCCTACAAATAAAAATCCCATTCATTTTATGTCACGTATATATATGTGTGTGTGTGACATTTACTCCCAGTCACCATGTTACTTGTCACTACCTAGACCACCAGCCACCACTTCCCCCATGATATCTGTTTGTTTTCAATCTTGCTTTTTGACAAGTGATCACTTCTCTGTGTGAGGCCTTCCCTGACCCCCAATTTCAATTCGTTCTCCCTGTTTAACTCTTTAGGAACACTCTGCATGTTTCCTTATAATAACAAAATATTATTAATTTCTTTCACCCATCCCATGGGTCATTACTGTTATTCATTTCCCTTATACATAGACTATAATCATCAAATACATCGGTCTGTTAGTATTTTGAATAAACCGTTATCTGTTAGATTAATTAAGAATAAGAATACTGAAAGTATTTATATTACCTTCACTTATTTCTTCTCTAATGCTCTTCCTTTATGTCAATCCAAGTTTCTGACCTATATCCTTGTCTTTCTCTCTGAAAAATGTCTTTTAGCATTTCTTGTAAGTCAGGTCTACTGGCAACAAATTCCCTGAATTATTGTTTTTCTGAGAAAGCCTCGATGTCTTCTTCACTTTTGAAAGATAATTCTGGGCTAGTAGGTTTTTTTCTCTCAACACTTTTACTATTTCACTCTTTTCTTGCTGGCATAGCTTCTATTGACATATGCTCTAGTTAAAAAAGCATTTCCTCATCCGTGTCCAGTCTAGTAATGAGCCCATCAAAGACATTCTTCAATTCTGTTACAGTGTTTTTAATCTCTAGCCCTTTTTTTTTTTTTTTTTTTTTGCTTCTGTCTTAGAATCTCTATCTCTCTGCTTACATTGCCCTTCTGTTCTTACATTCTGTCTACTTCATCCTCAAGAGCCTTTCTCCTATGAATCATAGTTGTTTTATATTACCAGCCTCATCATCCCAACATACCTGCCATATCTGAGTCAGGTTCTGACGCCTGCTCTGTCTCTTCAAACAGTGGTTTTTGCCTTTTAGTGTGACTTGTAATTTTTGGTTGAAAGCCTGACATGACATACCTGGTACTGTTTCCTGCAGTTTTCTGCTCATGGGTTTCTACTCCTGTAAGATGTGGTTTTCTGTAACTGAATGTTGTCCCTAATTAGGAGGCTGTAGTTTGTCTTGTGACCTCTCTGATTTGATGTATCAAAGAAGAGATGTTTATTTCACTTCATTTAACTTTTTATTTGTTAGAATGGAGTGACCACTTCCAAGCTCATGACATACTAAATTAAAAAAACAAAAAAAAAGAACCACATTTTATTTGAAGTACACAGCCTATTAATGGTTTTTTTTCTGTGACCTTATTTTTCATGTATCTCCTGCAAAACTCAAAAAGACAGAAACTGTGATCCTTATAGTCAATAACTTATCTTTAGTGCTAATTTCAGCTCCTAGTACATAGTAGGAAATCTCAATATTTCAGATGTAATGAAAAATAAATTGTATCTTAGCTATAGTTAGTCACTTGAGCAGATAACATGTTACTACTCTTCTGGTCATTATTTCTGCTTGAAAAGTATTTACAGAGCTGCAGCTCTTAAAAGACTAATAACAGAAGCTAAGGAAGTTTCATTTGTGCCCAGATACCCTCTCATTACCAGTTTATACTCGTGTGAATAACACAGTGAAGTACTTGTTGAAATGTACATGCAGAAACTACTCTCATAGATGGTGTTTACTTGTAACAGCACCAGGCAACGTGTTTGATCATTGCCTTAAGGTTTACGGTGGGTTTGACTCCTATTAGCGTTAATGAGAATCGCTCTGCTGCTTCTGTGCTCAAAGTACTAGAATCCTGTCCCTAGGCTATGTCCCCTTTGGGTGTGTATGGCTAATATATGTCATTAGACCATAATAGTAAACATAACTACTTGAAAATTACATTTCACCTTTTCCGCCTGCAGATCTCAAATCAAATTGCAAACAATTAATTGTGCTTATAACACTTCTGAGAGGTAATTTTGAAAAGCAATGTATGAAGATAGCCTACACCATTTCTGAAGTGCAATTTTGGCTGAGGAAAGTGTCAATGATTATATACCAATTCTTACAAATCCACAGTACACAATGGCAGGAAATGTAAATGTGATCTCAAATACAATCAGATAGATACATTGGCAGAAAGATTTAACTCTTAAAAATGTTGCCAAGACACAGAGCTCAATAACTGCAGAGTAACTTGAAGTATTCAAATTACAGTTTGGATTCTATTTTCATGACCTGTCTTCAGGAGATACACTTTTCTTAAATACATTATGAAACAATAATTATAGGACATTAAAATATCTATTCCTCATCTCCCCTGTCTCTGGAGGGGTCTGGTACCCCAGGGAAGACAGAGAAGATACCTGGATGGCTTGGTCTTGGCTCAGGAAAATGACACGGCTAAGAGTTGAAGAGAAGCCGCTGTACCTGTAGGCCAGTAGTCAATGGAATGTTGTATGAATTTGAACTTGGTTTGTAAGCATGGATGGCTGAGAAAACGCTTGTCAGTGCTGTTTGTCCAGCCCTGGTCCAGGCAATGGGTTACAAAAGTGGTGAAGTCAGGCAAATCTCTGTTCTCTTGAACCTTCCGTTCTAGTGGAAAGAGACAGAAAACAAATGGGTATGTGAGCCATGTTCAGACTTTTTTGGTCTGAGGACCCCTTTATACTCTTCAAAATTGAGAGCCTCCCAAATTTTTGTTTATTTGCATTATATCCAATGACAGAAACGATTCAATAGACATTCTTTGATACTACACTAAAACTCTACAAGAAGTAACTCCAAGAAAGATTAATTGCAATATAGAATCTGAAATCATATCAATGAGCTTTCCATATAGTAAAATCCTTTATCTCTCTTGCTTTTTGAGTGGATCTTTTAACTATTCATTATTCTGCAAAATCATGCATTGATTATTTGGAAAATGACTCATGGGTTTATGCAGATCTTCCAAATGTTCACACATTTCATTATTATATATATAATCACATTTGTTAATATCACCCTAAATCCCACTGAAAATATTTTAAGTAGTGGGAAGCTGTCATGGCAACATGGTGTGTCCTTCCACTTGGAGGATGGCTAGTAGAAGTGGGATATGTGAGTTTGACCCTCAGAAAAGAAATCTGTGCTAGAGGTATAGATATGGAGACTCTTAGTTTAAAGTTGGCAAGTAAGACTATGAGAGTAGAGTCCTCTTGATGGGATTGGTGCCCTTAAAAGAAGAGAAAGAGTCTAGAGCATGCTGTCTTCTCCACATGAAAATTCAAGGAAATGACAATTGTCTGTGAACCAGGACGAGAACTCTCACCATACACCAGATCAGCCAGTGCCTTGATCGTGGACTCCCTAGCCTCCAGAACTGTAAGAAATAAAATTTTAAAAAAGGACCATAGAATAGAATAATCTCATGCAAGACTTTATCATAGTCTGGAACAGGGCTAGAATCCATAAACAGATTGACATTCGGAGAATGAGTGAGAAGCCCAGAGAGGAAATTGAAAAGTATATTCTCACACCCCTGCCCCAAACCAAGACAGTCAAATTCCCTGCACAGTCATTATTTTGTTGATATATCTGTCTCTGCAAAGAACCATATTGTAATCATCTTTGTACCCATAACAACTTGTACCTAATACTCATCAAATTTAATCCATTGCATGAACCCGTGTTTCAATGAATATAAACTTATCAGTTAGATAAGCTTATCATTTATATTTTGCTTTTTTTATTTATATATTCTCTTTCATCTCTGTTAGGAAATAGAAAGATAAGATTTTGTAATAGAATTTATCTTCAATCTTCTGATTGCTTGAATGTTCTATAACCTCTGATTTGCTGTTTCTTGAAAAATATCCTTTCTTAAGATTGACTTTTTGATAAAGTCCTGATCTTAGGTAGTGGACAACATGAATAGAAGTAATTAAATATATCTTTGGCTGACATAAATCAATAGGATTATGCTGCTTTTTTTTTCATGCCCTTAAAACTTTCGTTCTCAAAATTGATGGAAACAAACCATTTAGTGAGTAAGTTACTAACAAAATTACTTAGGGCTTCATACATCTGATATTGTATAATAACTCCAACTGTGCTTTTCGAAAATTACTTTTTTATTCCAAAACCCAACTCTCTAAAGGTGTGTGGTCGATATTAGGATTTTAATTTGCTATCAAGAAACACTTTATTTCAAAGTTGTGAACAAATGAGTTACCATCAGAATTAGAAAAAACAAATATAATTTCCAGTGATTTCGAACCAAGGAAAAACAGGTCACATTTTAGAAGATTATATTTTGAACTAAGCTTTCATAAAATACATAATATCAAATATCAAATACGAATCCCCATAATGAAGTTAAGATGTCAGCTCTCATGGAACTACAAAAAAGAGAAACGCATAAACATAAGGAGACAGTCTGATTATACAGTGAGGAGAATACACACACTTCATGTTTCAGAGTAAAATACATAGCGATATAAACAACAGTCTATACAGTTCCGTTTCCTTTTTTCAGTGGCAAATGAAAATATGTGGAATATGGGGACTGAGATAGTAGGAAGACCCTTGAAGACTCCCTGGGGTTGTCTTCGGGTGTGCATCATCTCTGCAAGCAGGTGAAGACAGAAACAGTCCCTGGAGCTTTGCCCATGATCTCTGACCAAACATTGAGAAAGGAGACAGGAGTTCATTGGATAGTCGCAGACAAAAAAAAAAAAAAAAAAAAAAAAAAACTGGTCATTTTTTTAAAATGCAATTTAAGGCTTTGGGATTTAATAACAGACGATGAAGATTTTCAATTAAATTGCCCATTATTTTATATATAGTTTTAAGTCAGACTACGGCTTTATTGTGGCCCCAAACCCCCAATCCAAGGTTGATAACAATGTGAAATATTAACTGAAGTTACGTAGTACATTATATGTTGACTTAAGGTCAATACCATGTCTCAGCAGAAGCCAGCTGTTAAGAAAGCCCATGATGGGAATTTTTCGCCCCTTTGAGGATGTACTCAGACTTGACTAGCTTTGTACTAACCATGAAAATACTGTTTCCTCTCCAGTAACGTGTACCCAGGAATGGAACCAGGCTTAGGGAGACTAAAGCTTATACAATTAAGGGAACATACAACTGGTAGACCGAAATACGAACCACATCTTCAAATGTATAGATATTCCCTCACCAGCTTAGGGCTGCATACGCTTCCAGCCCCCTTGCACCTCTTCCCACCTATGTCTAGCCCAGGGCCCTGCAGAGACCCCACCTTTGCCTGTGGCCTGGTTTACGCTCACCTGCTCACTCTTGGTGCCTGTGTCTCAGATCTGCACAGGCAGTTCTGGACTTCTGAATATTTGGATTGCAAGCCTATCACAGAGCCTGTATTTTACCAGACTGCCTTTCATTCACTGTTGCCGGTGGCATGCTACTTCATGGGGACCGTGCCTGCCAGCATCCGCCTCTGATGACGGGAGTCTGACCTCAGCCACCTGAGAGGAGGTGTCTTCCAGGCTGGCGAGGCAGACACTTGCCCGAAGCTAGCACCCCTTTTATACGTGCCTTGCTGATCCTGATATTTGCGGTCTGATTTGCTTACTTAATGTTGAGTACAAGTATGTGAAGATTTCTCTTTCTCTAAATTTGTCGTCACAGTTGAGCCTTCACCTGGTTGGCTGCCTCCTGAATGACGACATAATACACTGGTCACAGTGATACATTAGGCTGGGCGTGATCCAAGGCTTGGAGCTACCGTGTCATTTGCTCAGTCCTGGCCAAGGCTCCCTCCAGGGACCTACCACAGGAGAATTGTAATATTAACCTTCTCTTTTTAGGTGGGGAAGCATTCTTTTGATTTCCACCTTTACAACTGTTTAATAAAAACCATTCCCCAGCCAAGAGCAACTCGTGTTTTTTTTTGCGTTTGTATTTTGTTTTTAATAGCAATATTTGTTGTCTAACACACAAAACCTAAAATTACCGTTTAACCCTTGTATGTAAAGTTAGTTGCATTTAGTACATTTACAATGTTGTACAAACGTCACCACTGTCTAGTTCCAAAAACTTTCATCACCCCAAAAGGAGACCCCCACCCTTTAATAATCACTCCCCAGTAACCCCTGCCCCAGGCACTGGCAACCGTTGACCTACTTTCTGTTTGTGTGGTTTGCCTCTTCTGGACACTTCGTGTCAATGGAGTCATGTGACGTGTGGCTTTCTGTGTCCGGCTTCGTTCACTTGGCGTAATCTTTGCCAGATGCATCCATGTTGTAGCACGGATCAGCACTGCATGGCTTTCACAGCTAAGTGACATTCCCTTGTGTGGACATACCACTATTCGTCCACCCACCTTTCAGCTCTCGCAGAGAGTGAGGCTGTGAGCATTCATGCACAAATTTCTGTCTGAGCACTTGCTTTCGATTCTTTGGGGTGGAAACCTGCCTCAATGCAAAAAGAAATAAGCGCATGCCATAGGACAGTCTAAGGGCACTGAACTAGTACACCTGGATTCCGGGCCCGAGCACAGGCTACAGAATAAAGCTAGATCGTCCCAGCTGTCTGGGCTGCACGTGGCTCCTTTATAAAATAAGAACACTATCAGCTGTGCTTCCTATCCTCCATTGTCGTGAAACTCAAATACGTAACGATTCTCAAAGCAGCTGAGAAACTCACCATGTGCTTTGTCACCCGTAAGCATGATTCCAAACTAATAGCAATAATTGTGATTACTACCACGGTGGGTCCTGGGATGCCCATCACCGCATTTCCGTTGAAGTAGGAAGTCTCTCACATACCTTACCTTAATGATTCTGCGAAGAAACACTCACAACCTAAAAGGGGAACCCCAAACAGTTTGGAGGATCCTCAACAAGTTAAACCTGGGGTCACTGAGATCACCTGGTTCGTTACCGTCTGCTAACACCAATGGCTGGTATATTTCTATGGTGTCCCAGTACAGCATTTTCTGTGGTAGGCAAGATCCCCAAGTGTGTGTCTCAATGTAGTCAAGTACGTTCTCTATAACATTTTCGAAAAGTTTAGAACACACACACACAAAATGCTGTTTCAGTAGTTCTGTACCGGAGGGTTGCTCAGTGTGACAGTCTCTTTTCCAAGAAAGAGTCCATCACTCACCTCCATGGGTATCATCACACTCATCTTCACTTCAACTCCAGCAGTCAGCAAACGATGGGAAAACCCCCAACATCATCATTTTCTTGATGTTTCCAACATTATATTTGGAGATATTATTGGTGCAATTCAACAACTTTAGCAAAAGATTTACCTCTTTCAATGGAGCAGGAATTTAGCTTGAAAACAGAGGGAAGTCGTGAACTGGGCAGGAAGCGTTTCCTCTTTGTGTCCTTCCATCGTAAGAACGGGTCACAGAGTGCTGTGCTGAAGGAGAGTCGCCCACTTTAGAATTCCACGTGGTCCCCCAAACACCACACGCCGTAGACCCTTCAATCAAAATGAAAATTACAGCCCTGAGCGGCGTGTCTATCGGGGAAAAGCCAATGTTGTGATTTCCGCACCGAAATCACCTGTAACTGGGATGATTCAATAAGATGACGGTGTCATTATGAAGGCTGCACTTTTAAGGTTTGATTAGTCGAGACACCTGAGTTGAGAAATGACTGTCTCTTGATCCTTCAAAGCACACTTGGCAACTTTGATTAAATATTTATGTTAAATGTAGATGGCTTAAAATATGTTCCAATCAAGACACGAGCTGGAGATCCTCGTCAGTTTTAGAGTACGGGTTCGGGGTTGTATAATTTGACATTCAACCGACTGAGTGGCACAGCCCACACAGTTCGTCTGCTTAAGAGCAGGTCCTGACAGGTCTTCGTTCCTGGGGTGGCATCCGAGCCCCACACTCGCTCGGCATCCCCTGGGACCGTCTGGGAGAACGAACAGCTGTCGAGGTACATTTTGCTGCTCCTCTCTTCCCCCCTTCTGTGACAACTGCTAGCCCTATCTGTGCTGTCTCTTATAAACAAAATTTTAAAATACTTCTTAGGGCAACTCTCCCTCATCATTTTTCCTTACTAAAAAATGCTCTTAGTTCTTATTCCCAGTTGTTTGAGAATTAATGTGTATTTCTTCGATTCAAACTATTCTTTTTTTTAATCTTTTTGTTGAAAGTATGACAGATGTCCCTGCCCTTTTCCCCCACTGACCCCCTCCTACCCACTCCCTTCCTGCCTCCCCACACTATTGTCTGTGTCCACTGGTTATGCATATATGCCTATAAGTTCTTTGGTTTCTCTCTTCCCAACACCCTCAGCCCCCTTCCTTCTGAGGCAAAATATTCATATCATGTTCCTTTAAACCATGCTAAATCCATAATGTATTTGCACTTACATTCTCACAGAGAGCATTCGTGTCTACCTGTCCTTTAACACAGGCACTGGGGAATCATCTTCAGTTTTCTATTCCCGTTCTTCCCACACTCCATCAGGCACCGAGTGTCCTCGGATCGCCCCAACATGCTTTGCATCTCTTGTCTTCCTGCTATGTCTCTGTGCTGGCTCAGGCCCTCACCCTCCCCTCCCACCTGGACTGTCACCCCCTACTCCAAGCTGTGCCCTGCCCTGTGTGCATTTCCAGCTGGCCACAACTAGCCACATGGCTGCAGAGAGACCTGGAGTAAATCAAACCTGTTCTTCGTTGCTTTGGACTCACAGGTTGACCTTTATGCTTCTAAAGGAATTTCTTACATATTCGCAATTCTGCTACGTTGGGTTTTAAGTGTGGTATTATATGCTAGAGAGATACGTAAATCATTTCTATTTTCATTTTTTTATTGAAAAAAAACATGCTTTAAAAAATTCAACAAGACCAATTTTTTAAGGGGAAACTGAAAGACCCCACCCTATGTCACTCACTTAAGAGCAGTCGGGGGTAAGGGCGTTGTACGCTGCCCAGCAACTGGAATTCCTTCCGTGGTCCCCGTGCTGGCAGGAAAAATGACACTTGACTTGGGGTTCCTTTCTAGGACCTGTTCTTTGCACACTGGAGCGCAGACCAACTCACATTGGTGGTTTGACTTAGCAGTGGTTCTTCAGGATGGAGGCTGTTTGAAAGCGAGAACTTGAACCGCGACAGGTACCTGGGGAACGAGTCAGAACAGAGGCGGCAGGGTGCTGTCCTTCGTGTGGTCTGCATTTTTACCTCATCATTTCGCGTGGGCTCCGAAACCAGCACCTTCTTCTCAACAACGGAACCGTTTGTATTTGCTGTTTCCTCGTGGTTGTCCTTGGTGTGTCCTTTGGCTTGCTTGGGCCTTTTTCAAAGTTACACAAGCTTCCAACCTCTGCCTCTCTGGTTGTTTCCTCGCTTCTATGGTTTCTGGTTGCAATTCCTAGGATAGAAACCTTCTGGATACAATGTCCTTGTTTCCATTGGGGTCAAAAGACATAAATCGTTGGCCAGATCCTACTTGGATTCTCCCAGGTCAAGTGCCTCCTAGTAGGAGATTGGTACTAAGGGTGGCAGGTGACCCCCCGCACAACCCTGGGGACTGTGATGGCTGATTGTAGGTGTCAACTCAACTCGACAGGTATCTGGGCAAACACTCGTCTCAAGATCACTGTGAAGCCATTCTGTAGATGTGACTGATGTTTGCAAACAAGTTCACTCGAAGCACAGGCGATTACCCTCAAGGTGGGCTGGCCCCGGATAATCAGTGGAAGCCTTAATCCCAAAAACAGATTTTCCCGAGAAGAAGGACGTCTGCCTCAAGACTGTAACTTAGAGACTCTGCCCGAGTTTCCAGACTGCCTGACAGATTTTCAGACCTGCCAGCCGCCACAATCACGAGCTCATCCAATTTCTTAAAATAAATCTCTTTATCTATCTATCACCTATAGAGAAGGCACCCTCAATCTACCGCTTTGTTCCGCTGGAGCACGCTGGCTGACACAGTCGTCTCCATTCCGTACAGTCCACCGGCTGACACCACGCCGCAGGACTTTGACAGGGCGCTGCTGTGTCACTAGGGTAACATCCACGGCCAGTAGAATAAACCCCGAGACATCAGCACGGAGAAGAGACGCTCACGTCCTGTTCACACAGAGCACGCGCCCTGGTCCCCGACAGTGGGGGGCACGCACGTACTCCTCTCACACGGCCTCGCCTTCCCCGCCAGCCTCAGCCCCCTTCCATCCAGAGGTCAAGGACGGAAAGTAGAGTGGTTAGCCTCTTTTATTAGGTTTCTTGATCCAGAAGGAATGCACATCAAGTCCATTTATGGTGCATTGATGACTCCCCACACATTTGCAAGAGAGCTTGAGAAATGGAGACCCTGGCCGCATCGCCACGCCTCAGAGGCAGGTCTGTCGTGTGTAAGAGAAAGGGAAATTTGTGTTTGCTTGACCTCTCTGTCACACTCACTACGTACATTTTTTTTTTTTTTTGGCAATAGCAACAATAACACACACACACATATATATACATATATATATATATATGTATGTATATTTCCACTTTAAAAAAACTTTATTTTTCTTTGGATGAAAAACTATATACATAGTGTTTGTCTGATGATGTGAGCCAACGAAAAGTCATAGAACTTTGAGATTCGATGTGGATGTTACGTCTCGGAACAGGAACATTGCCCCCGTCTCGGACACTGAGAGGTCCTGCTGACCGGCACCTGACACTGTGCGCTGTGATGACTCAGACGCGAGAATGATGAAGAGAGCTGGCTGCAATGCAGAGAATAATGAAAAGGAGGACAGAATTGATGGGACTGATTAACCAAAGGGCAACATGCTAAATACAGGAATCCAAACTGTGTGATTCAGTTCTGGCCATGACTGATGATTACACTTAATGTTATGTTTCAATCCTCTCGTTTAATGCCCTGTCCTTCACTACCTGCGAGCAACACGCCACCACCGTAAACTACACAATGGGAATAAGCCTGTAGTTTTAATTAACGGATTTTGAACACTTTTGATCAAATTTTCATTGATGGTGAGCTCATTTTCTCTTTCGCATGTAACGTGTGACATTACCATTTCTTTATTTAATGAAACACTAACATTTAATAAAATGCTTTAAATGCTTACTACGACTTGTCAGGAATTCTTCTCCCTCAAATACCTGTCTAAAGGAATCAGGATTGTAGTATCCGTGCAGGGTGCCAGGTGGGTACTAGAATGATCGAGATCACTTCCTAAATTATGTCATTGTCCGAGCACTCTGCTGTACACCTGAAACTAATATAAAATAATATCAAATGTCAACTGTAATTGAAAATGTTTCAGAATACATGTATATGAGACTTGAAGAGACACTATTGTAACATATTTTTCTTCTTTTCCTTTGGCCAGATATATGACGATCGGACCTGCTTATCATGGCATCGGGGGCTCCAAGGGATCCTGACGGGGGTGCTCCGTGCACCCCTCTGGGACCACACCCTCCTGCATTCACTTGCCCAACTTCCAGCGAACTGAGTAAGTATTATTACTTTCAGTCCACTAGATAGTGAACAAAACACATTACCACTCATCTCCCCCACCAGCAGATCTCAGAGAGCAGGGATCAGAGCAAACTTTCTTCGTACTCCCCGGACTGACTAGACATTCAATAAATTCTTGTTGGCTTACACAGCAATTAAGAAATGGGTCTTACATTCAAGTTTGAAAGCATATGTATTATTAGGCCAGCAGACACGAGGATCTCAGGTCCCCGCCCTCTTCATGTGTTCTCACCATTCCATATCCCCAGAATTCGAGAAGAAAAAGAAGCCGACTAATTGTCACATCCCAACGTCTCTCATCAGTTTCCATCTCATTTCTTTTAAATTTTTTTTTCTTTATTAGTGAGAGAGGAAGGGAGAGGGAGAGAGATAGAAACATCGATGAGAGAGAACATCGACGGGCCACCTCCTGCATGCCCCCACTGGGGATTGGGCCCACCACCTGGGCATGTGCCCTGACCGGGAATCGAACCGGTGACCTCTTGTTGCATGTGTCTATGCTCAACCACTGAGCCACACCAGCTGGGCCAGTTTCCATCTCATTTACCCTTTTTGTAGAATTCGTCAAATTTGCGGATTCACTTGTCCAGAAGCAGGACGGAGGAAAGGGAAAGAGAGAGGGGACTAGAAAAAGACCCATGCTTCTGAGTTGGTAGGAGGATTTGACGTACAAGCCAGAGGACAGTAGTGATCATGGGCCTGGCACACAGTAATCTCTCCGGAAATGTTACTGTTGCTATTACTTTGTGATCATTAAAGACCCCTCAGCTATGCTTCTGTGTCCGTTTCCACTCGTCAGAAAGATGCTTCTCCTTAACGAACGATCGAAATGTCACTTCCTTTGATAGTTTCCTGATCCCCTTTATGGAAAAAACTGCTGGTTCCTTCCCAAATGTGTTGTTTCCCGTGGAAACAATGGGGAGCTGCAGCAAGGAGAAGGGGGACAAAGCAGTGGTCCGACTCCCGGCACTGCCTGCTCGCTGCATGAGCGCTATCGGCCGGAGGGAGCAAAAAGGGGGGGGGGGGGCGCGACCTACAAATACAAGTTTTCAAACCAGTTTAATAAAGGCAAATGGATCAGAATTTTGCTTTGTATTTACAGTATATAACTCTGTGTGTTTGTTGCATTAAAAAGAAAAACACAAATGTATAATCTCTAAATTTTAGTCTCTTTAGATGAATTTGTAATCTCATCACAGGCTATATATGATCATACAGCACATCCCCTACATAACTGCAGGTGCTTTAAAAATAATAATACTATGGCATAAATCTCTTTTGTATCTACTTTTTATAGTAGCAACATGCTATGAACACTTTCTTTAGTCGGTAAATATTATTACTCTATCAGGTATATTTTCATGACCTCGTTGTGTGATGTTCTGGGTTCCATATGGACCAAATATGTAGGATTCGAAGTGACAATAAGCCCTGGGGTTGCATTTGTTTGAATGTCATTTCCATCTCTGGATGGTAGAAGAACCTTGCACTAGCTATAAAAATTCATGGAAATACAGAAAATAGATGATAAACACTTAAAATCTTCTCTCTCTCTCACCACATGTATATATATATGTCTTCTTATTTATATACTTATATATAAAGTTGCTAGCATATTTCGCTATCATAAATAATGCTGAAATACATATTCTGTGCACAAAATGATAGAAAATTACTGGGAGAGAAATCGTTTCATCAAAGCCTATGCAAAATGTAAGGTTTATTCCATAGACATTCCTAAGCACCTATACAAAAGGTTTCGACAACAGTCCCCCACACACACTCTTTCCAATGGGGCCCTATTTTGCAGGACAAGTGAGCAGCCAGGGAGCAGAGCTCATCTCTCACGTTGCAGTTAAATTTCTTCCGCTGCTACTGAGCCCACGTACCTTACGTGCTGTTCCAGTTGGGGAGGCTGTTACCTTGTTGCCTAGCTGTGAAGACTTCAAAGGGTGGAGACTAAGCACTCGTCCGTAGTGTGTGTGGAATATAACGTGTTTACTGCTAACACGAGTAGCATAGGTATGTTTCTGTACCACGATTTTAAAAGTACATACCTTTCCTCATTTTAAATGTACTGTTTAATCTTAATTTCATGCTCAACAGCTATATTACTTCTTCATGTAGTTTTTTTTTTGGGGGGGGGGATAGTCTTTGATATAAATCAAGGTTATGAAACACCTGTTCAAATGCTCACAGATGAAGAGAGAAGGGGACACTTATTCTAATATATGACCCTGAGTGCCAGGTCAGATGGTCAAAAAGAGGAAATTGCCTTGGTGAGCTTCATATTCGGCAGCAAACTGCATGTCCTGTGCTGCTCTGGTCCTCGGCTTTAGCGGGAAAGTGCTGCCTTTTCATTAAGAATCCACTCTGTGACCACATTCCCCCCTCCTTCTCCCCGTAAATGCCTTGGGATCATTAGAAGGAAAGTGACATTTCTCTTCATTTGCGTCCCAGCTACTCATGGAAGTAAGGCATTCAGACATCTGGGCTTGGCTCAGGAGCAAACCTGACAGTGTCATTGGAAAAGCATCTACCCATGGCATGTTTTCACGAATCCCTCCCAGGAGAGCCAACACGGTAACCATCCAAATCCCACCAGAAGAACTGAAACAAGCCCGGAAGCTTCATTGGCCACGGAGAGGTCGTTGCTACTGGAAATTCCAGCCATAGGTCTTGCCAGGATCTTGTGGGTTCTTGGTATCTTATTAGTCGCAGTGTGTCCACTAATGTTAGGAAAGTCTCCACATGGATCTTAGATGTGGCATAGATCTAAATACATCTCCCCCAAAATGCCCCAAGAGGACACAAGTGTGAAGGATCCCAGCCGAGAATATAAACCTCTGTGAGATGATGCTGCAAAGTGATTTAACACAAAGGAAACCTCGTGGTGTCTCCAGGAGACAGATGCACTGACCGTTATGAAGGCTGTCCCCGAAGCAAAAGAGAGAAGGACGGCCACCAAGGTCACCTTAACACACTCTGTTTCTTAACGGCACACAGGAAAAACCCACTGAAAGTCTACTCTAGCGGACTCATTGTCAAGCTTCCCCAACAGACAGCGGGCTGAGACCACCACACAACACTCTTCTCTGCAGCCAAAGCTGGCAGAGGTTAGCACCAGTCTGAAAATAACTCAGCCCGAGATTCCTCCCGTTACATGCGGGTAGCAAGAAAGGACTCCTGCTGAAATGTTCATCAGCCTTGTTATCTCCTCTCCTACCAAGTTAGACCTTTAGTTTCTGTACCATGGATATGCCTTTTCATTGATCAGAGTGTGTGCGTGTGTGTGTGTGTGTGTGTGTGTGTGTGCACCTTGTCAGCCAAGCCAGTCTACTGTCAACCAAGGAGCGTGCCAAGCATTGTACAGATTCACGGAGGAGCCAATAGGTTTGCTGGCCTTGGAAAGACTCCCTGTGCTGTGGTCTCTGAGCGGGGGCGGCACGTCACGGAGATCTGTGAGTTGGAGATGAAAGGGGCATTTCTGTAGCAGCGACTAAGGCAAGGACCTTCTCAGAATGTCACGGAGCTTGTGGACAAATCATCTTCTAAAGTTCCCCCGGATTAAAAGTCATCACAGGCCAAGTCAAATATGTAATTTTAACGCAAATCATTAGAAATGGCCATTGGATGATTTGTGTTTGTGGGTGACATATTAATTAGGAAGACAAGCTTTGGCAGGACCATCAAGTATATTTTACCTTTCTTCAGATTATTACTAACTAAAATGAGGTTTTCAAAACAATAGCGGAATACTTGATATGAATTATTGAGTACCCAATAAAACAAAATTGGCAAAACATACAATATTTGACACAATTTAAAATGGACTTAACTTACTAATATAAAATGCATACATTTTGTTTGTTTCTTACCGAGAAGTATCATCAATTTTTAAGAAGAGCATTCAAAATGTTATGCACGGTACTTACCTTCTCAAGGTTGAAGGTGTCTGTAGGAAATACACCACTTATTAGCACAGACAAGTAATAGAAGTAAAACAACAAGCACCCTACAGACCTTGGAAAATAAAGGGCACCGGTGAGAGAGGCGACCTAGGTGTTCTATTCAGTCTTACTCAGATTATGGAATAGATATTTCATTTTTTAATAATTCAAAGATGTCATAAAACAACAACTTTGACAATGTGTGCTTTGTACGGCATTTCAAATAATATAAACATTGACAGTGTTAATATACAAGCTCCTCTCAAGCTGTGCTTACTGGAGTGAAAAGCAACCGGGGGGAAATCATTCACTACAATACTCGTGAGATGAAATTCCTCATGCCCTGAGCTACTGCAAAAAGCCCTCGTGTTTTATTCCTGTGTCGAGTTCAAATCAATTAAAGTGGTGGATAAATAATGAATGCCTCCCGTAAATAATGCAGGGGTTCATCTGGCGAGTCCCACATTTCCTCTGTGGGAATGATGCTCTGTGTAGCACATGCAACCAATCATCTTACACCTCAAAACAAGAACACACTGCCAGAGATGGTCCATTAACAATAATTTGAGTGATTTTGTCAAATATGTACAAACGTACATTTTCTCCCATTAATGCAGTAATAAAACTAATCTCTCTCTCTCTCCCTCTCTCTCTCCCTCTCTCTCCCTCTCTCTCTCTCTCTCTCTCTACACACACACACACACACACACACACACATCTATGAACAAATCTGAGACAAATGCCTGCCTTTAGGAATATACTTGTAACTATTTCAAAGAAAACCATAAAACATCCGATGTTCTTTATATCTCTATCTTTAGACTTTCCATGGAACAACCATCGGCCCTCACCTTCATATTAAAATTCGATCCCGCCTTTGTAGACAGCGATCTCCGACCTGGGTCTGCAGGCTGGATGTGGGTGCTGAGACCGCACCCCCAGGTCAAGAGGAGCAGAGGGAGGAGGCAGAAGCGGGAGCAGGAGTGTGGGCCTGACTCGGGAAGCAGGGGACCATTGATGGTTTCGGAGGAGGGGAATGACGAGATCAGAGCTCTACGTCAAAGGGTTAACTTAGAAGTCGTGTGTGGGAAGGATTTCAGAGACAGCTCAGAACATTTCACCACTTGGAAGGCATTGTTGAATATTCATAAAAACGAGTTTATCGCTCAGCATAAATAATTTTTAAGCACAAAGTAAAATACAGTATGTGTTGCCATGGAAGTGAGAAAGCCTGGGAGAGATAATGACAAGCACAAAAGAGGGTGCCATTGTCATTCAAATTAGCATAAAGCTTTCTGGGATTTAAGTACGCTTTCAAGCAGAGTATTTTGAATACACGAGGAAATGATTATGGTTATTTTATAGTTCGTGCCAAGAGAGAAAGTAACAAAAGAGGTTTTTGCACATGAGACCTATAAAGCTAAACAAGATCAAGTTCACCAGTCGGAAGGCTGCCTCAGTCTGAAGAGCGAATGAGTCCATCAGTGATAAACCCAGCACTGGGCACGGTCCGGTCAGTTCAGTTCTGGTGCTGGTTGCAGCCATTCTGACAGCGGTGATAACAGCTCAAACGCATTGACCCGGACTGAGTGCCCAGGGCCTCCGTGTGTCCCTCCCTCCATCACTCCCGGGCACCCGTGACGAGTCCAGGTAAACGGCGCATCATCGCTGAAGACAGAGACGAGAAACACCAGTGAGCGAGAAACGAAGCTGTAACGTAGAAAAACAGTGAGACCAGAGGATGCCAAATGTGTCGGAACTAGAAAGGAATAGAGAGTTGGAAAAAGATGGTGGGTTTAGGGATGGTCGTCAAAAGGAGACAAATCGTTCAGGGTTCGAAATGTGAAAGAAGTACGAACAAGTAGTAACAGGAAAGTCGCCGTCTGTGAGAGGGAGAGGGGCTATGGAAGCCCAAACACTTGACCTGCACGGAATAACGGGCTGAGTGTTATATGAGCCAGTGCTGGGGAGGCTTGGCCGCGGTGGCGAGGCTCAAACACCGAAAAGCAAGCGCTTTGAACATGCAATAACCCAGCGGCCCCCTGCCACCGGGCTGGGATGCTCTGGCGTTTCGATGTCTGGGGCTCACTCACTGCGATTTGTGAATGAATGAACGAAAGGAATTCACAACTGAGACAGAAACGCAGTCAGTTACGAGGAATGTTTGTGCCTGTCCGCTATCTCCACAAACCTGAAGTCATATTCTGGAAGCTGTGGTTGTCTGCGCTCTGCCCCCTACGTTTCTGATTCAGTGGGTTGGAGGGTGGGGGGCTGAGAACTTGCATTTCCCACAACCCCCAGGAGAAGCTGTTTCCTCACAGTGAGACCCCCGTGCACAAGCAGAGGACTGGCCCCGTGCGTCTCCCCACACGGCCAGAGGTTCCCAACCTCCAGGCCCCACAGCCAAACTCTCCAAGAAGCTGTCTAAGGAAGACGCAGTGGTACATACGACGGAATGCTGCTCGGCATAAGAAAAGACGAAATGCGACCATTTGCAACATGGATGGACTTGAGAATACGATGACGCACAGACAGCAGTGTGGTGATCACCAGGGGGCTCAGGGATGAAGAGGGTTAACGGGGTCAAATGTATGGTGACAGAAGAAGATTTGGCTTTGGGTGGTGGGCACACAGTACAATATACAGGTGATGTATCATAGAAATGTACACCTGAAACCCGTGTAACCTTACTAACCAACATCACCCCCAATAAATTTAATTTTAAAACATCAGTAAATAATCAGAGTAATGTATCCATTTCCTGGCCTCCATTCCTCCTCAGGACACCTCAACGTGGAGTCCACTCCAGACGCTGCTAGCGAGGGTCCCCAGCCCCTCAACATCCAAGGACACCTCTGCGCCTCACCCCTTCCTGACCACGCGCCTTCCTTGCTCTCGGACACCAGTGCGTGCATTTGTCCTCGGTCTCTGCTGACCCAAGCTCCTCACTGGTTTCCGCGGTGTAACTATGTTTGCCTCCTAAAAATTCCAGTGAGATGACGTGAATGCCCTCTTTAAACGTTTTCCATTTCTTCCCTCCTCTCTGAGGCCTCTTCCCCCCGGGCTGCATTCACAGGACTGCTGATGGTCACTCGCCAGTTATTCTAAACATCGGGGCTGAAAAGCCACGCCCTGTGGAAAGCAGCACCCCCCCACACACTTTGTAGGAGCACCTTGAACTTGCTGTGCGTTTCTACAGCTGCTGTTAACAAAATGCCACCGACTTGGTGGCTTCAACAGCAGAAATGTATTTTCTCACAATTCTGGGGGCTGGAAGTCCAGGCAGGATTGCTTACTCTGAGGCCTCTCTCCTTGGCTAGCAGACGGCCGCCTTCTCTGTCCTCACATGGCCTTTTCGATGTCGGCACAGTCCTGGTGTCCCTCTGTGCGTCCCAATCTCCTCTTCTTATAAAGACACCCGTCAGGTTGGACTAACAGCCTCCTTTTAACTTAATCACCCCTTTAAAGGTCCTATCTCCAAATGCAGTCACATTCTGACATTCCAGGTTTTAGTGCTTCAGCAAATGAATTTGGGGGGGACCACAGCCACAACAAGCTTCTACAAGGCAGCTCTTGTGAGGTTGGGATTGTGTTCTTGTTTGATTGACCTCCTTGTCTTCCCTGACACGTTCAATGCTGAGTCTGAAGTACCTGCCGCAGGGTCTGTCCCATGGAAGGGTCACAGCTTTCTTCCTATTAAACCACCACGGGATTATGGTTGGGAGACAGGGATCCAATGGGAGACACAGGGATCCAAGGAACCTAGAGCCAGCAACCCCTCTACTTAGGAAAGTTCTCCACACAGACTCACTGGGCCAATGCCTGCGGTCCACGTGGCTTCAGGGTGACCTGCCTTCTCCGCGTGGCCTGGGGCTCAGCCCCCCTGAGAGACGCAGCTCCCAGGCAGAGGGGAAAACATTCCAGGAAAAGTGTCAGGAATCTAAAAAGCCATGGAACCGCTGGGCGAAGTTAATGACGACGCTGCAGCTCACGCCCAGCTCCCCTCCTCAGACATCTAAAGACCCCGGAGCACCAGGGTCCAAGCTCCCAGTTCCGGGTCTCACTACGGAACCCAGGCCAACCTCCTCTTCTCTTCTGCTCCACCCTTCGAGGGACACGTCCTGACGCCCAGGACCAGACGCCCAGACCTCCCATACATGAAACAAATACGACACAGGTTCTGCCTTATTACGAAACACGATCCCGGCTCGCTGGGGGGAAACTAAAAACAGAATGTTCACAGAAATACATAAAAATAGCAACTGTTGGCATTCAGGAAATAGCCACGGTTGACACATTTTCCATGTGTCCAGTTTTCTATACATATATTAAAATATGCATGCGCACTTGCTAATGTCACACAAAAAATGTGGATTTTTTCCTACTGTTTTAGCCTTACAGTAATCCTTCTAATTTTGAGAAGCTCTTTATATATTTTAGGCTTCACTTCTTATAGCTCTTTTATCCATATAGAATTGGTTTAGTATATATGTTACAATGTGGGAATATAATTATGCTTTTGTATCTTTTTGCTTCTTTTGAAATTTAAAAAACACATTGGTCATTAAAAAATTCGAGTGATTCGATAAACCTGGGAGTAAAATTATTGCTTCTCTCCGCACAGCCGGAACCCACACCTCAGAGGTCGCCACCATCTGCATTTTTCATGTGGGTTTCCAGACCTTCTTCCTTTTATGTATCACTAGTGGTCGAGTTATATCTTTTTAAATCAAATTTGATCAATAAATTATCCCACAACGTGCTTTTTCATACTTAACACTTGCTTAGAGGTCATTTCATGTTACCAAAATAATACCGTTTTTCCTTTAAGTTACATACCATTCCAGGATATGAATGTTCCAAAATGTAACATGGGTTGGTGTTTAATTTGTTCTAGTTGCGTGGTTTTTTTGGGGGTAGGGGGAGGATTACAAATAATATTGCAACAAATATTTCTGTGCATATTTTATTTTATTCCCATATTATGACGCTTACAGGACAAAGTTCTAAAATTTAAATGATAAATTAAATTTTGACAGAGATTTCCCAACTGGTTCTAAAAGTGTGCGTCACTCCACGTTTCCACCAACAGTATTGAAGAGAAATCCTTTTCCCACATCATCCCCAACTTAGCATATTTAAAATTGACCTTTTTTTTCACAACTAATTGACAAGAAAGAGTATCCAGTTTCTTTTTTTTAATCTTTATTGTTGAAAGTATTACAGACGTCCCCCCTTTTCCCACCCCTTGACCCCCTCCTCCACGCGCCCACCCCCTCCTGCTTTCCCCAGACGATTGTCCGTGTCCATTGGTTGTGCAGGTGGGCATGTAAGCTCTCTGGTGTATCCCTTCCCGCCCCACCCCCTTTCCCTCTGCGGTTGGTCAGTCTGTTCCCTGCTTCCTGTTTTATCAGTTGCATCGTCATACTTTCCTGTGCGTGAGCAATGTCGCCAACAGGTTAGTGTTCCTACCCTGGCTCTGGTTCCTGTGACGTTTCCATGCGTGGGTTTCGGCACTGGCCCACTGTCAGCCTCTGTTTTTGCCTGTCTGTTTCTCCAATTCAGGGAGCAGCAACTGGCCCTGTGACCTCACTTCTCTTGTGGATCTCAGAGGTATTGACTTTTCCTTTTGTTTGCTTTTTACTTGTTAGGACAGGGTGGTGATTTCCAATTCCTTACATGCCAGACAGGAATCTGGAAGTTCTTTACTTTTTATTGTTAAGCTTATTGTGCTTTGCAGAGAAGGAAGGTAATTGCAAGTTGAACACTCTACTTACCATTTTTGTAGGTCATTATCAAAGTTTATGCACCAGAAAACTTAAAGGAGGCTTTATTCCTCTTAATTTTTTCTCAAGCCTTAATTTATTCTTAGACTTTATTTTCCTGGCGTGATTATTATGTAGGTCAGCCCCTCTTTTGAAAACAGGAAAGGATGCCTTTACCATTCTGTACAGTTAATTACATTGTATCCTTATTCTTCTTTAACATTTTACTGAGAAGACTAAGTCAAGTATTCACAGGTTCTCGATAGCTATATCCAGCATCATTGTTTGTCCAGCAGATAAATGCACTTGTAATTAGATATGGAGAAACTGAAAGTGCGCACCAATCTTTTTTGCATTTGCTGAAATTTTCTTATGTCTGTTCAGAACACATGATTGCTCTGCAAATGAGCATCCATCTGTTATCGCGGGAAGATAATGCAGTCCTTGCTCTTAACTTCCTGTTTCCCCATTAGGCCATACAAGGAAAAGAAATGAGTTCTAGGCTATACTTTTGATTTATTGCATAGCTGAACACATTTACACAGAGAAAAGCGCTGTTTTAATTTTACACACTTCAATAAACACACATACGTATGTTCAACCTTTAGAGGAGGTAGTCGTAAAAGTGACTCAACTGTGAGGATTCTGGAAAGAGTAAAAACATACATTGAAGTTTCTCTTTTAATGGTATTGTTCAGAATCCTTATTCAAAATTGAGGATAGGTTTCTAGGACTTTCTAAGGTGCACATTCTTGAATTTAGCCTTCCAAAACTATTTAGCTATTACATTGCACTATCTCTTTACCATCACAAAATGCTCATGTTTATCATGCTTGACACTATGTAATGGGTCTCAGAATCCTTTCAGCAGCCCTGCAAGGTGGCCAGAATGCCTGCATCATTCCGTCCTTGTATCCGGGTCTCTGATGTTGTCATCTCGAAGACCTCAAAATAGATCACATCATTTTTTCACGAACGCTTTTCTCCAAGAAACTCTGATTCCCACCATCGCAGATTTTTAAAGTACATTATTCCATACTTTGTTTCTCATATTTATCCATTGCTTACTATTTCATCTAAGTCGTTCATTTTGAATGATAATTTTCTCATCAGCTTCCGCACCCACCCTTCACCAAAATACCAAGATATACAGGTAGGTGTGGGTCTCTTTAAATGTACTGAATGCCCATTAGTGACGTTTTGAAATTCTGGAGTCTCAGCTCTCTTTCTTCTTCCTTTGAGTGGGTGCTGTTTTCTTCTTATCTCCTCAGCTGCGGACTGTCCTCTAGCTAATGTGGGTCCTCCGGTCCCTCAGCACCAGCACTGGCCATTGGGCGCTCACTCACCTTTTCAGTGACGTGTCTATTTGGGCATCGTATTTATTCACTTTTTTTTACACATGGGTTTCCCAATCGGACATCCATTAGATGTATTTTCCATTGTGCCCAGCACATTTCTAAATGCCCCCATGACACTTGCTATTTATTTATTTGGAATAATATATTCTAAACTCAGGTTGTTCCCTTAAAGTTAATGAAAAGTCTGCGTGGATGTGATATTTGTGGCGTGTTCTGCGCATTGAAAACTCTGCTCGTTTGCATCGGAGTCTCAGAAGCAATTCACAAGAAGTAACTTCTGGAATCGTTTATATATATAACCTTTTATTTCTACTGATTAACTTGCAAACGATTGCTCAGGCTGCACTGTGGAGAGCAGACCGGGGGTCAGAAGCAGCGGAGTCTGTGCTCCACGTCCTTGGAGTCAGAGATGACGCAGATTTGGAGGACGTAGCCTTGGGGGTAAAAGCAGGCATTACCTACTGATAATGTATATTCGTAACAGAAATAAAACTGGCAAGACTTGGGGATGAAATGAACTAGGACTAAAGAAAAAAAATTAATGTGAAGAACCTCTGACAATTGGATTTTAACACGGGTTGCCTTTTCCTAAATTGGGGAAAGGGGGAATCAGGTGGGGAGAGATGGGGTGCGACTCTGAGCACCGCTAAGGCACGTGCTACAGGACCTGGCAGCTTGGGCGTGAGACAGAAGAGTCAAGGTGGCTAAGGAGAAATTCAGGCAGGAGTTACAGACCTAGAAGTTATTGGTGAATAGATGACACAGTGTAACAAAAATAATTGCTACAATGTATAAAGTTCTAAGGCACTGTGCTAAGTGTTTACATGTGTTATCACAATTAATACCACAAACTCCCTGTAGCCTAAATGTTATTTTCAACTCCATTTACTGGTGATGAATTTGAGACAGGAGGAAGGTAAGTAACTTGCCAAAAAAAGATCACAAAACCTGTGATTGTCGGACTTCAAAACCCTGCCCTGTGCTTAGACTGTGCTCATGACCACTGCACCGTACTCAGGGTAGACCACGAGAAGGGAGAAAACACAGCACAAGGCTTACTGCTAAGCAACTTGGCATTTAGATAAGAGGTAAATAAAGATCATGGGTAAGGGCAACTAAGAATTCCTGGCTAGAAATGTAAGCAGAAAACCAGCACAATATGTCATGGAAACCGAGAAAAAGAACGTTCAGAAAGGAGAGAATCTTTCGGCTGTTTCCTGTAGTGCTGAGGTGTGCAGAGACGAGGTCTGAAAACGTGCGTGGGACCCACAGTGAGGAGACCCCCAACGCTGTCAGCAAGCAGTGTTGATGTCTATAGAGGAGCCAGAATGGAACGGGTGGGAGTCAGCATGGTTGAGTGTGTTTACACACTGGACATATCCCATACTTCCCATACTTTAAACAAAACAACGTCAATAATAATCGAACCCAAAAGACATAAGCATGTTCAGTCACAAGAGTAGAACAGAAACGCCAGCCTCGGGGCTAAAGCTAGCCTTCTGGTTCCTGAGCCCAGGGAACAGAGCTGTCCACCTGGGATGAAGGGAAAATAACTAGGAACCAGGCTTGAAACCAAGCGCTAGGGTGTGTCCCTCCGATGACTGCTCCCTGCTCTCAGAGACAGAGAAATTCAAATCCAATTAGAGCAGGAGCTAAAGCTTTTAGAAAGTGAGTCTACGGAAGCAGGCATCTCATTGGGAATTCAGCACAGCTACCAGCCGGTTCCATGACGGCACCTGCTTGGGGCAAACCCCCAGCTACCTTTTGAGCACACAGTTAAACTGGGACCTGGGGCACCAGATACAAGAGGCTGTGAAAACACAGTTAGGAAGAGGTAAGCATGAGTGAAACAGGTGAACCAAAAGAGAAAGAATAAATTTTTAAAAAAAAAATACAAAAACAGACACTCAAAATAGGTCTGTAAGCCACAATACAGAAAAGCAAAGTATTGATGCAATCTAATGCTAAGAAAGGCCACCAACAGAATGAATCATTGAAACATAAATGCATTTCAAATGCAATTAATTTTATGGAACACTATGACTTTAGAATAAGTATATTTTGGATGAGATAAAGGAAGACATAATGTCCATTAAAATAGAATAGGACAGAATTTGTTAGACAAAAATAGATATAAGTAAAACTACAGCAAGTTAAGAAAAAAAATTGGAGATATATTACAGTATTTTTACATTATTACTGTATTTTTCAGGTAAAGAACATTAGAATTCATGAGACAAATACTTTTTATCATTTCCATTTAAAAGACAAAAAATCTGAGAAATGAACAAGGTCAATGGCTTGCCCAAGGTTTCCCAACTACTAAGTGACAAGGTGGCATTTGTTTCCGTCCAGTCTGATTGGACGATCCATGCTCTCAACAATTCCTCTCTTCTCTTTCCTCATTTCTCCATGCTTCCCCTCATTTTCCCTACCCATCCCATCCTCCTACTTATTAGTTACACGATTCACCCAAGTTTGCTTGTTTAATATTGCCTAATTAATTGGTCAAGGAATAATAGCAGGTTAAAGAATCCCCTATCTATTTTTTTCCCTAAAGGTCTTTGCATATGTATTGTGTAATGTTATACAAGTAAATCACCACTAATGATTTTGTAGGTTAAAAATATTTAAAAATCAAATAGAGAAAAAACAGAAAGATTCCCTTCAAATATCCTAACATAATGTCTCTTCTGTGAAGTAATTTTACCACTGTAATGTTTCATTGCTTTCAGATCCCTTCTTTACCATACTTTCTTCACTATGTATTTACGTAGTATATGCCTATACGTGTGTGTTTTAAAAGTTAAATTTACTTAATTTCTTGTAATTAAAAATGTACATAAGAGTCCTTTTCATGTTAGAACTGCTAACTACGCATCACTCCTTTAAGTTGGGGTGGGGCGTTGAACAATATCAACACACTGAAACTTTATTAACAATTTTCCTGTTGATATCTATAAAGATTAGTCAAATGTTTTGCTATTACAATAAATTCTTAAAAGGATATTCTAATCCATGCCTTTTTTCAAATATCTGTGCATGATATTATTTCTATTTAGTGGAAACCTAGAAGTAGAAGACATATTGCTAATAAAACTGAACAATTATTCATGTAAATAGTATCTCGTACTTCTAATTCTAGGCATTGTAGTTTATTTATATACCAACAATATCAGCTTATTTTGTTTTGTCTTACTGACCACAGACGTTTTTAACATATTCTGAATGATAACCTTATCTAAAATAAGCTGTAAACAATTTCTCTCACAGTATGTTTATTTGTTAGTGATGTCTTTTTCCTATCAAAATGTTAATTTTCTTATAACTTCTGAGCTTTGGTGTGTCTATAATAAGCATTCCATTTCCCAAGGCTGCATCTACATTCTCCTGTCTTTTCTTATCGTATTAAAGTCCTTTAGAAGAGGGAAATGTAATCTTTCCCCCTTTGTTGTACTTACTTACGGTTTGTCGTTTATCTCCCATCCTTACTGTGCTTTCTTCCTGCTGATTATTTCACAGCTCTGACTTTTACTTGATTCATTAAGGCTCTCAAGAACTTGGTGGTTATTCCTCCCTGGGTTTGAATAAGCAGTTGTACCGTGGTGTCCATCATACACATCAGTGACCAGCTGTCACTCCAGAATGGATTATTTCTAGAGATTCCAGCTGCCGCATTGGTGTCATGTACCCCGTCTGTGGGACAATCCGGAGAAAGCCCTGGTTTCTCCCAGGCTGCTGCTTCCACGTGTTGCTTTATCCGTCTGAAATGAGAGCTGTGTCGAGTGTTCTCCGAATCTTAGTCTATAAATTAAGGGACAGTATGAAGTGTGCACACACTTCCTTGCGATAGATGCTCATTTCTGTAGGGGAAGACTTTGCCAGCCAGCCTCTCGTGCCCACCTTCTGCCTGGTGCTGGTGGCATCGCGTCCCTCGGAAGTTCATCCAGTGGATACCCGGATAAAGAAGAGGTGGTACACATACACAGTGGAATGCTACTCAGCCACAAGCAAATAGGAAATCCTGCCATTTGTGACAACATGGATGGACCTTGAGAATATCATGCTGAGTGGAATACGACAGAAAAAGTTAGGAACCATGTGACTTCACTCATATGTGGGATACAAGACTGAAAGAACAAATGAACGAGCACGAAAAACAAATAAAGCAAAACTCAGACGCAGACAACAGGGTGGTGGTTCAGAGGGAAGGGGCTTGGGATGCTATAAAGGTTGGAGGGGGTCCAAGATATGATGATGGAAGAAGGTTTGCCTTTGGGTTTGGGGCACACGGAGCAACACACAAGCGATGGCTCATAGGACTGTACGCTTGAAGCCTACCTAATTTTACTAACCAATGTCACACCAATACATTTAATAAAAGAAGCAAAACTTCATCAACGTGATTGACAACAAGCCTCCCTAGTCACCAGAGATAATAACGATTGGTTTCCTTTTGGTCCTATTTTTATCAGCCATTAGCTTTTTTTCATGGTGAAACATCTGTTCTCACAATTCCGTTCCAAAAATCTCCTTGACTGTACTTCAAAACAGTGCCCACATTTCATGGTTAACATAAAGGACAACCATTACAGAAGCATCTCTCTTCTGTCTCCCCTCAGATGCATGCACATGTTGGTCTCAACACTCCACTAGTGTATTCTACTCCGGTGAACATCCGCGTAATCGTTGCCCAATGGAATTGTTTGACCCCTTCGTTTATTCTTCTATAAAAATGGAAAGTTAAGCTATGCCTACCTATAACTAAATAATTTAAAGGATTCCTCCATCTACATAAAGGGGTAAGCCAATTCTAGAAAGCATCCCTTTCTTGGTATGGAGAAAAGACATTGGAAACAATAATAGAAAGGACTGTTGAAACTAGAAATCGCTGAAATTTTCACCTGCTCTACTTTGTTTTAGTTGTTTGTTGTTTTAAATTCTAACAGTCTTTTGCGTGGCGTGCCAAGTGTTAACCATTTCAAGATAGACGAAGGATCAGGGCACATACCAATGATGTGCTAAGAAGTGGGGGAGCGGGGGCCTAGACGGACATCACTAGCTAAGTGAGCAACAAGAAGCTGGAAGAAAGGCAGATGGAACAGCCTCTGGGAAACAGCTGCTATGATATGTGAAATATTGGGACTTCCCTGGCTTGCTTTTCAATTCCCACATGCAACCTGTGAGACTTAGCTAACACTCTATTGGAGTTTTAATAACTGCACAGTATTTGTGTCCTCTGTAATTTTGTCTTGAGATGGCACTCGGGGTGAGAATGTGTGATTTACAGTGTGGTTGGCATTCCCAGGGGCAGAGTATTGATCCACGACACGCGGTAAGGGTCGGTCTTTCATAAATCACCTGCCCTCGTGGGAGTGCCTTATTACCATAAGAGCCTCATCTAGGTTCTAATGTTCAGATTTATTATATTTTTACTTCTGATCCCTCAGTGATTTTTCTTCAGTATTTAACAGAACGGTAACCCAGAACAACGAATATATACTATAATTACCTAATATGATAAATGTCACTGAATCAGCAATGATATTACAGTATATAAATGTATCAAAAGAACATGCTATACACTTTAAACAGTGTGACATGTCGATTTATTCAATGAACAACTTTGGTACTAAGACTGAGCAAGAAATAGACAAGACCACAGGAAAGCAAGCTGATCGAGAGTCAGGCCAAAAGGACACAGCAGACTTCTAGCATTTGGTCCAACATGAGAAGAGCGTGGACATCATCATTCCTGTTCCCACATGAAAAGAGCTAGAATAAACGGAAAGCAACAACTCCTGAGATCCATCAGAGAACTGAGGCCACGGGACAAACCGTTGCTCTGGAAACTGAAGAGTCCTAGGGATGCTGAGACCACAGCTCAACGGGACCAGAAGCCAGCAGGGGAGCCAAGGCTGGTGGGACCTCGAGAGTGGCCGAGACATTTCTCCATGTAGACAAGCTCAAGTGTTAAAAATACCAAGTCTTCCCCTCTCACACTTTGGTGAGTTTTAACACCAGGAGCCCTACCCGCCTCTGAGGGTGCAGCCGGCAGGAAAGGGGGGAAACAGCCATTTTGAAATGTGCCCAGAGCACTGCTCTCCTAAACAAAGGTTTCCTCTCAAAAGAAACCATTTTACCAAAGCCTGACAGGCCAGGAAGAAGGGAAGTACCTAAAGCAAACCCCCTGCGGTCCTTAATGTGGGAGGAAAACACCGAACCTAGCCCCGTGGTCTCCATCTCACCTGAGGCGGTGAGGGAGGTGCTGCTGAGGAAAAGCACCTGTGACGGTCACAGGTCGTGGGCACAGGCTCACTAAAATGTTAAAACCTGTTAGACGATTAACTGAGGCATATTAAAAAGTTTAGAAGTTTCCTTGAGCAAAAATGGACTCTGAATAAAGCAGAGCCATACCAGAAGTGGTTAGGGGTCCCGGGAGAGAAGACGGAAGCAGGTAAGGAAAGTATTGCCTATCACGGAAAGCCTGCTACCTGCTTGTGATTAGTCGTATGTAGGTTTCAATTATGTCCTTTATAGGCTTAGATTACACTGGCCCTCATGACATTAGAGACAATTAAGTCAAATGGCCCCTTTGTTCAACGAACTGAAAAAACCCGATCGTTCCTCTGCGTGTGAGTGCATGCACACACATACGTGCTCCTAGGCTGCAAGAACCTCAATCAACTAGGGCAGGTATCTCAAGGTGCTCACTGTGAACAATTATTTTAATTTCTAATTAATTTATGTCTGCATCTAGCTGAGTGGCAGAGTGAAAGGAGGGCGATAGAGTAGGTTGTGGATGAGGAACGTCACACCAGCCCTGACTCTGTGGCATCGCGGATTAGATGCCAGGCCCTCTCAGCACTCAAGTTTTAGAAGGCCAGCTTCTTCGCGGTGTTTTTTGTTAGTGATTCCAGTGGGCCCGTCCAGATATCCCAGCATAATCTCCCCAGGATAACTGATCACATCTGCTCATTTCCTTTTGCCGTGAAGCCTAACATACTCACGGTTCCAGGAATTAGGACGTGGACATCTTGGGGAACGTCATTCCTTTCTGCCTACCGCAGTATTTTGGGGGCAGCTTATGAGATGTGTATAAAATGTTTAACGTAATGTTATTTCAAAACGATTCCTTTTTTTGTTTCCTATTCTCTCCTCCGCTTCCTCCTCCTCCTTCTTTCCTCTATTATGGGACTATGTATTTTTAATCGATTTTTTTGTATCTTTCTTTTGATTATATAATCTGATTTTTATTTAAGGCATTTTTCTGATCCCTCTCATATTATTTTCCCTTTCGATATTTATTTTAGCATCCTCGAGCATTACAAAGAGTTATCCTGTTTGACAGTCAATTTCTTCCTTCTGTTCCCTGTTGATTGACCGTTTCTACCTCTTCGCTGTGTTCTTACATCATACGGGTCCGCTCTCAGGATGCGTCATGGGTCAATCATTTCTCGAATGTTTTCAGTGTTATGTTCCCTTCAAATGAGCAGTTTTTCTTTTGAGATTCTAAATACGTTGACACCTCATACTCGTGCAAAACTCAGAATACCTCCGTACTGCTCTGTTTTAAGGGAAATGTTTCAGGGTAGAGTCTCATGCTAAAGTTTTCCCCACATTTTGAAGAACTGTTCGTGAAGAATGGGTTTCATGACTCTGTACCTGAGCAGTACAGAAAAGTAGAACTTTATAAAGTATCTAGTGAACAGAATCAACACAGACGACTAATACAAATAACCCCAAACACAAAATGACATTAATGTGAAATTGAATTTTGGAAGTGCACACAATGTACAATGAAATAAAGTGCAGATGAGCAATTGCTTAAGAGGCTTGATCAATCTAGAATGCCAGCGTGAATTGTTGGAGGTTGAAAAATGTTTTTGAGCAGGAATTGTCCTGATGAATACACTTTTTCATTCAATTCATTAAACAATGTACTCTCAATCACTTAATTTAATAGTGCTTTTGTGGATGAAAAGGAGGAGGGTTCTGTGCACGTAACCGACTGTATCCCTTCTTACCCATTGTTAACCATTAATAGCAATAATTGAACATGCTAAGCTAATTATATTCTAGAGAGATGTGTTAATTATTAACAATGCTTAAAATGACCAATAATATATTATTATGTTGTAATACAAACAAAATCTATGTCTGAATAATGTCAAGAATCCAGGAGAAACCAGAAAATGTCCAATACATTATTCAACAATTGGTTGAATGAGTATTTGAAAATATCCAATTAATACACTTTTTTTTACATTTGTATCTCAGTGTTTGTCATTATAGGAACTTGCCTTCCACATAATTAATTGCTTTTCTCCCAATGCAGTTGTCACTTGTTGTCTAGATGATATTCCAGCAGGTGGGATACGACAGTCACCTCATGGTAATGCATATTTTCCTGATGAAGACAGAGGTCATCAACCCCACCTTAGCAGTGTCGGAATATCAGTGATAGTCCAATTACATGTAGGCTTTGCATACTATTGTAAATAAATACAATTAGGATAAGTTCAATCCTGTTTGAAAAGGACCCCAAAGCACCGCTGCCATTCCCTTGTAAGCCCCTGAATTAAAGGGCAGTGCCCTGGACAAAAATGGTTTTAGTGATGTGGTATTAGTTCAGATGTTATATTGGAAATCTGATTCTCATTGATTGAAGCTCCTTTCACTTGGACCAAGTCAATCTAGGCCGTACAAAATGCATTTATAACAGCAAGGTATGGTTCTAATATCTAGTTCACTGTAAAATACATTGAAATAGAAATTGCAGATATATGACTTGACTTAGATTAACATGTCCAGCTTAACTTTAGGACCTATGGTTCACAGAAGTATTTTAAAAATCAGCTTATGAGATACTGAGGTCTGATAGAAGGAGCTAGAAAATAAGGAGAAAATTAGGGCACTCGAAGTCACAGAAAAGCGGGGGCAGGAAGAATGAAATGACTCTCTTCACTGAGGTGGGGTCTGTGGGAGGAATAGATTTTAAAACCCCTGGGTGCTGCTTTGCCAAACAGTTGACATCTGGAAGGGGTTTTGGTAATGTAAGGAGAAAGTAGGGAGGACATGTCCACCACATTTCATCCCTGGGCTTAGATGATGGTGTCCACACGAGATACAGATGCTTTGAAAGAATGTGGCAATGATCTCAACACCTCCTGGGCTCCAGGCTGTGACACTGACTCACCAACAGACAATGGACCGAGGCTCTACAGGAAGGGACAAGGGCGCCAGGTATACCACAGTGGCCTGAGACAAAGAAATCAAACAGAAAATATAGAGAAAAATGGCTGACCTTGAAGAGACAACACACAACAGTTCTGGACTCTTGCTGTGAACCGTGTTATGGGATGACACAGATGTGTCGTTATCTGGGATCATGAGGGCACCTATTGACGAGGGTAGCCCAGTGAATTGTGATTGTAAATGTAGCAAGTACTATTCAAATTAATTATAAATTTGACATTGTGCAAATGACCTGACATTGTCTAATTTACTACAACAATCCCACAAAAGGAACACTGCTACAGAGGAGAAAACTGAAGCGTGGAGAGGTCCAGTCTTTTGTAAAAACTTACTCATGAAACCAAGAGCCAAGCAGGCATCTCAGCTCAACATGTCTGATTTCACCACTTTCTACTAAACATGCCCATTGTAAAAACACTTGGATGGTTTTGAGAGAGAAATACAAAGCAACGCTTCTTTAAAACTCCTCCAGCTTTTGAGAATATATATCACTAATAAATAAATGTACAATAACTCCTAGTTTTTTGTTGGTTTTTTTTTAATTGATTTGAGAGAGAGAGGATGGGAGGGGGAGAGAGCGAGAGAGAAACATCGATGAGAGAGAACATCGATTGGCCGCCTCCTGCATGCCCCCCACTGGGGATCAGGCTCACAACCTGGGCATGTGCCCTGACTGGGAATCGAACTGGCAACCTCTTGGTGCATGGGTCATCACTCGGCCTCTAAGCCACACCGGCCAGGCTAAAGAATAAATTTTTCTAACAAATGTAATTGGATTAATTTCATTCAAGTGATAGTTTCAGGACATCAAAATAAATGTATTGACTTGAAAAAAGTTTTGTAGCCCTGGCCGGTTTGGCTCAGCGGTTAGAGCATCGGCCCGCGGACCAATGAGTCACGGGTTCGATTCCTGGTCAAGGGCACGTACCTCGGTTGTGGTTCATCCCCGGCCCTGGTCAGGGTCATGCGGGAGGCAACCAGTCAATGTGGCTCTGTCACATCGATGTTTCTCTCTGTCTCTCCCTCCCTCCTACTCTATCTAATGATTAAAAAAAAAATTTTAAGTTTTACAAATCAAAGGACAATTGTCAATTGTCATGAAATTGAGTAATTCGTTAATCTGTGGAGAAAAACTCAATTAATGACTTGTGACACTGTATGAGAGTTGTCTTACCATCAGTGAGTTCTTCTGGTGTCCATGAAAGCCTTGGAAGAAAGCAGTTATGAAACTCTTTCCAACGCCATTTGGTAAACCAAGGATTGCTTCCCTTTCTCGTCCAGTCGATCTGTCTGTTAAAGAAAACTATTTACAGAGACGCTGAAGTACGTTGGGAAGATGAATATTCTCCAGAGGTCGGTATTGCTCAGCATTTTCTCGGGTCGATGATTTGTAAGCCGCCAGAAGCAGAAACTCCTCTCACGTCTCTGTTTTCTCTAACGATCTACATTCTGACCAGGAACAAATGATGCACAAATTAAACAGTGCTTTTGGAACTGGGTAGGAGTATTCTAAACTGCACGATGGTGTCAGGGAGTTCGTTCCGGTCAGTCCGGAAGAAGCTGTGACCAAATATTCACTAAAGGTCGCGGCAGGACATAACCTGAGCAACAACCCCCTGTTCTCTGAGCGTCCACTCCCACTGGGGTCTGGGGAAACGGGTGGAAGTGTTATCCAATAGAACACGGGGCATGTCTCAAACCCTGTGCTATCTTCCAACAATGTTAATATTGCAGAGTGTTCTGCTCCTTTGTTCTGTACTTGGGCAGATCTCAGGAATTGCCCAGCAGAGAAAGTTAAATCACGGCTCTTTATTTACAACAAATGTGACCATGGAGGTGATGGACACCCCGCGTCACACCAATGTCCATGTGCACAGTCTCTGACTCTTTCCAGCTAAGCATGCTTTCCATGTCTACAAGGCATTTTAAAGTAATCAAAGTTTAGCTTTGAGATTACTCCTGCCCTGAAGATGAGAGCAAACACGTTGTACACAGTGCGGTGGAGGGAGGCCGGCTTTGAGCAGTAGCAGAGCAGGGAATCGGAGCAGACCTCCCCCCACGAACAACTGGAAAAGCAAAATAACCTATTTAAAATGTACATATTGAAGCCAAGTCAAGTTGAAGAGACGGTGGGTTAGGGTTAGGGAGTTGAGACTCTCCAGGAGAAAATCCGGAGAGATGAGCCTGGCTGCCCGGCTGTTCCCAGGGAAGTCTGCTCACCACGGAGGAAGCCACCCAGAGGCTGAGATGAGCAGCGTCTGCTAAAGCCCCGGGGCCCAGAGGAGAAAGATCAGGATGCAGAGCCCTTCAGCAGCGGAGCTGGTTGGGGTGGTGAAGGGCACAGCACGGGAAAACAGCTTTCACAGTGGCCCCATGCCCCTGCATAACTTCTCCTCGCCCAGGTTCCAGAACGAAGCACAGAGAAACCAATGATGAAAATACAGAAAAGACGTCATGCATAGAAAATAACAACAGACAGATGCACCGACAGAAAAGAGTGCATGGTGGGAACTGTGCTCCTGCAAAGGTTCAAACAGGCCTGTAATGGCGCCTCTCGACCACGGCACAGCTGGACGCCAGCTGTGCGGACGCACCAGCCACGCTGACCTGGGCACAGGGGAGCAAAACGCCAAGAGTCCTGCCCTGGGGAGGGGGAGCGGGTGGGCCACCGCCAGGGGGCGCTGGGGATGTCAGGACAGCCTTTAACTGGGTGATTAGAACCATGTGCCTTGTCAAAGTCCTGACGACCTGAAATGCCCTCCCTCTGGGAGGACAAAAGGGCTCCTACACGCCAAGGGCCCTGAGAACCTGAAATCCCGCCTGTTCTAAGACGCTTTTTCAGGGTTTAGCGTGGGTTCGTGCCAGGCGAGCGATCGCCTCCATGGTCTCCGTTCTCGGAGTGTCCGTGGAGCAGCCTGAACGTGCATGGGACCACGTGGAAACGTGCGGTGATCACGCGGGCTCCTTTGTTTCTCTCCTGCCACCGCCTGGGCGGTCCCGTTCTCAGGCCCCTGCCAGGTGCGCTCCAGGGAAGACACGCAGGCGCTCGGGAGCTCCAGTCACTCGGGAGTCTTGCAGAATACAGTCCCTGGGTCTGGAAACAAATGCATGTGAGTGGAAAATTACTTATCAGGAACTCGAGTGCGCATTTCACCCCATCAGCTAAATGGTTCCAAAACTTAACAAGAAATGAACTGGGACTCGCTTCACACACATCGAAGGCATCCCTTCCTGCAGACAGCTTTCTGAATCACATCGAAACCGCGGGGCGGAGTTGCCAGCCGCTGCATTTCATCAGCACAGATGAGGGTGCTTTTTGCCATACAAATTAGAGCAATTATTTCAACTCAAGCTGTGATAGTTCTGGGGAGAATGAGAGTGTGTGTGTGTGTGTGTGTGTGTGTGTGTGTGTGTATTTTTTTTTTTAAAGAAAGGGAAAAAGAAATGGTCCCAGTAGGCCTCTGCGATGCAGTGCTGAGTTTTGTTGAGTGTGTGTTTTAATCCATCTACTTACTAGTAATTTATTGCCCTGCTTCTGCCACACTTCGCTGCATTCAGAAAGTCAGTACTCGTCATGTTTACAACTAAGGATGCCCCTAATCCTTCTCCTGTACTGAGGCTTGAACAGTGCCACAACCGAGTTAGACGTCATTTGAAAGATCTTCAGTGTAAATTAAGAAGATTTAAATGCAAATTTAAAATAACAGCTCTCTACATTTCCATGTAGTCCAACACCGTACACTTAATAAACCCTTCGACTAGCGCGTATCCACACTGCATGGCCCCAGGCTCCGTGCTGGGGGAGTCCGGGGAACGGAACCAGAGCTTGGCAGGAAGGCTTTCCACTCCTAACGCTTTTCAACACGAGAGGGAGGGAAGCGAGGCGCCAGACCCGCAGCCCGCGTTGAAATACTTCAGTGTGGGACAGAATAGATAATAAATGAAATTCCTTCTCACCTTTGTGTCTAAAAGTGAATGTCGATGTCTTACAAACCTTAATAATTAGAAATGATTTTGCTTTCAAACGTGTGCAGTTCCCTTTCTCCTTCATGCTAACTGAATTTAAAAATTCAAATTAAAGTTGAAACGATAATTATACACATTCAAAAGCCATTTATATGTTTGCTTTGGATCCTATCGCAAAATTGAGGCTGAACCAGCCCTCGCAGACAAAGGAATTAGTGCAAAGACCTGGGTGAATGCGACACGGGCTGCTGGGTGAGACCGGAGGCAAGAGGCAGGGGAGACAGACAAATGGCAGGGTCCACCTCCACCGGGAGGGCCTCAGCTCCTCTCCCTTTGGCTTTAAATAGCCGCAAAGGGGCAGGGGGAGGCCAGTTAGCCCAAGCAACGCTGAGACTGAATTCTCGACTCTTCCGAAAGCAGTGCTGGAGGGTTACTGGAAGTAAACCTACTGTTTTACATGTCCTGGTGGGGGAGGAAAAACGCATCTAACTACCGCTGAAGTACACAGAATTTGTATATAAATGTCACCTAGAAATCACTGATTCGTGAAGGCTCTGCATTCGTCATGTGATATGTGTGATTCAGTACTACTTGGTGCCAACTGATGATATCGCGGTCGTTAGAGGACCCGTTCTGTATTAATGATGTGACCAGCAGTCCTTAGAAAGGGGACAAGGTACCAGTCATCCTCCTTTAAAAATAATTCCTAGAGGAATCTGTGGACATTTCATGAATGAATTTCCCCGAGTGATTCGGCTGTGGTCAGTTTCAGTTTTGAAAACCACACGTACACTGGGGATACTGGATCGGGCCTCCAGGGGAAGAATCCTTGAGCCTGCTGGAAATAGAAATCGTGTTTAGGCACTAAGAAAACAAAGTCTTCCCAACTTGTGTAAGAGACTCTCATGTCTGAGAACTGTGGAGGCATAGTGCTAGATTTCCCTCTTTGTCAGTCCAGTGGGCTTCCTCTGATTGGGGTATATCAATGTTTTATTTTTGTTTTTGCTTTTGTTTCTCAGGGGGAAAAAATGGACTAACCCTCGAGAGAAAAGCGCTAAGTACTAGTGACATTCTAATGGGGGAGTAAGATACATCAATGTTATTAAAGACACACCTTGTTGGAATCCTTCATATAAAAAATAAACTTAGTTATCTTTTTTTTTAAGATACTTGAATTCATTCATCCAGCCAGTCAATACCCGTGAGTCATCTGCTGTGCACCAAGAGAACCGTTAAATAAAAATGATAAGAAGGTAGACAGGTAACTATATTACATGCACTTGCCATGAAAGAATGAGACTTGGCTGGCTTGTCCCAGAGGGACAGATGAGGAGAAGAGCCTCTAAGAGGAATGGATGGTTGTGTTGTTCACGAAAAGACGACAAAATGTTCACAAATTGGAGAAGTCATTCAAAGAGGAAAAATCCATGAAAAGGCTTCAGGTGACCAGGTATGACTGGGAAAAGCAGACAGCCCACAATCCAGGAAGGCAGGAGCTAAGAATAAAGTGCTCTGTTTGGCATGCTGAGGAATTTGGTTTACACAGTTGGAAGCAACAGGGAGAACTTACTAGAATTGAAGGAGAGGTAGATCGTGTTCTTTTAGTATAGTATACAGTACAAACTGCCAGGTAAATCAATCCAGTGCGTGTGTGTGTGTCTGTGTGTGTGTGTGTGCATGTGTGCGTGTGTGTGTGTGTCTGTGTGTCTGTGTGTGTGTGCGTATGTGTGTCTGTGTGTGTGTGTGCATGTGTGTCTGTGTGTGTCTGTGTGTGTGCGTATGTGTGTCTGTGCGTGTGTGTCTGTTGTGTCTGTGTGTGTGCGTGTGTGTCTGTGTGCATGTATGTGTCTGTGTGTGTGTGCGTGCGTGTGTCTGTGTGTGTCTGTGTGTGTGCATGTGTGTGTGTATGTGTGCGTGTGTGTGCGTGTGTGTGCGTGTGTGTGTGTAGAAGAAAATGAAAAACCCTCGTTGCAGGAAGAGATGCATCAGAAGACTGGAACCCCTTCAGTTATATATGGTGAAGGCACAAATTCAGGCAGTATTTGCAGTCAGTTGGTAGCAAAATGTATGGAACTGGAGGACTGAATTACTGTGAGGATGAGAGGAAGTGTTCCTGGAAATTCCGTTTCTGCCTTGAGTGATTGAAAGACGGAGAGGCTGTAAATGGGGACAGGAAATTGTAAGAAAAGCAAGTTGAATAGGAGGGGAAGCTGGGTTTTAGGCAAAAGGAGAGAAGCTATTCCGAAGAAAAGAAAAGGATGTTTGAGAAAATAATTTTAAAGGCTGTTTGAATGATTTCTAATATAAAACATATTACTAGAAGTAAAATATGGGAAATACCTAGTGAATAAGAGCAGATAACTTATGAAGACCTAGATCTCATTGTTTAGACTTTGTATATAACGTATACTAAGTATCAAGGGTTTTTAATGTATAAATTTAATTTATATTCCTAGAAGTTAAGTGCCTTTTTATAAATGTTTACTTGAATATATTATTACAGATTTTTCTCCAAGTGGGTTTTCTCTCAATCATGACTAATTTGGGGGAAAATAATATTTGAACATATTAATAATTAAGAGCGCTGTAGGGTTGGTTTTTCACAGGAAGGAACTAAATTAATAAGGTTCTAACATATTTGATAAGCATCCTTGAGTGTCTTGCTTTCAATGACCTCGTTTGTAATGTGTCGCTTTATTTAGACTCTCCGCTCAGTTTTCCATCATTTCAATAACCAAACTTTATGAAAGAATAAAGATTCGCCTTATTTCCCACTCAAGTTATGCGCAGAGGTTGCTCATGGGGCTCCTTCGGTAAGCTGACCCCGTCAGCTTTTGCTCTCAGATAGCAATGTCAATGAAATAGTCAATTGTTTGATGTCCGTTATACCCTTGGGAGGTCAGCCTGCCTGTGGGCTGCTGTTTCCGCCACACAACAGAGGAGAACATCAGGGCCGCCGCTGGAGAAGCCTCTGGAGCGGGGCTGCTATGGCGTGTCTGAGAGGTGACCCTCACGGAGGGGGAGGTCATGCTCCTGCCCAAAGTCCCAGGTCCAGCCCTGAAGAAGAGCGGGATGGGTGCTGAGGCCAAGCGTGTGGTGTTCTAATGGTTGAACAGAGGAACCGATGCCTGACTGTTAACTTTTTTCTTTTATTTTCTCTCATTACTGGGGACACTCCAAGTGGTAGGTGAGTGGAAGACAAAATCCAGCATCCAAGAACATCATGCCCTAGCTCAGTGGTCCCCGTCCATCAGAATCAGCGTCTCCTGGGCGCTTGGGCACAGCCTCACCCTCTGTGGGTGCGCCTGGCACTCTGTTTAACAGGCCCTGCATCTGGTTCGCGGACTCTGCACTGAAGTGTGGGTCCCCTGTGTGCGACGGCAGGTCCTCCAAGTCCTGGGAGTCCGTGAGAAAGACACATTCGGTTCTCCATCATCCACTGAGTCAGAATCTCTAGGGATAAAGGCCTGGAAACTGAGTCCCGGCAAGCTCTCCAGGTAGTTCTTATGCCCGTGAAAGTATGGGAGCCACTGTTCAATGTCACTGGGTCCCTGGTGGCAACTCTCTCCACAGCCAATGTCTTGTCCCTGGTCTACTCCATAGGAACAAATATGAGTGGATATTTCAACTGGGGACCCCAATTCTGGGTGTGGCCACCTGCTATCATGTATAAAAATGAGTGGGCCTGCTGTCACCTGGGCCCTGAAGCTACATAGAAAGCCAGATGGACAGGATGTGGACAGTTCTGTACCCCAGGTGACCCCCCACTTAGGGCTGGTACACCCAGTGCTGGTGCTGATACCCTGGACTCTCATCTGTGAAGAAAATAAACTTGCCAACAACCTCCAGGGGTTCTCAGATCACCACATGGTCACGGTCCTCTGTGTGGGTTTTGACTGGGTTTCCCCTCCAGCCCAGATCACTGCAAACAGCCCTGTGATGCTCCGTGGCCGCCAGTGAGCGGGTCCCACTTCTCCCTTGGGTAACGCATTGCTCTCCTGCCCCTGCAGGAGTCCCTCTAGCAAAGCACATATTCAGCATCCATCCGGCTCTCTTTTCTGAGATTGCCTAGCCCAGACTTCTGCACATGGGTTCCAGCTGTTCCCCGTGGTATCAGCTGTGTCCGGGCGTTGACCACAGATGCTGGAAGTTTTCAGGCCCCCTAAACAGCTCTACCTTTGGGCTTCCCTGCTGGGTCTCTCTGGCCTGCAGCCCTAAACATCTCAGTGACATCCTCCAGCTGCTTCTCAAAAGTCTCGGGTGCGATCGCTCCGGGTGGAGCTCCAGCTTTACCTGTGAGGGACGTGGAGGGGAGCTCGTGTCCACAGACGGGGCAGGAAGGGGACTTCTGACCAATCCAGGCTGACAGCTCTTGACCCCCATTTCTCCCTGCAGAAATAATAGTTCGTGGCTCCTGACATCACTTGAGGCTGGCTGGTATCCCACCCCCAGTCGGTTTCTTTGCAGAATTCCAATATCTGTAGCGATAAAGAGACCTTAGAAGCAACAAAATCCAACTCACCAAGCACTGAACATGTTTATGTTTTTTCTGTAACACCAAAGAGGACAATCTCTGTGACATTGTGTAAAATCCGCCTGCTTTTCAGGACTTGAGACAGGGAGGTATACAAGGAATTACCTGCTTGGCTGACATGCCTAGCAGCTAAAAGAAAAAATTAGGCTATTTCTTCCTTGAAAATGAAGGTTGAAACCATTTCCAATGTATAAGATTGGGGATTTTTCCCATCTGTGACTCACTCTCCCTCTAGAAATTAACTAAGCGTAATAACTCATCTTTTCAAGTTTGAACGTTATAATTGACTACACAATGAGGAAGAAAATTTAAAATAATCAGGAAGAAACATAGTTATTTAATGAAATATAGATGCTGAAAATATTTGCTGCCGAGCACACTCCGTGGCTGTTAAGAGTCATTCCTTCGAGGGAAATATCAAGTGGAGAAATGTATTTATTGCTCAATATGCACAGTTCTAAGTATTTTTATTATTCCAACTATTCCCTGCTCATTTACCGCTTTATGCAAAATGCTAATTTTCTTTTTTGCAGATGGTGTATTATGATTATATTTATCTAAATATAGATGAAACTTCCCAAGAAGATCTGAATAAGTGCGCAGAATAATTCAGCCTTTCTTAGTAAAACAATACAAGTAGCATATTTCTTTTGGGTAAACAAACATTTATGTCAAAAATCTCCTTGCATATTAGAGAAGTAAAATTAGCCTTTTTTGATTGACTCTGCCACTTCGTAGTCCCAAAATAGTTTGAAAGTGAAAAATGAGTTGAAATAAATTTAGCACTGTTGTTTCAGTGAACCTTGAATGAGTGAGCGAATGCATCCATTAAAGTGTTGAGTCAACAGTTCCCTCTTTTGTACTGAAAATGGGAGGCTGTTCAGCAATATTAAGATACTAATTTAATTCCACTTTTCCCCATTCTGGTTTGAGACTTGCTTTCTGATTCACTGGTTGTTCAGCTGATTAGCAGTGCTGGTAAATCAGGTCTAAGTGTCAATCAAACACAACCTCTTGATAGAGAAGATTGAAACTGTGTTATAAAATGTGCCCTTGGGCCACCCCTCTACCGGGTTCCCAGGGGTTAGGTCACTGAGCTTTAGTGAGTTGAGAATGGACAAGGCAGGTGATGAACAAAATATGTTTATAAACAAGACAATGCTCCCACAAAATCAAATTATCTTTTCTGTACCCCTTTTATTTTTTAATACTTAACTATTGTCTCATCAAAACCAAGAGCTCTTTTACAATGAGTATTACCCCAAAACTGAATACATTTGGGGAGCAATGCAAAGGATTCCCTCTAAAGAATATGTTGAAAATGGTAATGATAGGCATGAGGAGAGATGATAGGAAAATCACTTTTATCACTAAGAGTCCCTTAATCCAGGAATAGATTAAGTTAAGGAAAAAAAAAATTAGAAGCATTATTTGGCCCTGGATAGAAAACTTAACCAGGAAGTAAATTTACCGTAATTACATGCTTTAAAATATTTTCAATGAAATTTTGGAATATGATAACACTTCCACAAATAGCCATATTTAGTAGTTATTTCAATATAAATGCCATTTACTGGGTTAATATCCCTAACGGTTAAGCTTCCATCCAAAACACTCAAAAAAACAAGACAACATAAAATAAAAGGTCCAATAGCAATCAATGTTCAAAATATGCAGGGTGGGGGAAATAGATCACATTAATTAACTAATATAAGAAAGCTGTTTCAGAATATTATCCTCCCATGTTTTCTCTATAATTAATATATCACTTGTGTAAGTGAAAATGGAAATACTAAGAGAGTGTTGGCAATAACAATATTTCAGCATGTATAGGATGAGGCCAATGCTGACTGCGCTCAGTCAGGATTCAAAGTCTTAATACTTCTGTATCACTCCAGGGCAGTGAGTTTCAACCCATGCGCCACAAGGATTTTTAAAACAGGCAATACCTGACTATTTAGTCAAGGGCACTGACCTCTGTTCCTTTAGATTGTCAAAACAGAAAAATGACAACAGCCCTGGGAGGCAGCCAATCGATGGGTCTCTCTTGCATCGATGTTTCTCTCTCTCTCCCTCTCTCCCTTCCACTCCATCTATTAATAAAAATCAATGGAAGAATATCCTCAGGTGAAGATTAAAAAAAAAAAAATGACAACAGCCAACACAATAATAGCCGTCTGTTGTGAAAGAATCAAAATTATACCTATTTTTTTGTCAGATCAGCAAAAAATATATTTCTGGTGTGGCGCAGAATTGTAGTAATTCGCGTGTGTGCCGTGGGAGGGAAGGTTGAGATGGGGTATGATTTCTGGTGAAGCGCAGCGACTACCCCTGTTCTTGCATCCACACAGGTTTAGCATCTTCTCAGAAGCAGCCCTCTTCTAGGCACCTGCGCTGCATCCAGGACCGAAGGTTCCTGACTTCAGACAGCTGTCAGCTTGTTCTTCTGCTCTCTTGTGATTGGGAGACAAATGAGACGTTTCTTGAGAAAACGTGGCCCCCATAGTTAAAATGTAAAAGCAGAACATTATCTAAGACTCCACGACGGGGTGAATTACCTGCTCCCCAGTCGTCTGGCGCAGGCACCGCCCAGTTGCAGGTGGGAACTAGCAGCTCAAGGGCATTGCGCAGAGTACCCGCTCATCACTGTTGCTGGTCTGCAGGAAGCCTGGGTGGGGACAAGGGGGAGGGGGTTCAGGAGAATGGCCCCCTCCTAAGCTTACAACATTGTCCAGGTCTCCTGGGTGATGCTGGAGAAAGATTAACCATTAGGGATATTAGCCCAGTATCCAGCATTTATATTACAATCACCTCGAAAGATTGTGGGTAGAGAGACTTAACTTTATTTGTGCATTTTGCACCATATTTTAAAATGTGTGCATTCATATCTATCTTTTATTTTAAATATACATGTTTTTTGCATTGAGTGTCTTTCTTAAAAAAAAAAATTTGGTAGTCAATGATGATGTGCAAATTCAACTATAGATGCTTCCATTTTTATAACAAAATTATTACCTTTTTTTTTTCCTTATCCTCACCCGAGGACATTTTTGCATTTATCTTCAGGTAGAGCGGGAGGGAGGGAGAGAGAGAGAGAAACATCGATGTGAGAGGGACACATCAAGTGTCTGCCACCCATACGACCCCAACCAGGGCCAGGGATAAACTACGTCTGAGGTACGTGCCCTTAGCGGGAACCAAACCCGGGACTCTCTGGTCCATGGGCCGACGCTCTAACCGCTGAGCCAAATCGGCCAGGGCAAAAATTGTTAGCTTTTATGTGCAGGATTTGAGGATCGAAGTTGACCCCTTTACAGATGGTTATGCAGTTATCACAACGCATCTATGCTGCCATTCTGCCTCCACCACTTTTGTGTGCCTAGAATTCTTCTCAAAGGTCTACTCTCTGACATCAATCTTTCTGTGCGCTGCCACTGAAGAAACACATTATCTGAATTATTTTAGTTTCTGGTTAGACTATAATACCCCCATGCTGCTTTTTACATGTTCTTACCTTTCTTTTGCATTTATTCATCCAGATAAACTTTAGAATATGTTGCTTAAATTCCATAACCTTTCTTAATAATTTGTGTGGCTGTATTTGTTACACAAGCTTGTTTGAGCAAACATGATATTTTTCTCAGGTAGATAATATGTTCCATTTATCCACAGCTTCCGTATCTCTCAGGAAACCCTGTACTTTTTATTTTGCTTATTTCCTTGTTCCTGTATTTTTTGAACAAACATTAAGCACCTACTGTGTACCAGGCACTGGACTAGCCATCGGTGTACATTATGGGCTTTGAACAGAACAACTTTGCTGTCTCAAGTACAGAGACGCTAAACAATGTATGACAAGAAGACGCAGAATATTACAGAGAGAACATCAGAAGGTGTTGTGAAAAAATAACGGGAGGACCCAAGCCCACAGGGAAGGAGTGCCCGAAGGACACACAGGATGGGCGCACTGGGGGAGTGTGTGTGGAAGCATGGGGAAGGGTGGACTCCGGGTGGGGGCACATGTTCGACGTCTGTCCGCACTGTGCTATCTTAGGGAGGTCAGAGGTTATTTTTAAGGGCAAAGAGGATGTATTAGGGCTTTAAAAGGAGAAATGGCATGCTCATATTTGCATTTTTGAAAACTGTATGTAGATACAAGGTTGGTAATTAATGATAATTGAGTACAAATAGAGATAAAGGACCTTTTCAGAGACTGTTGAGAGGTGATAAACTGAAATACGGAAGGGCCAGTGGGAATCAACAGAGGCAAGGTTGGCTAAAACCTGATTCCTACTTAGAGAATCAAAGTCTGAGGCTCTACAAGTGAAAACTAATGTGTATTCCCACCACGTAATACACTAGCTAGCTACATAACCACGCCAAAGCTGCCTGTTCCCTGCATGTGATTAGCTGAGTTAGCCCAGATTTAACTTTATCAGAAAGGACTTTGGAATAAATGTTAGATGAAGTAGCTGTAACCTAATTGGTCTCTTCAATTGTGGGGACTAAAAATAAGAAAGACTATATTTTGACTCCACACCCATGGCTTAAGGCAAATCCATACTAATCTTACCACACCATTTGGAGAAATGTCTTAATAGGTTGGAGTCAGAAAGTGATACTTGACTACTTTGTTTAGCCACCGTATTCAAATTGCCTCAACTTTCATGAACAAACAATAAAAAAATAAAAACCTTGAGTGAACCAATAACTACCAAAAAGACTTTTTAATGTTTGTAATATTTCAATGGCGTTGTTACTACATATTTTAGTTTTAAAAAATGAGTGCACACCATACAACCCAATAGAGATAGCTCACAGAAAGAAACATGTCACTTAAAATGCATAAATTCTAAGTAAAATACTAGTAAATTGCCTACAGTATTATGGCACACACAAAAAAAAATTGCAGTGACCCAGAAATATTTTAAGAATGGATTAAAATTAGGAAATTGATGACTACAATGTACATGCCCAACTAAGCAGACACAGATATGGTACACAGTAAAATCCAGACGTAATAGGCGCAAAGGTGAATTCTTGTGATGCCATCCCCACAGAACGTTTCATTCAAAGATGCATTGCTGTCTAATGAAACCTACAAAATCAACATCCCAGACAGACTTTTCTCAAAAGACTTCTGCTCACTTGACCCTCCCATCTACTGCTCTTTCGGCCCACGCTGCCCGGCCAGCCCGGTGTAATCAAGTGTCCCCTCAGTGATTTATGACCGGTCTTCACACTGTCACTCTCCCTTAGCAAGACCTCTGGAGAAGTGAGTTCCTGGGGAAGGGACACTCAAAAACTGCGTGCTCAGCACCTGGGCTGGCAGCTGCCCTCAATCACTGCTGTCATTCCCAAGTGGCTCCAAGGCCCTGGCTCAAGTGGCCCTGGCCCTCGGCGGTGACAAATGAGTGGCAATGGCCTATCATGGAGGGAAAGGCAGAAGAACTCGGAATCACAGAACTGGAGCACAGAGCACCCTGCTGTTCCATGATTATGGGATGAGTCCCCCTTGCAAGCAGGAGCTCGGGGAATCCTGCACACTCCAGCCACGCCGCAGACCTCCCGCCACCTCCAACGGCGCCCTCTGCTGGGCAGGCAGCGCCCTCGTGGGGAGCAGCCTTGCGGAAGCCCGTGGAGCCGGTCCCACAGCTCAATTCTGCATTCCAATTAGATCCCACTCTGTCACAGGAGGCAGCGGAAGTCACTCGTTTTCTATGCTTCAGTGAAGAGTTTGCCAACGTTAATTAACTCCTCCAGCCCCCGAAGGTTTTTCCGTTGGCCCAGAAATATGCCTCTAAGAATCGTGACGAGAAATGAAGCCTGTTCGTGTCCCTGCTGGTAACCGAGGCTAGGGGGGAAATCAGAGCTTCACCGGGAGGGAATGTTAATCAGGAGGCCGAAGTCAAGGCCAGTCCCCCAATGCCACCTCGTTGGCGCCTGAGGGGTGCGAGCCGCCTGCACGTTCTTCTGCGTTTGTAGTACCTTTCGACGTGGAGTCTCCCCAGATGTGTGGAACTGGAGATGACTTTAAAAACAGGCCCCTTAAGATGTTTTTCTGATCAAATATGCAGGTGGCACAAGGTAGGGGTGTGCTGTGGTTCTTTCCTCCCAACTGGACTCCACAAAAGTCTCGTGATCTTCTGCCCAGGGTCCCAGGAGACAGAGGACAGCTTTCAAAGGCCCAGCCTTGGGTTCCTGGGCCTGGCACACTGCTCCAGTCGATTGTACGAACTTGCTTCATGTCCAGTATGTGTACGATATTGAAACGTCACCTGTGAAGTGCCGGGGGTTGGGTACCTGGGTGCCCGTCTCCACCCGCCCCCCAGAGAATGCTGAATTCCTTTGGACTCAGCAGAGCCCGGGGCGGCCTCACCACCAGGTTTGCGCGCAGGATTTGAAAGAGTAGTAGGGGTCGTGCAGGAGGCCACCACTCGATGTGTCCCTCTCACGTCCATGTTTCTCTCTCTACCTTTCTCTCCCTCTCTCTTCCACTCTATCTGAAGATAAATAGAAAAATATCATCGGGTGAGAATTAAAAAAGAAAGAGGTAATAAATGAAAAGCAAAATGCCTGGCAAAAGTGAGAAGTATCTTAGTGTTAGTGAAGAGTGTCATTACATTATTTTATTATTTTTACTCTTGTTCAAGTATCACTTTATATTATTACCGTCATTGCTGCTTTCTCCCTGTATTTCCTATCGCTCCCAAAGAGCACGCTCATTGCCCTCCTTCTGCATAAAATGCAATTAGGAGTCGTGCTGTAAATAGAGTCCTTATTTAATACAGGATTCCGACTATCCGAAATTATCGTAAACAGGACTTCGTGATGGCACGCGTGCCGACCGTGGTTGCGGCACGGTGACCTGTGGGACCCTCCTGTGGCGCGGGGTGCTTCCTTCGGTCGGCGCCTGGAGGTGGGCTCCACGAGGCTGCCCGTTCTCTCTCAGCTTTCAACCCGCTCCGGGGCTCTGCTCTGCCAGCCTAAGGCCGGGCCTCTGCAGAGTGCGTTTCTGTTTTGCTCGCGGACACTCGGAGAGGATCGGCCAGCAGAGGCGCCCGAGGGACCCTGGAAGGCAAAGGAAGGGCACAAGGACTTGCTCTCTGCTCCTGCTTGGCGTCCTCATCCGGCAGCGTGTCCCCACCCAGGCGTCCTCCCCCAGGCCTGCTCTGCGAGCAGCTTCTGACGGCAGTTGGGTGCTTCCAAGGCTCCCACGCAGGCTTCCCTGCACGTCTGCCCCTCCCCCCAGCCCCCGGGAGCTCTGGGCCCAGCTGCCCCGGACCAACCTCAGAGTTTCTGAGGCTCAGCACCAGGCCAGCAGCGCCCCTCCCCTGAGACCTGGGGCCCAGCTCCAGCTGGCCTCCACACTTCAAGATATTAATTATCTCAACCTTTTCCTCTGTCCTCCAAGTCCCTGTCCTTGTAACTTCAAAACACCTGAACTTCCTATTTCAGTCTCCAGTATGCAATTAAAATTCTTTATATTCAGTTGTGTCTGTTAAAAACTGGAGTAGTGTTGTTTTTTCCAACTAGATCCTAACTGGTGGAACGGGGAAAAATGTGTGAATTCTGTCTTTTTTTTTTTTTTTTTTTTTTTTGACTTAGAGAGAGATGTGAGAGAGAAACGTGGATCGGTTGCCTCCCATTTGCACCCCAAACGGGGACGGAATCTGCAACCTAGGTATGTGCCCTGACTGGGAATTGAACCCACAACAATTTTGGTGTACTGGACCGTGTTCCAGCCAACTGAGCCCCTGTCCTGGGCCTGTCAGTCTTTTAATACAAGCTTTGCCGTATGTTCGAACTACCACCAGCAGTCAGCTCCCCTTCCTCTCGCCCCACCACCAAGCAGGACACTCCGATGTGTCCCTGGGATGTGTCCTACTACACACTTGTCTGACTTCTAGGTGGGAGAATGTTTCTTAAAATTATTGCTCATTTCTTTGTTTTCTTACCAAAAATATCTTTATGTCATGTAACTCTTATTTTTTCATATTTCCTTACTTTTTATTTTGGATTTCTTCTAATTCTTAAATTGAATCTTTCTCTTTCAAAATACTTGTTAATACTCTGTTTTTTATTTTTCTTAAATTGCTTTCTGCATGATCGCTTTTCTTGTTTGTTTGTTTGTTTTACTCTTTTTAAAACAAATCAACCACTCTCCGGAAAATTCCTCCATGGTAAATACAATCTTCTTTGGTTTCATGTTATTCTAGTCTTCTGTTTCTCAATTTACAACGTGAGCTATGTATATCTCTGTCTATATTTTTTTTTCCATCTTTATGACCATCCATTCCTTTCATTCTTGTGTGAGGTTGCTTTTGACCCACATACGTGTTCACTCCCCTCAGCACGAAGACACTGAGTCCCCACACTCGTCCTGCCAGCCCCCTACCGGGAACTGGTCTGGTGCTCACCCAGGCACTGTGAGGGAGAGCTCTGCCCTGGTGCCTGCACTCCCACCACCTCACTGCAAAATAGTTTTGACCCCCAACAATGTATTAAGGACCTGTTCTGAGCCTGATGTAGCTCTTAGCACGAGAGACAAAAGCAGTGAAGACAGCTAATGAGCAAACGCACACACACAAGCATGTGTACAGCCCATTTTGTCACACAGGATGTAGATAGATAGATGATAGATAGATAGATAGATAGATAGATAGATAGATAGATGATAAGTAGATAGATAGATAGATAGATAGATAGATAGATAGACAGAGTTATAATCAAATAAGTCCATGTAACTAATTAGAGAGTAATAGGGCGTGTGATATGATATTTTGCAGAAGCTCATCAGGGGAGGCCAGTGTGTAGAGGTGACTTGGAACCAACGTGTAAAGGCAATGAGTGAGGCAGGCGGGTCCACACAATGAACAGAGTCTCGTTACCTTCCCTGGGGGAGCTGCAGGGGAACAGAACTGAGGACAAACATACATTCAGATGTCTGTCATTGAGAATCTTCTATTTATGTGTTAGGTGGTGATTTCAAGATGCTAAATAAGGGAGAGAAAGAGAAGAGGAAGAATAAATTACAGAAGAGAAAAGCTCCTTTCTTTTCTTCCCCCAAAATTCAGCCCAAAACCCTCTAGGCAGGGCTGATCAGGGCAGGTGTTCACAGAGGAGTGGGGTTTGGGAAGCACAGTAGCCAAGATGGGGATTCAGAGAGGCGTGAGGAAGACATATCCATGGGTGGGTGCTATGTTTGTGACCCCCAAATTCATATGTTTGACTCCTAATCTTACCCAGTGTGCCTGTATTTGGAGTTGGGGCCTCCAAGGTCACAAGGGTGGGGCCCTGACCCAATACAGACGGTGTTCTTATGAGAAGGCTTGTCAAGGTCATAAAGTCAAGAAAACAATGCAGAACCATTCCAGATTCAAGTAGACTGAAGAGACGGGACATTGAATGCAGAGTGCGATTCTGAGCTTGATCTTCTTGTTGTAAAGAACACTTCATGGACAACTGGTGAAACCTGCTTGGAACCTGAGGACCAGATGGATACAATGTATCACGAATTTAAAGTGTTGTTTGTGGTTATGCAGGAGAGTAGCTTCGCTTTTAGGAAACATACACCAGAGTATTCAGAAGTCATGCGCTTCAGGTCCGTCATGTCTCAGATGATTCAGGGAAAATGCTGTGTGTCCTGTACTTGAAACTTTTGGGCAAATTTTAGATTATTTCAAAGTAAACAATTTTTTTAAAAAAAGAAAGGGAGCCCAGCTGGTGTGGCTCAGTGGACTGAGTGTCATCGTATGGCCTGAGAGGTCCCGGTTCAATTCCCAGTCAGGGCACATGCCTGGGTTGTGGGCTGGGTTCCCAGGAGGGGGCGTGCAGGAGGCAGCTCATTGATGTTTCTGATGTTTCTCTCTCACATTGATGTTTTTATCTCTCTCTCCCTTTTTCTCTCTCTAAAAAAAAATCAATAAAAACATATTTAAATAACAAAAAAATAAATAAACAAAATAAAAAAGAGAGGGAAAGAATCAGAGGAAACAGAAATAAGCAAATGCAAACCACTCACTCAAGATATGTTTTTATAAAACAGTAGTCAAACAAACAGGCAAATATCATAGCTGGAGGGAAATGTGGAATCAGGGGAAGATCCTTTTAAGATGGTTATTGGGTATATCCAATGTGTTATTAAGCTATTGGGGGTGATACAGTAGAGAATAAAAAATTATTGTTGAGTAAAGGGCAGAGTTGCATGATAAGGATGGAATTCAGGCATGAGAGCAGGAATTGACATTACTTAAGAGCATAAAAATTAATCTACTGAAAAAAAAAAAAAAGAAGACAAAAACTATCAGTCTAGATGCAGGTAGGATCGTAGATTTAGTCATGGGAATCACGAGAGCACAGGAAGGCTCCTTGCTCTATTTTGTCAGTGACATCAACTAGTCAGGCAAAGAAGAAAGGACAAAAATTGATTATGGTATGGATTATGAAATATAAGCTGGATAAGAAGAGAAATGATGAGCTAATTAGGATGGTGAACCACGAAAAGGTGATTGGGTTAATGGATTGGAAGTTCTGATGGGATAAAGTATGGGAGAGAATGTGCTGGAGAACAGAAACAGGAAATTTAAGGATGAGTTTTCAGAGAGTGGGGTGTTTGAACATAAGATACTGATCCTATTCAACTGTATTTCATAATAACATCAGAAATAACTTAGATGAATTATTTTAGGACTGGAGATTTATTAGGGTCACAGATAATGTGGGTAGATAAGAATGGAACGGTATTAGATTTGTGAAAATGGTAATTCTTGGGAACATAATTCAGGAAGACACTGGGATACAAGAAAATCAAGTCCCTTTTCACCTTTTTTGAGATGTGTGTTTTAAACAAATGTATAAAGGGATTTAGAAATCATAAAATGAGTAGATTGGAAAGCACAGCCAATTTCAAAAATCTCATACAATAAGATAAAAATGTGCTCAGTCATCTTACTGTCCTCGACTACCTGTCCCTATTAGGAAAGGCTTTGTCTTACTGAGAAAGGTTATATTATTGCCTATTAGTTGCTGAAGAAAGATAGAAATGAAGGACACACTCATTTTGACAATATCTGTTGTCAAAATTATATATATATATAAACCTAGGGATACTTTATCATTGCTGAAAAATGTGGAGAGCTTTTTAACCATTAAGATATCAAAATTAATGTATATTCTATTATAATAGTGACAAGGAATATGTTTGATGGAATAACCTCGGGTCACTTTGTGCCACTGTTTAGCCTTCATTAGAGAGAACACAGGTCACCAACTGGCTCCTTTTCTGGTCTGTGAAATAAGTGTGGAAAGGATGCATGGTAATTTCTAAGACTAGCTGGTACTCTATGTAAGTGGCTAAAGACATAAGCATTCCATCTATTGTCTCAAAATAATTAAGTCGCAGCACATTGCTTGTGAAATATGCACATTTGAAATGAGTTTTAGAGTGTGTATTTACTTCAGAATGACCCTGGATGTATTCTCAGTGTTTCTTCCTTTCTTTGGGTTGTGTTTTTTTAATGTAGCTCACATTTTTCAGAGAACTGTGCGTCTTTTTTCTTTCTATTTTTATAGAGCTTAAGTAATTTTTTTGCAATTTCTGTTTGTTTCGTTATGCTTTAGAATGTCAGCAAAAAATAAGTGTAAGAGCTACTTTTAAGGATCATTATTTTTCCAAATTAAATTTAAAACTCGTAAGCCCAGAGTTCATGGAATTATAGGGGAAACCAGCTGTTAGAAGGCTGAATGAAGTCCCGAGAAGTTGCACGACAGTCTCCATGGTTAAGAGCCATCGGAATCATTTGGAGACAAAGACTGAAAACAAGAACCAGGAAATCAACACTAGAGTCTTTAAAATGGAGAGATTTAGCTTACTGGAATTAAAGAATGGCCCAATAAGCAGTCAATTCCTAAATTCTAAAATATAAAGGTGTTGCTTTTTAAAATACATATGTGATCAATAGCTTACATATACAAAAAAGTACAATCTTCATTGCAATTCATGACTTTTGACAAATGTATACACATGTAGCAAACACCCAATCATGATATTAGGTATCCACCATTACAACATCATACAGAATAATTCACCACTACCACCACCACCCCAAAAAAGAAAAGAATCTGTGTGTAAGGTGTGACGAAAATGGCATTTTACCTAATGTTCACCTATTCAACCCTTCCACCCGCTTTTGACCCCTGGCGACCACTGTTCTGTTTACAGAATGTCATATAACTAGAATCCTGTGGAATGCAGCTTTTTTTAGACTGAAGGGTTTTATTGAGTGATATGCATTTAAGATTTGCCCAAGTTGTCTATGAGCTGACCATTAATTCCTTCTGCTGAAAAGTATTCCATTCTATGGCTGTCCCACAGTGTGTTCATGTATTCACCAATCACAAGATACTTTAGTTGCTTCTAGCTATTGTGAACGGAGCTCCTGGTAACATTTTGTCTGTTTTTGCAGCATAATTGCTGGATCATATAGGAAGATAATGTTTAGCTTTGTAAACACCTGCCAATTTGTCTTCTCGAGTGGTTGTGTCACGTTGTACACCCACAAGCAATGAATGAGAGTCTTGTTGCTCTTGTTGTTAGTTTTTCAGATTTTAGCCATTTTAATAGGAATGGTGGTGTCTGACGATCATTGCACTTTGCAAGATGCATCCCTGATGACAAGATGCTCAGTGTCTCTCCCTATGCGTCGCTGCCATTGGCAGATAGTCTTTGCACTGTCCTCTTTGGAATCCTCGCCTCTTTGGTGAAGTGTCTGTTCAGATCCTTTGCCATATTTTAATCTGGTTGTTTCCTTACGGTTGAGATTTAAGAGTTCTTTGTATGTTCAAGATACAAGTCCTTTTTCAAATATATATGTTTCAAATATTTTCTACAAGTCTTCAGCTTGTCTATTCATTCTCCTAACAATGTATTTCACAGGGAAGACATTTTGAATTGTCCTAACATCCAATTTAACTTTTTTTTTTTTTCATGGATCATGCTTTTGGCATTGTATCTAAAAACATCATAAAGCCCACGGTCGCATTGATTTTCCTCTCCGTTTTCTTCTAGAAGTGTTAGAGTTGTACATTTTACATTTTTGTTTCCTATCCTTTTTGAGATAAATTCTGTGAAAGGTATAATGTGCGTGTCTAGGTTAATGATAGTACATAGAGGTTTAATTATTAAACTATCATTTGTTGGAAATACTGTTTTTTTTTCTCCATTGAGCTGTCTTTGTGCCTTTGTCTCTTCATGTGTTTTTAATCACTGATGTTGACACATATTTTTAAATTTCTCAGAATAGGAATAATAGATTTAGACCAGCTTCACATTAAGCAAACAATTATTCATCTCAGCAGTGGCACAGCCATTAAAAAAAATGAATGAAATCTTACCGTTTGCAGCAGCACGTATGGACCTAGAGGATATCATGCTATGTGAAATAAGTCAGAGAAAGACAAATACCACATGAATTCGCTTACATGTTGAATCCAAAGAACAAAATAAATGAACAAACAAAATTGAAACAGACTCATAGAGACAGAGAACAGACTGGTGGTTGCCAGATGAGGGTTGTGGGGTGGGGTGGGGGAGTGAAAATGTGAAGGGACTAAGAAGTACCATTGGTCGTCACAGAATAGTCAAAGGGATGTGAAGTACAGCACAGGGACTATAGTCAATAATATTGTAATAACCGTGTATGGTGCCAGGTGGGCCCTGGAAATATCAGGGGCAGCACTTGGTGAAGTATATGGTTGTCTAACCACAATGCTGTACACCTGAAACCAACACAAAACAGTATGGAATGTAAACTGTAATTGAAAAATAGAATAAAACAAAACAAGGAAGCTCGCTTGGATTAAAAGCTACAAGTGGAGTAGAAGCCAGCTTGGAAGCATCGTCAGTGCGGCCCTGCAAGCAGCCCGGAGGAGGCGAGCAGCTGCGGGATTCCTCATGGCATAACCGCAGGGAGACGGACAACCAGCCCGAGGAAAGCGCGACTGTCGTCACAAGCCCTGCGCCCACCTTGGCTGTGTCCGCCCTTTCTTTTCTCCTACGCTGCCGTCTGGAACGTAGCTGTGGCAGTGTCCAGCCATGGGGACCAGGGCACACTCTGCCTCTCGGAGGTTTCCCAGAGCAGATGAGCCCTGACCCACCCACCTCAGAGACATGAAGGGCAACCTCACTGAAGGCATTGTTATTTGGGAGTTTTTATCACTCTGAGCAAAATTCAATTCTTACTAATAAACCTACCCTCTCTAAATAATTAACTCCAATCCTTTAGGCGTGCACACACACACACACACACATGCACACACACACACATGCACACACACACACACATGCACACACCCCTCCATTCCCAAAATGGAGTGGAGTCCTCCAAATACAGAACGTGTCCCAGGAAGCTCTGAAGACCGCCTCTGTCTTTTTCTCTTCTCCTTCTTAAACTGCAAAGTGTTTTTTTCCAGGGTATAGTTTCCTCTACTCGTGTTTCCTTAAATCTCATACCTCTTTGCTCCTTCTTAGCAGTTAGGAAGACGAACTGATGAATCAGCACCGCCACCAGGGGCTACTCCCACAGGGCCTTTGGGTCTCTCCAAAGGGAATGTGTGCTGACGCTCTGAATTTACCACACTCTGTGTTTATGACACTGACTTGGAATGAAAATGCTCCTTCATCCAACTTCAGATAACATCACAACTAAATCCTGGCCTAGTTTGCTGTTGCTGCTGCTGCTGCTGTTGTCTGTGTCTAGAAGGGGCTTTTATGTGTTTTCTTGCCTTGTTTTGATTTTGGCTTAATCCCTTCACCTAAATTCTGCCCATTTAAAGAAATGTTAAATAGCTTTTCTTCTATACCTTAAAAGTTACCCCTGCATGACCCTGAACTTGCTACTGATGTGAGGACTTCATATTTCTCTCTAACTGGAGTGCTGCTATCATTTATCATCCAAAGAGGGCTACTGTTGAAAGCAAAAGTACGTGCTATTAATAATTACGGTGAGACAATTGACACGAACCAAGACCATTACAGTGTGATCACTATATTTTTAACCAACATAGAACTCCAGGGACGCTCCGCTCCCTCTCAAGGCTTGGGATTCCGAGTTAGGAAATACACCAAGCTCTTCTGAGGACAGTCATTGAGCCCTTTCTACTACAGACAGAATAAATCCAATTAAATTTATTACCATACAGAATTACTTAGCAGCCATTTATTAATATACCTGGCTTATTGTAATTGGGTGTGGGTGCGACATCCATGCCTACTGGAGGCAGACTGAAGCCCTCCCCCCATATAACTCCGTGCTAGAATACTGCTAGATCAATCATAGAATGTGCTCCCCTTCTCATAACAGCTCATGAATACAGCCTCAAGGTCATAGTGTATTTTTCATTTAGTCTTGTTGTTTTAAACAAACTCCCCTTTTTTCTTAAATATCAGTTCTTTAATAAGGATAAATGACAATAAAAGTAAGATTTAGCTTTTATTGAACACTTACTGTATATCTGACCTTGTCCTTACAAAGTATGATATGAACTGTTCATTTACAGGAAACTGGGTGACATTTTGGGAAGAGAAGTCACTTGCTTAAGGACATAGAGATAATAAATGCTGAAGGAAAGCTTGAGCCCAATCTGTAATACTCAATAATTGAGAGACATGTATATTAAAATATGTACAGTTAGTTAAATGTTTATAAATTACCTTGTTTCTTGAAAAATTTTCAACAGTGTTATTGACCTTCATTCAAATTGTAAATACAGGCTAAGAAGGAGGGACGAGCTTAGAAATTATACACTCCACCAATAATTGCAGCCTTTCTTGTGTTTGGGGTTTGCTTTCCCCAAATAAGTATCTGTGGTACAAAAATAAGTATAGAAGGTAGTTATTCATGTCTAATAAAACCCGTGGGATTTTTAATGACAAAAGCATCTGTTGAAATTAATATTACAAATACTGAAGGTTTGTTTTTTTTTAGTATGTTTGTATTGATTTTTTGGAGAAAGAGGGAGAGAGATAGAAACATCGATGTAAGAGAGAAACATCGGAAACATCCATCGGCTGCCTCCTGCATGCCTCTACTGAAGCCTGCAGCCTGGGCATGTGTCCTGACCTGGGATGGGACCGGGACCTCTCAGTCCATGGGACATTCCATCCACTGAGCCCCACCGGCCGGGCTCAAACCCTGAGTTTTAACGGCACCGCAGTTTTGAAGCAGAAAGAAACTTGCCGGAGGTGGTAGGTTCAGTTACAGCCCCTCGGCCTTTCTGCTGCGTGGCCTCCAGCTGCAAATGCTTGCCAGCGCACGGACGCCGAATATTCATGTCAACATTTTTGCTAATGAAGAAATTAACAGACATAACATAATTTAATCACAAGTTCATTTTAATCTTTCATAAGAGAAAAAAAAAATGGATGTGAGCATCGATGAGTTTTGTCGATGGCATCTAAGCAGATCATGATGTTAACTTTTACGGAACATGTGAAGGTTCCCTTTGCCCTTTTCAGAGGTCACCTGTGGGCCAGACATCAGTGTTTAAAATAACGTAACATGACCTCGTGAATCATTTGGTTCCCAGCTTTGTGAACTTCAATTAGAAAGTCACATAGAGTTCCATGGAATAGAAGCCGGGCCTGGGTCGTCTACAGTTCAGCCATGTGTACAGGGACCAGGTAAAGGGAGAGAGGCCATCTGGAAGATTAAAATGAGCAGGAGCTGTATCGTGGGCAGTCAGAGTCCACACAGGCCACCTGGCTTTGCAAGATGCTTGAGTATTTCCAATCTCCATCTCTTATTCTGGCTCGAGAATTGCTTACTTCCAGGGGCGTGGAGTCATTTCTTCACCTCCCCTGTGGCATCCCCCGGGTGGGGGCGGGGGAGGGGCAAAGTGGAGCTGCGCATGCGTTTCCATGCAGGCACAGGAGGCCTATCCCATCCCGCTCCGTTCTTAACGCGTTCTTTGGAGAAGCTCAAAACCTCATGGGAAGAAAGAAAACAGAGTGGGAAAAGGAGTAACAGAGAAACAGATCCCAATTATTTTCCAAAGGAGGCTTTGAAAAAAATATCTTGACTTTAAAAATGGATACAACGCTACTTTCAGAACTTGTTAGGAAAGCGTGTTTATTACAACAAAAAAGAAAGAAAAACTGCATAGGAGATAATATTGGAGATACTGAGGAACGGTTTCACCTGTAACCTCTTATCTGGATTATTTTTTTCTCACTCGGAGGAATAAAAGAAAAGATTGCAGAGTCTTTAAATATTAATATCATTAACAATCCACAAAGACCCTCTTTGTAAACCAAAGAAAACAAGACAAGCTTTTAAGTTTTGTTTACTACTGAATCCTGGAAGCCGATGCCTCGGCACTGCGGGTTCACTGGTGTCCCCCACGTGCCACAGGACATAAGGGCAAGGACACGATCACACACACAGCACTTCTTTATAAAATGCATGAGTTTCAGAACTGCAATGGAGCTTGGTAAGCAATTAATCCAGACTGCTTATTCTGCATAGGAGGGACCAGGGCCTGCTCGTGACCCCGTCCGCTGTGACGCAAAAACAGATCAAGACTTTATTTCTTCAAGATCCTAAGATCTGAAATGCTTACAACGGAGGGTGGAGGTTTAAAAATGTTAAGGAGAACCGTGGAACTTGTTCACGCTCTCGGTGCTACAAGTTATTCTGAAAAAGGAACCATTAAAAACAAAATTAATTGCACCCCAGTTTTTTTGTTGGACACTAGTAAACAAGTCACTTGAAATTCAACACTCAGAGAATCGTCTTCGAATCTCCGCCACACAACTTCTGGTTGTCTCACATCTTGTGTCTCATAAAGGATGATCTTCTAATTCCTTAGATGGTGTCATTTTAAAGTTTACTTCTAAATCAAGCGCCTAATTTTCTGTCTTCCAGTTATTCCGGAAAGTTTACATTGGGCACTTACTGAGTCCTACTGAGAACAGATTATGACAGTGCACTACGGAAAGCCGTTCTGTCATGAGCTCTGGGAGTGACATACGGATCCTCCTCAAGTTCAAGGCCCTCTTAGGAAAAAGGGATGCTGTGGTCTGTGGTCACAGAGCATAAGAGCCCCAGTTTGGCTCGTGGTGGATTAATGACTCTGAAAGCGTATGTGATAGCTGCAGACATCATAAGGGAGCAGTGTTTGAAAGACAAATTGAAACTAGTTTTTATATACAAAGAAAATAAAAAGAATAGAATGCAGTAAGATGCCAAAGGAAGGCAATGGGATAAACTTCAAATTAATTATGCCTGAGGAAAGAGCATATTCGACTAAGTATTCATATTACAAATTGCAGGGGGAAATAGGTAAAGATATTTACATTTTAAAAAAGAAAAAAGAGAGAGACCAAAAGTTAACTCAGAGGGCAAGAAAACAATTTAAAAAATGAGATTGTAAGATTTTCTTTTTGGAGCATTAGTTCATAAATAGGGTGTTGTGTGTGTGTGTGTGTGTGTGTGTGTGTTTTCTTTATTGATTTTAGAGAGAGAGGAATGGAGAGAGAGAGAGAGAGAGAGAGAGAGAGAGAGAGAAACATCGATGAGAGAGAACATCGATTGGCCATTTCCTGCATGTCCGCCACTGGGGATTGGGCCCAGAACCTGGGCATGTGCCCTGAATGGGAATCAAACTACCGACCTCTTGGTGCATGGGTCAATGTCCAACCACTGAGCCACACCGGCTGAGCAATAGGATTTTTTTTGTTTGTTTTTTATTTTTTATCCTCACACAAGGACATTTTTTTGCATTTATCTTCAGATAGAGTGGGAGGGAGAGAGGGAGGAAGAGAGAGAGAGAAACATCAATGTGAGAGAGACACATCGAGTGGTTGCCACCCACACGACCCCAACTGGGCTGGGGACAAACTACAACTGAGATACGTGCCCTTAGCGGAAACCGAACCCAGGACTCTTTGGTCTGCGGGCCAACGCTCTAACCGCTGAGCCAAACCAGCTAGGGCGTTTTTTTTTGTTTTTTGTTTTTTTTTAAAGAAGAGATTTGCAGTCATTTTTATAGAGTAAGACATCAACCATCATCTTGGGAAAGGATGAATGGGCAGGAAATGTCTCTCCCACACATGGATACAGACAACTCATCTTTCCTAACAAGTCACTGCCCATCTTGCAAGAGAATGCAGTGTTCTACAAAGACTTATTTAAAATAATGCTCTTAGTCTCAGAACTGTGTCATTTGATATACTGGATATATTTACTTTTTAATTAAATTTTCTTATCACTTCCAACTGTTAATAGAGAGACATTTTGTCTTAAAATGAGGCAAATGTTCTAGAGGAGATAATGCAAATGTGCTTACCAGTACCATTTACAGCCCTGGAGATGATATAACAGATGGTATTTAAGATAAAATTTTTGGTCTACAATGGCAAAACTGAAAATTAAATATCTTTCCCGCACTTTTCATAAGAAAAAGAACATAAATCCTTTTCCAGTCCTCCCTCTCTCTCTCCCTCCCTGCCTTCTTTCTTTCTCTCGTTTCAATGTTATAACGGTCTATTTAAAGTGTTTGATGGTTTATCTGTACTATAAAAGCTTTTCTCACACTTTACTTTTCACATTTTGAACTTATTTTTGTTACTCTTTGGCAGTGGCAGTGATCAAGTTCTCCTTAAAAGCTGCTGAAGTGCTTTGCTAAATTAACTCAGAACTCTCCTTGCTTAAAATGTAGGTCTCTTCTTTTTTTTCAATGCTTAGAACATTTTTTATTTTTTTAATTAAATTTATTGGGATGACATTGGTTAATAAGATCATATATTGCATTGTGTGCCCACCACCCAAAGTCAAATCATTTTCTGTCACCATGTGTGTGGCCCCTTTAATCCCAAACCCTCTTGCCTCTGGTAACCACCATACTGTTGTCGATGCCCTTTCCTTTATATTGGGAACTCTTCCAACAGCAGATAACCTTGAAGTCAGGTCGTATTCATGGCATATTAATCACATGTTGATGTTGAATGCTCTAATAAAGCAAACGCCTTGTGATAAACATTGAGCATATCTAGTCAGGCATAAAATTTAAGGCTGGAGATGGCTAACCTCTGAGGATCTAACACCTGAAGAGTTTTATTTTCCAGATAATGTTGAGTATGGGGTAGATGTATTAACTTGAGTTTGTTTCTGTATTCTGAACACATTATCCATGAGACTTGTTAATTTTTTGGAATGACATACTTCAGGGTCCTTTGCTCAGTGCAGAAGGATACAGTATCTTGTTGGCCTAGACATGATCAGATAGTAAATATCTCCATGAGTTTCTCCAAATGTTATATTCTGCCTCTACCCATGGTGTAAAATCAATGTAGCTTCAGAAAATAAATAACATTGCTATAAAGTTATTGTGACTTTGTTTTCCGATCTTTTATGTTACTTATACATTCAGCAATAGATGTGGTTTAAAAATCTAACAGCTATGTTAAGGTTAATTTTTTCCTGGTCAGTGAAGGAATTAGCCAACTACAATTTTTTTTTTTTATAAGTAAAATGAAGATACATTTTACTGCATCGGTTTCCTGACCACATTGTTAAGACTGAGTTACATTTCCAAATAGTATTGAAGATTTGTGATATTGATAGAAATAATAAGGGGAACGAAATTTCTGGTACTCTGCTTAGATAGCAAATAATTTTAATTTTATTAAAAAGATTTAAAATCACTGACTAATGGTTGGGCTTCATAAGGACAGAGTCTTTAATGTGATGTATACTGTTTTTTAATTCTTACTAAGAAATAGAATATATATCTCAAAGCTTCTCCAGGTCAAGTAACTAGATTTGGTCCAAATTCTGAAACGTACTGTGCTTTTTGATCCTAGAACAACATTCCGTATTCATGCAATCCTGGGGAACATGGAAGAATTATTGTGTTAGGCAAAAGAAAAGCAAATAAACAAAGAGAATCCTGCAATGAAGACCTTAAGGGCATTGAAAGCCCTTCCCCCCTTCCAAAACACACTTGGGGTGGAGGCAGTAGGGGATCTGAATTTTTGAAATCAGAAAAAGTAAAAGTAGTATGGTGAGCTTTTCTTTCTGGAAAATTCTCTCGATACGTGACTTTTTGGACTTTTTGTCTCTTCCATTTGCCAGCTGGGGTGGTATAGCGCCTGTCGCCTGCTTCTCTTCCAGCAGAGGCTGTCCAGCAATGAATCGGTGTCAATAGTAACACGGGATGCTTCCAGTTAAGGCAGTTAATAACTGGTTAAGCGACAAGGCCCTCGAATGGCTGTTTCATCGTCCCAAAGCAGTCCCTCTCACCCCATGCCACCCCCACCCTTCAACATGCCCCAACTTCCTCCTCCAATCTGAAGCTCCTGCCCCAACCCCGCTACCCTGCAATCTTGCAACTGCATTGTCCTCCCAAGCGCCCAGCGAGCCGATGCTGGAAAGAATCTACTCGACGGGGGGAAAGAAGCCAATTGGAAAAAAGAAAAAAATCCAGTGCTTCTGCCCTGCAGAAGGCAGCGGTAGACGGAGCCTCCCCGCCCTGGCTCCCGCCGGCTGCGCGGCCGAGCAGGTGCGGGCGGCCCGGCGCGCAGAGAGTTAAAGGCATCATCGCAGCCATTAGAGGGAAAAGTTGCGGCGCAGCGAGCCCAGCGAGGTCCTCCGCCCGCCCCGGCCCACTCTCCACTTCCAGGGCTGGCGCGGCGTGGAGGGAGGGCAGTGATCACGCAAGCCCGAGCCGCGGCTGACGTGGGCCGAGCTGCCAGGTAGCGGGACGCAGCAGCCAGGCGGCGGAGACACTCCAGCGCAGCCAGCCGGTCTGCACCCGGGATCGCCAGCCCCAGCAGCGGCTGCAGCCATCCCGAGGCGCCCGGTCTCCCCACGCCAGTCTCCCCACGCCAGTCCCGCCCAGCCAGCCGCGGGATGTGCGCAGCGTCGCGCCGGGGGCTCTGAGACAGCCTAGGACACTGTGGCATTCCTTTCTTTTAAGGCTTCTGGTTGTTGGCTACACTGATGTGACCCCCCATCCCTTTTTTTTTTTTTTTTTTTTTTTTTGGAATGATGGGGATCTTTTTGGCGTATGTTGGATTTGTCTTCTTTTCTGTTTTATATGTGCAGCAAGGCCTTTCTTCCCAAGGTAAGTCTGGCAAATATGCATTTGCTTGTGGCTTGTGTGTGTGTGTGTGCGTGTGTGTCCAGGCAGATGTGAGATTCCTAGCAAGTAACAGTGGAATCGTGTTCGGTTTGGCATGTTTCTGTAAAGTTGATTCAATGGTAGGCATGCTGCATTTGAAAGCAAACCTATTTGGTGCCTGACAGTGAGGTAGGTCGCTCGGTGAGCAGAAACACGGGTGTGTGTGTGTGTGTGTGTGTGTGTGCACAGGGTAACCACTCATGCATACACAATCATCGCAAACAAGCAGGGACTCTCCATGGCCAGCACTCCTTCTCCAGTGGAGGCAGAATGGGTTTAGAGTTTCTTTTTTTCTGGGTCCCTGTGACTTCGTTTGCATGCGTGTTTATCAAAGGACAGACTCCTCGGAGGACCCATAAAAAGGCACGACTTGCATTCCAAGCAGCGGCGGCAGCCTGCTGAATCCAGCTGTTCGGGACTTCGCAGGCTGCAGTGCCCATATCAGCACCACGAACAGATCTCATCACTGCTGCCAGAGACTGCATCACTTCTGAGGCAGAAATGCACCTCCTCCTTCCCCCTGGAACAGAAAGTCCTTTTCCCATCAGAATGCCTCCTTCACGTCTCCCATTTGCTTTGGGTATAAATGCAGTTCCATTTCAATGGAGATCATTTGGGATTTCATGATATTGTGAAAAGGGACGCTGATGGTGCCTCTCCTTAAAAAGTAGGGGGAATGTGCGTGCATGCACCCTGAACCAGACCTGCAGCCCCCCGGTTCCCCTCTTGTGCGTGTGCACTGTATCTGTGCACACAGCCAGCCCCAAGTCTCTCTAACACTACTTCTGGGGAACCACCAGTTCTTCCCAAAGTGTCCCTGAGACAAGATTAAAAACAACCATCCAAAGCATTCATGTTAAAGAAATGCCTTTGGGGAAAAGGGGGCATCTTTGTGAGTTTTGCTGTGATTCTTGTAAACTAGCAGGGTCGAAGTTGGTCATGAAAAGAGTGGGGTTGGGGGGACAGGAATCTCCCTAGTGGCTTCACAAAGATCTTCAGTCTTTAATCCAGATGTGTGATTCTTCATCCCAGGCTATATGACAATTTACAACACAATGGCTTGATGGGAACACTTATGAAGGTGTGTTTGGAGAGAAAGAAATAGATCTAGCTTAGAGAGTGTGTGACTTGTTTCACTGCTGCAGCCTTTGAATCCTAGTTGCTAACTGTTTTGATAAATCAGGAATGTGCATTTCGACAGGTGATCATGGTCTATTCTCTGTCACATGAAACATCCAGTTGCCATAGATTGGTTAGAAACTTGGGGGCAAGAGGCTGTCCTCATACATCAACTTGACAGATTTGTCTAAAATGCACCTCACCGAATCCCTCAGTAAATGTTGGGGACTACTGCAATCTGACAAAGATTTGTTTTGCTCCTAACTGAGCAGCCTGGCTAACAGAGGGAGTTATTGGCAAGCTTGTTAGGCTTTCCATTATCCAGACTTGATCGACAGCACAGAGATTTGGGCATTATACCAAAAATAAGACAGGCAAGAGGCAAAAGGGGGTGGGGAGCCAGGAAAGTACAGGATGTCATAGAGGGGTTTTTGTTCTTTATTATTATTTATTTATTTATTTATTTATTGCAAGAAAAATGTAGGGATTTCTCAAGGAAAGAGGGCTGGCAAACGTAATATGGGTATTCTAAACGGATGCGTTTCTGTTTTACAGCAAAATTCACTGAGTTTCCGCGCAACGTGACCGCGACCGAGGGGCAGAATGTGGAGATGTCGTGCGCGTTCCAAAGCGGCTCGGCTTCAGTGTACCTGGAGATCCAGTGGTGGTTCCTGCGGGGGCCTGAGGACCCCGAGCCCGCGGCCGAGGTGGCGGGTGCGCAGGTAGAGGACCGGAGTTGCGTGGCCCGCACGCCCCCTGCGTCTGTCCCACTCACTGCCTGCGTCCTCTGGGTGTCCAGACGGGGGCCCGCGGGCCACGACGCCGGCTCTCTTGTCCTGAGTGAGACCCAGGGACTCCAGGGAGTGAGCTGGCATGTGTCCTGGTGACTCTGGTTTGAAACCAAGGAAGAAGCCTTGTTAAAACTGGGAATGGCCTCCTGCTGTCAGTACTGGTGATTGTCTAGAGGTCCGCGATGGCACTAAGTGTTGATCCATCCCAGGACATAGCCTCCCATCTCCGGGACCTTGGGGTGGGGTGGCGAATTCTGTGGGTGTCTCCACCCACCTCCCCCACGTCTGTGATTGGCAGAAGAGGTTAGTGAGAGTAAAGTGAGGTTGAAGGGGGGAGGGGGAGGGAGAAAGAGAGAAGGCGGGGTAGATAGGAGGAGAGAGGGCGGGGATGGACCAGAAAGGGGGTGGGAAGGGAGTGAAGGAGGGACCAGAGGCCACTGGAGAATAGATGAAAGAGAAAGGGGGTGCGGGGTGGGGGGTGAGGCTGGAGGAGGGAAAGAGGGAGGAGAAGGAGAGGAGGAGGGAAAGGGAAGCGAGGGGGAGAAGAGACAAGAAGGCAAAGGGGGTCAGAGCGCAGATTGGAGACAGAGTTCAGCAAAAGAGGCAGCAGACGGGTCGGGGCTGTTGGGGCGAGAAAAAAGGAAATCTGTCCATGAGACCCCAGGGACGGACGCAGGCCAGGCAAAGACGCAGAGCCTCATCCTCGCAAACTTCCACCCGCACGCGCGCCCGCCTCACCCTTCCTTCCTTCCCGGGCACCGCGAGTCGGGAACGCATCCAAGCGAGCGTGACCGGGCAGCGCCCCCGCGCGGTGGTGTCCGCGGCCTCGCCCGCCCGGTTGGGCCGCGCTCCTTCTCTGCTAAATCAGAGCCCGCCACTGAAATGCTTCAGCAAGGACAAAGGCCGCCTGCGGGTCCGGGCTGGGACCATCCGGATCCCCAGGCTGAGCGTCCCTCTCCTTATCCCGCAGATAGAGCTCCTGCCCGACCGAGACCCAGACAATGACGGGACCAAGATCAGTGTGAGTATCACAGGGACGGGCGACAGGGGGCGCGCGCCTTTGTCCGCTGCCAGGCAAGCCCATGGTGAAAATTAATGCATTTCAGGTTTTTAATGTATTGTCCCGTTCTTAAGCCTTTAACTTATTGTCCCTGAAAAAGGCAATTCTGCAAACGCAGGACGAGAGCCAGTGTCTCTTACCTCACTGGGTGCATAAAAATTGAAGCCGATTTAGAGCTGGTACTATGAAATTATTTCAATCACATTAACAGGTACTAGAGAATCATTTTGCTATCACAGAGCTGTGTGGCTTTTTTTTTTTTTTTTTTGGCTTTTTAACAGTTACATAACTGTAAGAGTAGACAGCTGCTGTCCGTTCAAAATTATGGCAATAATTAACCTTTAATAGAAGGCAAAACACTCACACATGAATATAAAACCAAAAGCCAATCTAAACATAAAAACATAATTGAAGAGGTTAACTTATTAAAATATAGAGATATATTTCATATTTCTACTTTACTAGTCATTACTCTTCATATTTGTGTGTGAAATCAGAAAAAGAAAATCTGAAAATTTTATTTTTTACTCTTCCTCAAATGAAGCCACATAGAATCATTAATAGAACTGCTTAACTTGTTGATAAATAGTAAACAAGTTTTCATTGTTAGAAATGAAATAATTATATAATAAGAAAGGAGGTCTGCTAAGCATAAATATATATTAGATATATTTTAGATGTATGTTGATATATACATTAGGAATCTAAGAGACCTATATTTAAAAGGAAATGTATTCTGAGGCTTTTACAATAGCATAAAGGAGTATAAGGTTGGAATTACATAACAACCAAAAGTATAAATATATATTGTACTAATAGAATCAAATTCTATAATCTAACTGTATAATCTCAAAATGGAAGAAAATATCAAACAAAAGGAAGATATAAAGCAGAAACTCCAATTTATATTCATAAACTCACTGACTTTTTAGAATACTTCAGTTCAGTTATTCTTATATCACAGAAGCTGTTGTCCTCAGACAGTGCTAGAAAAGCTTTATTGGTACGATCAATTGTTGACTACATTTTTTTCTTAAATATTTCACTTTTCATGCACACACGTACTTGGATAGATTGTTTATTGATGAGTCATCTTTCACGCCTCACTTGCCAAACCTCCGAAGACTAGTAGTGAAAACAGCCTCCCACACCCTGACCTAGGGAGTTATGAGATCACATACATAACCATCGGGACATAATCACTGTTGCTAACAGTATTGTCTACACCAACAGTTCACAAAACCTAGTAAACTGGAAAGAGTTCTAGACACAGATTGAGGTAGAAAGTCATTTGTTCCCAGTTCACCCACTCTGTGATCTTGAATGTGTCCTAAACCAGCAGCTGTTAACTGAGAATTTCCAGGAGAGCTTTAACTGAATCCTGATATGAGCTTCCCGCCCTACAGAAGCAGTGTGTCTGCATTAATCCAAGTGAGAGCATTTCCTAAAAGCTCCTCCGAAGATCCTGATGTGCAGGCAATGTTGAGAATCACCAACCCAAACCCCTAGGCCTCAGTTTACTCTACTGTAAAATGGGATAATCATAAGTACTCAGATTTCTTAGGAGATTCAACTAAGAATATATTTGAAGCTATTAATTTCCATTATTTTTATAGTATTACTGTATATGTAATTTTTCACACACATACATACTTATGGTTATCTCTATATGTAAAAGACAGGTGAACACTTGCCACTTTTTTATTATTTCTGGCCATTTGAAGGTGTAAAAGCCCGTTTCTGTCTCCTTCACGTCTTTTCTCTTTCAAAATCATCCAAATCCTTAAATCCTGAATGTCTTATGATATTCATCATCATTCAGTCATGGATAATATATAACGTATGTCACATCCAGCTGTTTTGATAAAGATGCTTATGGATATATATTGCATATTATATAGAATTTTGTACATTATACATAACCACATATATGCAATCTTGCTATTAATCTGGACTAAAATTTATTAGAAGAAATGAGAGAGCCCATTTCAATTTTGAAATCAAAGCAGTGTTGAGTTCCAGCAGCACAGACAGCCAGTAATGGCAGGGGTGTGTACGATGAGACACAGGATTTCAGGTGATACAAATCGGCACCCTGAGCCATGCCACCCCGTGACTCAAGGTCAGAGTGTACCAAAAAACTGAGAAGAAAAATCCTTCAGATCCAAGTCTGCTTTGTCCGTACCTTTAATAGTCTTTCCAATGTGGGGTAAAAGCACATTCTCAGTTAAACTCGCTGTTGTTCACACCCACCCATAAAATACCTTAGTGATCTCTCGGAGTTGAACCCCCAAAGCGCAGGAAAGAGGCTACGTAAATAAACTCTAGACTTGACTTTGTTAGGTCCATGCTTCCTTCAGCTGAGTAACCAGGCAGAGGCCAATCCCATGTTTGGAAAATGCACCGCTGTTACCAGAACCTGGACGTGGGGACCGTGTAGCTCACAGAGCCTGGCGCTGGCTGGGTTGAGCTAGTATCCCATGATCAGTGAAGCCAGTTGGAGTTGACTAGGATAAATAAGAACTTGAGATGTCACCGTTGAGACCATAAAGAGCTCTCTGACCATGGCCATGGAGACTGTGTCATCTTCCAACATGAGCAAGCTCGGGACAAAGTATGAGGACACGATCATTTGAAGTAGCCCTTGATTGATCGATTTTTTTTTCCCTGCAATTTTTCAGACAGTGAAAGTCCAAGGCAACGACATCTCCCACAAGCTTCAGATTTCCAAAGTGAGGAAAAAGGATGAAGGCTTATACGAGTGCAGGGTGACGGATGCCAACTACGGAGAGCTTCAGGAGCACAAGGCCCAGGCCTACCTGAAGGTCAACGCCAACAGCCACGCCCGGCGGATGCAGGCCTTCGAAGCCTCGCCCATGTGGCTGCAGGACATGAAGCCTCGAAAGAACGTCTCGGCGGCCGCCCCCAGCAGCATCCACAGCTCTGCCAACCAGCGGATGCCCTCCACCGCCAGCCCTCAAGCGGTAGCCAAAATCCCCAAACAAAGTCCACAATCAGGTATGGAAACCCATTTTGAGCCTTTCATTTTACACTCACAAAACCCTCCCCGGGACCACTGGTCAAGTAGAGTAGACAGAGTCATGTGTGACGGTGCTTATCGGAGACCTAGCTGAATTGAAATAATGGTGAGAGGAGACACAGAGGCCTGAGGCTGGCCGTCACAGGGAATGTCACCTGCCCTGTAAGCCGCAGGCAGGCAGTCCTTCCTGTCCCGGGGATCCAAGAGCCGGACTTCCATGTGTTTACCTTCTGTATTTACACATTATAAGAACAATAAATCACGTGATGTTCGTGGCGTTCCAAATGCATGTTCGTTTTCTCTCCAGATTTATGTATCCATAATGTCCCAAATTAAGAGACTTTTCCTTCATCAAAATGTAAATGAAAGCAGGGACACCACATTTGCAGCGACCCGTAGCTTTAGGCAGGACTGTTCTCCAAGGGCTGTCGATGTTGAAGGAGAAACGTCAGCTGCCTGTGATGGGAGCTTGGCGGTAATGGCAGGAAGTAGCAGAGATAAGGCAACTCTGGAAAGGGGCCTTGGCTGCCCAGCCAGAAGTGTCGTCGCCCATTTCCAGAGTCAGCTGTGCAGCTAACGCCCTTCTGAATAGCAGCCGTCCATGCGGTCGTGCAGCCGGTGGGAGCCCTCTGCGGCTTCAGCCCCAAGTGGGGCAGAGGCTTCTTGGGACGAGCGGGGCCCTCGACCACCCCGCCAATGTCCTGCATTTCACGCCAACACTCGACGCGATGCTATAGGAAGGAGGGGGCATAAACATATGTATCGCTCTTTAAGCTTTTCCCTTTACTGTTTATCATTGAAAAATGATGGCTACTGATATTGGTAATAGAAAATTCTTCCGCCGACTTTCCAGGTCTCTTTAGCCATTCAGTGCTTAAAAATCTGGCCATTTCATCAGGGTAATTACATATACGTATATATGCATTCTTATATCTTATCTTAGATATATCTTTCGATCCTTTCTTGTGAACAGTACTTTAAAAATAATGTGTGCCAACCTGGGTTTCCTCCTTATGCTTCCTGTGCTAATGGCTATGTTTATGGGGAGCTGTGGGTTTGCAACTGCGTCGCAGTGGCGGTGAGCGACCGGCTCAGCATGCCTCGGTCGTGGCGATCTGTATCAGTCTGACGAATAGCTGCCTTGCCCTCCCTGAAGCTCAGTTTGCGTGGTTTTGTCTCATTTTCCTCTTTATGGTCTCTTTTGTTTCCCAAATTGAAGAACAAAACCATATATATATATATATATATATATATATATATATATATACACACACACACATATATATATGTATATATATATGTATATATACACACACACACACACACACACACACACACACATATATATGCATATACATATATAACACACACATATATAGGTGCACTTAATGGTTATCATTTTTGCAGCCATTATTTGATAAAGATTTAGTCACTTTGGAGGCATTGCCCACCCCCCTTTCACGCTCTCCAAAGAGGAAGCCAGACACTGTCTGCGGAGTTACGGAGTAGCCTCCGCAGTTTATGACCCAATTAGAGAAACCTCCAAATCATCGAAGTGAAATTATTCGTCCACATGGCTATTCCAAGCCAGATATCAGAAATCCATGCTATGGAATAAAATCAAACATTTTATTACCTATTCCAGTGAAGGGTTTTAAGCGTAAAATAAAATGTTCTACCTATTTCTAAACTATTTACTTTTGATTATATAATGTACTCTAGAAATGTCTGTTTTATTTTAATATATCTTTTTTTTTAGTATTGTGATTGGAGCTAAATGGTAAACTCTAGAGATCGTCCAACAACTGTCACATGAAAACCACCTCTCATTTCCCACCCCACTACCAGGCTCACTCATTGCTTTTTCTAGCATAAGATGAACAGAGAGAAAGAATGCTGAGTCATGGAAGCTAAATTCCCTAAAACCCATGTTCACTCAGCATTATCTGCTTATAACAGAGATTAATCGGAAATATACCAAAATTTTTCATTTCTGTTTTTTTTTCTATCAGTGACTACTGGAAAACATTTTTTATACTTGTAACATTTTCTAACTTCTAATTCAGAAGCTGGGGTGCCCAACCACCCATTCTTTCCATGTGTAAGTTTCTAGGCTTGCACAATTACTGTATAGAACACAGTATCTGGGATGGCTATCTCTATATTATATTCACTGTAATACCCACTTCCTGATTTATTATTTTGCTTTATAATTTTTCAGGTTATATTCAAATAAAGCTGATTTCAATACCCATCCTTTATTTATTCACTCATTTATTCCCCCTCCATTCATTCACATCTCCAATTCTGGTTTCTTTCAGGGGTTCACTATTGTCCCCCAGTATTTCTCCACATGTATGTCCTATAAGCACCGTGGCAGAGTAGAGAAGATTGCACACTTGTTGACACTCGCCCATGGAGAGGTGGCCCCCGGCCCCCGAGCTCCCTTCCAGGGCTGGCCTTGACCACGTTGACAATGAGAGGTGAAGTCATGCTGTGCTCAGTGCAGACCTACCTTTGGAGAGGACTGGCAGCCTCTGCTGTGGCCTCTTAGGAGCCAGAAACCTCTTAAGAAGTGCACCGCCCTTGAGGTCACCTTGCAGAGCAAAGCCCCACACCTGCGGGCCTTGACCTTTAGCCCCGGCTGCGACTTCATTGCGCTGTGACAGGTCCCAAGGGAGCACTGCCCCCGGAGCCGACCGACACACAGGCTCCTGACAGACCACAGCCTAGTGTCGTCCTCTGGCATTTGCTTTAGGGTGGCTTCGTTCACAGCACCAGAATGTCCAGGTCAGGCCCCAAAACCCAGATATTCAAAATGAAATGTGTCATCTTCGCTTTTAAACCAAAACACAGATGTTCTTCCTCTGGTGTTCCCAAATTCTTCTACTAACAAACACCATCACAGTCACAGGGCTTGTGGAAACCTTGAAAATGTTCTTAAAACCTCTTCTTCGGTCAGTCGCCACAATGACTCGGTCATCGGGTCTACTGATCGTCTCTTCGAAATGTCCTTGAACAAGGGGGTCTTCTCTGTGCCATCAGTAAGGATCTGGTGCTCAGCACGGGGCTCTTCACGGTCTCCCCCGTTCCCACAGCTCCGAATGCGTGCCGTCTCCGTGCTACTCAAGGAGCAGGTCACAGCAGAGCGGGTGTCACTAATGGGCTTTCCAGAGCACCGTCACCAACTGGCAGGGTCCGACTTCCAGCCCTATTCCTCTCTCCCGAGTTCCTAATCCTCACACATACTCTTCCTACATGGTGTTTCCTGAGTGTCTGTAGATACGAGCTTGCTTCCGTGACTTTGGAAATGCCAGTTTCCCTACTTGCTGAGGCAGCTTCTTCCAGAAAGCTTTCTGCTATCGGCATGGTCAGAATCGACTGTTTCTCGGCGGGTCTCCAAGGCCACTTGTCTGTGCCCACTTTGAGGTCATCCTTGTGCCTTGTAGCAGTTTTTTTCTTGGGAATCTCCTCCTTTCAGTGCTGGGAGTCACACATCCAGGGCGCCCCCGGAGGGGGGCGGGCGAGGCAGGGTAGCTGGCCTCCCTACAGGAACATCTTGCCTGTAAACACGACAGGTCGCCCTTGGATCTAAGTGCCCACGACAGGTGGAGCTCGAATTTGGTGGAGAAAAGGGAGCGAGAGAGAAACGGTGTATCTCTGCTGTTCTCTTCTTTTTCTTGTCATTATATCCACACAAATAGCATCGCCACTCTTCCAAAACCGATCAAGACGTCTCAAGTGTGTAGTGCAGACGACCGAGGCCAGGCTCAAGCGTGTGAACAGCCCGGGTCCCAGGACGTCCTGCAGCACGTATTAGATCAAAATCTGGGTCTAGAGCCAGAAACAGGCACCTCTGTGAGCAGTAGATTATGAGAATCATTAACTCTGAAGAGTTCTTATGGGTGAGAAAACAAAGTATTTCATCCTTTACTATGAGGTGTGTGTGTGTGTGTGTGTGTGTGTGTGTGTGTGTGTGTGATGCTACCAAACACTTTCTTAGAAACGGGTCTCCCGCTGGGCTTTTTCCAGTATTGAGATGGACTTTGGCAAAGCGGCCTGTGCACCCCAGATCCGCAGCTGGCTCTGTAAGAGCGCGGGCCACGGTTAAGGTGTAGCGATGTTTCCGCGCGTGGCTCTGTGCGGGGCCTCGCGTCACCCAGCGGGAATGCTGATTCTCTCCACTCTGAAATGCGGTTACTGTGTTTCCACAATGACGCGCACCTGAGCTGCAGAGGCAGCTGCTGGAAGCCCGGAGCCCCCAGCCCCGCCGCCGTGAGCAGGGCCGTTGTCCGACCCTGGCCAGGTGTGGCAGAAACGCTCTCCACAGAGGCCAGCGCTGGTGGGGAGGGAGACCAGGGGCTGAGGGGCTGGCAGGGGACTGTCTCCTGTCTCCACTCCAAGGGCACAGGGCTCCGCGTGGAGGTAGAGAGCCGGGCGAGTAATTCAGACCTTACTGTTGACTTTGGTTTAAATGCTCCAACTTGGCTGCTTACGCTGGTAACATTAATTTGATCATTCCAATTCTATCAGTTAAACAGCTGCTGTGTAAATCAAGTGTCTATGAATAAGGTGAAAAGTAGATTGGAGGCAATGCTTCGAATAATACAGGCCAAGGAACCTGCTCGAGATATGTTTGAACTGGAATTATGTAGCTTACTAGTCTACATTGGTTAAGTTCTCCCACAAACCATATTTAACTTAGTTCATTGGAATTCTGCAGCTAGCTGGGTCTGCAAAGCCAAGGTCTAGTAGTGGCTGCAGGGCCTGCCAATGCAGGGTTCACCTGGGGTGACCAGGAGCTCTGTGACTGAGGACAGACATGCTCAGATTTGCCAGTGTCCTAAGCTCCTGTCTCTATTGATTGCACGAAGCTGCCAGAGAAGCAGCTTTCTGGGTAGATGGCTGAAGGGTTAGGAAGTAGCTGCAAAGACTTCTCTCTGTTGATCAAAGTAACCCAGGTCCTAAAACAAGGTAAGGGCTTCTCCAAGGAACATTGCTGCCACCGAGAGCCTAACCCAGGGGCGGTCAGCTCCGCTGCAAGGAGCAGAGAGAACAGAAAGACGCTTCTTTGACCTTCCGCCTCTGGCCCTGCCACAGTAGAGGCGGTGAGTACAGTGGTTAGAGAGGGAGACTGCTCACATCTCAGCCCCGTCGTTCAGAGCCGTGTGTCTCCATTTCATCCTTTTCAGGATTAGATGCGATTGTGTACAGAGAGCATGGCACTGGCCGGGCCTCAGTAAATGACGACGACTTGCTGGGTTAACGTGGCCATCACTGCACTGCGCTCGTGATAATCATTAGGAGCCGTGAGGGGATGCAGGTGAACGCTCTTCACCGCCGGCCCTGCCGTGGGAGTGCGTGCCTCGGTGGGGTGTCAGGGATCGGTCAAAGGAGGAAGACCGGGGCTTCTTTCCGGTCTTATTATTGGTAATCTCAGAACTTTCCTTTTCTCTTCTGTCACAGAGCCGTGACTTGATCACGTGTCCCCTATCTAACCAGGCCGTATTAGCCACCAGCGTGTCGCCCAAGGTTGTAACGAGACCCTTACTGTAAAACGTAACACGCCAAAGCGTCTTTAAGAATTTGAACGGCGTGGCCTGAGTCAGCAATAGGTACTTGGAATTTGCAATGATACAAACCAGCTGCTCTCTTAATTCAAGTCAAGCTTTCAGAAAAGACCCTCAGAAGTTTTTAAATCATCAGCTAATCATCGATGCCTCTGAAAGCGTAAACAAGTGAAAACATTTTTTAAACTTTGCAGAGAGAGAAAACTAAAGTGGATTTAGAACCTGAAAATAAGAAAGGCACAGTCTGTGGTAGCACATAGATGTAGATTTGAATCCGGATTCACTGGCTACCAGTGTGTTCAGTGAGCTGCGCATGAAATCTCTGCGCCTCAGAGTCCTTACTCATAAAACCGAGGCAGTGACACATCTGTCCCAAGGTCATTGTCAGCATTAAGTGACATAAGAGTAAGCTGGCCCATGACCAAGCTCACAATGGTAAGCTCTCTTCCTCATTACCTGTCAGGTAGTAAAGTATATCTTTAAATAACCAGAATAACTAAGGAACATAAATATGAGTAGAGATGGAAGAAAACAAGAAGAAGCCTGGAAAGCTCCAAAATTATGTAAAATATCATATCTGATTAATTAAAATATAATAATTAAGGAAGGATTTATTTAATTAATAAATGACAAAGGGAAACATCACAATTTGTGATAGATATGCAAATGAACTCTGATTGATTAAAGAGCTTAGCAGGAAAGAAACATCAGATATAGAAAAATTAGCATAAAATCAGAGGCCTGAGGCTTTGAAGGATTACAGAATAATGCAAATGAAAAGAATGTTTTACTATACATAATTTAAAGCATGCGTTTAATTTACACATGTAACCAAAAAGTGATGCAACAGACAGATATGTGTGTCTAATACTTAAGAAAAGGAGGAAACGGTGTCACTTTTACAGACACTGTGATTATGTAATCCACTCCAAACAACTTTGCGGTATCAAAAGTGATCATATAATATTGATAAAGACAAAATAAAGATATACGTTGCAATCAGTTCTCTGTATGACAGCAATCAATACTCAAAACAGAAAATATTTGGGGCAAAATATATAATCATCATTAGTAACAACAAAGAATGTTTAAAATATCTAGTTGTTGAAAAGACGATCACAAATCAGTAGAATAAATACGGAGACCACTGGAACACGTTAGTAACTTCGTTCAGGTGGAGTGAGTGAGGAAATATGCTGTGCTTTGGGGTGGGCAATCTCAGTGTTGGAAATACCATTTCAAAAGCACCTATCGACTTGATGCACTCCCAGTCAAAACCCTAGCTGTTTTTAAAAATGTAACACATGATCTTGGCAAAGTTTTTTTAAATGAACCCCTGTCATGAAGGTCATGGTCACTCAGCATTCTGCTATATTATGACTTTCATGATGACATGGTACTTCCCTTCTGGAGGGAAATCGGGGAGGAAAGACCGGTCACAGGCTTTAGAGTGTGTGGCCCGTTGGTCCCTGAAGTGATGCTCCTGGGAGGAAGTTGGAAGGAGATCAGCAGGGAAGTGACCCCGACCATGGACAGGGATGCCTGTCAGAGGTCTTCCCGTAACTGGAACTACGCAATGACCAAGAGTGGGAAGCTACCTAATGAATGTGTTAGAACCATAAAATGAATATTAAGCAGCTTCTAGAATCGTATTTTCAAATAATAGTTAATGGAATTAGAAAAGACTAAATACAAAATTTAATGTGAAAAAATATAGGATGCCAAACTTTAAAGTAAAAAAATATAGAATACAAAATTTTAAATTGATCTGAGATATATGCACAGAAAGACAGCAAGAAGAAATATGTAAAAACGTACATCGAAAGTCAAGATAAGTTATGATTTTTAATTATGTGATTATTTTGTCTCTACTGATAGCATTTGTACAATGATACTTATTAGTTTTGTTATAAGGAAAAAAAAACATTATTTAAAATTTTCCAAATTTAAAAATAGGCAATGATAGATCATGAGACAGAAAATAAACTACACAAACAAATGAAATATATTCACTAAGTAAATAAAGACAGGCAAAGTAGAACAGTAGTGTCATGTGATTGTGGTGCTCATGACAAATTAAAAATCTATATACAGGCATGAACATGTATTTATGCATGCACGTATATATACACATACATGTACATATGTGCCCATGTGTATATTATGAAAGTGTCCTACTCAGAAATTGCTAGTAGTATTGAAATTAAGAACATTCTGTCTTATTTCCTGGGATCTGAGTGGAGAATCTTCCCATCAAATTATTCTTTCTGTTTTTCTAAACAAGTGGGTGTGCTTGATAAATATGTATTGATCAAATAAATCAAGCACACATAAAGTCCATAAAGAAAATCTTATGCAATCGTTTTTCCTCTCAACGGCATGACTCATTGACCCCCAAGTCAGAGTTGGAGCAAAGCGATGAGCGATGGTGTGGCCGAGGAAAATCAATACGCTGAAATATTTACAAAGGATAATTATGTTTCATCTAATACGCCTCAGAAAAGTCTGAGAGCATTTGTGCATGAATTCGGAATCTTAGGTGCATATGACAGACCCGCCATATAGTAAGTAAGCTCTTAGAGCTCGAACTAGAGCAAACTAAAAGCTAGAGTTAGAATTGCTCACCCTGTGAAGCCTACCACGATGGAACGATTGAAAAGTAAAAGTGAGAAGTTAAATTAGGCAAAGGGATTGCCTTTCAGACCCAAGAGTTGTAATGACGATTAAATAATGCAATCAAGCATTCCAAACTTCAAAACACAAAGGTGTCAAACACTGTGCGGTGAGGGGGTCTATTACAGGACTGATTTTTTTCTTCTTTTATGTAGGTGTCTTACGTTGTAGCTCCGTCCTTCGCAGCTTCTTTGTCCGCCATTTGGAAAGTATTTTATTTTTAATTTTCTGATTAAAGACATGTATTTGCGATGGAGGCAATTTTCTCATGTGTCTTAGCATTGTAAAGAGTCCATTTGAAAAATGCTACATTTAGGGACCAAGCAGTAGAATCATAACCAACAAATAGAAAAAAAAAAAACATTTTAGAATATTAAAACTCATTCTACTTCCAAAGATCTGAAGATATAGAGGTTTCAAAGAAATAAAGTGATGGTCTTGAATGCTTCTGCACTGCGAGGCACCGTGCAAACCCGGGAGGCAGGATTCCTTCGACCCATCCGCCAAGATGGTGCTCAACAAACTGAACAGTTAAAATGAAAAGCTAGTGCAGGTGGAAAAAAAGATACGAATTGTGTCTTGATACTTTTGGTGTTAGCGAAGTACCTAGCAAAGTACCTAGCAAGGTACCTTAGCACATAGAGTTAAATAAATGTTTCGGGATTGAGTATTAGGTTTTGACAACTCTCTTATGAGGGTAATACCACTACTAAGAAGATACATGAATATTTATGTAATTCAGTCGATCTTTAGGAAAACAACCCCAGACCACGTACGTGTGAATACAGAGAGGATTAGAAAACAGCACTTGGACCAGCCTTCATTCCATACCCATGACAACAACAACATTCCTTTATTCTAGATTATATTTCATAACACATTACATCCGGGAAGTTTGATGACCAGTCCCTTGCAATTAGTAGTTTTATCATTTTACTTGCATGCCTCAATAATTAGGATATGGATTTTTTTAAATCTCCATCTCTGTTAATTGTTTAATTCTGATGGCTAAGAACATTCCTGTTACTTCGGATAATTTTGAAATAGCTATGTTAATGGAAAGAGTGAAAGCTTTGGCTCAGACTTGGGAAAAGGCTTAAGGAATTTTACTACGTTAAAACAAGTGCGTTTTCTGAAGCTGTATCATTGATGCTTTTCTATATCCTGTGGTATTCGGTCCTCAAATCATTTTTTCCTCGAAAGCAAACATTGCTGAACAATTAAAATTAATTTTTTAACTTAGGCAAACCACTGTGTTTATAAAGTGTGGTGACAGTTTTCTCTGTTCCGTTTCTGTAAGAAGATATGTGACAGGCAGAATCATAGTCACAGCGACGTTCCTTCCCTTCCTTCTTGTACTTCTGTCTCTTGACTCAGAGTCTCTCCGGTGCCACTTCTCTAAATACAAGGTGTGTCACCAGCTCTGATGAGGAGCCTTCCTCTGTGGACGGAGATGGGGGTCCAGGACACCGTGCAGAGGGGCGTGGCCTGCTCCTTCCCTCTCCCGCCAGAGCGGTGACTCGGATAGGAACACACGTCCTACTTGTTCCCTCGGTGGCGAATAACTAGCTTCCTCACTCAGGCCACCTCTCCTAGCCGGCCCGGGACAAGTGTCCTAGGTTCTCAGTGCCGCCAGCAAAGCCACCCTACATGGGTCGCCCTCACTTCCTCCAGACCACTCCCCTAGTCAATGTACTTATTTGAGCCCTTAGACGAATCCGACCCCTTTCCACAGAGGCACACCTGTGCAGTCCCCGACACGGGACCATTCGTCCGACGAATGCGGGGTTTGCCGATGGATAGAAAGCTGCGTGCAGGAGGCCGATGTAAGCTCCCGAGTAAACAGTTCGAGCCCTTTCGCAGCACGTGTCTGTGTACCAGGAAGTGCGGCGCTGCGGGTCAATTATTCTAATTCCTGCACTAAGCAGGTATGAAATACAGTGGTATTAAAACGTCATTGTTTGAAAATATTTTGTGTTTCCACTAATTTATAGGTTCTCCCTTCCCCTTCATCAAAGCCACGCACCTTCCCACACAGTCCTGGCGGGCGGAATTGAGAGAGGGAGGTTTTCAGGGCCGCAGAATCGCCAGGGGACATGATGACACGGGTTAGTCTGAGTCCAACAACCGGTGTGGCGTCCATCGCCCACCCGAGCAAACCCGAGCACTGCGTGCCCCTCCCAAGCTCCTCCACCAGCCAGGCAGTCTAGCGCCCCCCCGGGTGGCAGTCAGGGTCAGGAGAGAACAGTGCTCTGGAAAGATTAGCTCCGCTGTCGTCACCAGCCTGACTGCTCCCGGAGCAGCCCCCACCTGGACCGAATCCCACTGAAAACGTGCCGTCTTCGGATGCGCTGTGGATTTCGCAGGCGGGAGGCAGAACTGCTTTTATGTGTCCCTTCGTGAGTCACCGGGGGAGACAGAAACCCTGAACGCCTACAGGGACTCATTGTTAGCATGGAAGTCTGGAACATTCTGAGGTGAATGGGGTATCCCCATGGGCCTCGCCATTTAGACCTGTGGACGGGGGCCACCGCACCGCCTCCCCGGGCTACAATCAGAGCCTGGTGGCCAGCAGAGAGGTGCACATTTGCTGACCAAGGGGAAGCAGGAAAGGACATTTACTCAGCGACTGTCTGAATGCCAGGGCTCAATACAATAAGCAGTTTATGTATTGGGTCAAAATGAAGCACATTTTTTTAAATAGGGGGTTTCTGGACGAAATTGGCAGTGGGCCCAAAGAATTGTAATAGAAAGGTATTCTTTTCAAAAAATTGTATGATGGAATTATCCTATGATCTGACTCTTCCCCTTCAGTAGTGACTTCGTAGGTGCAAGTCAGTAAACACGCACCGACAGCCAGCTCCCGGCTCCTCGTCCCCTGAGCGCTGGCACCTGTCACAGAGGAGAGGGGTGCCAGGGGCCGGTCTGCTCCTGGCGCTGGGCACTCCTCTCTCTGCGAGCTGGGCCTCTCCTCAGACAAACGTCAAGTCAGGGACCGTTGCCTCCTTTACTGAGGGGGCATTTCCATTTCCAGGTTTGTGCGCATGAGACGTAACACTAACACTCTTACAAAGTACAGGGTCTGGAGTCAGACCATGGAGTCTCGGCGGGAGAGGAAATGTTTTCTTTCTCTCTTCTTGCTACTTTTGATTCCGCTAGATACTCCAACCAAAAAAAAAAAAAAAGAAGAGAAAACCGTATGGAGAATTGTACCTAAATCACAGACAGATACCCTGAATTGGGAATGGTCCCGTAGCTTAGCTAAGCCAACTGCGAGCTGAACTCACGTAGGAGCTTAATCCGTCGAGATTCACCCCCAGAGAAAGGGGGTATTTGAAAGCTGGAGAACGTTAGGTGGTGAACTGTCCAGATGTTGCGCAAGGCTCACTTCATCTCTTGAATTAAATACTCAGATCCTGTCCTGAAGATCTTTCCGGGTAGACAAGAGCCCTGGTTGTGTCTTTCCTGGTTGTGTCGAATGGTGGCACTTTGAACAGTCACCTTCCCCTTTGGTCACAGTCTATCAAATTTGAATAAAAAGCTTGGAAAAGAGAAGTTCTTAGAAAGAAGAAGACATGTAAGAATAACATTTAAATACACTTAAGTATTTAAGCGAATGTGGAGGGACCTTTACGTTCTAAAAGTCTCTAACATGAAACATTCAAAACATTATGACAAGATATTTGGTACACTAGATGGAGAAAAACAAACTTTGTTATTCATGTTTAGGAAAACTAGGAGGCTGATGTTTTCCTATTCAGTTTTCATTAGCTCAGAATTGGGGAAAGGAAGTTTTCTGTCCAATGATTATTTTCTCTAAAGCATGTTGTAGCCAGTGCATTTTCCATGAGAACAGGTGTCCACGTACACGATGGCTTCCCACCCTGGCGGAGCAATGTGGAGACGATGGGGCCGGGCCGCCGGCTCATCCGCGTTCTGGGTGCTCTGACGGCATCTAGTTCTTCCTTTGGGCCTTGCTTTATGGCCTGTTACCCTGGCGCCTAGGGGGCGCTATTGCGCGTCCTCGGGTCCACCTTCCCGATCTGTGGGACGACAGGGGGTGGAGATGAACACGAAGCATGCGCGGTGTCTGCTGCATTTCCCCCGACTCAGAGGACACTCCCAGGCCAGTTGGGTCACTAGGAGGCCAACATGAGCAAGAAGTGGGCGCAGCATTACGACACGGGCCCCTCGCGGTCCAGTCCCAGGACGGGAGGTCCAGGGAAGACGGGGTAGTCCCCGTGGCACCGTCTGAAAAGGGAGGTGGAAAGGCAGCAAAGTTCTTCCATCTGGCTGACAGATGAGAGGAAAAGGCAGACTGCCAGTCTGGGATGCTGTGCTGAGCCCAATGAGGTGGGGACATGGGGACTTCGCCACCGGTGACAGTGACGGGCATGATGTGGCAGTGTAACTGCATCCCATCTCTCTCTGGTTGCTGAGGATACCACGGGCTCAGCTGCTGAGCTGTCACTGAAGGTGTGTTTGTTTTTTTAAAGAAATAGATGAAATTTTCTGTTACTCTCTGACATCATCATAATCGTGAAGATAAAATATTTGAGACTTTCTTTTCCCTAGTTCTCCTTGGCCAAACTCTCACTCGTCACAGACCCTGTCAGGAAATGCCTGCTGGTCCACATCTCGGGGAAGGCAATGCGACTGCCTATTGCATGCGGTAGAGTAAGGGCTGGAACCTGGGGGCTGTGTCTGTGCCCCTTGGACTTAGGAGAAGACTTCTAGACTTGTCCACTTGCAAATGAGAAAATCCCTCCCCTGTCTTACAAGGGCACAGGGAATTACACCTGCGAGAATATGTAAGCACAAAAACAAATGACAGGCATCTTTACGAGACAGAGGTCGAAGGAGGTCGTACACGGCCTCCTGATCCAGTGAAATCTCTAGGTTCCATCTGGCAGCTCCTCATCTGGGCGTGCTCTCTGCCATCTTCTTCCCGTAACTGAGATGATAGCATCTCCTTTCTTCCTCACAGAGTATTCTGTGTTGGGGGCAAAAGTTTAAAAGCTCTCAAGGCATTGTTTTAGACATTGAGAGTAATGAAAAATACTTGCTAAAAGGTCACCTTTGCTTGTAGGGTAATCAGTGAGATAAGGTACGAATATAATGAATTACAGGTCGGTGTAAGCCACGTGACAGCGTCGGAAGGGCAAAACCAAAATACTGCTGAAGTTCAGAGGCAGGAAAGATCACAAGGAGTTGGTGGGAACAGACACAGTGGGCGGCAGGTTGAGGGCAAGAGCTGCTTCAATGCATGGTCATATTAGGGGTGACGGGTTATCCTGCTTGACCTGGGCATAGAGCAAAGAAAAGAGAGAGAGAGAGAGAGAGAGAGAGAGAGAGAGAGAGAGAAAGAGAGAGAGAGAGAGAGAACACAGATGATCCTATTCCAGCACAATGTCTAGCGTATCAATATGAAAAAATATCTGTGAATAGTTATTATGCTCATTTTAGAAAACATGGAAGAAAGGAGGACCTTCCTGGGATCTTAGAAGGGAGTGGCAGCAGAGAGAGCTAGCACCCAAGGCTCCTGACTGCGATCCTGGTTCTCATCAGTTCACAGAGGGAATATGTTTCTACCTGTGACAGTGAGGAAGGAGCAGGCTGAGTGGCCAACCTTTGCCTTTTACAGAAAATAAATAAAATGTAACTGTCTGTAGAACAGACCATGGTGCGTGAGATAAACAATGTTACATTCAGGATAGTGTACCTCCGAATGAAGTTGACGATGACGACTATTTGTTTCACATACACTGGACAAACTATAGCATTTTCGATTCTCAGATTTCACTGTCTAATTCTTTGGGATTACAAAGATAAAGTACAGATCTCTTCATTCAAGACATACATAAAATATAGAAAGAAGAGACACACAATCAGTTATTTGCTTTAGAATTTCCTGTGCGGGAAAGAACTTTGTAATTAGCCTGACGAATAAATGTCATTTGATTAAAACTATGCTAGGAAACGCCTAGAGTGGGTGAACGGTGGGGCCAGTGCTATGTTACAATGTTACTATGTCACAATTGGCTATAAGATGGCAGTTCAACGTTTGAGTAGCCTTGAAATACTCTTGTCAATGGTCAATGTGTAATTAGATTCCTTTGCAATGATACTGCTCATGGAAATGTTGTTCTAACTTGCCCATGCTGGGCGTAGTATGGCAGGAATGTTGGGACAACGTGAAGTAGTTGTTCCCTTTATATCTTGTAGGAATGGTGGGTCAGGCGTTTCCTGGGAGGGGCTGGTCACTTTAGACAGGGGAAGATGATTGTTACACAGTCTCAGTGTGTTTCAGCCAACCTGCCACGCCCATGCTGAACAGGGAACCATGATTTCACAGAGTGGCTTTTCTGAAGAGTGACCCATTTTCTTTGGTTTCATTGGTCTTAGCATTTTCAAATGTGTAGTCAACATCAGACACTGTGTCCGTTGCCCTTGGCTACTTGAGGAGTCATGTAATCCATCCTTCCTTTAAGTCCTCCTTTTCAAAACATGAGTCCCTGTCAAAGAGTGTCTCCTCGAAGGATAGCAAGACCACGCAGGTGGCTTTGGGAACTCCGGTGCTAGCGGTTCTGCAGAGTGGGTACCTCTCTGCCCGCCGGGTCCTGGTTCTCGGAGCCGCACCTATACTCGGCTGTCCCTTTGGCATCTCTGGGCCTTAGCTCCCAGCGCGAGAGAAGGGACACCCTCCTGGGACCCCTGGCAAACCTCTGGGTCTTCAGTCATTAGGTTTCTGTGAGGACACATTGTGTTTAATACATGACTCACCTACCAAACTCGAACCAGTGACAGCGCCCACGTAACACAACAGAGAAACAGCCAGGTGAGGCGACTAGCTGGTCACTGGGACCCAGGCCCCCAACATTTCTGCGTTGACAGTGCACATTTTCACCTCCGTTGTTATCATTGCCAGTGTGGACCCAAACATGAGTCAGCTGAAATAGTCAAAAGGTTGAATTTCTACCCTTACCCCCTCCGAGCCCTTTTAACCTTTCTCCAATTAAAAATATAAAAGAAATAAAGAAAATATGCTTTCAGCCCAATTACATTCCCGTTTTCTTACTAATAAAGGTATGCGATACATCGTTTGTAACTGGAAGCTTATTAAATAAACTATGTGGGGGGGGAAATTGCAAAAATACAATTGAATTCTCTCCCTGCCACAGTCCGAAGCTCTCTCCAAAATTGTCAGTTCTTGAGAGCGCTAACCTTGCCTCCGATTCCAAGGGTAGAAATGGAGAAAGATCTTCCTCTAAAGGAAAGTGCCCGAAGGCACCCACCCAGAACCCACGTCCCACCCACGGAAGCCTCTGCTCTCCGCTGGGGTGGGATCTGCTGAGGTTCGAGGCTTACCAGCAGAATAGCAGCTTGTGTCTTTAGGTACCAGTATAGGGACAACCCCATGACGCTAGGGAATGATCCTCAAAGAAGAACTGGGGGGAGGTGTCTGGGCTCTGTCCCTCTCGCTGCTCCCCACTGTGAAATGGCTTTGTCTGAAAACAGACCAACACGCCCCGTGTCCTGGGACTGAAATTCTCTGTATGTGTTGTTTACAGTGCATGCCAAGACATGAGCACCAAGCTGGCGAGCTAATTAAATATAAATGTGTATGTGTTTAAAACAGCCTAATAAGGAGCGTTGGAAATCTTCAAGATGAGCGAATATCTTATAACTTCTTCCGCAGGTGCCAGGATAGCTACAAGCCATGGACTTTCTGTCCTGCTTCTTGTTTGTGGCTTTGTGAAGGGTGCTTTGCTTTAATCTAAAGTGCTGACTTTTTTCCAATATCACTTTCTCTTCTTAAAGCAAAGAGCAAATCGCCTGTAAAATCTACGGAGCGGACAGCAAAGTTGACCCTAAACTCCAAGCACCACTCCGCACCCACTGTAGTCTAATTCCCCAGACAAGGAGCACCTGCTTCCAGAAGCATAAACGAAGAGGCTCTCACTCGCTTTGTCCTTATGTTTTCTCGGGCAGATCCCTGCTCTTTCATTCCGAGAGAATTAGTGTGAAGTGATAGGACATTTTCTAACAGCAAGAGCTATTTTTTTTTTCCTTTTCTTCCGGCTACTTAAAGCATCATCTCACTGACCGCTCAGGGGTTGGCCTGAACATCGTCGGGATAGCAAATATTTACTATGAATGGCACTAGTTCCTACTGAAGGACCCATTATCTGCAGGAAGCAAACAGAGGTCAAAAGACTACAGAACATAAACTATCGTCGAGCGACACCCCCGTTTTGGGGGGGCAAGAACAAAACTATCAACGCTGCGAGCCAACAAGGAGAACAGTCTTTTAAATAAGAAATCATACAAGAAAGAATTTTTTTCCCCTTTTTTTCCCCTTGGATTTTCCTTCTTTTTCTTGATTCTAGTTCTTGTTCAACGGTGGCAAGTGCTGATTATGGCCAATCCCTGTCAATCCTGGGAGGTTTATATAAATACATTTCGAGTGTTCTATATTTCAATGTATTTTAATTCATTTTGCAATTCCTGTATATGCAAACCTGAAAAAAAAAAATCTGTCAATTGCTTAGAGTATGTGTGCTATAACTTCAAAATAGATAGACTATGACCTTCATGCAAGCTGATTTTTATCATTATATATATATAAATATATACATATAAATATCTATATGTTGGGCCACCAAACAACTTTTTTTTGATAAAGCGTTTGTTTCTCGCTCATAATTGTGTGGGTTTTGTAATGCCTTGTTTCACTTCCACAGGTGTCACAGCTGCAGGTGGTCTGTGCTGGCCTCTGCTTCCGTCTGGAAAACGTGTATTCAAAATTGTACTGGTCTCTGATAAACGAATTCATTTTGTTGTGTGTATGCTTGTTGGAATTTGCTGTTTCTTTATATATGGTGTTTATTGAGGTTCGAGGGTCTCTTGGTTCTAAAGAATGTACACTCTCTGGTTTTGACAGCTACCCCCTTGTAATCATTGTTCTTATCAAAAAGCAGTGTTGCTCCTAGAAAATTTGCCTTGGAGGTGAAGGTGGAGACGATGAGGTGGTCACCACGACTCCCTGAATTCATGGAAGGACACTTCTTGCTGTGGCTAAAAGTGTGCTTCCTCTGAGTTTTGTGAATTTTTGTAGCTTTGTCATTCCGTTATTTGCTCCTAATGATACCTTAATCTTTCCTAATTAAAAATTAAAATTTGGTTGTTGGTTAAATAGAATATGCAAAAGGTGACAACAAATTTCTGATTGAAGAAGACTGTGTGTTCGGTTTTTAACTAGTTAAGTGGATTATAATTTTAAATGGTCCATTCTTATTTGGCATTTTATGATCATTTAGACTATTTTATTTAGAACCTGTTTTCTACTCTGGCAAAGAAGGACGGGCAGAACTATTCATGAGTTCCACATCCACTATGGGACAGACACGGGTTCGGGTAGAAATGATCTGAGTTTCCTTTCCAGAAATCCTTCCATTTTCTTTCGTAACAAAACCAGAAGACCCTCAGCTCCCGCCTAAGGTCCTAAACTGAAGCTTGAAGGCAATGAATACCTCTGCTTTTCAAAGGTAAATGCATTGATTTTCTGCAAGTCAATTACAGGCAATGTGCATATTTTCATAATATTGCTGACATTATCTTCTGAGAATTAATGTTTCATGCTAAATCTTTTATTGACATGTTTCTTGTTCATTTGGTTTATTATTTCAGTCTAATGAGAAAAATAAATAAAGGATTTGATTGCACTATTTTATTAACTTAGAAATTTATTTTCTTTCAAGGTTTAATACTCAAAATGTATAAAATAATGGCAAGATAAACATGCTTTATTAAGTCGATCTGAGCTTTTAAGATCACATACATTCAGGCGTAAATTAACAGACTGATTCAAATTCAGTCAGTCTGGGGAAATCCTCCATGTACTTTACTTTTATCCAAAGTTCAGGCCACGAGATTGGTCAATTCTAAGGCAAGACAGACGTGTATCTGTACCAATGATGTTTACCATGCTTGCTCATAATAAAGGATGTCTGCTAGCTTGAGACAAACTCTCAGTAGACTCATTGTGTCAGTGTCCAAAATAAGACGTCTTTGCCCAGCCCGTGTGGCTCAGTGGTTGAGCATCGACCCATGCACCAAGAGGTCACCGGTTCAATTCCCAGTCAGGACACATGCCCAGGTTGTGGGCCCAATCTCCAGTGGGGGGCATGCAGGAGGCGGCCAATCAATGTTCTCTCTCATCGATGTTTCTATCTCTCTCTCCCTCTCACTTCCTCTCTTTGTAAAATCAATAGAGGAAAGAATTTTTAAAACAATAAATAAATAAGACATCTTTATCAGTATGCTACCAAAAATTGGATTCATTGTCCTCTTTGAGAAAAAAAAAAAAAGGCATAGATGCCACAACAAATTAAGAAGATCCTCTAGTCATTTCACCCAATATCGCCTCCTGCTGGGACTTTGCTTTGTATGCAACCAGGACTATAGAAACAAATAAACATTGAAAAATAAGTTATCTAACTTTCTCACCTCGATTTCCAAGGTTAGGTAATGTTTTTCAAAAAGAGGAATTCATAAAAAGTTGAAATTATCTGAATTCAAGGCATATCCTTTGGTTCTTTCTTAAAGGCTTACAAATTGCTTACAAATGAAGCACTGCAAATGAAAACACTTGGGGATAAAATAGGATAACAAACATCATCCAAAACGGAACTCTTTTTTTTTTTTTTTTTTTTTTTTTTGATTTTAGAAAGAAAGGAAGGGAGAGGGAGAGGGAGAGGGAGAGAGATAGAAACATGGATGAGAGAGAACATTGATTGGCTGCCTCCTGCATGCTCCCCACTGGAGATCAGGCCCACAACCCAGGCATGTGCCCTGACTGAGAATCGAACCAGCGACCTCTTGGTGCATGGGTCGATGCTCAACCACTGAGCCACACCAGCCAGGCTAAAACAGCACTCTTAATGTGAGTTAGTAAGTCAGTTTGGTGAGGTCCATGAACCCACTGAAACCATATACATATTTCTGTAGAATGTGTATTTGTCTTCTGGAGATGGTCCTTCACATTCATTGATTCTAAAAATGACTAGATTATGATTGCTTGCCCCAAAGAAGAAGGCATAGATGCTTTTGAGCACCTGAAAAGACCTGACTATTATAATTTTAAAATAGTTTACCTTCAAGTTTTGAGGAACAAGACATGTTTAGGGAAATATGTGGCAAAGAGAACGTATTTTTAAGTCCCTTTATATTTCTCATGTACAGCATGGAATAACAGATATGGCATGATGTTTGTTGGATTTTTAGAACCAATGCTAAGAGCTTAAAATATAATTTTACAAAATATTCACAGATAACCATTTGAATAAATGATCCTGGTATTGATACTATATAAAAAAACAAAATATTAAATAGAACTTAATGGTGGTTTCTATAAGAAAAAATAATTGAAAAAGGAAATGTAACCTCTCATAAATAATACATAGACTCTGATGATTGCATTTTGACTCTGGAGCTACAAAGACTATGGAACTACAAACTATGTGTTCATGTAATTTCAAATGTACAACTCAAATAATTTTAATTACAGTACCTCTCATTAATTAGGGGAGCAGTCTATCACTCAGGAAGTGTTACAGTGGACTAGGTAAGGTCCTTTTCTGTATGAGGGGAGAGACAGAGAGGAAACCCTGAGAAACAAGAAAATATATGACAGTAATAAATTGTATGAATAAAACTCAGTAGGAAGATACAAAGGAGTGTGACCGTAAATGGTCAGGGGAGGCAGCTCTGAGGAGGTGACATTTAAGTGAAATTTGAATGACAAGTAGCAAGGCAGGAGAGGACCTGGGAAAAGAAGCTTCCAGGCTTGAACGTGAAGTCCACCTGGGCTGGCTGATGAACTAGAAAGAGGACAAGTGCACAGTAAATGAGGGGAGAAGGGCACAAGAAAAGATCAGACGAGGGAAAGCTGGACAAGACCCAGCGAAGGACAGGAATAGAACAGTTTGTGTAGATTCCACTGTGAGCTCTTCTTCTGAGCTAGGGCACTGGCTGTCTCAGCAGCTGACTTCTTACTGTGTACAGCTGAGCTTGTAAGCAAGACTCCTTCGGGAACGACATTGAATCTTTCACAGAGTTAAGTTATACTTTTGTCTAGAAGCTGCCAGGGTATATCAGGCAGGAGGGAATTTAACTCCACATTTTAATGCTACTTTACAATTGATCATTTTGAGGAGGAAAAGGAAAGATTGAAAGACTTAATGGGACTACTCTTAGTGTTAGACTGAACTACTTACAGTAATTACAAATGTAATTTCAAATAAAAACAGGAGCATATAAATTGAAAGCACAGACAGATTGAAAGAAAAGAGATTCACCCCTAGACACTTGTTGCTAAAAGATTGAAATTAATACAGTAGAAGGAGGGAAAAACTCTACATGTACACAGAAAAAAAGAGAGTGATCAAAAAATCAGAAAATAAGATCTTAGAGTTTTCCAGAAGACAATGGATTAAAAAGTATAGTGGGGAAAATATTATTTTATACTTAGGCAAATTATATTTCTATTGTTAAAGAAATAAACTAAAGCATTCTGAGATAGTCAAGGCTCGTAGAAAAGTAGCACGTATCTACTCTTTGTGAAAGCTTTGCTAACCTATAGATTCCAACTCAGATAGGAATGAAATACAGTGTTCAAAGCATATGGGCATAATATCAACTGTCTACCTTAAGAGATTGTGTTCAATGCAAGGCATTACTGGATATTTTATTTTATTTCACTGTATAGGAAAAGAAACTCAAGTTTCACAAAGCAATATTTAACCTTATTTTGTGCATGCGATAAAATGCACTCTACTATTTCCTATTTCATGTTGTTAAAACTTGTCACAAACCATTACGTTGGTTTCACAATTCAAAGTTTGAAAAAAAAAATCAGTTGTATTTTATTCCAAATGTAATACAAATGACAAGAATGATTAAATGACAGTATATAATATAAAACTATAACTTGAGTTCTAAACTCTTATTATGTTCTTTTGAAACCAGGAAGTCAGAGATGACCCAAGGAAGAGAAAGGTGCCTTCGTTGTCCTCTACTGAAGTATGATTTGTGTTGGGGGTAGGAGAGTGACGCATGCCCCGTGGGTCTGGTGTTCCCTTTTGGGTCTCTATCTTTTCCTTTTCTGGCTTATGATCATCCGAACCCCCTTTCTACGTATCTGAGATAGCCCCACCCTTGGTTACAAATGATGAGGTTCTCCTGAAGACATATTCCTCTTCAAAGCTTTGAGGGACCACTGGAGGGTAGCATGCCAGCATAGTCTAAGTCCCAGACACCAGGGAAGTAATGGAAGACATTGGAGTGGTGATGTTTAATCGCTGGAGGCCAGGCATGGGAGGTAACTATAATAACCAGCCGCAGGAAGGTCATCAGAATCATCTGACCAGTATGATCAGTTGATTGATTGTGGAACCTCCAGGAAGGAAACAGAAGGGCAACCTTCATGGAATCACTCTTGACTTGTATGACAACCTTGTAAGAAAAACGCCCTATTTCTCGACAACAAAGTTTGGAGCCACCACAATAAAGTCACACTCCTCATCCAAACCTATCCCCAGAGTCAGAGTCATTGAAGGGGTCATGGTCTCAACAATAGTATTTCAATACCAAGACTGTTCCTCTCAGCATCCCCCAGAAGGAACTGAGACATTTGGGAGTAACAGTGCATCGAGAAGGAGAACTATTCTGACCTTGCTGTGCTTCTGGGCAATGGCTCAGAACTGATACGACATCCCGGGGTCCCTGAGATGCATTAGTCCAAGACTTAGTGAGTAGATGATTAATAGAATATTTATCAAAATCTATTGTTGGTCTGTGGAGACCAGTATACCCACCAGTTCCCCCAGCTCCTAAAATCACACTTGAAATGTATACCTTTAGCAATAGAGAAAAAAAGAAAAGAAAAAGAAACACTGCATTGGTTTCCCGTCCCATAAGGTAACGGCTATAAGTTTTTGAGGGCCCTTGAAGTGTCTCTTCTTCACCAAAATAGTTAATAAAAAGCAATGACAGAAATAAGTGACACTATTGAAGTCAAGGATAAAGCATTCACCTCTGTCTTTGGTAATACAAAAGAAAGCGGAGTATTGAGTCTGGGTTACCATAAACATAATGAGGTGCTGAGTGTAATTGTAGCTGCTGATCCAAATATAGCTACTCACTGGAACACATTAGCAGAGCTCCTCGCACCTGTCATGCAGTTAATAACTGGCTAGGTTTCTATTTTATTGCAATGAGAATAAATAAAAGGATTGTTTTAACCTGACAGGGATGAAAGTATCCCTTTACCAACTCGCCTCAAAGTTTCATTGACTTTCTGGATGTGAACCACAGTGCGCTCTTCCCCATAGCCCCTCAGCCATCCTACTGATGGCATCATGCTGATAAGATCTGGACATCGCCATGAAAGAGCACCCTGGAGGCTTTAATAATACACACACACTCTCCTCGATGGGAAAATAAAAACTATAAAAAATGTAGGGCCATGAGCTTCAGGCGTACCTTTAAACATTCAAGGAAGTAATAGTCTTTCACAAACGATTCCCATAACTAGAAATACGGCATGCTCTCCCACTCATTTTGAGACTGGCATCACCTTGCTGGCACACCTGACAGTGGCAGTGAGGAAGGACACTCACAGGCCAGTCTAGCTCACGAATGCAGGTGCAGAAATCCTCCACAGGACAGCAGCAAAACACTCATCCATCACTGTATCTCACAGCGCACAGACTAAACACGCTTTATTTCAGGAACGCAGAATCGGAAAAACCAACCATGAGATTCTCAGTGGTCTTACATTTTAGTCCCCGGAGCAGACAGTGAGACCAGGATTGACATGGAATTGATTTAGTTGGGAGGTTCCAGAACCATGAGTAGAGGAGGAGGAAGTGAGACAGAGTAAAGAAGACAGGGAGTGTTGTCAAGTCAGCTCTCGGTGTGGCGACCTGAGTTCCAACCGATGAAGAAACTAAACAAGTGGTATGAAACACACACCTCAGACGTATCCCCATCCAAAGGGGAACTCAGAGTATTTAAATGCCAGCTCCCACCAGTCATTCGTTGAAGGTGGCTGGCCCTGTGGGGACAAAGAGGGAAGTGGGGTTCATTTCAAGGCGCTTGAAGCCTGCCTTAGGCATGAGCAGAAGAGTCTTTGGGAAAACAGCTGCAGGTGTTGGCCGTGGGAAATCTGAACACACTGAAGAGCTGAGGCCCACTGGATGCGGACCACACGTTTCTGCTACATGCATGTATCTCAGGAGATGACAGGTATCTGATGAAAGTCAACATCCATTCATGATTAGAAACTTTTAGGAAACTAGGGACAGAAGGGTCCTCCCTTACCCAGGTAATGGGTATTTGCAAAACTGTCGTAGCAAACCCCATACTTAATTATGACACATTGAATATCTTTTTTCTTTATAGTCTGAAGTGAGGAACAAGACAATAAAGCCCACCATCCCACATAGATTAACCATATAATAATGTTCTTAAAATGATCCACAATTGGGAAGAACACAAATGACCATTTGTGTAGAATATATAAATAAAAGGAGATACTGGGCTATTTACAGTGTTGTGGATGGCTCTTAAAACCATAATTAGTTCTTCATTGTTTAAAGACACAAGGAGATAAACCACTGAACTTATACGCATGTATGCATAACCAATGGACATAGACAACAATGCTTGGGGGGGGGGAGATCGGGAGGAGGGTATCTGAGGGAAAAAGAAGAAACATCTGTAACAATAAATAATTTTTTTTTAAATATCTGCATTAAAAAAAAAAGATACAAGGAGAGATATGTGGTAAGATCGCATTTCACAAACTTCAAGAATGCAAAATTGAATCAGTGACTGAAGTGCGCTAGAAAATTCCTTCCAAAATGAAGAAATACATCATGCCTTGTCCTTCCTAACACTGACAAATAGTCCCATGTTTCATGGGCCTGTCTAGAATTTGGAAACAGTACATTCTATAGTCTGGTGTGCTGCTCTGATCCATTTCTTAAGGAATCTGAAAGTTCCCCAGGTCTGAGTGTAGACCAGAGGCACAAAATGGCCTTTCATCTGATCCAATGAAGGAAGTAGCCCCGCTCATCAACACTCATAACCCTACCGGTCCAGCGGTGTTCCAGTCCCCTGTAAGTCCACGATTCTCTGTGGGGCTGCTGAACATCTTGCTGGAAGTGCTATGACCATCACTAGAGTTTGTAGGAAAGTCTTGCCTTTGGTGGCAAGTTATTCATCTACTTTGAAGAAACCATTTACCATGGCCCGCTGGTAGAGGTTAAATAAATATGGGACACCAGGCAATTATGAGACCTATCAGGGCTTAGTTTTGTCTATAAAGTCCATCAGATCACAACAGTCCACCGTCCAGTAGAAGACAGCTTCTGAGAAGACCCTGAAGGTACAAGGGATTACATAGAACGTCTCAGTGTCCTTATTTTCTCCATACCATCAACCCTCAATCAACCAACATTATAGTTTCATAAGGAAATAGTTCAACGTGTGGAATAATTTTGCAACCAGAAAATGCTCTTCTTTTAAGTTATATAGAAGGCATCCAAAACTTGAACTATCCAACCACAGATCCCCGACAGTCAAAATTGCATATATACACATGTTTGTGCAAACACAAGGTGTAGATCAGCATGTGGGAAAGACAGCTGGCCAAGGTGCTGGGAAGAAAATGTGTTCTCTAAACAAACTTGGAATAATTGATTGATTATTTGGGGGGAAACAATTCAATCAAAACAAAGAGAGGAAAGAGTACATTAAATGGCAGTATAGCCCTGGCCGGTTTGGCTCAGCGGTTAGAGCGTCGGCCTGCGGTCCAGAGAGACCCGGGTTCGGTTCCCGCTAAGGGCATGTACTTTGGTTGCGGTTTGTCCCCGGCCCTGGTTGGTCGTGCGGGTGGCAGCCACTTGATGTGTCACTTTCACATCGATGTTTCTCTCTCTCTTCCTCTCTCTCCCTCCCACTCTATCTGAACAAAAAATGAAAAAATGTCCTCGGGTGAGGATAAAAAAAAAAAAAAAAAAAAAAATGGCAGTATAAAACTTAAAATTTATGTGGGTAAAAATCCAAAATCAAAAGACAACTAAGGGAAAAACCACTTCATCATACACGATATGCTCAAATCAATATCCTTCCATATTTTTAAAAAGTTAAATCAGTGAGCAAGAGAAAAAAAAATCTCAGCTTAAAAAGGAGCAAATAATCAACATTTTCGAAGAGAAAAAATAGAGAGCCAATAATCGTGAAAATATTCAGTCTCCCTAAAAATTATAAAAAGCAATAACAATAAGACCAACACACTGTAAACATAAACCTGAATCTGAGAAAGACAAATGTTCTCAAATGTAATAAAACAGTAAAGAAATGGTAGAAGTTATATTCTCGACCAAAGAAGGTAAAAATTTCCATTTTAATGAATCAGAGGATAAGAAAAAAGAATAAAGATAAACACAAAGATAATGAATGATATAACAGAAAAACCATAGAGAGCAAAATATAAGAGAACCTTGTTTAAATAAAAAATAAGAGGCAAGCCCAGCTGGTGTGGCTCAGTGGTTGAGCGTCAACCCATGCACCAAGAGGTCGCAGGTTTGATTCCTGGTCAGGGCACATGCCCAGGTTGTGGGCCTGATCCCCAGTGGGGGGCATGCAGGAGGTGGCTAATCAATGTTCTCGCTCATCAATGTCTCTATCTCTCTCTCCCTCTCCCTCTCCCTTCCTCTCTCTCTAAAATCAATAAAGAAAAAATTTTTTAAATAAGAGAGACAAAGTTCTGGGTAAGAGACCCCAAAAAAGTGGAAGTAAGTAAACTGCTAAGACATAACAAGAGACCAAAGGCTAAAACGTTCACGAGAACACAACAGGCGTGTCTATGATCATCTGTGGTAGGTTCAGAGCGTGAAGCTTAATGTGGCAAGTGGCCATCTCAATTTTCAACGTAATGAACCCACTGTTTGTCACCTGATGGAGACACACCTCCTTTGAGCACCAAAATCTCCAAAGGAGCAGAGTTTAAAAGGGACAGAAAGCAAAACTTCTGTGAGTGGGTAATTATGCAAATAGGACACGCCGCCCCCACTTCCAGCCTCTGTTCCTGGAACCAGTGTGCTGGCTTTGGAAAAGTCGGCACCACATATCAGATTCTGACTCAAATTGTGTATTATCTTTGTGAGTGTTGATGCTAATTAGGGCATAACCGAGTCTTCAGCAGGCCATGTCTTTGTTTTATCAGGCCAGCTGCTTCTGAGTGAGGGGGCATGTGGGCAGGTGGCGGCACCAGAGACGTCTGTGGGCATGCGTCCTTGGTCACACTTCTGCTGTGGGATGATTCCTGCTCGGAGGCAATGCTGGGATGGTGCTGCTGGCTACAGCACGACCCAGGGGAAGACATTTCTTATGCAGAATGCCTGTGTGTTCCAGACGAACAAATGGCCATCCTCTCCAGGATGGAAAGAATCCAGTGAAATCACTACTATCTCCCAGCTCTTCCTGGGAATGGTGCCAGGTCACGCGCTCAGCATATTTCTACTATGGGCAAGCTGGGGACTCAGCAGTGTGGCAGCCAGACGGCCCGTGTGTGGGGAAGCCCAGTCACTGAGCCCAAGCCCATGCATTCCTATAAGGTGAAATGAGGCAATATAATGGAAGAGTCTAATATGGCTAAGGAAATAATGATCACCTCCTTAGACAAAAAAAAATGTGAAGTTCAAAATTCTTTAAAAAAAAAAACTCTTGCCCTGGCCGGTTTGGCTCAGCGGTTAGAACGTCAGCCTGCGGTCCAGAGAGACCCGGGTTCGGTTCCCGCTAAGGGCATGTACCTCGGTTGCAGTTTGTCCCCGGCCCTGGTTGGTCGTGCGGGTGGCAGCCACTCGATGTGTCCCTTTCACATCGATGTTTCTCTCTCTCTCTCTCTCTTCCTCTCTCTCCCTCCCACTCTATCTGAACAAAAAATGAAAAAATGTCCTCAGGTGAGGATAAAAAAATAATAATAATAATAAATAAAAATAAACTCTTTGTAAACTTTAATTTGAAAAATACTTTCTCAATAACATGAATGAAATCTATCTTAACCTAACAACAAAACATGTGATGAACATTTAAGCACTATGAACACTTTGATTAAGCTAGGAAGCATAACCAGGAAGGGTCTCTGTTATTGCTGTTTGGTATTTAACATTGATCTGATCATCTAGCCAGTGAAAATGCAAAAATAAGAAGAAAGAAAAACTGAAAAGAAAAATATAATTATCACAGTTTGGACGCAGATAATTATCTGCAGCAGAGCACAGGAGTGTAACTGACATATTTTAGGCCTAGCAATGGACTATAATATGATAGATGTTAAATATTAATTTACCAAAGTAGCACTCTCCTCTCTGCCAGTTAGAAAAATATAATGGAAAGAGAAATGCATTCACATTGAGAGCACAAACAAATTAAATAAGAATAACAATATCGAGAAAGATGCCAGACCTAAATAAAGAAAACTTAAAAAAAGATACTGAGGTCACAAAAGAAAAGTAATCAATTCAAAACCACACCATGTTCCAGAATGAGTTGGTATAAAGATGACAGTCCTTCCCGTAGCCATGCATTCCAGATATATCCTAGCCAGGATGTTGTTTTGTTTTATTTTTGTTTTTGCAGTTTTGCCAAATCACTGAAGACTAATCTTAGAGGAGAAATGAGGGAAATAGCCACAGGAAATTTTTAAAGCGTAACGAGTGGAGAGTTAACCTCCCAGATAATGGAAGTCCAATAATTGCAATAATGTGGTTTGGGTCCAGATATTGACAGGAAGATAAAAGGAACACAACAGATGCTCCAGAGGCCCCCAGTGTACAGAAAAAATGACACACGGAACAGGCCACGCGACCGAGCAGCTGGGAGGGTGGACTATTCACTCAGCGATTAGCATTTGATCAAAAGGTGGTCGCATTGTCACTGTTCACGGTGAATCCATGAATATTCTAGGTGGATTAGATCCGAAAAATGAAAAAAAAAAAAAAGACAAATGAAAAAAGTAGGTCAAAATTCTTCTCAGCATAAAGCATTATAAATATGCAATTATAAAGGAAAGTAATCCGTGATAAAATATAACATTTTTGTAAGATAATTTTTGAAAGGCAATAACTTGAAAAGAGCAGGTGAAAGAACAAAAAAGTAGATTATCTCCTTAACATTTAAAGAGATCAGAAATATGAGAAGCAGACATTAACCCCCCATTTGGAAAATGGGCTAAAGGCAAACAGCTATTAGGCCAAAGAAAAAACAAATTTAAGATAGGAAGGAAAGAGGAATAAAACAAGTGATATGGGGGAAATTAAAATGATAAGGGGACGCTTTTTATAAAGCTTTGCAAATATATTTGAAAATATAAACCTGGAAGAAATATAGACATTACACACTCTTCCCATCAACTCAACACCCTGTAGACATCTATTTCCCGGGTGATTCTGGTTATTCAGCATTACAGAGAAAATGTCTGAAGCCAAAATGAATTTTCTCTCTGGTTTGGTTAACTGCTTTTTACCCCCAGGAGTTTTTAGGACCCTTTCCTTCATTTTATATATAATTTAACATTAAATTTGTTGTGAAGATATTTTTCTCACCTGAATTATCTGTTCAACATTAACTGAAGCATCACCACTTTCCGGGCTTTTTGCTGGCAGAAGACAGGAGAGAAGCTTGGGAAACCTTTGGTTGAACACCTGCTTTCAGCTTGCAGTCTGAGCCCAGGGCAGACCCTGCAGTGTGGGGACCTGCGTGCCCACACCCGGAATCCTTCAGCGTGTCTAACAACGAGCAGTTCGCGCACAGTCCCTCTCACCCGCGTCTACCCAAGTTTCCCAAGGGGATCTATTTGCCCAGGTTCTCACCCACAGTAAATGAAAAATAAAGATTTCCTTCTGCTGTTACTTTGATGACGAGGTTGCCTCTCGGGATGGCCCGGATTTCTAGTTCTGTCACCAACATGAGGTGTGTTTTCTGATAAGGTGGTTAACCTTCTAGAGAGGAGCACCACAGAGGAGAAACGGTGGCTCAGGGCACCCCTACCCCGAAGAGGACGGTCAGAGGGCGGGCACTGGCCGACTTCGGGACTTCCTGTAAAGTCCCATAGTGAGACGGTGAGGGGCTGGCAGAAGAGTAAAGGAGTAGATCGCTATCTCAGAGTGGAGATCCCAGAAACAGACCCACTCAAGAGTAGTCAACGATCTCTGACAAAGAAGCAAAGACAATTCAATGGATAAAAGGTAGTGTTTTTAATCAATGGTAGGTGGCCCTGGCCAAGTGGCTCAGTTGGTTAGGTGTCATCCCATCCACTGAAAGGTTGCTGGTTCGATTCCCGGTCAGGGCACATGCCTGGGTTCTGGGTTCGATCCCAGGTGGGGGGGCGTGCAGGAGGCAGCCAATGGATGTTCTACTCAGCTCTCACATTTCATCGATGTTTCTCTTTCTCTCTCCCTCTCCCTTCCTCTCTCTCTAAAAATCAATTTAAAAATATTTTTAAAAGTGAATTGAGCCCTGGCCGGTTTGGCTCAGCAGTTAGAGCGTCGGCCTGCGGTCCAGAGAGACCCAGGTTCGGTTCCCGCTAAGGGCATGTACCTCGGTTGCAGTTTGTCCCCGGCCCTGGTTGGTCGTGCGGGTGGCAGCCACTCGATGTGTCCCTTTCACGTCGATGTTTCTCTCTCTCTCTCTCTTCCTCTCTCTCCCTCCCACTCTATCTGAACAAAAAAAAAGAAGAAAAAAATGTCCTCAGGTGAGGATAAAAAAAAAAAAAAAAGTGAATTGATAAATAACTGTGGTACATCCATGCAATGGAACATGATTCAGTGATAAAAAGAAATGAGTAATCACCTGGCCAGTGTGGCTCAGTGGATGGAGCATTGTCCCGTGGACTGAGAGGACCCGGTTTGATTCCCAGTCGGGGCACATGCCTGGGTTGCAGGCTCGATCCCCACTAGGGGGCGTGCAGGAGGCAACTGATCATTTCTCTCTCCCTTCCACTCTCTCTAAAAAATAAAAAATAAAAAAACAACATATTTTAAAAAGAAATAAGTAATCAAGCCATGAAAAGATGCATTAGCATATTGCTAAGTGATAGAAAAGACTGTATGATTTTAACTGAATGACGTTCTGGAAAAGGCAAACCTATGGAGACCATAAAAGCTAGTGGTTACCAGGCATTTAGCCGGAGGACAGAGAGATGACTAGGTGGGAAGCAGGGGAATTTTAACGCAGTGAAACTATTGTGAGTCACAGTGTTAACTGACATTACGTATTTGTCAAAACTCACAGAACTTTACAACACAGAGAGTGATCTCAGATGTGAGCTACGGACTTTAGTTAGTGATAATGTATTGATGTGGTGATAATGTAATGTGGTGCATTGCAGATACACCACATTAATAGAAGATGTCAATAATGGGAGAAGCAGTGGGGGCAGGGGGAGAAAGTACGTCTTAGCTCTCTGTACCTTCGGCTCAGTTTCCTGTACACCTAAATTTTTCTAAAAGTATAAAATCTATTCATTTAAAATCAAAAGGTGACTCAGCTGCTTTAAAATATGCCAATGTAATTGGCTGTATTTCAAAAAAATCATGAAGATACTCTGACTCCAGACTGACTCAGCGGGATGGAAGGCAAAGATGTCGATAGTTCTGTAACAATCACTATCACTTATTTGTGTGTCTCTCCAGCGGCATGCCAATCTCAGCAAGTCATGAGCTCAGCATCTTCAAATCAATCTAGCCGAACAACAATTAAATCTTCAGCCATCAAGATGCAAAATACTCATTAAAATCGTATACGACTAATATTTTTATGATAATAAGTCTGCAGAGAAAACTATAATACAATGACCCCCTTAAAGAGTAACGTTGTTTGCATTTCATTGCATGTACATCCTGCCTAATTAGAAATTCTTTTGCTTAGAAGATTTCCTTTTGCTTGCTTCTCAAAGTCCAAGGTTTGAAAGTGTGAGTGGCGGATCTTCGGTAGAAGGGTAGAAGCTACCTGTACATTTCCTAAGCCCCTGCGTTGTAGCTCTCTACCCCAGTAGCAGGGTTGGCTCTTGCCTAGAGCAGAAACTCACTGCTTGCATGTAAATAGAGAGAAAAGAAGGGAGGGAGGAAAGACAACAAGAAAGATAAGGAAAGAATGAAGGTGCCTTGATTGCGTTGTTTAAGCAAATGCCTGAATTCACAGTCTGATGGAGCTCTGAGTATGCAACTCCCTGCAGGCCAACCAGCCTTTGACAGCCCAGGAACTCTGGGAAATCATAATCTAGTCAACCTTTTCTGATCTCCATTTATATCTCAAGTTTCTGAGACTATGCAGCAGGCGTTAGAGCATCCCTGGCGGCCTGCAACCGAGCCCACTTCCTCATCCCCTCATGCACACCTTCCTTAAGCATCTACTTTGTGTGTGTATTGCTTCAGTGACAGTTATGGGTAAGGCTGGCACATCTAAAATATTTTACTATTCTAAGACGGGAACGCCTTATTTTTTTTTTTTTATGAGAGCCTCATTTCATTGTGGTTTGTATTTTTTTTTTTATCTTTATTGTGGGAAGTATTACAGATATCCCTCCTGCTGTCCCCCATTGACACCCTCCTCCCTGGCTCATTTTGTTTTGTTTGTTGCTGGTGGTGGTGGTGGTGTTTTTTTTTTTTATCCTCACCCGAGGACATTTTTGCATTTATCTTCAGATAGAGTGGGAGGGAGAGAGGGAGGAAGAGAGAGAGAGAAACATCGATGTGAGAGAGACACATCGACTGGTTGCCACCCACACGACCCCAACCGGGGCCAGGGACAAACTGCAACCGAGGTACGTGCCCTTAGCGGGAACCGAACCTGGGACTCTAGGGTCTGCGGGCCGACGCTCTAACCGCTGAGCCAAACCGGCCAGGGCTCTTTATGTTTTTAAATAGGCAGCAACCGCACATTTTCTCATGTTCCTCAGCACAGACACACACCTGTACACACACCTGTTCCTGGCATGGTTGGAGTCGTCCCATCGTTTAAGTGTTTGTTACGGTGCGTCCTTGCGTTTTATCATCTGCGGTTTGGAGGTAGTGAATGGAAGTGATTTATGCAAGCTTCCAAAGTGCCCCTAACTGCAGAGACGTTCAGTGTGCCGTTAGATCACATATATCTCCGTTACCTATGAACTTGATCATCCTTCTACTCTTTCCGGGGATGGGGTGTGGAAAAGACTTAACTCATAAATTCGAGAAGCAGGTGTGTTTAGGCATGAGTAAGGAAATTTTCAGAAATAAAATGACGAAGGTAAGAATGTGCTCTTGGCATTGGACAACCGGAAAACCCTGAGAGACGAAGCTTAATGCATTACTGGAAGAAATTCAATCAAAAACTCATTTTTTAAAAAAAAATATGAATTACACTGATAGCGTGCGATCGGGCAGAGGTAACCTTAGGGACACGGGGTTAAACTGTCGCAGGTTAGACTCTGAAACCGGCCCAGGTGCAGGGCTGCCGTCTCCAGACGCGGCGAAGGTGTGCGTGGACCAGCTCGTGAGCTCCTGCTCTCGGGCCTCTGCCCGCATCTTTTAGAATGTCTGCCTGGTTATTGTGAACAGCTAATAAATCAAGGCATAAGCACACAATCACGACTGCGTCTCAACCATGTACTGTAAATACTTCGGAACGTCAAAAAGTCACCGAATTGGTTAAACCCAGTCCGAAGCCAGTGAATGCATTCGGTGAACGCATTGCTCAAAATTTGCTGGGAGAGAATGAATTACATAAACAGGCCACCAGAAATCTCCGAGACCTGGATTTACCCCACACCTGAATCTTATCCCACAAAGATTATTCCCAGGTACCCTAAGATCCAGTCAAAGGACCCCCGATGCAAGAGGCCCCATACATTACAGTCCACAGCACACCACTCAAGGCCCAGGCTCCATACCTCAGGCTATTTCTAGTGTCTCCCCAAAGGACACCCCGCACACCCTTGTCCTTTGAAGAAGCGTCAGGAGCGTGGGAAGGTGTTAGAACGTCCGCGATGATCACGTGTCCACACCTCCTCATCGCGAGGAAGGTCTAGGATCACTTGTGCACCCAGAGAGGTGTTCCAACACAGGAAATAAATACAAATAACAATGAACATTGCCTTTCCTCTCCGTCTTCAGCATTTTTAGCTCCTGTCTTGTCATTTTCCCCTGCTTCTTGGCCTTCCCTGCTCTCTGCTCATCCTATTATTTCAGGCTTCAAATTATCCCTGTGGGTTCGTACGCAAGGTGTTATTGTTGGTTGCTGTGTGTCACTTCAGGTGTCTCGTTCTCACTGAAAGGCACAGACTTCCGGGAATTTAAATGACAAGGCAGGACAGTGCAGGAGATGGGAGAGGCAGGGCTCTCGGACCCTGGTCCCCGACGCTGCTGTCTTTTCTCCCATCCCCGCTCCTTTCTGCAGAGACATGCCTTTCCCCAGAGAGTGGCATGCCCGTGATGAGGCGCTTAACCTTCTGACCCCCCATTTCCTCCTCTGTCAGGGGGAATTATGAGCCTTGCCTGCCTACCTCATGCGGCAGCTGCAAGAAGCAAATAAGAAAATGTGTGTGAAGGAGTTTCTGAAGTGCTAATAAAGAAGCGAGAGTGTCATTTTATTATCTTCACAGGGAAGACATCTGAAGAGCCCGAAGATGAAAAGTGCCAGGTTTAAACGATGACTCCCTGAGCTAACCACGGCGAATGAGGAACGCTGTTTGAGCCCAGTGTGTTTCCCGGCTGTAAAACAGGAACAGTGACGTCAGTGACCACACAGTTCCTAGTGGACTCGGAGTCGAGGTTTAGATTAAGCCGATGTCTGGTTCACCCTTTCCCAAATTTCACTTAAAATAACCTTTAAGATAACAAAAGAAATACCACACTTGCGAAAGATTAATAGCGTTGAAAAGTTCTCAGAAATGTTTTCCCTAAGAATACAATGTCTCAGGATTTGGGGTAAGAAAGCCAGTTGTGCCTAGAGTAAACTGAAGTCTCATTGGAAACTTCCAAAATAATGCTATGAAGGCTAATGAAAACCCATTCTGTCTTTAAAGGCTAAAAAGATTCTACAGAGGAAACAATCAACAGAATGAAAAGGCAATCTACAAAATGGCAGAAAATATTTGCAAACCATACATCTTATAAGGGGTTAATATCTCAAATAAATAAGGAACTCCTACAATTCAATAGGAAATCAATAAACCTATTTAAAAATAAGCAAAGAACTTGAATGGATAGTTCTCAAAAGGAGACATACAAATGGCCAATAGGTATACGAAAAAATGCTCAACATTACTATTCATCAAGGAAATACAAATCAAATCAAAACTACAATTAGATATCCCCTCCCACCTATTAGAATGGCTATTATTGGGTGGCGGGGGGGTGTTGTGGAGCAACTAGAACCCACTATGGAAATGTGAGATGGTGTAGCAAGTATGAAAAACAGTGTGGCGTTTCCTCATGAATTGAAAACTAAAACTACCATATCACCCAGTTATTCCATTTCTTGGTATTTAATGAAAAGAATTGCAATCAGGATCTCGAAGAGATCTCTGCCCTCCCATGTTCATTGCATTCATTCTTCACAATAGCCCAGGTATGGGAACACTCATCCAGTGTCCGTCCACAAATGAATGGATAAGAAAATGTGAGATATACATATATATATGATTTTGTGTTAACACTGAAGGACATCTTGCCATTGTGACCACATGGATGAACCTGGAGGACATTGTGCCAGTGAGATAAGCCAGTGACGAAGGACACATAGTACACGATTCCACATTTATAAGGAATCTAAAGTCTTCAATTCATACGATAGTGGTTGCCAGAGGTTGGGAGTGGTGGGGAATGGGGAGTTGTCTTTCAATGGTAGCTATGATCATACAAGATTAATAAACTCTAGAAATCTGCCATACTACACAGCGCCTGTAGTTAGCATTGTTTACTTCAAAATTGGTCAAGAGAGCATGTCTGGGCTAAGTGTTCTTACCACACACAGATACACACACAAAAAAAACAAATAACGAAAAAGAAAAAAATACAAAGGAATGCAAGGAAACTTTAGAAAGTGTTGGGTATGTCCATCACCTTGATTGTGATCGTGGTATTATGGGCATTTGCATATGTCCAAACATCAAACTGTACACATTAAACACACATAGCTCTTTGTATATCAGCTATATCTCAATAAAGCTGTTTAAAAAAAAAAAAAAAAAAGAGAGAGAGAGAGAATATCTGAAAGAAGATGATATATGAAACTTTGATTCGATTTTATTTCTATTGCAAATTGCTTCTATCGGAACCCGAGTTAAATAACCCCTGCTCTCTCTAAAAATGATCACTGGCCACCATAAGGGCACAGTATGCCTTACTAAATTATGCTGTCAACTGGAAATTAGCAATTGACCTGTGCGTCCTTTTTAATAAGAACATCCCTGCTGCTATTGATTTATAGGGAGCATTATTTCCTGTTGCAATATGAGTAGCAATAATTTTTCCTCAGAGGCACCTTATGTTTTTAAGAGTTCCTATAACGAATGGGATTTTAACAAGGCAGGAGTGATTTTACGGGACGGGAGGCTGTTTGTTATGCACTGGTGGTTTGTTTAATTGAACATGATGTAGAAGGCTCCAGCATCACAAATACACTTCGGCAACAACTGCTGAATACATATCTGAACACAGAAACGGAGTCTGAGATGATGGAAATGTCGAGGCACTTTAAAGTCATGAACAGCCCTGGCAGGTGTGGCTCAGTGGTTAGAGTGTCAGCCCGAGCACTAAAGTGTCTCAGATTTGATTCCGAGTCAAGGACACAGCTTCGATCCCCGGCCCTGGTTGGGGTCATTCAGGAAGCAACCAATAGATGTGTCTCTCTCACACCAGTGTCTCTCTCTCTCTCTCTCTCTCTCTCTCTCTCTCTATATATATATATATATATATATATATATATATATATATATATATAGATACAGATATAGATAGATATAGATATAGATATAGATATAGATATAGATATAGATATAGATATAGATATAGATATAGATATAGATATAGATATATAGATATAGATATAGATATAGATATATATCCCCCTTCCACTCATTCTAAAAATCAATGGAAAAAATATCCTAGGGGAGGATTAACACAAAAATAAAGTCATGAATGGAAAAGGCATCCAATTTGAATTTGGACCCATCTAGAACTCTCCAAAATATCTTGTTTCCAAAATGATAGTATAACCTTGCACTTTCTTAATAAATATTCAACTTGTCTGTGAGTTGATTGTTCTGTGTGGGCATGAGAAGGCACTAAAACCCCTGGCCGATGCCCGTGTCCAAACACAGCTGTAATTCCTGCTCTTACTCAATAAGCCACCCTCATTTTAGCCATTCTTGTTTCCTTGATTGCTTTCTCCACCTGAAGAGACAGTATCGTTGAAACACACCAAAGCATATTTTTATAGAGGCAGATGCCTTATTAATCTCAGGCTTTCAAAAGAGAATATCCACTCCAGCCACAAGTCATTATCTGTGACGTCATGAGGATTGTCCTCTTTAGATACATAGATTAGGTACACCCCCACTACACGCTGGGGCACACAACCTTGAACTCATTGCTACTCAGTATTGACCCAAGGCTGTGTGGAGATGATCCACACTTCAGGAGAAGGATGGCCATCTTCTTCTGATGACATTTGCCATTCATGTCTAAGTCAAAAAAAATCTGAGAGCCGGATACCCACTGGCCATGAGAATTCCTGCTGTTATTCTAGTTCACGTTGGTGCGGGAGCCCACACGTGTCATAAATGTCAGTCTGAAGGATAAAGAAGCTATAAACACACTAACAGAGCGATGTCAACGATGCTGTCAAGATGAGTCCGTGTGCAACGTGCACTGATCACCCGGACAGGAAGTCCTCTTCCGTGCTCATCCAAGGCCAGTTTACGCCTTCTGAAATTTTAGTTTCACTTCCAGGAAACGGAGTGATATAATTAATAGAGTTTCCTTTTGCTCCGTCTGCTGAAAAACTTGTAAGTGACCCAGTTCATTCAGTCCTGCCTCATTCTTGGCACCATTTTATGTGAGCAACTTTATTTTTATATTTGACCCTTCCACTTTCTAACATTTACCATTTACTTGTATTTTGGTTTTCTTTGAAGGTTCCATAAGTCTTTTCTGGAAAAAGAGGTAGCATGTGTAAAAGCAGGATCAGATGACTGCCCTCGGGGAGAACCGTCTGCCCACCTGAAGCCATTCACACTTTACAGACACATCCTTGTGTAAAATCCGAACAGAAACCACTGTCCACGGATCCTGCTGTGTGCTTTCAGTTCTTATTACACAAAACAGCACAATGAAATCGCACCCGTACCAGAGGGAAGTTCGCTGACCACAAAATGCCATATTTCTGAGAAAAGGAGAAGAATTTTAAAGGGAGAAAAAGAGCTGATACCTGTTCACTTGTTCCATTTATGTGAATAAAGATAACTCCTTTTTCAAAAAAAAAGAAAGAAAATGACCTCTGTTTAATAATTCCCTAGAGGGTCCTGCCCCTTAGGGAGTTTTTCTCCAAGAGATTCTACAATGGCAGAAATGTGATGAGTTGGGGGTTCACTGAAATCATTCCCAGAAGCCAAGTAAAGAAAATTTTCCCCAGCTTTATTGAGATATGATTGACATATATCCTTGTGTAAATTTAAGGTATACAGTAAGATGATTGGATACACACTTCTCTTGCAAAATGATTACCTCCAGAAGGTTAGTTAACACATCCATCGCCTCTCATAGTACCGTGTGTGTGTGCGCGCGCGCGTGTGTGTGGTAAAAACATATGATTATTCCCTTAGCAACTTTCAAGTATCAATACAGTACTGTTAACTATTATCAGCATGCTACACATTAGGTCCCCAGAACTTATTCATCTTACATCTGGAAGTGTGTGCCCTTTGAACCAGAACAGGAGGGCAAACTCTGTTACATGCTGCTGTCCCTGTAGACAGACGAGGAACAAGACGTGATCTTTGAAACTGCCGAGCTGGAAATCACAGATGACCTTGTCACATGAGCTTTTGGACGGAGAGCAGGAGTGGAGCTTCTGGGTGTAGGTTCAAAAAAGAATGAGAGCCCGGCCGGTGTGGCTCAGTGGATGGAGCGTTGTCCCATGGACTGAGAGGTCCCGGTTCGATTCCCGGTCAGGGCACATGCCTGAGTTGTGGGCTCGATCCCCAGTAGGGGGCGTGCAGGAGGCAGCCAATCAATGTGTCTCTCTCACGTCATGTTTCTATCTCTCTCTCCCTTCCTCTCTCTCTAATAAATCGATAAAAATATTTTTTTAAAAAAGAATGAGAGAAGGCAAAATGGGGAAAGAAAGCACAGAATATATTTTCCAAAAAAAAATTGTGATGGGCGGAGAAGTGGGACATTGCTGGAGGAAGACATGGGGTCGAGGGAGTTATTTCTGTAAGAGTTCTTCAGCATCCAGCCCTGGCCGGTTTGGCTCAGCGGTTAGAGCATCGGCCTGCAGTTCAGAGAGACCCAGGTTCGGTTCCCACTAAGGGCATGTACCTTGGTTGCATTTTGTCCCCGGCCCTGGTTGGTCGTGTGGGTGGCGTGTGGGTGGCAGCCACTCGATGTGTCACTTTCACATCGATGTTTCTCTCTCTCTCTCTTCCTCTCTCTCCCTCCCACTCTATCTGAACAAAAAATGAAAAAATGTCCTCGGGTGAGGATAAAAAAATAATAATAATAATAAAAAGAGTTATTCAGCATCCATGCAGGCGGGCGGAAGTGGTCCCGTGGAGGGGAAATTGAATGACACAAAAGAAGGATGATTCACGTGTGAGCTTTAGTTGGCAAGAGGAGATGGAAGAACTGCTTGGATCCAGGAGCCGGTTTTCGGGGCACAGAGAGTTCATTCAATGTAACAAAAGGCAAGGCAGAAAGTGTGGATACAAATACAAACACAGATCAGCAGCACGGGAGCCGCGAAAGTTCTGGTGTGATGTTGTTGTTGTTTTCATTTCCTTACAGAAATAAGTTTTTTTTTTTTTCAAGTCATCACTGGAGAGTGAGAAGAAAGAGGTTTTGGAGCTTCAGAAGATGTCCGGGAGAATGAGGAGCTGAAAAGATAAGGCAAATGGAATGTGATTGGCAGGGAGCACCAGAGACTGTCTTAAGTGCACTGGTCAGGAACTCAATGTGAGACCAGTCATACCGTCGTCTGTCTTCCTCTGGTTACTGTCACCGTCGTGTACAGGTGCGGAGTTCAGGGAGAACTGTAATTAACCAAGCGTGAGATTTTGCCAGGAATGGAGAGAAAGAGGGGCAAGGACTATGGAAGGGGTTACAGCCACGGGCCAGGAACTCCGAGCTGGAAAGAAAGGAAGGAAGACAGGACTGGAATTTGAAGGACAGTGACAAGGTCATGGCTCGAGTGACTGGCAGGCTCCTTGGAATGAACGTGTTGAAACTGCAGTGTAGAGGGAATCGCTGGGATGGCTTAGGCGGCGGTCAGAAAGTACAATGCTTTCCAATGAGGCTTTGAAGGGACTGCAGTCACCGGTCATGACACCACTGAGGCTGGCGCGGACAGTGGGCAGGTTTCCTGGAAGCGGAAGCCTCAGGGGAGTGAGAAGCCCCAGGGTGTTGGGAACCTTTTCCATGAGAACATTGACACAGCCAAAGAATAGGACTCTTGATTTGTTAGAAAAGGAGGTGATAAATTAGTAGGTAAAATATCCTGGAAATGAGGGACAGCAAGAAGTAGAAGTAATGTATGATAGGAGCATGAGTTTCAAAGAGTCTTGGGTTTCATGGGAGGAAGCCAGGATAATGATCTGGAAACTGTAATGGGAAACATTAAAGACTCCTATTAATTATGTACTGTTGCGTAACAAATTAACTCAAAGCGTAAAACAACAACAATCATTTGTTACATCTCATCGTTTCTGTGAGCTGAGTATTCGGACAAGCCACGAAGGGGACAGTAGTCCATGAGGTCTGGGGCGCCACCCTGAAAACAAGCCCTGGGGGAGTGAGGTTTCGTTCACTTCCTGATACTGGCAACGAGCGGTGAGCCCAGCAGGACCCTCGGCTGTGGTCTCCACACACACTCTGGGTGGCCGGGCTGCCTGGCGCGTGGGCTGGGTTCCCAGGGCAAGCTGCCCCACAGGGACGCTAGGCAGAAACTGCATGGCCTTTCATCACCTCGCTTTTGAAGTTATGTGGCAAAACTTCAGCCACATTCTAGTGATTGAAGCAGTTACAGAGGTCCACCTCACTTCACATCCCAGTGAAGGAGAGTGTCAGCATTATTGTCGTACAAAGAGCACACAGGGCCCGTGTGGTTGAGCGTCGACCCATGCACCAAGAGGTCGCCAGTTCGATTAGTCATCAGGGCACATGACCAGGTTGTGGGCCCAGTTCCCAATGGGGGGCATGCAGGAGGCAGCCAATCGATGTTCTCTCTCATTGATGTTACTCTCCCTCCCTCTCCCTTCCTCTCTCTCTAAAATCAATGAAGAAAAAATTTAAACAAACGAAGAGCACGTGGGTTGGGATATGTAATGATGTGGCCGTCTTTGAAAAATGCAGTTTGCTACAACCACCTACCTTAGCTCTAGGAAGAATGGCAGGAGAAGTTTGGAAAGAAAACCTCTACCATGTAAGAGGGTTGCGTGGAAAACAGCAACGGTAGTTTCATCAAGAAGTTAAAAGAGGACGTTGAAGGGGTGGAGCCATATAGAGGTGGGAACCTGGGTGATAAAGAATAGTCAAGAAGACTTGGGCTTCTTTTGGTAATGGAGATAAACAAAGACGTAGGCAGAATGAAATTAACTTTGAGGGTGCTGAGCGCTGAGAGGGAGAGAAGAAGGGGTGTTGTGAGGGGCAGTTGGAGGCTCCCCGTGGTCCATCCAAGCTCTGCAAAGGCTGACAGGGGTCTGGAAGAACCAAGAGCACTTAAGGCACTCCATGACCAAGGAGAATTGATACCAATATAGCCAGGATATTTTTTAATATGTTTTTATTGATTTTTTTTTTTAAGAGAGATATAGAAACATCAGTGTGAGAGAAAAACATCAGTAGGCTGCCTCCTGCACGCCCCCTACTGAGGATCAAGCCCACAACCCAGGCATGGGCCCTGACCAGGAATCGAACCGGGACCTCCCAGTCCATGGGATGACGCTCCATCCACTGAGCCACACCGGCCGGGCTAGCCAGGATATTTTACATTACAAAAACTATGCATATAGTTTACTTTATTAACAGGGGCTATGAGGAAAATTATATATGTTCACCATAACACATGCTGTGAAAGCATTGATAATATAAAACTCATTAATGAAAAAAGGAAACAGCAAACTAAGGAATAAATTTGAACCTAATAGTGTATGTATCAAAGACTGCCAGCAATTAGCTTACTTAATACTAGAGTAGTTGAAGCGTTCCCTTTAAAGTCAAAAACAGTTCAAGGACACCTGTAGAAACTGCTTAGTCGTTAACAAGAGGGATGAAAATGAATTAGGTTTACAATCATAAAGGAAGAAACAAAATCGCTATTTGCCAATAATTCAAGGGAATGTGATTGATAAGACAGGAAATGAAAGAAACTTCACCGCAAAAAAAAATTATTAGAATTTACCAGTAGCCAACTATTTGGTAAGTCAGAGATGAATATACAAAATTCAATAGCTTGCCCTGGCCGGTTTGGCTCAGCAGTTAGAGCGTCGGCCTGCGGTCCAGAGAGACCCAGGTTCGGTTCCCGCTAGGGGCACGTACCTCGGTTGCAGTTTGTTCCCATCCTTGGTTGGTCATGTGGGAGGCAGCCACTCGATGTGTCCCTTTCACGTCAATGTTTCTCTCTCTCTCTCTCTTCCTCTCTCTCCCTCCCACTCTATCTGAACAAAAAATGGAAAAATGTCCTCGGGTGAGGATACAAAAAAAAAAATTCAATAGCGTGTCGCTGTACCAGCAATGACCAATTACAAAGTGTACTTTTACGAAGATGCACTCCCAGTGGAGAAGAAAAGTAATACCTAGGAATATCGAATACCTAAAGAATATATCCAAAAGAAACGTACAGCTTTCAAGAGGGAATTATAAAATATTTTATTGCAAAACGTAAAAGAAGATCTTAAAAAGGGAGAGAGATTTATTCAATGTTCATGGATGAAAAGATTAAATGTTGTAAAGATGTCAATGAACCCCAAATTAATCTATAAATTCAATTTAATTATAATAAAAATCGCAACTAAATTTTCACAGAACTTGGCCAGATTGAAAATGAGTGAAAGCAGATCCTCGGGAAGGGTCACGATGGTGGACTTTCACTCACCAAAAATAAAGAGCAAGTTTGAAAGCCAGAAAGGAAAGCAGGTCCCTTTGCAGAGGAGATCGGGAGGACATTGGGTATTTCAGAGCATGTCATGAGTCAGAGAACAATGTCTCAGAGACCTCAAAGCTGAAAAATCTCAAAACAGGAGAGGAGGAGGAGGAGAAAGATGAAGACGAGGAGGAGAGGGGGAGGACCTCTTTCTTCTCAAGAAGTTACTTCACTGGAGAAAAGTAGAAAATTTGATGAAGACATTGGAAGACAGGATTTGGGGGAGAGAAGGGAAGGAGAACCTTGGGGAGGCAGCTATGAGATTTGTCATCATTTTTTCTGCCAAGAAAGAGCCTGATGACCATCGTGCCTGTAGCCCCTGGTCCACTAGAGGACTTGTTGACACTGTGAACTCTCAGAGATCTTGTACGTGGGCTCTGCCAATAGGGGACAGCACAGGGGGAGGATGGGGTCCCTCTCTCAGGCTTCCTCTTTCACTGCAGGACAGCCACTGGAGGGAGACATCCCTACATGGCTCTCTCATGTTTCTCTCTCCCACCTCCCCCGGCCCTCTCTCCCTCTCCAGCTTTGTTCTAAGATTCTGGGACCTTCTCGTTCCCCTCCTCCCCTTGCTTCTTCAGGCCTAGAGGTGGGCATGGAGCCCCCATCAGCCATTTCTAGCTCAGGGCCCTGCACCTTCCCTCCAGTCTCTGAACATCCTGTCCACATCTATGTAAATAGTGTCTGATTAACCTATTGTCAAATTGCTCAAATTCAGTGTAACATCTGTTTCCTGCTGGGATGTTAACCGATATGGAAATTGGTACTAGAAATAGCTCCAGAAAACAGACCCTCAACATGGGATTCTGGGATTGGTTTACTCTCCTTGCCACAGGGACAGGGACAAGGGACAGGAGCCACCACCTGGAGTCAGGTTTATTCAAATCGAGGTGGACTGCAGTGGAGGGTTAGTGAGGACCAGTTGTTGAGAAATCAACTTGCTGTAGCTATTAGTCTCTGTGGTAACAATGTGGATTAAAAGGTGTGGCATCAGGTGGCTCTTTTTCTGATGAGCAGTGGCTTTCAATTGGTGGCAATTGACAATGCCTGGAGACAGTTTGATTGTCACAACTTGGGGGTGGGGGTTACTACTGGTATCTGGTGGGTGCAGGCCGAGGATGCTGTGAAATGCAGAGGACAGCCCCCATCATCTGGCCCAAAACGCCAGCGGTGATGAGGTTGAGAAACACCGCCCCAGAGAGCAACGGAAAACAGTGAATACTGAACTGAGAATATGAGTGAAACCCAGAAAGTCCAGGCAACACATGGAAACAAACCCTCATCCCCTGGAGTGTGGGGGCAGGTAGGGCTGAGAAGCAACCAGAGGTCTGAGCGTAAAGACTGCAGGAGACACTCCACCGTGCCAGGTCTCCAACATACCAAGAGAAGGGTCCTGCCAGGAGGCACGGGGCCTGAGACCTGGGACAGGAACATCTGAACCAAAAGAGACCATGTAGGGACATGGGACTCTGAAATGTTTCTGAAACCCCTTCAAGTAGAGAGAACCCCTAAACGTCTCCATGAGAAGGAGCCAGGCCCCTGGCATTGACGCTGACGAGTGACTTCTCCTACGCCAATGGCCCCACAAACTGAAGTCCGTTCTCAGACCTCGCCCTTGCCCCCACGCCTCCAGACTCATAATTAGAATTGGATTCCAGCATAGAGACCAGATAAAGAAGCAGAAATGTACCCCTCCCCCAAATATTGTCGGGAGAAGCCAGTCTCTACAGGCAAGAGCCCAGCGGGCCTGTGACAGCGTGGATTCTGGATCTGTCGCACCGAGGGGGATGAGCCGTAAGGTCTGAGCAGACCCTGTTCCAGCAGCGTCTGCGCTCCCCGCGGGGCTCGGGCTGTGCGTGCTGTCTCCAGCCGCCTGCCGGGGTGTAAAGCGGCCCTGTCGCCTCAGTGCCGCGGGAACCCCACAGTCGCTGGCAGTCTGCAGCACAGACGCGTGCTGAGCGAGGTTTCCTACTTCTGGCAGAATCACCTGGGGAACGCGGTCCACAGCACAGAAGCCAGCTCTCTCCTGCTCTGCGTGACTCTCACGCTGCAGTCACATCAGAAGCCCTCGGGGACCTTTCAAAACTCACAAAGCCCAGATGCATCCCAGGCCAAGTCCATCAGCACCTCCGGGGGTGGGACTCGGGCGTCCGTGCTCTGTGAAGCCTCGCAGGTGACTCTGAAATGCAGACCACCTTGACAGCCACTAGACGAAGGCATTCGAAGGTCGGCAGGAGATGCCTGGGTCCTTTTGAAGGAAGGACTTGCAATGGGACTTTGCGATGGTATCAGGAATCTTCTCCAGATTTCCACAGGAAGCTAACAGGTGTAACTAGCATAATTGCGCAGTGAGAACAGGGATTTTCCAAGGTTTGTAGACACTCTCTCTGACCTGATTCTAACCCTCAGAGACCTAGAATGTCACTATGACCCACGAACCAGATGGCCTCGGGGGAGGCCAGCTGATGGAGGGGCCCCTGACCTGAGTTCTTCCCACAGTGAGGCTGGTGGGACGGTGGGTCCATCTGTGGTGTTTCTCCAGACCCAGAAAATATAGTAAAGATAAATATACTTAGTCACTGAGAGTCTTTCCTTGTTTATTTCTTGATTAATGGAGTGAAGACTATTATGGTAGAAAAGGCCAGATGGCGGCCTCTGGAAATGTTTCCCTTCCATTAACCTCACCTAGAGAGTGCACCAGAGTCAAATGTCACCTCCCTAGGGAACTTCAAAGACAAATGACCCCACTGAATACTTGAAAGGTGCTTGGGTCATGCACGATTACATCTCCGTTCACCTCACCCATTTGGCTGGTACAAAAGGGAAATGGGTCATGGACTTCCCCTGACCAAGGTGAGCACAGAGCCCCGATATGACATCACTCAGCAGGGAGTCCAACCTGCCACCTGAGGGCAAGTGGTTATCTTGGACTTCTTTCAGCACGGAGGGCATAGTGACTTGTCCACACGGGGACACTCAGTCCTCTTGCCCCACTTTTGCCAACGCCTCTATTTACAGACTTCCAGAGCGTCTTAGTCATCACCACGTAACCCTACAGATTCTGCTTCTGTTCCAGGAACTCATTCCACGGTGAAGAATGACAGGTGGAGCATTGCGGCTCCGTTCTTAGCATCTGCTCCTTATCCCACAGCCGAAAGGTTAGTTACTATGCCAGTTGGGAGAGTCTTCTGTTAGGACAGGTATCGTCTTAGAGGACAGAGCATGTGCCTTACCGGGGCCGATGCATGGCGCCATCTCAGCCATTGCCAGGTTCAGAACTAAGGCACAGAGCTGGCTGCCAATCAAACCCTCAACAAATGTTTGCTTTGGGTCCCCACAGTCTCAGCCTCCTTACTCCCCACAGTCTCAGTCTTATTCCCAAAGGAGGGGCGCTTTCACTGGAGAACACAGTCGTGATTCCACAATTGGGATGCTGAGACCATTCTTGGCCATTTGGGACCCCACATATCCCCAAACAAACAGACGGAGAAGGGGGTAACTCCCCTATCAGATGTGAGTAATCCCATGGGGTTGCTTCCACACTCTTCAGGCAAGGAAGTCCTGTACTAGGGTCAGGAGATTCCCTACCACTGGAGAACTCTGGCCATCCAATAAAGGTAAGACCTCAAGACCTCATGGCCCAACTAAATGAAAATCTGGGCCATCCTGTCAGGCAAAGAACCCTACTTTGACGAAGTGCTAACGCCGTGTAAAGAGAAGTAGACTGGGTAGGGGAAGGAGATCGCGATGACCCACAACATTGTCCTGCGATGAGCTACAGAATTGGGAACCGGAGCAGCTCTGTTTTATAGTAAATGTTTATTTACCTCTTTTCATTCTCTGCTGCCTGTACACAGAACCCTCGTTGTAGCCAATGTTTCAGGCTTCGGATAAAAGTATGTCTGTGTCGCTGTCTCCCCATGACAATATGTTAGCTGCGGAGATATGCCGTGTTCCCTACGGTGAGGACATGCATCTCATACCTGGAAGAAGTTCGAGGGTGGAGGGTATGGACACCTCCTGTCTGCCCCTTCAGATCCAGCGTTCACACTTTCCCTCCTGGCTCTGCACTCCAGGAGACTGATCACCAGGAACTGAACCTTTGACCTCTGGCTTCCAGTTAAGTTCAGACAAGAGGAAGCGTTAACAAGAAATCAGAGGGAAGGAGGGAGAAATGGAAGAAGGGAGAGTATTTAGTCCCCTGGTTTTCTCCTGTGGGGTTGTGTGGACCAGACCTGCAACAGGCTTTTCCCAAGGCTGTGGACCCCTCCACGCAGACCTCCGCATCTCCAGATGCTGGCTCATTGCGTCCTGTGTTTGCCTCGGCAGGGCCAGGCATGCCCCGAGACAAGGCACCAGCCTCTGCCCTGCCCACCCATTTGTGGCAAGTCTTCGTTAAAATCGCCTCCATGTGAGTGTGCCGTCTGTTTCTCTGTTCTTGCCAGGACCCTGGCTGCTACACTGCCTTTTTTAATGAGATTTTTCATTCTATGCTTTTGCTCTCAAAAAAGATTAAGGAATTTTTAATTAAAAGAAAAGTTTCCAAAAAGAAAAAGGAAACTCATTTTGATGTTTTTTTTAAATTTTGGGATGGTGAAATTCTAAATAGCCCTGATTTTGGATTGCGGTCTGCCAAATTACACTGTAAATAGCTTTGATTTGGACTCGTATGCCCCAGAATCAAGGTTATTTGCAAATTTATTTTGCCAAAATCAGAAACCAGGTTTGAGAGTCCCAATCCTCTTATTTAAGGGAAATATTATAACAAACTGAGCATAACTGGGGAAGGAGAGTACAGAAACATTTTTCCTGCCTGTGTACATCTAATTTGCAGAGCACACACAACATTTAAGCCATTCATTTCCGATCATTTGCTCAGTGATCACGGTCCCTTCAATCAGGACTGCGCTTCTCTCAGGACGCTGCTGCCCCGCTGAGGATGTGAATTTGGCGCCCTGTGCCTCGGACACTGAGTCAGAATTTCTAAAGGACCCTTAACGAGCCAGCCAAGGAAATTAACACATTTTATTTCTCTTCAAAAATATTCAAAACCTGAATATGAGCAAAAATAAACACCTCTCAGGATGGGAATTATAAAATACATTCAAATATGGGATATTTAACCAGAACGGGCTAAAATCATTTCTATTATTTTTCTAGGTAGCAATATACTGCGACAGTTTGGTCTTATGAATGTACGCATGTGAAAACAACATAATCCCTGACTATGTCTTTTCATCCTCATAATTTCAGGAGTATTTTTCAAACATCTGGATGTTAAAATATGATCCTCTCGGACTCAGATTTAATAGCGCTGCAAATTTTAGAACGAGATGACAGGTGTTAAGTATTTCCTCAGCCCAAAGTAAGATAGACAATTCAGAGAAGTAGTTGGAGAGAGTTGCTAGTATCGGGGTGACGGCCACCGAGAGCACCATAAGCCAGCTAGGAGGTGTCACAAGATGGTCATTCTACTACGTTGTCATTCATCCCCTAGAACAGTAGATGTAACCTCTGCTGTGTACTACAATCACTGGATCTTTTAAGAAATGCCCATGCCTGTGTTGCAGTCAACACGGATTAACTAAGAATATCTGGAAGAGGCGGTAGATATGTGGGTGTTAGGATCCCAGGTAATTTTATAGTGCAACCAGGCTAGGGACCACTGCCCTGGGGTTCAAGAGAGCAAAATAACCAGGTATCACCCGTCCCTGAAAAGACTGAAGGTGAAATGCCCCCACCGGCACTGACTGGATGACGAGGGTGACCGGAGGAAGCAAGAATGGCTGCATTTTCTTCTGGGTCTAGAAAAGCCTGCCACCCAGGAAGGAGGGTGGCACCTAGGAAGGCTTGGGGTCAGCCTGAAGGGAACCAGACCAGCTTCTAGCCAGGGTGGAGGCCACCTGAGGACAAAGAGGCCCTTCACTGTTGAGTGCAGAAGGAGGTCAGCGCAATCAAGTGGCCGCCAGAGAAGTTGTCACGAGAGGACCGCCCAGGGCACCCCGTGACTCAGCAATGGTCCACCTGTCTCAGACACCGGATTACAGCAGAGTCAGTAAGTAAAGCCATCCTTCCTCTTTGCCTCTTCTGCCTCTCCAACCCTCGCTTGGAAACCAGAAAGTCAGCAAGAAATGGACACGGGCTAGAGAATAGCTGGCAGAGGAGGTTGAGTTGACCACCACCTGCTCCCCATTCCAGGCTTCTCTGCACAAAGCTGGCCTGAGTCAGATGGAAGGAAGCCTGAGCTTGTCGGACATTGGGGGTTCTGATCATCACAGCAGATAGACATTGTAATGACCAAGAAGGACTGATCTTAGGACAAAAGATACAAAGGGGAATTTTATTATCTGACGGTAACCCCAAGTTTGGCGCTCTGTGCAGTATGTCACTCAAAGGCAGGGAAATGATCCCAAAGCTGGGGGTCGGAAGGCAATAGGCAAAGAATAAATGTTCTGTTTTGCACATTTCCAGGCTCAGCTTGCTCAGTCAAACGGTTACCTCAATGTCGCTGGACATAGGATGACACTATGTCCCTCCAACAACCTGCCATGTCATCAAAGCCCCAAATTTAGGCACCTGTCTCCGGATGTTTGGGGGTGCTTATTCAGAAGGCAAGAATCCTTACCTCCTCCATCAGCTGCCGTTGCTGGTCGCTCATGCAGAAGCTGGAACGCAAAGCAAACCACAGGAGTCGGACTGACAAGGGTTCTTTGCATCCTAAGAGGAATAAGCATCCCACGGGAAACACTAAGGCTTACACAGAGAGAAGCCCCTGCTGAAAGTGCAGTGTCCGGGAGCCCCCTCAGCTCTGGGGATTCTGCCATCGCCCAGCAAGGCCGCACTCAGAAGGCCAGGAGTGCATCTGAACGTGCGTACGAACCAAATACTGATGACAGGAAAAAGCATTTAATGAAAGTCAACATTTGCTCCTGGAAAGAACAGAAAACACACTAAGCAAATGAGAGGAAAAGGTAAATTCTGGAACCTCATCAGGGACATCTACAGAACTCCCACAGCAAGCACCATATTTAGTTGTAGAATAATGAAAGCCTTCTTTTTAACGGAAGGAACACATCAAGGATTTCAACGAGCATGCCTCTGTTCAACATCGCTGTTAGGGGAGGTAGTGTCCCCCAGCATCCCCATGTGGGAGCTCTAGCCACAAATGTGATTATAGTTGGAAATGGGGCCTTTGAAGAGGCGATTACGATTCAGTGAGATCATAAGGCTGGTGCCCTTATTTTAAAAAGAAAAGAGCAAAACCAAGAATGCATGAACACAGAAGAAAGACCATGGGAGGAGGCAGCCCTCTGTAAGCCGAAGATAGAGGCCTCGGGAGAAGCAGCCCTGATGGCACCGTGATCTTGAGCTTCCAGGTTGGTGAACACTGAGGTCCTCACAGGTGTGAGCTATGAATACTGAGGTTCATAAGCTGTGGGCTGGAAGCGGGCCATTCTTTTGTAGGTGATTGCCATTACCTTTTCCGCTGCTCTTAAGATATTCTTTTTATTTTGATATTCTGTAGTTTCGGCGGTAGGATAGTTATGAGAAGGTTTCCACTGTCAACTCTTGCGCCATTTTTTTTTCACTTGAGAAATAATAAAAAGCAATCAGATACTTTTGCAGCATCAATGGAAATAATCATATTTTTCATATCAATTATTGATGTACTGGATTATTTAATACTGTGAAAGAACAAAAATTCAACCGAGTAAGTTTTAGATATCTCATTGGCTTTATAGAACAATTCACGAGTTGGCCAGTATCCCATCCAGTAAATAAATAGGACTTTCAAGAAGCTGCACAACACGGAAAGTTTCATAGGTAGTCACTGGGCGGCACCAGAAAGGATTGTTTCAGGCATGATTACCTTCCCTTCCTGGAAGATGGGGGTCTTATCAGGCTGATTGCCTCCGCTTCTTTGGGGGAGAGAGGGCCCACGTGACAGGTTACCTGATTGGTTCTGACCAGAAAATTCCAGACTGACTGATGGAGATTACATTCCTGGAGAAGGCTGAAGCTGCAATAGATCAGGTATTAAGTCTAAGCCACGGGCGTTAGCACACGTGACTCCATTTTGGGCCTGTGGTTTTCCTCTTTAATAACAGACTTTCACATTTAACCATTTTTTAATTTATGTGTTAAATCCTGCTTGATCATAATGTATTTGTCTTTTGATGTATTTCTGGGTTCTTTTGCTGAAATTTTATTGAAATGATCTGGCTTTTACTTATTATTGAGATTTTCTATAACTTCAGATGCTATCACGATAAAGTTTTATTATTAAAGTTTTACTGGCTTTCTAAAATGAAATGGGAAGATTTCTATCTTCTTTATGACCAAGGATAGTTTCAGTGGCATTGTAGTCTTTAATGGATTATATAAAATTCAGCTGTGACGAGAACTGGCCCTGGTGCCCTTCTCAGCGGAATCTCTTTATTACCTCCTGAACTCTTCTATTCTAATTGGTCCATTAAGTTTTTCCATTTCCTCTTGGGTAATTTTGCTAGTTTTTATTTTGTCAGAAATGCATGTTATTTGTCTCAGTTTTCAAAGTTGCTGCCCTTCACTTATAGGTAGCGGTGTTTCGAGATGTTTTAAAATCCTCCTATGTGTTACATTGTCTTTCTCATTCCCCATGGAGTTTACGTGACTAATTTTTTCCTTTTGCTTTTCTCAATAACACTTGCAAGCTGTTTATCTATTTTAACAGTCTTTTGATGAAAAATGTTGTGATGATTTATTACAAATAAGTTTGTGGTGGTTGTTTGCCATTTTACCAGTTCTTGCTTTTTCTATAATTCCCACATCCTGATTTCTTCGGGTAAATTATGTTCTTTCAAAGGTTCTTCTTATTTGCACATTACTTTTCATTTTTCTTTAATAATAAAGGCATTTAACAGCACACATTTTCTATAATTAGAGATTTCACTATGTTCTTTAGTTCTGTATGAAACATTCTTCTTCTTACTTGATTCTAAATAGCAATTCCTGTGAAGTAATTAACATTGTTATCAACCCACCAACCATAACCCTAACTATGAAGAGATCATAGCTTGGGATGGTTTATAGCTTAAACATCCACTATGCCAAAGAAAATGAAACTTTCTTTTGCAATATGTTAATTAAAAATATGTGTGCTTTAAAAATCTTACTGACTCTGATTGGGAGAGAAACAACATAGAAAAATAATGTGGACCCAACTGTGTAATAATTTCAGACAAATCTAAATTCTCAAGAGTAAATATCATCCGGCCGGTGTGGCTCAGTGGTTGAGTGTCGACCCATGCACCGAGAGGTTGCCGGTTTGATTCCCGGTCAGGACGCATGCCCAGGTTGTGGGCCTGATCCCCAGTGGGGGGCATGCAGGAGGCGGCCAATCGATGTTCTCTCTCATCAATGTTTCTATCTCTCTCTCCCTCTCCCTTCCTCTCTCTCTAAAATCAATCAATAAAAAGAAAGTAAATATCAATCAAGACAAAGTCTTTATAACTGATCAACGTTCCTCCATAATTAAGAAATAATGAGCTTTCTATGCTGAAAGTATTTCGGTCGCCACATTTAGATGCAGGTGTCAAACTATATCCTGAAATTTCAGGACGTACACAAAAATGCTACGGGACTGCGTTACCTCAACACACATCACAGTCCTTCCCACTGAATCAAAACAAAACAAAGAGCTCCTCCAAAATGTAGATGCATGAAGAGGGTCTTGAAAATTGCCTGATTTTAGACTTCCTGTAATCCAGTGTGTGGAAACTGAGTTAGAACTGGTTCTATTGAGGAAAAGTGAAAGAACGCGACATGTTAGCATTTCTCGTACGGTGGGTTCCATTTATCCCACTTACCTTTCCTCTCCCCATTACATCACTGCATGTTCCCAGGGCACACGTAGGGGAAAGGGCACAACTGCATTTACTCTTAAATAAAATGTAATATTAATACATTGCAAAGTCACTCCTCAAATTAGAACAATCAACTTCAAAGAAAGTAGGTAGGAGAAAATATATGAGTAAGAATAAATGCAAAAACCTGCAAGTTATTCAAGAAAACAAATTGTGAAAGCTTACAAAGATCTAACGGCATACAAATATTAAATACTAGAAAAACGAACGCAGCAGCAATAGTAATGTCCGGGAGTCCGCAGGTGATGGACCTCAGAAACAGAGTACTGATGTGTGGAGGCAAGGAGGATAAGAAAATAAAATCATAATCCATCTTTGTAGGAAAGAAGCTGATAAAACTGTAAACTAAATAATTATGCCCGAGTAGTATATGTATGCTATTTGGGAACATAAAGCTAAGTACCAGCAGAAACAGCTACAGTGTGGAATTTAGCTGTCACTAAGGAGCGGGAATTAAGAGTGGGGAGGACTAAATTAGGAGACACCTCTTTTCTGTTATAAGCCTAGCAATTCCATTTGACTTTTTAAAAATATATACAAGTATTGCAGTGATAAAAAAAATAAAAATAATAAATGAGAAGATTTAAGAGACATCTAGAGCACAGTCCCCATTCTGTATTTATGTGTGTACATGAATGTAGGCACATGCACACTCACATGTACATCAAAAATGCTACCAGACAAATGATGCAGGGTTCAGTTTTATCACCGAGTAGTGGGATTATGAACAAATGCATTTTATTCCTTATACTTACTGTAGTTTCAAAATGTTCTATGCTGCTAAAGACATGTTTATATTTAGAAAAAAACAATTAAAAATTCAATTTGCCAAGTGCACACCAGCACAGTATAAAGTGCTGGGGATTCCAAGATGGGTAAGAGGCGGACAACCGTACCAAGGATGATACCCAGACCGTTGGGAGGCAGCTCAACTGTAAGCCAACTCTTGCCAAAGTCTTTCAATCAATAGGCTGTTCTGTCTTTTCTCCTTTGCCCTTTGTTCGCTGGGCTGGAGAAGAGGTTTTCTCCGTGTGTTATTTTCATCTTATAAGAAAGTTCTTATAAGAAATTTCCATATTTTAATCATTGTATCCTTGTACCTATGTTTAGCCAGACGATTTCTCTAATGTGAGATGCTGATTGTATTTGCTGTCATTTCTTAATGCGTGTGAAATATTTTAAAATTATCACGAAAGTCAAATCGTTATGTCACAAAAAGAAAGGTCTGTAACAGAGAACAGATGGCTAATGGGCTGTGACTCGTCACAAATGGGTTCTAAGTTTCGTAACAAGAATCTATCAGCGGTAGGAAAATGTATCTGGACAGAGACCAATTGCCTGGAGTTAGTGCACAAGCTAATTTTAGACCATTTCACTTTTTTTTTCCCCAAGTGACATGAACAATATGATTGAGTCACTTTGCTGCAAACAATTGAACAAGACTGACAAATGCATGATGCTTCAGACCGTGAAATCCCAATTGGTCCAATCACGGATAAATTTATCATGCCTACGGAAATGTTACTGAAGCTACGAGTCTGTTCCTCCCAGGCTTAATAACTACCAAATGGAAGTGGGCCAGGTCTGCAGTGTCATCTCAAGCATGTGTCTTCAGATAATTTTTTTTGAATCAAAGGATTCCTCTCTAATTTAATTTATTTTTCCTCTTAATACTCTTGACAAATACCATTACAAACTCTGTTGACAAGAGATGTTATGCTTCATTTGGAAGTGTATCTGCTATGGCTGTGAAGAGTTGTACAGCAATAGGAGACACAAGTTGTCCACCCCATGGAGCAGGTTGGAATGAGCCATAACCCTGCCTAGTACCCATTGCAATACTGTGTATCAAGTAGGAGCTAAAGCCTTGGAGGATGTGCATTGAAAGATGGGGGTCAGAGAGGATTTATGAGAGGAGACTGAAAGCCATTTCAGGGCAGGTTCAGAATCTCAACATCCAAGTTGAGAAACTGAGTCAGGGAATCGGCTGTATTTGGAAATCACAGATGTGATTATAGGAGCTACAAAAAAGTGAGTCCCAGTGAAAAACCAGCATTTTCCACTCCCTCCCCAGCTGGCTGGTCTCCATTTGAATATGCAGGTCTCAATTTACTCTGTACCTAACAAAGCCCACCTGTCACAATACATGAAACCAGGCTTCGTAAGGTGGACCCGTTCTTCAATCCCCCACCTTTCTCAAAGCCACCTGTGCTCGGAGGACTGCAAAATGGACGGGGAAATCTGTGAAATGTGCTGTCACTAATTCTGAAAGTGATGGGAAATAAGCTAGGAGGAGTGCGGATTGGGGCCTCCCCAACAAAGCATATAGCAATGGGTCTCTCAAAATGTACCTCCCAGGAAGATATAAAAAAGTAGAAGCATATACCTTGTTCATGGATTGGAAGAATTAACATCACTAAAATGTCCATACTACCCAAAGCAATCTATAGATTCAATGCAATCCCCATCAAAATACCAACGACATATTCCACAGAACTAGAACAAATACTTCAAAAGTTCATATGGAACCAAAAAGACCCCGAATAGCTACAGCAATATTGATAAAGAAGGACAAAGTAGGAGGGATCACAATACCGGATATCAGGTTATACTACAAAGCCATTGTAATCAAAACAGCCTGGTACTGGCACAAGAACAGGCATATGGATCGTTGGAACACAGCAGAGAACCTGGAAATTGACCAAGACATTATGCTCAATTAATATTTGACAAAGGTGGCAAGAGCATACAGAGGAGTCAAGACAGCCTCTTCAATAAATGGTATTGGGAAAATTAGACAGCTACATGCAAAAAAAAAATGAAACTATATAGACCACCAACTTACACCATATACAAGAATAAACTCAAAATAGATAAAAGACTTAAATGTGACACGGGAACCCATAAAAATCCTAGAAGAAAATGTAGGCAACAAAGTTTCAGACATCATATGCAGCAGAATTTTCACTCATACAACACCTAAGGCAAGACAAAGGAAAAAATGAACACATGAGATTACATCAAACTAAAAAGCTTCTGCACAGCAAAAGAAACAACCATCAAAATGGAAAGGGAACCCACTATATGGAAGAGCATAATCACCAACAATACATCAGATAAGGGGTTATATATTCTGATGTATATATTCCAAAATATATAGAGTACTCATACAACTCAAAAAAGGAAGACAAAGAACCCAATTAAAAAATGGGCAGAGGCCTAAAGAGACACCTCTCCAAACAGGACACACAAATGGCCAAGAGACATATGAAGAAATGCTCAACATCACTAATCATCAGAGAGATGCAAATTAAAACAACAATGAGGTATCACCTCACACCTGTCAGAATGGCCGCCATCAACAAATCATCAAACAACAACTGTTGGCGAGGGTGTGGAGAAAAGGGGACTCTAGCACACTGCTGGTGGGAATGCAGACTGGGGCAGCCACTATGGAAAACAATATGGTGTTTCCTCAAAAAGTTAAAAATTGAATTGCCGTTTGACCCAGTAATCCCACTTCTAGGAATATATCCTAAGCCTGAAACAACAATCAGAAAGAATGTATCTACCCCTATGTTCTTAACATCACTATTTACAATTGCTAAGATCTGGAAACAGCCCAAGTGTCCATCAGTAGATGAGTGGATAAAAAAGCTGTGGTACATATACACAATGGAATACTATGCAGCTGTAAGAAAGAAAGATCTCTTATCTTTTGAGGCAACATGGAGGGACCTGGAGAGTATTATCCTAAGCAAAACAAGGCAATCAGAGAAAGACAAACATCACATGATCTCATTTATTTGTGGAATATAATGAACAAAACAAATTGATGAACAAAATAGACCCAGCGACATAGAAGTAGGGTATAGACTGACAAACCTCAGAAGAGGGGGTTGTGGCGGAGGGAAGAGATAAACCACAGAACTTATATATATGTGTAACCAATGGACAAAGACAACAGTGCTGAGGACACGGCGGGAGGGGGGGATCAGGATGAGGGTGTCAATGGGGGGGGAAAGGAGAAATATCTGTAACAAAAATAAATTAATTAAAATAAAAAATGCAAAAAAAAAAAAAATGTACCTCCCAGGTGGCCGGGAGCTCCTGGGGCAGAGGGAGGGGAGGAATTTCTGAAAGGTTTCCAGGTTCCACATGCCAAGAGTCCCTGGAGACCAGCTGAGAAAGGATGGTTTGAAAAAACTCACACCAGGTCTGTATTTTATTATTATTGTTGTTATTTTATTTTTTTATAATAATAACAGCTTAACAGTTGAAAACGTGGGATGTATTTTTAAAGTATTAAAAAAAAAAAAAAAAAAAAAACAGTAAAAGCCATTCATAAATCTCCAATCTGGATGTGATCTCTCCACTGACTTCATTGTTTCTCATTACCCAAGGCTCTGACCCCCAACCTTGCGGGAGTCTACAAACACTTATACACACAGGGCCCCGACTCAGAGCCCCAGGATCTGGCCAGACTACCACTCCCAGATGTGATACTCTTACTATGAGAGAGTCAGGGATGTGACCGCTATTGAATAGCATTTGTAAAAATTACCTTCTTAGAGGAGTGATCTTTGGAGATGCAGGAGTGGTGTGGGCCAGAGCCAAGAAACCCTGAATGTAGGTGGAAAGACATAACCAACATGACTTTTTGCATCTGATTCTTTCTACCTCTGCAGAGTATCATACAGAGTATTTTTACTGCCCTGAAAATACTCTGTATGATGTTATAATAATGGATACATGTCATTGCACATTTATGTGAATGCATACGATGTACAACACCAAGAGCAAACCTTAATGTAAATTATGAACTTTGAAAAAATTTCCTCTGTTCTCTGCATACTTATCCCCTTCTCCCCCCAAAACCTGACAACCACTGGTCTTTTTACTGTCTCCAGTGTTTAGTTTCGCTTTTCCAGAACGTCTTCTGGAAAAGACAGTCTTTTTAAACTGACTTCTTTCACTACACTATATGCATTTAAGGCTCCTTTATGTCTTTTCATGACCTAATAACTCATTTACTGTGGATGGACCACAGTTTGTTTATCTATTTTCCTACTGAAGGGCATCGTGGTTGCTTCCAAGTTTTGATCACTATGAATAAAGCTGCTATAAACATCTATGTGTAGTTTTTGGGTGGATGTGTGTTTTCAACTCCTTTGGGGAGTGTGGTTGCTGGATCATCTGGTAAACGTATGTTTGGTTTGGTATGAAATCACTATGCTGCATTCCAAAGTGACTGCACCATTGTCCATTCCTTAAATGTTTAGAATTTCCCAATGGACCCATCTGAGCATAGTGCTGTCTGTTTTCAAAGGTTATTAATTTATTGATTCAATTTCTTTAAAAGATATGGTGCTATGAGGATTCTCTTTCTTCTTGTGTGAGTTTTGACAAATTGTGTCTTTTAAGTAATTTGTCCATTCCTGTAGGTTATAAAATTTGTGGGCATAGAGTTGTTCATAGCAGTCTCTTATTGCCCTTTTAATGTCAGCAGGATCTGTAGTGATGTCTCTTTATTTCTGGTATTAGTAATTTGTATCTGCTCTTTTTTTCTTAGCATGCTAGAGGCTTTTCAATTTTATTGGTCTTTTCAAAGAAACATCTTTTTGTTTCATTGATTTTCTCTATTTATTTCCTATTTTCAATTAGGTTGATTTTTGCCATAATTCTTACCCCCACCCCCACCCCCCCGCTTACTTTGGATTTAATTTGCTCTCTTTTTTTCTAGTTTCCTAAGAAAACTAGAAGGTGGAAAGTGAACACGTAAATGTTGATTCTACATCGTTCTTCTTTTCTATACATGCAGTCATCACAGCAGCATTATAAACAATAGCCAAGATGTGGAAACAACCCAAATATCTATCAGCAGGTGAATATATAAACAAAATGTGATATAGACATACAATGGAATGTTATTCAGCTTTGAAAAGAATAAAACTCTGATACATGCTAAAACATGGATGAACCTTGGAATCATTATGTTAAGTGAAATAAAATAGACACAAAAAGACAAATATGGTGTGATTACACTTACAGAAAGTTGTGTCATCTCAGCCCCTTGGTAGTGTGCTATCGGCTAGGAATGTCTGGGGCACTCACCTTGGCCCATGTATTTGTGGGATCCTCCACAGTCATTTTCCCCACTGTAGCCAATGTTGTGGCTGGCCTGGCCCTTGTGGTTCTTACTATGATTGCAGGATGCATCTCAGCAATACCCATCAGGGAACTTTCAAAAACAAGATGATTGCTCACAGGTCCTGGAGGGAACACAGAGAGGTTGCAGGTAGAGGGAGAAGGAGGGAGTGTGGAGCTGGGGCTGTGCCTTTATGGGAGTCGAAGGTGGGGTGTCTAGGGTTTGCGAGACCACTCTTTATTGGCAAATTTAAAATATAAAAGTGGGAATTAGGTCATGGGGAGGGAAAACGACGGGTCACTCGTGGTTATTTATCTACATCACCCAGAGCTTTCTAAAAGGGAACTTCATGGGTGGGAGTGGCCTAGTTACTTACCGAACTGTTTTGCTAGTTGCTGTGGCAATATGCTGATTAGAGATGAATGCCATTGAAAAGGACACCTCAGCAATCCATGTCAGGCCCCTACACCACAATAAGGTACCTAGAAAAGGCAAATTCACAGAGACAGGAAGCAGAACAGAGGTTGCCAGGGGTGGCAGGAGGGACAAGTGAGGACTTATTGTTTAATGGGCAGAGAATGTCTTTGTGGGATCATGAAAAGTTCTGGAAATGACAGTGGTGGTGGTTGTACAACATTGTAAATGTACTTCATGCAGACCAACAAGTGGTTAAAATCATAAATTTTATATAATGTATATTTTTCTACAATATTTTTACTACAAAAATGGGATTAAAATGTTTCAAAGCCACATAATGATTTGACCCATCTTGTCCAGACGAATTTGCTATTTTTATCCTTTGTCAAGTATTATTTTTATATCAATTACCTTCCTTATTCTGACCATTCATTATGGTATGAGTGCTACAATCTATTCTCTTTTTTTGATAGCTTTTTTCTCATGGAGATAACTATTTTGCAACATGATTTGGCTACATAGTACTCAATTATATAGATGCAGTACAATATATTTATGTCTTCAATGAGAGTCATTTAGGTTATTTCTAATTTCTAATATTATTGCATAATCCTGCAGTAAATATTCTTAATCCAGCATATCTAATTATTCCTTAGTATAGCTTGAAATGAATTTCAACATTCAAAGAATAGAAAAACTATATCTATATCTATGTCTATCTTAATCTATATCTATATCCATGTTCTTATTTCTATATCTTCCTATCAAGAGAAAGAGAGAGAGGGAGGGAGAGAAAAAGAGAAACTGTGCTGAATTATACTCCTTAGAAATAGTCCATGGAAGTACAAATTTCCCAGCACATTAACAGCATCAGGGAATGTCATGTTTAAAAAAAAAAATCTAACTTGACAGGTTTGATTTGCATGCCTCTTGTTTCTGGTAAATTAGAAATATTTTCATGTTTTCACTAGACATTGGTATTTTTTAAATTTGTTCATTGCCTGTCCATGTATTGTATCTCCATTCTTCTATTGAAGACTTGGCCTTTTTAATCCTGATTTACAGAATTATTTTAAATGAAAAAATGTGTATTATGCAGAAAAAAGTTAAGATAACAGAGTTGAGACTGCCATCTTTAGAAAGACCTACTCACAAGGGAGGCCCTGGTTGGTACCTGGCAAATTATATTTCAGGGAGGTTCTCGGCACTCCCTACTTGCTGAGAGTGGCTCACTGCATGTAGACTGGACAGGCAATGTGGTTTGTGGTGGACACTGACTTTCCTCCTGGAGTCTGGACTCTTGACACATACTACACTATTGGGCTCAACACAATAAAATCCTTGGGCACTGAGTCTCCAATGAGCTTCCTAGATGGATGACATTTCATTCGTGCTGTCCCAATTTGATACTGTTTGGAATTAGACCTGTCCTCCGTGAGAAGGAGAGGAGCCCCTGGATTCTCCTGGTCGTCACCCATGCACCTTTCCCCACTGCTGATTTGCTCTGTATCCTTTCTCTGCAACAATGTAGCCATTGTGGCTGTAAGCGGAGTCCTGTGAGTCCTCCCCAAGAAACCACCAAACCTGGAAGCAGATTTGGGGACCCTGGACGCATGTATTAATCTTTGCTCTTGGAATTCCTGCACACAGATTTTCAAGATTTACTAATGCCTTTTTATATCTTTATGGTAGTTTTTGATGCAGAGAAGGTTGGATGCATGCTCATTAAAAGTTTCATCCTCAGAGTTGCCCTTCCTGCTGAAGGCCCTTCCTGTTCCCGGGCCTCCGGAAAATCGTTCTTTTCACTCTGCCCTGCTCCTGCGACAAGGCTGGTAATACTTCAAAGAAAGGCAGAAATAAAATGATTATAGAGGTGTTCCTTAGCGAGTACCTGCTATATTGGCTAAGTTTCTAAGCATTATATATTTTCAGTCGGAACCTGTGAAGAAAATAAATTCTTAAAGTCATCCAGGAATGAAGTATTTGTGGAGATGAGCTGCCGATGGTGAGTTGCAACTCGATTCCATATGCCTTTTAAATGGTGTAAATTCCTTCCAGCTCCATGAAATATTTTATTACTTCTCAATGTTATGGATTTTCATCTTTTCCTAGTTTTTATAAATAGGTTTTTTAACGAGGGATAGAACTGAAGTCCAGGCTCTAAGCCAGACAGGGATTTTTTTTTCAGTGGCAAATATTTTAATATAGCTCCAATTTTTTCCCATGCAAAATCTTTAACAGAGATCATAATGTAAGTTCTAGATCGTAACTCTGTTAACACGGGAACATTAATATATCTTAGAGGAGAGAGGATAGAAAGAAGGGTTTTTGGAAGATAATGTCCTTTTTAAAAAAAGAAAAGGAAAAAAGTGACTCAGTTAATTTAATATAAACTCTTCAGAGACAGGAGGAATTATTCAAGTTAATTAGAAATAAAAATGGCTTTTATGTTGTTTTATGTAATTCCGCTTCTGCAGAGTAAAATTAAGCATCTTTATGAAATTAAGTCTTTGGGTGCAAGCTGCCAGCTATGCAAATGATTTTGTCATTTTTAGAACTTGCTGGAAAAAGAACACCATTTGCTGTACTAAGTGGACATGAGATGGCTTCGGGACTGACAAGTGAGGGTCATGGCAGGAAAAACAGAATCCAGTGTTCTGGGAAAGGAGCAAAATCAACACAGGAATACAGAATTGTATATAAAGGACCACGTTGGTTCATCGGCAACAACAAAAATTCCCCAGAAAAATAACTAAGACAGACCAGAATAACAGTAACATTTCTAAATCTGATTTTCAAACCAAGATTTAAAAAAAAATAAAAAAAGGTCTACACGTCTGTTTCTTTCATGACGTCACTGTTCTCGAATTTTACATTTTGATCTCTCTCTCTTGGCTGGAATATGTCCTGAAGTTCTATGGTAAATAATGACACACAGGCCATTTATTTTCTGATTCATTTTCACGGTGTGTCTTTCTGTTCACTTTCAAATGTCTGTACACATTTAGCTTGTGACCGTTCTCACTGCCAGCATGATGGAACATGGCGTCCAACAAACCCTCTTCCAGAAGAGTTGCTAGAAAGTGCGGGAAACATCCATGCCAGCGCTCTGGAAATCGACCAAAGGCACATCCCAGACGGAAGAATGTGTGCATGAAACCGCGGAGCTTAGACCAGAACAGTGGGAGGAGCCCACTTGATTGGCTCGGAGCTGCCGATGGTGAGTTGCACCATTGTCAGTCACAGCGAGCATCTCCGTGGCACGCACACAGGGAGAGCCAGCAGCTTGCCCGAGGTGGTGGTTCTATTTGCAGCAAGCCGTGGCCTCGAAGATCAGCTGGGGATTTAACAGGAAGTTTTAGAAGGTGACACAGTCGTGGGTAGCTTGACAAACTCTCCATACATCCTGGTCGACTAGAGGCTTCCACATGCAGAGCAGAGATGGGAAGGAACCCAAGCCCCCACCCCCCACCCCCCACCTGGGCAGGACATTGAATGCTACACACTAGATGCAAGGGGGGCGGGGGGGGGAATAAAAGCTGGAGCAGATTAGCAGAGAGCTGGGTGCCGGTACCCGCAGAGGAGCCCAGCGGCAGAGTAGGAACCTTACTGGTTTGAGGCGTGTGAGCCCCACCTCTGACGAATTAAAGTGTGTATCCACAGGGAAACACCCTGGATTTAATCAAAGCTGAGCTCCCCAAACTTAATACTAGTGAGGGGGCCTGTCCAGAGTCTATTAACAAAAGTAGGCCTCCTAGGGTAGAATGCATTCTAGGAAAAAACTTGGTCCCAAGAGCCTATAAATAAAACTGTAGCAGGTGGCGAGGAGCAGCGATGTTGAGTACTGTACAGAATCCATGACAACAACTTACCCAGCTGGGCTTATTAAGGGCTCCCATCTGACTCCCCATGAGACGGGAGGTGTCATTCAAAATGGAAATAGCCCTGGCCGGTTTGGCTCAGCCATTGGAGTGTCGGCCTGTGGACCAGAGAGTCCGGGGTTCGGTTCCCGCTAGGGGCACGCACCAATAAATAAATAAATAAATAAATAAATAAATAAATAAATAAATAAATAAATAAAAATGGAAATAGCTGTTTTCACTCTACACGGTGCAAGGCACCAGGGTTCAAGCCAACCACACTTTGCTACCTCTCGAATTCAGCATAGTGCAAAGGCAAGAGAACATTCTTCCCAGGTCAGCACACAGCACAGCGCGGCTTCATTTGCTAGTGCATGTAACCTCACTGGAAGTTCCAGAGATACAGCCATAAAGTTGGTATTTGGGCATATTTTGGCAGACTGAGCTATTCAGCACTTTGGCTGAGGCAAAAGGTTGCAGGTCACAGGGCAGAGGTGCCCACAACAAGGGGCATGCACAGATGACACCAAGACTTGGAAAGGGGCGGTGACAGGACGTGGTCTCAGAAGATGTCCATATGTTGGGGTGCAATGTCCTGTGAGTGGCAGTAGTGGACCACAGGGCCAGGAAACAGTGGCATCTTCTACTTTTGCCTGACTGAGCCATTAAGAAACACTCTGGAACTAATAAGAAATAACTGGATAATATGCTGATGTTTCTGGACAAGGAGGAGGTAAGCAGAGAAGAGAGGAGAACGTAGATGCAGTATTGCGGCCGAAGGACACCCTAGTCCGATAACACAGCTCAGTCCCGTCCACACGAACCTTTGCACGTCCTGGGCTCCAGCTGGATGAGAAGCACGGTTACACACGCCATTTCTGGGTTGGTAGTGAAAGTCCCTAACCATATCCGATCGTCCCGCTCTATGACAAACTGTTAGCTTTAAGGAATTCAGTCTCAAGCCACCATTTTTCTTTGTCAAATCGTGAAAGAATGAATTTACATGCCTGAAGACTGCCCTGTACTGTTTCCTCGGAGCGGAGGCAGGGGCAGAGCTCGGCAGCAGCTTCTGCGGAGTGCCAATCAATCAGGGCAGGACGACGATCTCGCCACGGCTTCACCAATCGCTGTTCACGAACCTTAATGCCCCGCGTCGTTTATCCTTAGTCAACTATTGCTTTTGTTCTCTGTGGGCAGCAGAAGAAATCGCCAGATTAAATTTCATCATGCAGCTTTCACTGCATTATTCGTCTGGGGCTGCTTTCGCCTCTGGCGTTCAGAACTTCAGGAGCGTTCTGACCGTAATCATTAACAATGTTACTCTGGACGTCGTGCAGACGAGTCACACCAATGCTTCCGGCTCTGTACGTAGGTTAAAAGAATAAGTTCAAAGACACAGAATCTGGGGGTGCATTAGGCCTTTTTTTTCTCCACATTGCCAAATATTACTCTTTTTAAGAAAACTTCACAAAAGAAGAGAGGCACTTGGTCAAATAAAAATCCAAATACCCAGATAAGCCAGAATGCTGAGTTAGATTTTCTTTTAAAAGGCTATTTCTGGGGGAACATCTGTAATACTGTCAACAATAAAGATTAAATAAATAAATTTGAAAAAAAAAAGAGTATTTCTGTCTTGCCCAATTTTGCACATTAAATTATCCACCTTTTGTTTAAATTTTCTCATTATTTAAAAGCATTTTCTTTCATTTCAAATTTGAACTATGCAAATAAAAGTGGAAAGAGAAAATAACTGCTATCACCCAAAGCCAACCGTTTTCAATATTTTGGTTTATTTCCATTAAATATTTGTGTACTGTTTCAATAGCTAGATTCTGTATGTAGTATATATGCATGTATGCTATTGATTCTGGGATTTTTTTAGTAAATATAACACAGAATTTCTCCATGCTATTATAAAATCCTTTTACGTATAGCAAGTGCAATGATATTCTCATTAACTGGAATTTACCTCATTCCCATTTGTTGAACATTTGATGGTTGACCCTCAACCCATATGTTTGCAAATAATGTAAAATTAATATTTTCATGTGTCAAGATTTTGTAAAATTTTCATTTACTTTCTTAGAATGCGTTCTAGGATGTGGAGTTATGGAAAAGGACAGCAATACGTTCTTAAATCTCTTGTCAAACCGTTTTCAGTAAAGTGAAATAGATTGACTATTGCTTGGTGCGCACACGAATGCCCTTTCTGTATCATCCCTCGCCATGACACCAAAAAATATTTTGCTATGTGATGGATTAAAATAAGTATCACGAGTGTTTTAGAACATGTATGCTAACCTGTTTCAAATATTGTCAGTGAGGACAAACATTTCCCTAACATGACTCACTGGTTAGCTTAGCCCGAGCAAGGATGAAGGGCTCTCCGTTACCTGGGAGACGTCACCGAAGGCTGTGACAGCTGAGCCGCAGGGGGCAGAGAAGACACCCTGCAGTGCGAGACCACCCATTCCTGCCCAGTGACTGTCCTGTGACAGGAGCCCTGAGGGGACCCAGCAGATCCCTCAGCTTTGGTTCGAAACACAGAAATTCTCCGTGGCAAGCAGGAACTGCATCTGGCAGTCTACAGAAGGGAGCAGAGAGAGAGGGTTGGTCAGGAAACCAGCTCCCACGCCCCCAATTCCCCCCTGGCGGCTTCAGCTGTGTCTGGAGGTTTGGACCAGGAGCCCAAGAGCCAGCAGGGTGGGGTGGGGGTGGGGGTGGGGTGGGGGTGGGGGTGGGGTAGGGGAATCCGAAAGACTCACTCACACACTGGTTCAATCTATGTCCTTGTGATTCTTTCTATGTCCTTTCCTTTCACACGTTACCTACTGGAATATTGGGGGAGGGGGGGTGGACAGATTCATGAAAAATATGCCAAAATCAGGCTTGCTTAAGAGTTGTCTTTCATACGTCTCAAAACTGAATTCTGTAGGTGATATTACTTAGAGTTGTGAGGAGAGAGTATTATAAGCCTGGCGCTCTGGACCCCTGCAAGGTGACCTCATCACGTCAAGGTAACAGAAAAATGTGTAGAGCTATGAAAGAATAAAAAATATACTAGACTTAGGCCCCGCTTAAAAATTTTTGTTCACCCAACTAAAACAGAATAGTCCACAAGTGTTCATTAAAAGAGAATTTTGACCATTTGCATTTGTTTTGATTTTTTTTTTGGATCTGTATAGGTTCTTTGTTCGGTGTCATTTTTTTCTGGAATAATGCAAACGACAGAGTTCTGATTCTCCTAGAAGTGACCTACCCAGTGCCCCAGTCATTTTCACATATTACTTTCAAAGATGACATCTTAAACACTCTCTTCCAGTGTCCCAGGGTTCAAATATTCAGTCTGTGCTCATACACCCCATTTTTTAATTACATGGTTTTTTTCTTTCAAACAAACCCCGTGTTATCGTCAGTCCTGTAGCTACATGTAGGCTGGTTCCTTGACATGTCGACACCCTGACTGATGGCGGGGCCCTGGCTCTTCCTTTCCCGGAGGTTTCCCCCTCCGTCTGCTGGCGCATCGCGTCACTGTATCGTTCTGGAGAGAACGCCAAAGCTGCTTATCCAGAAGAGGCCCCTGGGCACTTGCTGCTTCTTTGTATCTGGAAACATCGCCCTGGTTTGCTCCACAAACAAATGTTTCCTGGCTCACCTTCCTCTCGACGTGCTCAGTTGCTGCTCCGGGAGTTATGGGTACAGGCTGTTTTCTGTTTCTATATGTGTAACCTGGTTTGTGTTTTTTTTTAAGAACGCTTTCTTAGATTTGCCTCTCATTTTTTTCTGTGTACAATGCGGTGCTGTGGCTTCCATTGCATTTTCAATTTAAGAATCCTATTCTTCAACTCTGGGACTCTACCAACCGTGCTCACCATTCTGGGTGCTTCTAACCAATGTGCTAAGTGATATGGGTCCAAGATCACACAGCCAGTGGGGAAGACTGGCCAGGATTGTCAAACTCATCTGCCCAGCTCAAAATCCCATGCTTTGTGACTTTGGGTACTTGTGTCGATACTGGCTTCCCTCTCATTGTGCCATTTTCTTTCTTTTTCTTTTTCTTTTTTTTTTCTTTATTGATTTTAGAGAAAGAGGAAGGGAGAGGGAGAGAGACATAGAAACTTCGATGAGAGAGAACATCGATTGGCCACCTCCTGCATGCCCCCCACTGGGGATCAGGCCCACAACCTGGGCATGTGCCCTGACCAGGAATTGAACCGGCGACCTCTTGGTGCAGGGTCAACGTTCAACCACTGAGCCACACCGGCCGGGCGCATTGTGCCATTTTCATGACAACTTTCTCTAGATCAGAGGTTGCGATGGTAAATTTTATGTGTTGACTTAACTGGGTTACAGGGTACCCAGATATTTACTTAAACATTATTGGGGGGTGTCAGTGAGGGAGTGTCTGGGTGACAGTAACATCTGAATCAGTAGCCTGAGGAAAGAAGCTGAGCCTTCCCAGTGGTGGGCCTCATCTAGTCAAATGAAGGCCTGAATAGAATAAAAAAGCCGAGTAAGGGAGAATTCTTTCTCTCTGCCTGTCTGCAAGCGGGGACGTTGGTCGTCACCTGCCTTCAGGCTCGAGCCTGGACTGGAACTTGCACCCTTGGCTTTCCTGGGTCTCCAACTTGCCAACTGAAGACCTGGGGACTTGTCGGGCCATGGTCACATGGGCTGGTCCCCGTACCTACGAACTGGTTCTGTTGCTATGGGTTATATTTCTATGGAGAGCCCAGACGAATACAGAGGTAATCTGGGATCAATAAGTAGATTTTTAGGAAGGCTATAAAACTCCAAAAATTTTATGCAAATCTTTCTCTGTGTGAATGTTGCCAGGTGTACTTTTTCAGGTGGGTATCCACAATTTTTATAAGATTCTCAAGAGATTCTATCATTCACTAAATGCTAAGAAGCAATAGTAAAAATTGTTTTCTTTTAAACTGGGGACATGAATTTGGTATCTGCTACATTTTCCCTCCAGGGCTCAAGGTTACCGGAGACCGGTATTCAGAGAAAGGATAGTGTCCTGCCTTACATTTGTCACATTCCATGTTTTTTCTCTTTAATCTGCGTTGACACACAGCTTTATACTCATCAAGTGTGGGCTTAGATGTAACAGGAACCTAGCAGTGTTCTGCGGGACCATATCAGTGGGTCCCACACAGGTCTTCATAGTGCTCACGTTCTTTCTTCTTGATCTGTGTGGGAGAAATACAGAAAAATAAATGAAAGCAGCTCACCATTTCAGCCCAGGACTCTGAAGGGGCTATGGGGCATTCTTCCGAGGATTCTCCCTCCCTGCAACAGGGTGTAGCATAGACAGAGGAACGCACCCTGCGGTTTACGGTGCTTCCACACTAGAGCCTCCGCTGGGGCGCTAAGAGCATCAGCCCTGCGGGGGAGCCCCGGAGACGGCCTCCGTCAGCCCCCGCTGCCTGAGACAGTTCTTGATGGGCACATTCCCTTCCCGTCGCTTCCTCCTCAGGCTTATCATTCTCGCCAGAAGGGGCTGTCCTTTTCCTCAGTTCTGTGTGCCTTCTAGTTGAGACTCGTTTGAGAGTAAAGGGAGCAGACATCCTTTCCCTTTCCTGAACTCGAATGACCCCTACCCTTGATTTCCCAAATTGCTGAAGATTCCCCCCTGTATTTCCACTGCGTCAGTCATTTTAGTGAGCATTTGGGAGGAGACAGAACGTCCAGGACCTAGTCATATACTCTGTCTTTAAACCAGCCTCCCTACCGTTGGTAGCAAATCATGGAGCCCAGATAATACAAATTGCATTTATTCGATAAGAATTTCACCTACGCCCCAGTTTGGCTCAGCGGTTAGAGCGTCAGCCCGCGGACCCGAGGGTCCCGGGTTTGGTTCCCGCTAAGGGCACGTACCTCGGTTCCAGTTTTTCCCCGGCCCCAGTTGGGGTCATGTGGGTGGCAGCCAGTGGATGTGTCTCTCTCACATTGATGTTTCTCTCTCTTCTTCCCTCTCTCCCTCTCGCTCTGTCTGAAGATAGATGCAAAAATGTCCTCCGGTGAGGATTAAAAAAAAAAAGAATTTCACCTACATGGGAGAGAAAAGTGTGCATTCCCCTGGTACTGAAACTCCCAGTAGACAGCTCTTGGTAAGCTCATATTTCTTCCATAGAATTTGACCTCAGCAGGAAGACTCCCATAAAACTGGTTTTCTTCACCTTTGTCAAGAGTAGTAGCTGCCTGAGTTAGGATTTGCTCAAGTAATGGACTCTTCCCTGGCTTTTATGTTATCTTTGGTACACAGGCTGAGGCTTTATCTCTGTCTGCGCCACGATTCTAACAACAAAATAGCTCTAGCTAACGTAAAGTGACAGGTAAATCATTTAAAAACAATGGCACAAAAAGTTCTTTTCAGTAGTTCATTACCTTTCTTTATAGTAATTGCAAAACCTGTCCATTTTAATGATTCATGAAATCACCCCTAACAGTATATAAAACATGTACCTTCAAGATTTTCGAATTTCACTGTGGGTATAAAAGTGGGAAAAGAATGTTCCCTTTTCTTCTCTCACCTGGTGAAGAAATAACAGTTCAAGTTTATGATCTTCATAAAATAAATAAAAACAGAAAATCCCATACAATATAAATCGATTCTTTCGTCATTTCAATAGTAGCAACAACCCGTGAATTCAGGAAGGTTGTCTTACAACAAAACTATTTGAGAGGACTCAGTCAGAACAAAGAAAAAATATAAAAGACTTTCTCATCCTCACAATTGTTTTACATGATTTTATACATATATCTTTCGTATTGTCTTATCCAAAACATGACGGGAAAACATATTGGACTAACAGATGCTGAGTGAAATCATTCACAGTTCAAGTCTGAGATCAGAGAAGAATCAGAAGAGACAATAATCTAAACATTTGGCTAAAGAAGGTCTTCTTGTCTTTAAAGCTAAAGGTCCTTTGTTCAACTAACGCTTACTCTGAGTTTATTACATGTCAGTTGCTCTTCGAGATGCTATAGATTTAAAAACGAATATGATTCTCTCCTTGGATTCAGGGAGATTAAAGAAAAGTTGTGATGTCAGACATGTGGACAAATAATGGTCACCGAATATGATAGTAAAATAATAGAAGTATACAAATGCCATATTAACATGACACAGAAATGAATAATTAACGTATTAATTCTTTGGGGGGAAATACATGGAAGCGATGATGAGGCCAAGGGAAGAGGAGTCTCATGGCGGGGGTTAGTTGATATGACCAGAAAGAAGACAATGTTTACATGACTTCAAGAAGAGCAGAGTTCTCCGAATATTATTTTAAGGGGAGAGGGAAGGAATGACAGGAAATATTGAAAGGGAAATAGGCAAGGTCAGGTCATGAAAGTTATGTCAGAAGGAGTCTAGGTAATGGGAGCCATCAATTGGCTTTAAGCAAGGCATTGATTTAGCTATACATGCATTTTACTGCAGTAGGGGGGTTGATTAAAGGCCAAGAACATAACCCGAAAGCAGAAGAATCTATTAACAGGGCATTGCTATAAGCTAACTATGCAAAGATGAGACTCTGCAGTAAGGTAATAGCTATGAGAATTAAAGGACACAAGGAATTTAGCGATGAAAAGGCACTAAACACACGAGGAAGGAGCTAAGAAGATTTCTAGGCGTTTGGCTTGAGAAATTGTGCAAACAATCTTACCACCCATCCACAGATATCCGCACGACAGAGATCCTTGTTTATCCAGAGAAATAGTGAATTATTTGGAGATTACATTAAACAATCTGTGACACAGCCAGGTACAGATGTGTTTTGCTTTGTTTTTATCCATCTGAACAGGTGTGCTTATTTTCTGAAAACTTACACTTTGAGAAAAATAATAAAGATATATGACAGGCATCTACTGATGGATCATCATAAATACTTCTTTATTTTTCTGTGGAAAGGCACGACACGGCTTCCGATAGCATTACAACACAAATATGGTTTATACTGCATGAAGTCTACTCAGCAAGCATTGATTATGAGCTCCCTCTGTCGTAAGGAATAGACTAGGGCAGAGGAGATGTAGCAATCATTAAGAAAGAGTCCTGTCCCTTGGCTTCCTGTGAAAGCAAGAAGACAGATGCTAACTCATTTCTGCATTGGATTATGGGGGGGTTGATGCCAGACAGTGGGAACAACTCTCCCAGATGGACATGTGTTCTAAGGAGACTTGTCACGATGCACGCTTCTTGTCACAGCCAGGTTTCCTCAGGAAAGCACGTTGGAATCGTGATCAAAAGACTTGATCATTTCCCCCACTACGCAGTTCTTGGTGTAGTGCGAGCGTCTGAATGGTTAAGAAAGACGCACCCTTGTCTCTATGTGGCCACAGGGAACCTGGTCCCCCCATGAACTCTCCTGGGCCCTGCTCCATGAGGACCCCGTGGCACTTTTCTGCAGCTTTCAGTACACAGAACCACTGTTTGCTTTGATGTTGTTTTCCACTAGAGATTGTGCTGTATGGGGACCAGGACCTGATGACTACTGTGTCTGAGATAAAGAGAATTTTGCTCCTTTACATTTTCTCTACTTTAATAAATTCCATACAACGTATGAAACATTTTTAAAAACATCAGTTGTTATACAAAAAGAAAAAAATGAACAATATTCTTATGAACGAGCAATTGCCACTAGAAATCATAACACAATCAATGACAGAAGACAATAAATAGGAAAGAGTAAATCAAATAAAATGTGCATTGCATATATTAAAAAATTAACCATCTTATCAAAAATAAAGATTACTTGAATAAGAGAAAAGTTTACAAATAATGAAATAATATTGGGTCAAGAAATCAATAAAAATAATTACAAAACTGGAGTATTTGTGATTAAAATGGCATCATGCCCTGCAAAGAAAAAGAATTAGAACACATGAAAGAAGATTGGAAAAACATTGATAATTGTTGCAAGTAGGCTAGCAGTACCGTGGGGTCTTGATTCATGATTCTCTCAATGTATTACTATGTAAACTATGTATGAAATTCCTATTATGAAAAGTAAAATATGTATTAGATTATTAGATAAATATATTAGACCTATTTATTATATACATATAATATTTATTATATATAAATATCATATATATTATATAAATTTATATATATAAATTATATATATGTAAAGTTGCAAGAAGAAACTGAGACCATGCAAATCAAACTCTCTGGAATACTCAAAGTGTAGACATAATTTTTTTTTTCTTTATTGATATTAGAGAGAGAGGAAGAGAGAAGGAGAGAGAGATAGAAACATCGATGAGAGAGAACATCAACTGGCCACCTCCTGCATGCCCCCCACTGGGGATCAGGCTCACAACCTGGGCATGTGCCCTGACCAGGAATCAAACCAGCGACCTGTTGGTGCATGGGTCCTCTGAGCCACACAGGCTGGGCTAGACATCATTTTAAATAAGCAATACTCAAACTAAACAAAGTCACAAAATAAGCCATTCAACACAAGACTTTCCAAAAACAAGAAGCCCTGAGGTGATCGGGAAGAAGTAAATAATAAATGTCTATACACAAGAAGGGAAATAGACTGCAGATCCAAACACTAAAATAGGTCAATAAACCCAAGAACCGGCTCTTTACAAAACAGAAAAATCCTCTGGTAAACGTGCAAAACTCAAAAAAAAAAAAAAATAGCATTTTCAACAATTCAGATATTTTTAAAACTAATTGCACCCCACATTTGCATTCAGTGTATTTGGATATTAATGGCACGAGGGGAAAAAATAATAATCGCATGAAACTGAAGTGCTCGCTGATTCCGAGGCAGCGCCCTTTCATCAAGAAGCTATTATCCATCTCCTCTCCTTTCATCTCTCCCAGTCAACATGCAAAACATATTAATTAGTCTGCTCGCAGATTTTATAAAGAGTGCTTCATTATCTGTTCTATTAATAGTTGCCAGGCGTTTGGAATCAGGAGTTGGTTGCACAGCGTGATTAATATTTAAAGATGTTGTTTTCTCCCAGTTGAAACCAAGTTTGAAATCAGCAATGCGGGGAACCGGGGAGCGTACACAGAAAAGCACACGGAGGTGACCGTGTCCGTTCACCATATCCAAGAATGTTCCGGTCCTCACATAAGCAATCTCTTCTGCATCATTGTAAATATTTGTCCCATGAACTCAATCCCTGTCTTCTCATCCACCCCCTCACCCCTTCCCTTTAGAATTATACAGGAGAAGCTCAGGAAAAAAAAAAAAAAATGTTATTATATGCACAGGGCCACATGGGAAACCAAGGGTCCCTATGACTTTGATTAAATTTAGTTTTAAATCCTAGCTGTAGAAATCTTACCCCTTTCTGCATTTATACCCCACAGACAGCTAGCCTTTCCCCCAAGGCAACAGAAGACAGTAAGTAGCCCGGACCTGACTGATGGCCACGTGGTCCAGGCCTCTGGCAGGCTAAAGGTAACATCTTGACCTAAGTTATATTTCCGCTCCAGAGCCCTCAGGTGGAAGGGACCCCTGTCTACTTTCCCATGAGACTGGACAGAGGAACACCAGAAAAGACCTCAGAACTGGACTCAAGACCTGAAGAAATTATTTATTACCCTTACCTCACCTCCCACCAATCAGCGCCCAGCACAATCCAAAACCCCTAACCCACAGAGTCTTGTGACTTTTTCCTATATAACCTATAACCATATGCCAGCAGGGCGTCAGGGTTAGGGAGCACTAGCTCCCCACCTCCGAATCGGCCAGGTCAGCATTAAATTCTCTCTGTTCTGTGCTGCTCACTCCTGCTTATATATTCCATTGGGCCAGTGCACACAGGCAGGCAGACCCAAGGGAAATCACTGGGACTCCAGTAAGAAAGCCACCCAGGGGGCAGAGGACAGGAATGAGGAAAAGGTTTAGGTCCTGACCTTTTGGGGGGTTTGCAGGAAAGGAAAGGCAGGTTGAGCGCCTGGGACTGACTAACTGAATCATGTTGGTAGGCTTGAAGCTATAAAGGTGGTCCTGAGTTACCCTGCACCGGCCCTGGGGTGATGGCGGCCGAGGACTAGGGCCTCCGGAGGTGAGCTGGCCACACAGAGGTGGCAGGCTCTGCATTTCAAAGACCTGCTCCTGGCCGGGCCCTCTGTCATCTCTAAGAATTGCCTAGCCCAGGGAGGGGCAGTCATTCTCCAACCAGAAAAGTGTTGTTGTTTTTTTAATATCAAAACATCATAATGTACAAAAAAATTAAAAATACTTACAATACAAATAACTACCTGAATTGTCCAGCTCCTTCCTTACCTGTAGAGTCAAGAATTTGGTGTTCAGAGTGAGCAGAACCTCCAACAACTACCCTTTGAGGAAGTCTGCTATTAATGCATCTCATTGTCTACTGAGAAGTCTCCATGACACTTACAACACACTCTAAAAACACAAGAGGGGACTCTTATTCCTAGATGTCCATGTCCTATTTTTCCCATTAAGCTGTTACTGGAGATTAGTATGCAGCGAAATAACCATTAACATAAAAATGTGTCAGGTTAGTGCTGGTGTCACGTTGACATAATTAGACAATCATCCACAAGTGTTTCCTGCCTTTTCCCACCTGCCTTGATATTTCTGCAGTTCGGGCTACAGGTGTGCGTGTAGTGGGGCAGGAACAGCAGGAGGCAGGGCTGGGAGGAGTGGAAGAAAGCAGTCAACAGAGCATGAAGGATGTGGGAATAGGCGCGAATTCCGTAACCCAAGGTGTACTCTTCTTTCCACTAATTAGTTAAGTGGACATGCGTGAGGCTGACATTACTGAAGAGGGTCGTTGGGGTGGGAAAGGCGTGCCTGTCCCCAAGGCCATGGCTGCTCTGGACCTCCATTCCCTTTTCTGTAAAATAAGTGCGTTTGAGGAAATGACTCCAAAAGTACCTCCCAGTACTACGACTCCACCACGCTAATGCCTTAAGTAGTGTGCAAATGTAGATGATGACGCGTCTTCTCAGCATACCACCTAAAATAGGACATGATTAAATAATAAAGTGTCAGTTTCAACAGCATGGTGCGATTTTTTTTAAGATGCATTTCGAGACAGAAAGCTTGTTCTAAGCTTTCATAGAGGTTAATGTTTTAAAAAAGAATTCTTCTCTCACATGGTACCAGTAGGAATAATTTATTCCTGGACTTCTTCTGTCAGCCTCTGTCTGTGACCTTGTTCCAAAATATCACATCATCAGCACATAGATGCAAGTATCCTAAACACAGGAACCTAAAAACTAATCACACAATTCATACTGAAAGAAAAAAAAAAAATCAAGAAAAAAGTACAAGTTTAAAGTAATATCTTCTTGTGTTTTTGTTTTGTTTTGTTTTGTTTTGTTTAAAAGGTCTTAAAATAAATACAAATAGATTTTGGAAACATAAACTACCCTTTTACTGACTTATTTTTAATCTTCTGCCATATTGCTGTTATGCATAGAGTTGACCATAAAACATTATTGAAATGCATTGAGTTAGAAGGTCAAACTCCAATGGTAACAGTGAGGAATTGTAACCCACCCCACCACTCTTTTGACATTGTTTCTGTAAATGCTGACTCTGACTAATATGTAGCTTGTAGATAAATAGCACATTTGTATAAAAATCCTAGGAACTAACTTCAGGAGATACAGATTCTGACCTTGAGCCTTCCCAGTTCCAGGAGATTTGCTGACCTTCAACTGCAGAACCAGGATGACAAAGACCAGGATGACACACACCAGACCATCACTTGACCAGTTTCAAGGTCCTTATCAGAATGGACTGTGCTGGCCTGCACGATGAGAACTTTCCAATCCCTTCCCCCTTATTTCTTTGTTCTACTTTCCCTCTTCCTTCTTATAAAAACCTCTGCCTGCACTGAGATGTTGAGATAGGTTTTGGGCAGGAATACCCCTGTCTTCTCAGGTTGCCGACACTTGAAAAAAGCCTCTTTCCTTTATCACCACACCTGCCTCACAAGTTTGGTTTTTGCGGCAACAGGCAGCCAAACCTGGGTTTCAGTTACTACACAACTGTGTCCACTTTATCACCTCCACCCCAAGTAAACTGAACATTTGGTATATTCCCATCTTTCTATGTATATTGTGTCATTGACATATTGCTAAGTATCTGCATGGTGGAGGAAACTGGGCTGAGTTTTTACCAAGTTGTCATTGTAGTCATATCCAATAGATAAGAACCCACCAGCCTCTGACGTGCTTTCCTCTCTCCTTAGGGAAATTTAAATCCACAAGGATCCAAACTTGGCAAGGATTTTAGTGGGAAATGGGTAAGTTCTTCCAAAACAGATGCAACTCCTACCCACAGAGAACATAGGCTCTCCACAGTTCAAATGCTACAGTCAGTCAGTCAACCCTGGAGAAAGACCAGCTCCTCGGTAAAATTGACTAATTCTGATAAGGGCACTCTGACTTACAGCTACAGACTGGGTGTGATTTCCTATTTTAAACTAAATTACTGGGACTTTTCTTGTTCTTTTTGTTGTCATCATCCTGGGCCTCAACCCATAGGACTTCATGAAGCTTTTAATAGTGTAGACGGCTGGGTGGATTTTTAATGTAACTGGCATGCATTTTCAACATTGATGGGTAAGTATTACACAGTGGAGTAGAAGAAATGGAGAACAATAGTGTAGGCTTTTATACTTACACAAACTTTATGGGAAATAACTGCTTCTAGTGAGAATATTTCTGCTATCACAACAAACTCAATTTCTACTTCAAATATATAATTATATCAGGCATGAGAATAACTGAAAAACAGTACTGCTGAATGTTGGCTTCCAGTCACCCCTTGTCTAAATCATGCTGAATATAGTGATTAGCAATAGCACTATTGATTATTAAATGTCAGAATGACTAACTACACTGATGAAGTCATGGAGACAAATAGCATATAAGGTTGATTATTGTGACAAGTTTGGCCAACGTCCTGAGTCAAAAATCCAAAAGGCTCTAAAAATATAAAAAGGAAACATCTATGATTATATCCATCATAATCATAATTAATCATGATATTGACCTTGTTCAAAATATAAGTCCTGTGATGATATGATGGGTATAAAATGCAATTTATCACTCCAAAAGCAGCCACTGTGAACCTATGTGCCCACAGTGGTCTCATGCTGAGTACACTTGGGTCAACCAAATACAGAGGCCTTCTTGCCAACCTAGTTGGGGAACAAGGTAAAGAATAAGTAAGTAGGCCCCTAAACAATGACCAAAGATGATAACCGCTCTGAATGAAGTAGAGAGGGAACTCTGACAGAGGGTTGGGTGGGGAGGGAGATCCTCGGGAGAACTTCGTGGAGAAGCTCTCCCCAGGCAGAGATTTCCAACGTGCAACTATGTTGAGCAAGAACTTGGCTTGTTGGATTATCTGAAACAAGGCCAACTGGGATAGAGGTTTGTAACCCAGCAGACCTGGAGTGTGAGAAAAACAGAAGAGCTAGTCAGCTGCTGGTCAGGACCCTAAGGGGCCTTGAATGCTATGGGTTTATTTCATGAGTAATAGGAAGTAATTCACTCGGCCTGGAGGAGCAATGTCATTGCATTTCTGAATTAAAACAATTGCCCTGACAGCTGGTTGGAAGCTGCAAGGCATGGGGAGGGGCCCAGGGACAGGCTGGGGTTGGGGGGAAATAGTCTAGAGAGAAGACAGGTCAGTGTCCATGAGAGAAGAGGGAGTTTGAATGAGGGCGGTGATGATGAAAATGAACAGAAGTGGATGGATTTAATGTTTAGTATCTGGGGTAATGATTTAATTTTTTTTTTTTTTACTTTATTGACTTTTAGAGAGAGAGGAAGGGAGAAGGAGTGAGGGACAGAAGCATCGATGAGAGAGAACATCAATTGGCCGCCTCCTACATGTCCCCTACTGGGAATTTTACCCACAACCTGGGCATGTGCCCTGACTGGGAATCAAACCGGCGACCTCTTAGTGCGTGGGTCGACGCTCAACCACTGAGCCACACTGGCCGGGCTGGGGTAATGATTTAAAAATATCAGTTATTTTTTCTTCTCCCCCAGCTCCACCTCTGCCAATTGTAAGTGTGTGATTCTTTCTGAGTTCATCATCCCAAGGGAATCAGAAATACTCTGTTAGCTTCTCTTTTGTTCCAAAAGCCAAAGCCTGATAAGAACATGAGGTCTCATAAAATGTCTACTTCTTTAAAGGATGACCCCTGTAACATACAAATATCATTTTGTTTCTTCTACTAAAATGAAAGCCCTCCCTTGAGCCCCACCCCCATCTTCCTTCAGCTATAACATCAGTTAAGTCTCCACTGACAACAGAACTTGGTAAAGGTGTGTTTGTCTGCAGTTTCTGGCTCTTCTTCCTCACCTGCTGGTCTGGGCTCACCTCTTCCTGGGCAGGACTCTGTCTCCTTTCCACTGAGAAATATTTGTAGTCTGGGCCCAACCAGAACATGCAAATCACAGGGACGTTTAATGTAAAAAAGAAACTATTTTTAGGAACTAGGATGGGAGAGAGACTGTAGAGATAGAGAGAGAGTTCTCTAGGGCACCCTAGAGCTGTGGGAAAGAACCCAAACACAGACCCACTGAAAAGGGGATTGGCCCTCAAAAAGAAGGTGGGGCTGCACCCGCTGGACGGTGCAGAATTTTGCTGGGTTTCCACAGTCGCTGGGCCAGCCCCCACCCATGGGACTGAGTGGAGGGTGCCAGCAGCAGCAACCCGGGCAGGGCCTGTCCTGGCCACACAGGCACCGCCCACGGCAGGAGCTGCAGGAAGCACGCTGCCCCCACGCTGGAGAAAGCTCACTGCACATGCGCCTGACCCTGGACAAGTCACACCGCTCATCAGGAACCAGAGAAAGCCTGCTCCCCAGCAGCCGCACAGACGAGCCCGGGGCCGGAGAGGAAAACCCCTCCCTCTGCAGTGTCTCTCCAGCACCTTCTCCTGACGTCGGCCCCGCTGGCCAAGAGAACTATGAAAGAGGCCCATTTTCCTTTTCACAGATGAGTCGATGAAGGATGAACATGGAGCCGAGTCAATACATTGATAATTGGCAAAACGCGGGCTATGCCATCTGCTCTACCAGCCTCACCCACCGGAACACTCATAAAACATTTCCTGGACCTTTCTCCCATCCACGAAAAGAACTGTTTTCAATGACAGGAGGAGGATGTCTCGGTAGATCATCCCTTGTGCGTGGGAAATGACTGTTTCAGTCATCACCTTGCCATGAGTAAGGTCTCAATAGCAGGGACTGAGCTGAAGCTATGACAGCAAGAAGACACACTGGTAAGGGCTTCCCCTCCCGGGACCTCGGTCCACAAATTTGATAGACTCAGCTTGTCCCAGTTCAAAATGTACCCCTCACGGACCACAACAACTCAAGACTAAATGCCCTGTGACCTAAAGGTAACTTATTCTTTCTATAGGCTAGAAGAGTAGGTACAGGGTCAGTAGTGGTCTGAAAAATATTGCAAAAAATCTTATGAAATCAATAAAACTAAGCAGTTTATAAAACATCGCCATTTGTAGTTGGGCTTATTCTTGCGTGTTTTCTTTTTCCTTAAGTAAGATAAATACCACATTTTCTGAAAACCAGAGGAGAGCCAATACATGAAAAAGTAGCATTGCTATCATGACTCATAAAATATTTTGGAATAAAAATGTACTCTGAATATTCATAGAAGTTGTTATTCTTGGATCTCAAGCAACATTAAATATGTAATATAATTACCCCTCTATTTTCTTTCCTGATATTTCTCCCTGCTTCATTTCGAAATCATCAATTTTTCCACATTTTCCTCTTCAGTTGTTTAAGTAGTACAGTAAGCTTGTTTTCAGCTAGTTTTAATTAAAATAGTATCTATGAGCACTTCCAAGCCAGATTGTCATCATCGAAGCAGAGGAAAGAGTTGGGGCGATTTTAGGGACAACTCTGTGCCAAATCAATTACTGAGATGAATGTTTTCATTTTTACTACTTTTCCTCAACTAACCTTAAAATATGTGGGTGAGCATTCTCTACAGAAGTTCACATGGTACAAAATCCATGGAAAGGCAAGCCCAGCTGAGAGGAGATGGAGGAGGGGGACCCGAGTGCACTGCGCGGGCTCACAGTCCGCGGGCCTGCTGTGCGCTGGGCGCTGGCCCAGCCTCGGGAAACCGGGCAGCCAGCGCGGGGCCCCACAGAGCATGCCTGCCAGAGGGGAGGACGCTTGGAAAAGCGTCGAGATCAGCGAACAGCTGCACGGAAAGACGAGTGTTATGGATAACATCGAACAGCAGAGGCGGGAAAGGCAAGGTGTGGCCTGGGGCGTGGGGAGGCAGGGGGGAAGTTTCTTGATACCAGCCCAGGGACGCGAAGGACTCCTGACAAGTTGCAGGGTAACAGACGACCCCCAGGGCAGGAGGGCTTAGGGCTCCAGACTCCTCAGGAAGTCCAGTGCTGCTGGCGGGGCGAGGAGAGTCTTCTGGTGACGTCCAGGGCTGACACGAGGTCCTGCTCTGGCCAACTCCAGCTATGCCCAGTACCCCACGGACTGCTGAGGCAGGTTGTCCTTGGGCCAGACAGAGGTGCTACCCGGACCCGTGCCCACTCTTCTTGAACACACTCTGCTCCCTGGACTTGGGGGCTCCTGACCCAAACAGCTCAAACCTACTTCTAAGGCCTTTATTTTATTATTATTATTTAATGTGTTGGGGTGGCATTGGGTAATAAAATTATACGGGTTTGAGGTGTACAACTCTATAACACATCATCTGTATATTGTATGGCGTGTTCACCACCCCAAGTCCAGTCTCCTTCCATCACCATTTATCCCCCCACCGCCCTCTCCCCTTTCCTGCCTGGAGCACCAGGCGGTGCGGGAGGGCCAGGAGCTGCTGCGGGCTGCGGGGCTGTCCAGGCCCCTCCCTGCGGAGGGCGGAGCGGGGTGCCGGACCCCTCGCTGCACCGTGGCCAGGCACCCATGCCGCCGTGAGGGCGCGGACTGTGCCTGTATCCCTCCGCAGGGGAAGCCAGTCTGCGTGTTCAGCAGGGAGTCAGGTGCTCACCTTGCCATTCGCTCTGCGAGCAGGGCTTGGGCGCCGGGTGGGCGGGAAGCGCTGGGGCCAGCAGCAAGCAGCAGGTACTGCCCTGGCCCCGGGGCTGACCATCCAGCAGGAGGGCGGACTTCAGAAATAATTACAAGTGAGGCGCTGGCTAAAGAGGAAAGAGCCATGGCACTAACCACGGGGGGTCTGAAGTTGGGGGGGGGGGGGGGTAGTGGCACCTGGCTGGGACGCAAACACTGACACAGCGTGAATTATGGGCTCAGGACATTCCAGGTCTAGTTCCAGGTCTAGACAACACGCCTGGATCAGGAAGAACCCGGGGATTTCCAGAAACTGGAGGCGGGGGGGGGGGGGATGAGGGGGGCTCAGGCAAGGGATGCGGAGCGTGAACTCAAGGAATCGTGAACTCGCGAGAGCGCGTGTCAGGCCCCAAGCGCGCCCCTGCAGTGGGCCAGACCTAGACTGCGTATTACTCCGGGGGCAGCAGGAAGGCAGTTAATATGGTTCAACCCCAAGAGTAACATGATCAAGTTCCATTTTGCAAAGGTCACTGACGACCGTGAGCGAATAAGGCGTGAAAGGAGACAAAAGCAGGTGTGGAAAGGCCGGGTGGCGTCAGGTGACTGATGGCGAGGCTGAGATACAGCGCTGGGGGGCGGGTGGGAGAGACGTGAACTCACAGACGCCCCAAATACCTGCTGATGCTTTGCTGTCCCCACCACCGAGAGTCGGGTGCTCTCGTCCAGTTTACAATTGAGGAAACAGATTCCAGAGGCTGAGCACCACGTCCAGGGTGGCAGAGCCGGTTACCCCCGAAGGCCGGAGTCTGGCAACCTGGAGTAGCTGTGCCCGCCCTCCCAGGACGCCCAGGCTCTGCCCTCACGGCTGAGTAGGGAAAGGGAGGTGAGTAAGGAAAGCTAAGCCTTCTGAGCGCTCGGGGTTTGCCGGGCACAGGGCACTCTGCCCACAGCCTGTTTGGCACAGGAGAATTCGAGCGTGGAGAAGACGGAGCTGGTGAGGGCTGCGGGCAGGCACGTGACGCAGGGCTCCGGGCTGCCAACCATTCTGCAACACCGCCACCTGCTGGCCGCAAGAAACGGGCGTGCAGCCGGCCGGGCGGGGCTGCGCAGCCAGTCCTGTGCTCTGCGGATGGGGGCGAAAGAGATGGTCTGACCAGGACTGGAGGGTAAAGGTGATGGGTAGATAGTGAGGACGCAGTTGAGGAAAGAACTCAATCACAAAGCGTGCTGCACCTGCAGACAGCCAGGGCGATGGAAGTCTCACCCGCCCCAGGTGTCCGTCCAGTGTAAGCCAAGTTCAGGGCCTCCCCACCCCCCCAGATAAGATCTGCCCATCAGCTGGGCTGGCTCTCTGGGCTGTGCACGCCTGTGACCAAGACTGTGACATATCTGCCTCGATTATCAACTGGGGTCCACTGAGCCCTGCACTTGGGCTAATTTCTGGAACAGAGAAATCCAAAATCTCAGCGACAGGGAACCACACACATTCATTCGCACTGTCACACGTCCAAGGCAGGTCATGGAACATGCCAAGAAATGACTTGGGGACTCGGGCCCCTTCCATCTTTGTACCGCCTTCAAAGCGTAGCCTCCGACTTTGCCACCTAAGGCAACAAGGAATGAGTAAGCCTGAGTGACGGATGTTGAGGGCTGAGCCATTAACTGGGAGTCACTGACAGGCCCCACTAACACAGGGTGTGGGGATGTGTGTCTTGCTGTGTGCCTGGGAAGAGGACAAAGAGATGTTGTGGAACACTAGCCGACTGGGCCAGGCCCCCCGGCTCCTGAACACTCTTCTCGTGCACAGAACTGTCCTGTCTTCCCAGGGGGGCCATCAGAGTTCTCGTGGTCACTCTTCCAGTTCAGGGGTCAGGACCTCCCGGCAATTCCACTCTATCTGGCCCCATGTGCTTGCTCTGGGAGGCCCAACCTAAACTGGAGAGACACATGACCACCCTCCTCCCACGAAAACGCAAGGACAGGACATCTGCAGTAAACACTGCCCCTGGGAGACAGAACAGAGACACCCCGTCCCTGGGCCACTGGGGCGCTGCAGGACAGGCATTGCCAAGCGTCTCCGCCCGGGTTTGGGGAAACCCTCGGTAGATTCTGGTGCTTCTCGCTGCAGGCAGCTCCAAGGTCTGTGTTTCTGAGACCCCTGGATCTTCCCTCTTGGGAATACTTCCTTTTCGTGATGCTCCCTTATGTGAACTGGGTGTTGGGGACTTTGCCTTCCTTGGATCTGCATAGCTTTGGGTCCCACGTTCTGCCCATGACCCAAAGACTTCTTAAATTAGGTATGTACTTTCTTGGCAATATAATTCCTACAAAAACTTAAAAAGCTCCTCATCTGTTTGTTTCCAAACGGTTGTGTATGGCTGTGAGCACACCCAAAACATTTTGTTAAACTTTCTCATGCCCTTGCCTGCTATATCCGCTTAAGAGTGGGAAAACAACTCCTAATCTCCTTGCCGTGGGGCCGAGTCATAATACGGCTCTGTAGCTCAAAGGCTTTTATGTAGATATCTTATTTCCTACTGTCTGTGTTCCAGAAGCAGTTGGAATTTCCAACCCTTCGCGGACCGAAATTTCTGGATGTTGTGTTTGCAAACGAGCCAGTTTTCTCCTGAGTTCTTCTCTGTCTTTGAATAGCGTGCCCACACAGCCAGCTGCAGCAAACACGTCAACACTGTGGCTTTTCTCCAGCTGCCAGAGCGCTGCCAGACCACGAGCCGCGCCATCTACCTCTCTGCTCCCGCAGGTAGTAATCGTACTGACTCTGCCGCTGTGAGACCCAGACAACATGTTCCTGGCCACCTGACTCTAAGTCGGTGTCAGACATCAGGTTCTTGTTATTACGGCCTTTCAAAGTACCAATTATATATATTAGTCCTGGTAGCTTAATTGCTGTACCAATTCTCACATCTCAGTGGCTCAACACAATAAATATTTCTTCTTCCTATCACAGCCCAATCAGAGTTGGCTGGTTTCCCTCCAGGCAGGGGCTCAAGGACCCGGCTTCTTCCATCTATGGCATCTCCGTATTCGACACGCAGCCTCCACGCTTGCCATTGGAGGAGAAGGAGCTTTCTGTATGCAGGGGGGGAGTGCTGACGTCACACCCACCACATCCTGTGGGCCAGAACCCAGTCAAACTCGCTCACTGCGAGGTCACAGGGAGGCCATTTCTCTGTGTTTCCAGGAAAACAAAAAATCAGGAAGATATTGGTAAGCACTGGCGATCCTGGCATCAGAGTTTACAATAATCGCAGAGGGGTTTCCCTCTAGACGTACAGGTGATATATAATAAATCAAATAAACTTAAGATGGGAATGAAAATTTCATCCTTTTCAAGAGGCCACTTAGATTTCAAGAGAGCAGGTAGAATCGCGTACTGGCAATGTATTGGTGTGTCGCAAGGTAGGCAGGGGGCAGTGGTTACACCGCGGAGTCGTTCAGGTGCTCATGCATGCTTGCAGTCATACCTGTCTGCTATTCACATTGCAAACGTGTCCTGAGTGCCTGCTAAGGGCTAGGTACCAAGCCAGGAAAGGGAGCCAGGGATGCAATGGTGAACAATTACTTCAGTCTCTGCGCTTGTGGTATATACATTCTAGTAAAGGAGAGACAGGGACACAGATAAGCGCCACTGAAACCACAATGAATTAGTTTACTAAATGCTATGCATAAAAAGTGCAGGACAATTTAAGAAATCAGAAAGATAGATGTAGCCTGGGAGTCAAGAGAGGACATGAGCATTAGTCTGGGACCTGGAAGATTAGGAATTAGCTGCACCAAAGACAGGGCAGAAATCTCAAGGTTCCTGGCTTTTAGAATTGGGAGGGGACAGTGCCCCCCTGAGACAAGGAACAGTGTTTACACAGAGTAGCCTTTGATAGCAGGATCATGGTTTCATTTCCGGAAGTGTTGAGGTTAGACACCCTCGAGCTCTCCAAGTGCAGCTGTCAAGTGGGCAGTTGATACTCAAGTAAAGAGCCCTTTCAAGAGGTCCGGAGTGATGCTGTAACTTTGGGAAATGTCTTCTTGATACTCTACTCTATCCTCACAGATGTGCCTCTCCACCCCCTGAATTCATCATCCGTGGGGGAAACTCCCAATAGTCACCTACCCACCATGCAGCCCCTGGCATCTTAGCAAACCTCCATGAGGATTAGTTTTCATGGGAGCATTCTCAGCCCCATTCATTAATTTTCATTGGCAGCCCAAAGATTTGTTAGTGAATCATCCACGCACAAGTGAGAAAGGTTTTCCATTTTCAGGTATCATTTCTCAGATCGAGATGGAGGACCACAGCAGCACTATAAGAAGCAGCGGTGACGAGCCACCCGCTGTCCTGGGAGCTGGGATCCCACCATAATAACAAGAAACTGCCCCAATGAAGGAAGAAGGCAAAGCAGAGGGATTCATTTTTCTCTTTTGCTTTTGCCTGGTTTATTTGGCTCCTTACACAGCAAGCCCCGATCTAAAATTCAGCTCTGCATTGTTTTAAACATGTCTCTTGGCTTAAGAAATGAGTATTCATTGTAGATTCTGAATATGAATACATTAGCAGGAGTACATTTATTTTAACTCATTTGATGATGCCTTGACTAACGCTGAGGGGCTGGTGTCTTTGCAAATTCTGGGAAATGATGCAAAATGAACCTTTAGAAGAATGCAAATGCACAAAAGAAAGCTGGTTGAAGGTCGCTGCGCAAAGAGCCAGGACAAGCAGCGACCATTTAAGGGCAGGGATCTCTTAATTTCTCAGGTGTGTGCTGATGAGGAGAGGCAGAACTGTTCTCATTTCTAATCTCTCAAAGGAAGGAACACACCGTTGTAATTAAATTCACTGATGATAGAAAAGGTGGGGGCCAATTCATCATTTCCAATGGCAGAAGAATTTCCTTTAAAAGCTGGTTTTACAAATAAGAACTGAAATTCATCAAAAGAGAGCTCTGTTCTTAAGGAGTGTACACACACACACAGCCTGGTCCCCACTGTGCACAGATGACAAGCTGTACATCTTTAAACTTGTTTAAAAGGCGTAGCAAACATTCAAGAACAGCATCTTGAATTCACTCTCTGAACAAAGATACACCAAACACCTGCTATACAGACAAAGCCGTAGCTTGAATGATGAAAGAAATTAAATAAACGCACCTCCTCAACTATATTTTTGAAACATGGATGTTTCTGTACAGTCTGTATATCAACCAGTAGAGATGAAACTCCCTTTTCTCTGCCACCCCAATAAGGCATCATAAAACCTAAGGGAATGAAGATTTGGGTATTTCACCCTATTGACGAAAAATGCTTTTGCTGCCCTGGTATATAACAAGGAACATCTCCAGGGAGGTTCTGAGTTTTGTCTTTGTAAATAAAGAAATGGAAAGGTAAGTAAAGTACACATTACAAGGATTATACAACCAAGCCTCCATCCAGGCGAAGTCTGGTTCCCTAGGTCCTCTGCTGGAAAGAGCACAGTTATCAGAATCCAAACAGGCAGGTGTCCATCAGACCCGGAAGCAAGATCTCCACACAGGGGGCGGGCTGAGGGGTGCCATTCTCATGGGGTCCAAGACTCCCACCACCTTCCTTTGGGAGTTCAGAGTTCCCTTAAGTGCTCTGAAGTACAGCCTGGGACCAGACCCCAGCCTGATCGTGAGAACCAGTGGCTTAAAACTGCTTTGTCAGTGGCCCCTCAAGAGGCCAGGGGGCTCATTGGAAGCAGTAACTACCAAAAAAGCAACATAGAATGCCACTGGGTAGCCAAGGTCCACAAATTTGTATCTTCTAGCTTGTCTGTGTTCATGGATTTGTACTCAGGCGAACAGTGGAAGAAATGACTCAAAGCCCTACTGTTTTCATTCCATCTCCCCGCATAAGGACACCCTCTTCAGTGGGCTTGCGGGTGCTAAGGAAGGACTGGAGGGAAGGACACCGAGGCTGCCCTGGTTTCCATTTTTCCCTCTCTGTCATTATTTTCAGCATAAGTGGTCAGCTAACGTCAGAAAGTACTGGGAGTAAGAAAGGTTTCCCTGGCTGTTCATGGCTCTTGGAATGCAAGAGCTAATTCAAACAGAAAGTACGAGCTCCCGGCTGTCAGCGCCCTGCTTACTGCGACACTGAGATAAGGCTCCCCTCCCACTTCCTGCCAGCTCTGTGCCCAGGGGGAACGAACACTGTGTGATTGGGCAGAAAGAAATGCCCAGCGCACAAACTGTGCATATCTCTTCTCTCCGGTGTGCCCCTGTCCCAGCAGACTTCACTCACGAAGCACAAGTCCAGATACAATGTTGCAGAATTTCAAGATGGCACCAGCAGCGCGTTAAACCAGCACGGGACCGTTGGAGAGTGGGGTGCTTCCGAAGGGGGCCTTGGTCCCTGCCCAGATCGCACACCCACGAAGCAGCCCTTGAGAGGTGTGGAGCCTATAAGCCAAATGCTACCAGTAGGTCAGAAACAGAATGGCTAAGAAGGTCCACCAGGCACGGGAGCCTCGCAAGGTTCCCCTCTGCCCAGGACGTCAAAGAACCAGGCTGCTGCGTAGAAACGATCGCGCCTCGGCCTCGGCAGTGATAAGAACAGCGGCTCCTTGCTTGGCCCGTATTCAATGCCTGCCCCTCACTAAAAGCTGCTTGGACCGATGCTGGCCATCGCTGGCCATCTCGACCCGGGTGGACAGCTCATCCAGTCCTCTTAGCCGCGTTCAGTCTGGACGGATCTGCTCCTATCGGAACCACCACGTGGGTTATGCTTAAAGTATCAGGACGCAAACTCTATCTGCAGACGGATCCAATTTTTTTTTTTTTAACCGTCGTTTTACAAAATGATGACCTCTAGGTAGTAAATTGGAAACTACATTTTTTATGTCATGTTACAGATTTCCCACGTGGAGCTTGCAGTTGTTATAATGACGGAGGACTGTTGCTGTGTCTTAAAGTGGCAGAGCTTTCTAACCCGCCCCCGCGCAGACCCTGCGTTTTCCTGCCGGGAATCAGTCCAGCGTGCTCCACAGAGGGACAAACTGCAGGCACACCTGGAGGGCACCGTCGCCGCTTTTTTTTTTTTTTTTTTTTGTCCTGGCAAGTCAGCTGGCAATGATAAAATATGTTCGAGTGCAAAGAGATTAGAAAACAACCACCTTTCTTGTAAAGAGAAGCTGGAAGGAAACCAGCCAGCCGCGGAGGAAGCTCACCCCGTGTGCCCCCCGGGGGTCGGAGGGACCAGTCAGTGTGTGGCCGGCGTTAAGGGTTTTCATGCTGTCTCCTGTCCGCACTCTCAGTTACACAGGTTTCGCTTATCATTCGACAATTGGAACAAGAGGGAAATCCGCGTGCTGGGTGTTCATTTCCCAGATCTGTCCCTGCAAGACTTACACTTTGGGCATAATTTGGAGAATTTGAAATCTCTTTGAAATACATGGATTCATATGTTTAGCAAACTATACCAGAGGATTGGGGGGCAGGGGGCAGATTCATGCAACGAGAAGAAGAGGCAATGATTTCTTTACATTAATTGTCGATTTACTGCCCCAGATTGAGGCCCCAGTCACCGCTCTGACCCAAAAGCCAAATGAGTAAAATGGGCATTGGCGCCCTTAGATTCACCCCTTTCGTTGCCGTTCTGAAAGCAGGGGCTTGTCCTTGAATTTTTGTTTTTAAATTCAGCTCCCTCCTTTTGCAGAACCACCCAGCTATTTGGACCGAAAGCCTCCCAGAGGACAGGCGTGGCTAAGGAGTCCAGTGGCCGGTGGCTCTTAGGAGCTGGTTTATGTTCACAAACCTGCGGATCTTTATTTATTTATTTATTTATTTATTATTATTTTTTTTTTATCCTCACCTGAGGACATTTTTGCATTTTTTGTTCAGATAGAGTGGGAGGGAGAGAGAGGAAGAGAGAGAGAGAGAGAAACATCGACGTGAAAGGGACACATCGAGGGGCTGCCTCCCGCACGACCAACCAGGGCCGGGGACAAATCGCAACCAAGGTACATGCCCTTAGCGGGAACCGAACCAGGGTCTCTCTGTACCACAGGCCGACGCTCTAACCGCTGAGCCAAACCGGCCAGGGCAACCTGCGGATCTTTAGACAGAAGCCACCCTCAATGGATAAACTCCAAAGGAAGGAGCCGACTGTCGCAGAGTTAACTCAAAAGCTCAAGTTAAAACTCAGACGTACAGTGCAGGTCTGTCTCCCCGACAGCAATGACTTTATGGCAGAGACCACTGTGAACTGCCACTCCGAGCTCCGTCCTCTTTGTGAGCACAGTCAGCCACCAGCCACCTCCCTTGCAGTGAAGACTGGTCACGGGGCCAAAAGGGCGGGAGTCTCTTCCAGGGAGGGCCTTCCCCACCCAATCCCCCGTCCCTCCCCCTCTGTCTCCAGGTGAGCACTCCCAGGTGACCGCAGAGGCAGACACTCCCCTGCCCCAAAGGCCCCTCCTCGGATCCTCTTCAGAGCGCCCCTGCCTCTAAGCACTGTGCATCTTGGGGACTATCGGGCATCAGCTGGCATTTCTTACTCATTGAGATATTTACCTAAAAAGAATGGTCTAGGTTTGTTTGGCTATTCAGATGTTTAATAAACCAAGTTTACTTTTCAGAAAATCAGAAAATGGAGGCAAAGCGTATGGAGCTATTATAGGGTCAGTAAAAACTTAGCCATAAGTTAGTGATATTCTATTGACAGTATTTTACAGCCTCCGTTGTGGACGCACATTGAATGTACAGACCAGAGGTGTGCAGTTGAGTGGATATACTTAAACACTGTTCCCCTAACGCAGCTTTGCTGTGGTGGTGGTGGTCCTCTGGCAAGAGGCTAATTCCGGTTTTGATCCATTTCAAATCCTCTTCACCTTAACTTTTACATATAACAAGTTGTCCACATTTCACATTTGGTTTTATGCTTTCTGCCTCTTTTAAGGTTTCTTTCATTATTTTATTGTTCCAGGCACAAGATTTTTTTTACCTAGGTAAGTTCCTCGCTCATTCCCCTCCCAATTCCTCTTGGACACCCCTACCCCCTTCATCCGTGAAGAGGAGTGGCAGCCAGCTCATTTCAGGATCCTTTGTGGCATGGAATTGGAAAGAACGGGAGGAAGTGGCCTGAGAGGCTGAAGGGTGCGTGACATCTCTATACATGTATACATGCTTTAATTTCACTTCTATGTCCTACTGTGCACGGGAGGCCATGCGGTTGGGTTGGCTGGCGAAAGCATGTTATCATATTGATCTGTTTGTTTTAATTCACTACACCCAACCTCAGTGAGTCCTTACCATGTAGAACGACCTCAAACGACTTATTTTGCACTTTCTTTCTGTTTTCCACTTTCTTTCTGTCTGTTCACACCTCCCACACCTTCCCCACCCTCCTCAACTAATCACCCGGCTTCTTTCCACTGAGAAAATACAAGCAATTAAGGGAGGTCATGCAAAGTTCCCTTCCTCACACTTACCCACCTGCCTGCATGGTGCCCACAGGGTCCCCTCCTTCTCTCCGAGTACTGTGGAGGAAATGCTGAGGCCGCACCTCCACTCCTGTATCCAATATCATCCCCTCCTGTGCTCCCTCTCGAACTTGCTCTCCCTCTCTCTCTCTCTCTCTCTCTCTCTCTCTCTCGCTACCCTGCATCAATCAGTGGGTTTTTTTTTTCCTTTCTGCTAGGTCACTCCCATTATTTTGTTACTTCTCTCATCAAAAGAAATCCTTCCTTTGACATCACTGTACACTCCACCTGTTATCCAATTTCTCAGTACCCCTTTATAGCAAATCTACTCTAGGGAGTTACCCCTATGATACACCATCACTTCCAATTTCTCCCATTCTCTCAAAATCACTCCACTCCCAGCTTTGTACTCCCTCCACACCAGCGACCTCCATGCTGCCATAGATTTTATATGAAACCTACAGAAATTGACTCTATAGATCTTGCACAGTTGAAATTCTTTCCAAGTTCTGATAAGTTTTCTGTGGCTCTTAATTTTTAGTGCGGTGAGTTTATGTATTGTTTAGTGAGAAATCAAGGAAGTTGACCTCAGGAGCTAGACCTTAGGTGACATTTGAAAACAAATCATTCATATTATATTTCCATTTTTCCTCCTAACTTGCATTTGAATATTTCACAATTGTTTTACCAAATTACCTTATAGACACAGCTGCCCTCATTGTAAGTAGTCAAGTAAGTTCAAAATTTGTTTTTAAAAAATACTTAGAATATTCTAGGAATATAAAAATATTTAGAAAAAGTTTATTCAGAAAAAAATGGACAATAGCTCGATGACTATGTAGGAAAATATCTATAGCCTATCAGAATTTACATCTGTATTACCCTTGATCTAGAATGAACATTAAGATACATGGACAAAAGAGAACAAACTGGACAATATAAATACATACACTTCCTCCGCCCGCAGCTGATCCTGTTAGAGGGGATGGTTCTGGAAGTCCGAGCCTACAGACAGTGCCCCGTCGGTGTGAATGGAAATGTCCCCAAGGAGAGGAACTTGACAATACTTCCAGGTGATTTACTCGCTGAGCAGTATTTGCGGACTGCTCCAGGTGCTGCGATCCCCTACCTCGCTATCCCAAAAGGATGAATGAAAACGTCTGTGTAATATAATGGTCTACATGGTGGCGAGATAAAGAACAGATACACAGACATCAGTTGGTTTCCTAATCACATTAGGCAAAAATAGCCAATGAGAATATAGAATGGAAAAAGACACTCCTCACATTCCCCACAGCTCAGTGCCGTGCTTCTCAGGGTGTAGGCCACCCAGCACCATGGAACAGGGGAGATGGTTCAGATCCCGGAATCCATCCAAGACTTCCTCCCGCAAAATCTGGGAATGCAGGCCAACACAATGAAATTTCAAGTAAGTTTAAACAAACCCCCTCTCTAAAATGTGAGATTCCCTGATACTGTAAATAAGAGTAGATATGTGTGAACATGAGCAAATTCTTAACCTCTCTAGTCTTCTAAGCTTCAGTTTCTTTATCTACAAAAAAAAAAGAATAAGGCCCTGGCCAGGTAGCTCAGTGGTTGGAGCATAGACCCGACACCCCAAGGCTGCAGGTTTGAGCGCATACAAGAGTCGATGAGTGATGCACAAATAAGTGGGACCAGTCTCCCTCTCTCTCCCTCTCTCTCTCTCCCCCTTGCCCTCTCTCTCTAAAATCAATACATCATTTTTTTAGAAAAAGGAATAATGATAATACCTACGTCATAAGGCACTTTGGAAGGATAAATGAAGTATGTAGGTGAAGGGTTTGGGACACGGCCTAACGCACAGTAAGTACTCAGTCATTATTGGACATTAGCATTAAGTGTTGAAACAAAAATATGCAATGTGTTAGACGTAAGCTTAAGAAGAAAGATTCAGGTCTTAGGTTACACACACACACACACACACACGATTTAGGAATACTTTTAAAACCATAAAATTGAGAGGCATACTATGTTCTTACTGGGGCAGAGATGGGCAAGAGAAGGAGGTTCCAAAATTATAAAGAAATCAATTTTTAATTGACTTTTAAAATATCAAGTAGCTCTGTACAACATGCCAAATAGACACTTTTCATAACTCAGTAAATAGAAACTAAGGGTCATCTTGAAGGCCATGTGATGTAGATAAAATTAAAACTATAATTATACAATCTTCCCTCCCCACACACAATGCAGAAGGAAGCATAATAAGGACCATTTTGTTTTTTAATCCTCACCCAAGGATATTTTTCCATTTATCTTCAGATACAGAGGGAGGGACGGAGGGAGGGAGGGAGGGAGGGAGGGAGAGAGAGAGAGAGAGAGAGAGAGAGATCGTCATGAGAGAGACACATTAATTGGTGCCTCCCGCAGGACCCCGCCCAGGGCCAAGGACTGAACCACAACCAAGGTACGTGCCCTTGACCGGAATCGAACCTGCGACTCCTTGGTCTGCAGGCCAACGCTCCAACCGCTGAGCCAAACCAGCCAGGGCATAAGGACCACTTCTATTGCCAGACAATATAATGTACACTTACAACACACTGAATAGTATGGCATCATTATCAATGTGGGTGGACACACCAATGACACTGGAGAGAAAACACAGAAATGTATCTAACATGATTACTTAGGATATGATAGTGTTTGTATCTCACATCTGGGGAAAATAGGAATTATTTAACAAATGGTGATTGGATGATTGATTAAGTAATTAGAAAATAATAAGCTCACTCCAAATTCATTTCAAAATGGATTAAAGAGTAACATGTAACTGTAAAAAAACAAAATTGGAGTATTTAGAATAATGTGTTTGGAAGCATTCCATTCTGTATATTAATTGTTTATAGAAACAATAGATAAGATTAGGATATTTAAGAAGCCAGGATTGATTAGTAAAATGTAAGAAGAAATACGCAAGATAAGAAGGTAAAGGTTGATTATTTCCAGCCCTTTGATCCTAAGGAAGAGATAAGCCGAGAACATCCCATCACACGGGGCACACATTCCAGCTAAATCTGCATCAGCACCACTCGTGGTTGCCTGGGTTACAGGACACTCTCAACGTGCGGATGTAACAATTAGCAGAACTGCAGTCAAATCCTTCCAGTGTAATAACTATTAATCAAGAGCGAAATGTCAAGGGGAGCTCCAAAGACCCCTGCGGGTCAGACCGTTCTGATGGCTGGAGCCACCGTCTGACACGGTGGCCACGACCACGTCCATATCTCCCGCCCCAGGTAGGTAGCGCTGTGTGCGACCTGGCCTCTGTCATCCCGGAATGTCCTCACAGCTCCTGAAATCAGAGACCATTGTGATGTCATGGGTGTTCACCGCCAGCAAAGAATAGCCATAAACACACTCCCTCCCCAATGTGTGTTAGAGATACACCCACTGCTAACACTTTCGTAACCGTAACTACCTTTGAGAAGGTAGCACTGCTTTATGGGTTCTCAGGGGACATGATTGTTTATTTCCCCAATTTTCTATTATGGTAAAATACAAATAACATCAAACAGATCGTGTTCACCATGTCTACGTATACAGTTCAGTGGTAGCAAATAGGTCATAATGTTATGCAACCACCACCCTCTCCGTAACTCCTTTATCTTATAAAGCTGACATTCTGTAACCATTAGACAATAATGCCCCATTCCTTCTCCAACCACTGTTCTACTTTCTATCTCTATGAATGTAATCACTCCCTAAGCGGAAGCATACACTGTCTGTCTTTTTGTGACTGGCTTCTTTCACTTAGTATAATCTTCTCAAGGTTCACCCATGTGGTAGCACAGGTCAGAATTACCTTCCTTTTTTTTTTGAATCCTCACCTGAGGATATTTTTCCACTTACCAGATAGAGTAGGAGGGAGGGAGAGAGGGAAACATCGATGTGTGAGAGACACATCGACTGGCTGCCTCCCACACGACCCCACCAGGGCTGGAGACAAATTGCAACCGAGGTACGTGCCCTTGACCAGAACCAAACCCGAGACTCATTGATCCACGGGCCGACGCTCTAATAGCTGAGCCAAACTGGCCAGGGCAAATTACTTTCCTTTTTAAGGCTGAATACTACTTCATCGTATGTATATATCACATTTCGCTTATCCATTTGCCTGTCAATGGACACTTGGGTTGCTTGCACATTTTAGCTATTGTGAATAATTCTACTGTGAACATGGGTGTGCAAATATCTCTTTGAGACACTGCTTTCGATTCTTTTGGGTCATTTCCCTAATAATTAGTGATGTTGAGCACGTATTCATGTGCTTATTGGCCATTTATATATCTTCTTTAGAGAAATTCTATTCAAGCCCTTTGGTCATTTTTGAATCCGGTTGTTTTTGCTTTGTTCTGTTTTCGAGTTTTGGGAGTTATCTATTCTGCATATTAATCCCTTATCAAATATATAATTCGCAAATATTTTCTCCCATTCTGTGGGTTGCCTTTTTACTTTGTCGATAGTCTTTGGATGACAAAGTTTTAAAATTTTAAATAAATGCAACCTGTCCATGTTTCCTTTTGTTACCTGTCTTTGGTGTCATATCCAAAAATAATCATGCCCTGGCCGGTTTGGCTCAGCGGTTAGAGCGTCGGCCTGCGGTCCAGAGAGACCCGGGTTCGGTTCCCGCTAGGGGCATGTACTTCGGTTGCAGTTTGTCCCCGGCTCTGGTTGGTCATGCGAGTAGCAGCCACTCGATGTGTCCCTTTCGCGTCGATGTTTCTCTCTCTCTCTCTCCCTCTCTCTCCCTCCCACTCTATCTGGACAAAATATGAAAAAATGTCCTCAGGTGAGGATAAAAAAAAAAAAAAAAAAAAGAACAAAAATAATCATTGTCAACTCCAATGTCCCAAGCTTTTGTTGTACGAACTCCTCTGAGTATTGTATTGTCCTAGGTCTTACATTTAGGTCTTTGATATATTTTGAGTCAGTTTTCATAAATGGTGGTAGATAAAGGTTCAAGTTCATTCTTTTGCATGTGGTTATCCAGTTTTCCCAGCACCGTTTGTTGGAAACATCGTCCTTTCCCCACTGAATGGTCTTAGCACCGTGTCCGTCATCTGACCACACTCACGCCAGGGTTTATCTCTGAAGCTCTAGTCTGTTCTATTGGTCTCTATGTCTGTCTAGGCCAGGACCCCACTGCTCTGACTACCGTAGATCCGAAGTTAGTTTGAAAATCAGTAAGTATGAGTCCCTCAGTTTTGTTCCTTTTCAAGATTCTTTCCTTTTGCTATTTGTTTCCTTTTCCTCTTGCAAGATTTGTTCCTTTTGCTGTTCAGGGTCCCTTGAGATTCCAAATGAATTTTAGGATAGTTTTTTCTATTCGTGCCAAGAACATCACTGGGATTTTGATAGGGACTGCATGACTCGTAGATCATGTTGAGGTGTATCGAGACAACAAACCTGAGAAGGCTGTGTGTGTGTGTGTGTGTGTGTGTGTGTGCACTTGTGTTTGTGTTTCTACACTGAAGGAGTTCTAACGTGCAGCATGAGAAATCAAGAGCAAGAAATAATAAATGCCCACAGTAACTTAGAACAATCAAATGATTCGTAGTTCTGCTCGCTTATTTTCTGAGAACTTATTTTTCTGTGATTGGAAAACAGTTTGGAGCCATGCCAGTTATACTATGGATTACTCTCCCGCCTCCTAACGTGTGCAACGCAGAGAAGAAATAAAATTCTCAGCAATCTTTTCGTAATTAGCTCACGAGGCGGTTGCGGCAGCTTTGGGGCAAATGGTGTGTGTTACCTGTCTGCTGGTTTCTTCCCTCGCTCAGCGGTGCGTTTTGAGAGCACGGATTCTTCCTGCAGCACCGTGCGGGGGCGGCCGTCCTCCTTACAGACTGCTTCTCGGATTTCAGTCCTTCGGGAGCAGTACCCACCAGGACAGATAGACCGCCAGGTGTCCACCTCACTAGATTACGCGGGTTTTATAACAGAGAGTCAGGACACCCCTCGTGCCTGTTTTGCGAACACGGGAGGATCGTGCAGGTGACGTTTCCCAGCCGGCACGTGGCCCCGTCTGACTTGCTTCTGTGGTTTCTTCTAAAGAGCCAGGGTTGAGGAAGGGGGTGGGGGGCTCCAGGCCCAGACACAGCCGTCACAGAAGGGTCCCCACCTCTCCCAGTCCCCCTAGTCCTCATTTTCCTCCTGTTCATGTGTTTCTTTGTTTATTCTGTTTTGTTCTTCACCTTTCGTTGAGGATTGGGAAGTTACACGAATGTGCCAAGTAGTAAAAAGGTGACCATAAAGTGAGCCAAATGTGATCGTGAAAGGTTTTATTCGCGCTCGTATCGGCCCAGGTCTTTACGATGAAAGAGAATCTGGAGGATTTGGGCTGAAGTAGCAGAGCACACATTTCGCTTTTCTGTCTCCCAAAAGTCTGCTAACGTGACGATAAAGGATTTTTCCCAAGGATGAAAATTACAAAAGAAGAGAACCAAACACATAATGTTTTGAAAACCAAGCAGGGATGGAAACGGCAACTGAGCCGATCAGGGGTCCACAGCTCAGGGCCTGCTCGGGGACTGTGGGAAAGGACACGGCCCCCTGCCCCCACAGAGACCCCACGGCCACACACGGGGGGCACGGGGACACCAAGGCTGAGGCTCAGGGAACTGAGAAAGAGGAACCCGAGGAAGCCTGGAGCCAGAGCAATTCTAGCGCCAGGCTCTGTCCCCTCCCGGTGCAGTAAGGTAGGAATCAGAGGCCATGACTCCAAAACACTCCAAAACCCACGGAGGTCAAAGGAATCAGCGCAAGTTCACAGACAAAACTGCGGGAACCTCAGGCTGTGTTCTCTTCCGCAGCAAATGAACTAAAATTGGAATGAAATAGAGAAGGTCAGTCTGCTCTCTGCACAAGGGTGACACACAGTTTTGTGAAATGTTCCATAATTCATTTTTTAAAGAGAGAGAAAGAATCCTCAGCCAGCAGGAGATCGTCCCCCTCTCCTGCCCACCCCCTGTCTCCTCCTCCCCCCGGCCAGTCTCAAGATTGAGGTCCTTTTGCTAAAGACACTAAGCATCCCCAGAAAAAAAAAAATGCCTTCAGGCCCTGAAAACTGAGGACACCCCGAAGAAAAGACCGTCCCACAATTCACTCACCGTAAAGTGGCCCATCCGTCCATTGCAGTGCTCAAGAAATAATTGTGTAATGAACTGATAGGTGCTGTGGAGAAAGCAATGAATAGAATTCCTCCCCAATGAACCAACAAATAAACACTATGGCCATGGAGTGGGGATAGGGAGGGAGCAGCAGGGTGAAGGCACGGCTTCATACACTTAATTTTGTTTAATACCCACAACTAGATGAGCAAATGCAAGTGTTACAAGTATATAAAAGTTACACATAACAAATGTGGAAATGAAGTACAACAAGAGCTGACGACGGATGACGTTTCAGAGTTGAGTGAGTGCTTCTCGTGTTTACTTTTCCACGTTTTTTGCACATCCGTAAAAGGCGATCTATCGTTTTTACAATTGGGAAAACAAGCATCGCTCTTAATTTTTTTAATTGGTTATTTGGCAAAAACATAGATCAAATAAATGCAGTGACCAGACAGTGGGCAAATGTTCCATCTCGGAGTGTGGCAACACAGGAAGCAGGGAGAGGTCCTAAATGGTGTCCTCAGGCGGTAAAGGACAGAGTGGACCGCAGCCTCCGGGGACCAGCGTTCAGGGAAACATCCTGTCATCAGCTATTCCGTTTAGTGTCCAGCCGTTGCGTAAGAACAGTGAAGGTACGTCCAAACAAAAGAAGGTCCAGATCCAACAGAAAATACAACTTTAGAGATCTAAAAACGAAGCCTACAAGTAATAGGATAGAATATTTATGAGGTCTGTGCTGTGGGAGCAGGCTAGGCTTGGAAGCAGTAGAAGAAATCACAAAGGGATAAACAAACGTGTTTGAATATAAAATATTTACAACCTGCAGAAGGAAACAGGAAACAAACTGAAAAGCAAACAAACTAGAGAAGTATTTTTTTTTTAATATTACAACTGGGAAACAATCCTATTTTTCCAAGTTAATGTTGCGTTTTAATGGTTCTTTATACTAACATCCCTTTAGCTCTCTGGAAAAAGATTAAAATATTTCACACACACACAAAAAAAACCAGTATAGAGATTAACAAAGAGTGAACAAGTCAAGAGGAGATAGGATCCTAAATAATAACCAAAAATGCAAATCAGAGCAATAGCTGTGTGTCTTTCACTTAATGACCAGCAATAAATACAGCACAAAACGGTATCAACACCCGGCCATGTGACCGAGATGAAACTCCATTATCATGGCTCACTGCAAATGTCACAGCCTTTTAGGAAAAAATTTGGGCACGAAACAATCTCACACTTGACTCTCCCACACAGGGGACTTTGATCTGATGGAGTCGGTCTAAGCCCTGCGGACTCGGGGCCTCGTGCTACTCTCACAGCCCCTCTGAAAAGCAGGTATTCAATCCCCATTTGGCGGGAGAGAGTTAAGGCCCAGAGCGGTTTCGGAAGCAGTCTGACGGTTGTCAGCACTTATCTCTCTTCTGGAGAGTGACTCCCTGCCACTGGCACACACGTTGCTCCAGGCAGTCGCCAGGGGACCAGCAGGGCCCCAAGGGTCACTCCTGTGCGGGGCAGGTCGGCCTGCCGCACCCCACACCTTCGGTCTCCAAGAGACAAGCCTCAGTGCATTCGTATGGCTGGTCACTTACAGCAAGAGCCCAACAGCAAGGGGTCAGTTCCCCACGGCCTTAGTCCCCAGGGTGATCCTGAGCCAGAGGGTCCAGAGGACAAGCAGCGTGAGTGGGGGGTCGCTCAGCTGCGGAGGGGTGATTCTAACTGCAGCCACGTGGGTCTAGGGCCTGCCACGGTGCCCAGGACATAAAGACGAGGTCCTGTGCTTTTCTGACGCCAGGGGCACGGAGGAGAGGCAGGTTCTTGTGAGAGAGGGAGAGAGATGGGCAACCGCCTTTGACAGCTGCTCACAGGTGCCCTGAAGGCCCTGGCGGCGGTGGCTAAGCCAGCCCTCCTTCTGTGATCTTGTTGGGGACACGCAGAACCACCCGGGCACTGCAGGCGAACTGGTCCTTAAGTCTGCTGTCGCCCGGTCTGCTGTGCCTGCTCTTTCCTCACTGGCTACTGTGGCTCTCTGCAGTCTGTCTTCCCGGCACGCCTCCGGAATCACGAGCGGGACCCGCATCCACGTAGGCCGTGGGGCTGACCTCGCCGGAGTGTGAGTGCTGCTGGCGAGGCCCCCGACACCATGCGTGGGTGTGAACGAGCTGCAGGTGTGCCTCAAACCCCAGCGCTTGAGAGGGATCCCACTTCAAACAGAACTCGTGTTTTAGCAGGAGATCCCCCATTACCACCGCCACCGTCACCTGCCCACTGGGTGGGACTGACGTGACCCAGACACACGGCCATCTGCTGTGTGTCCCATTGTGTGGCACATCCCACTGGTGTGCCAGATTCTCTCTGCCAGCAGCAACCGTGATGCCGGAAGACCATGAACTTCTTGGGCACGAGGTTGCTCACAGCAGGGGTCGCTACAGTCCCTGCTAACATGGCTTCTATGATGGGACACCTACAGAGATGGGTTTACAGTCAGATACCTGTTAGAAAATCCAAATAATTCAAGGGGGGAAAGCCCTGAACTTCCCATTCCTTCCCCTGTGGACTCTGATGACACAGCTCCATTAACAGAGAGTCACTGACCAAAGGCGGTGTATTCGTTTCCTCGGGCCATGCCACAAGCCGTCACCAACTGGGTGGCTTAAAACAACAGCAATGTATTCTCTCACGGTCCTGCAGGCTGACCTCTGAAAGCCAGGCGTTGGCAGGGTTGTTCCTTCCGGAGGCTCTGAGGTCCCGAGGAGATGTTGGCCCATGACTCTCTCTTAGCTGGCAGTGTTGGCAAAACTCTTGGCATCCCTGTGCTTGCGGAGCAGCGCTTCAACCCCGGCTCCAAATTCACATGGAGCATGCGTGAGCCCCCAGAGAAACAGGCCAGCGAGATGCGCACATAGAAGGAGACTGCCTGTGGGAAATCGCCTCTTAACTACGGGGGCAGGCAAATCCCGACAGGTGCAGGGTGAGTCAGAAGGCTGAGGACTTAGGAGAGCCGATGGGTTCGTTCCTGCCCAGTGAAGGCCTGGGAATTGGAGGGCCAGTGCTATCGTTCAAGTCTGAAGGCTAGCAGGCTTGAGACCCAGAAGAGGCTCAGCTGCGTCAGGGTCTGAAGGAGGAACAAGAGCCAGCGTCCCAATTTAAGGCAGTGAGGCAGGAAAGAATTCCATTACAAAAGGGCCCTAGTACAGGTGACCTCTGGCTCCCATTTTCAACACAATTTTCCAGTCAAGGTCTGTCCTCTTAAATTATGTGCCTGCATAACTTTGAAAAACAAAAACGAACCATAAATGTAATAGTTAATTAAATATATGCTCCCAGTTAATGATATTCATACCGTCCCTCCAAGTTCAATTTTTTATTTTTTCTTCTTCCCGCAATACATATCTAAATGTCTTGGCAGTTGTTAAACCTCTTACTTTTTATCATCTAAAAATGTCTAAATGATCTTGAATGATAATTTGGTTGGTATAATAGGACATTCAGGAACCAAGGTACAAAATGAGTTCTAAAAGAGACAACCGCTAAGGTGTTCACATTTTCACAGGAAATGGCTCAATTTCTCGACATCCTATGAGGAACAGTGGAGAGGGGCTGTGCTGTCTTCTGTCCTTGCGAAGGGCAGTGATGGAGTGAAGTGGTGTCAACTCCTACCATCAAGCTCCAGGTAGGAGATGTGGAGGGATTAATGTGTGGGCTGTGAGTGCAGGGGACATACTGGCTGGCTTCTGAATCTCACTTGTGAAACCTGAAGAGCTAGAGACAGCAGGTCAGCTGCTGACAAAACCCTGATTAATGAATTAAAAAAAAAAAAAAAAAAAAAACCTAAAGAAATAGGAAGATAGTCCATGTTCATGGATAAGATTCAGTAAAATTCAAGATGTCAGTTCTCCCCTTGATCTATGGACTGAATTCAATCTCAATCAAAATCTCAGCAAGTCATTGTGTGGACATCACAATATTGAAGAAGAACAAAGTCAGAAGACTAACACTACCTGACTTCAAGAGTTATTATATGCTACAATCATCAAGGTTGTTCAATTTTGACAAAAGAACAGACATATAGATCAATGGAACAGAATAGAAAGCCCAGAAATAAATAGACCCACCTAAACACAGTCAACTGATATGTGACAAAGGAGCAAAACAATGAAGCAAAGATGGTCTTTCCAACCAATGGTACCAGAACTAAATATATATATACAGACTTCATACCTTCTGAAAAATTAAGTCAAAATGGAGCACAGACCCATATGTAAAATGCAAAACTATAACACTCCTAAAAGATAACATAGCAGAGAATCTAGTTGACTTTGGTGATAACTTTTTAGATACATCACCAAAGGCATAATCTATGTAAGAAATAATTGATAAATAGGACTTCATTAAAATATAAAAACTTGACTCTGCAAAAGATACTGTCAAGAGAATTTTTTTTTTTAAAGCCATAGACTGGAATTAAATATTTGCAAAGATACATCTGATAAAGGACTGTTATCCAAAATTTGCAACAAAAACAAAAAAAAAAACTCTTAAAATTCAACAATAAGAAAACAATCTGATTAAAAATGGGACAGAGTGACGGACAGATATCTCACCAAAGAAGATATTCTGATGGCAAATAAGCATGTGAAAAGGTGTTCCACATCGCATGTCCTCGGGGACACACAAACTGAAACAACAGTGAGATGGCCAACCTCCTACACACGGACATCAGAAGCCAACGTGGAGTCGCATGCACTCCCCCTCCCTGCTCGTGGGCGTGCAAAATGGTGCTGCCACTCTGGAAACACTGAACATAATCTTACCCCGTGATCCAACAGCAATCCTTGGTATCTACCCAAAGGAGCTGAAAACATATGTCCACACAAACACCCGCACACAGACGTTCACAGCAGCTGCATTCATGACTGCCAAAAGCTGGAAGCAACCAGGACACCTTTCAGCAGGTGCGTGGATAAACCAACTGTCGTGGAGCCAGACAGCGGAATGTTACTCAGCGCCGAGAAGAAATGAGCTGTCGAGCCACGAGGAACCCGTAAATACCCATCACTGAGTGAAAGAAACCAACCTGGAAAGGGTACATCCTGTGTGATTCTAACCATAGGACATTCTGGAGAAGAAAATCTCTGGAGACAGTAAGAAGATCAGTGGTGGCCGGGGTTGGTGAAGGAGGGGGGTGGACAGGCAGAGCACAGAGGAGTTGGAGGGTAGAGAAGCAGTCCCGTAGGGCATTACAGTGGTGCATCTATGTCATTATAAATTTGTAAAAACCCAGACAATGCCCAACACCAAAAGTAAACCCTAATGTCAATTATGGACTTTGGGTGAATGAATGTCAATGTAAGTTCCTCAATTGTGACAAGTGTGCCCCTCTGGTGGGGGATGTTGATAATGGGGAGGCTACATATGTGTGAGGGGTGAGGGTATATTGGAAATGTCTCTACCTGCTTCTCAATGTTTCTGCGAACCTAAAATTGCTTTAAAAATAATACAATATTTAAAAAACCCAAAGAGCCCAGCCGGTGCGACTCAGTGGTTGAGCATTGACCCATGCACCAAGAGGTTGCCGGTTCGATTCCCGGTCAGGGCACATGCCCAAGTTATGGGACCAATCCCCAGTGGGGGGCATGCAGGAGGCAGCCAGTCGATGTTCTCTCTCATTGATGTTTCTCTCTCTCTCTCCCTCTCCCTTCCTCTCTTTCTAAAAATCAATAAAGAAAAACATAAAAATAAATAAAAAACCCAAAGAAAACCCATTTAAGACTTCAGAATTTGACCAAATCCCATAAGTTTTTAAATAGCCTTTTCATTCATTTCATTTGCTTGGTAAGCTAAGATTATATTTTTTTAATTTCCTCTTTGGCCTAAGAGCTACTTAAGAATTTTTGTTTCTTTTGCATCAGAAATATGAATCAGTGAATAAATCACCTCTTGTTCTAACTTTAAACCCCTTCCAGCTGTTCTGTTTCCTGCTCTGTAAGCCATGAAAGAAAAGCCCCAAGTCATCCAAGTCCCTACTTATCCATCCTCGGGAAGAAACACGACATCCTCCCTCAGCAAGCTTCATGGCGATGTCCTGCCTTTCGCTGTTCAGGAGACACGGCTGCAATTCCCCGCAGCTGACAACAGAACCAATAAATAATATGAGTTTTTGTTTTGTTTTTGTAATCCACGCCTCCTTCCCTGGTGTTCGCTTTATCCTCCTTTCTGTCTTCTCCGCACTCTGACAATTCAAACTGAGAAGGGAAATGGACACTTGGGGAGACTTATTTATATCCAGTTCATTAAATTCAAACTCAATTCACTAAGGCAGTCAAGAGTGGGCCTCTGAGCCGGAAGCTACTTGGGGCAAATTTCTGTATTTTGTCCGACTTCACCTTGTTAGATCAGTAAAAATGCATTAAGGAAACAGGCGGAAACATGGAATGAATTTAAATGTTTCCATTGCTGACCTAATCTGATAAACGTGCACCCCTGTGCAGAGAGTGAACTGCACGCTAAAATTTGAGGTGGGTTCTGTGATGTGTGAGGTGAAGGACAGAAAGGGAGGGTGTCAGCATCGATGTCATTCCCCTTCAGAGTGCACTCCAGCCTCCGGGCCACTGGTTTACACGGCGTCTGGTGCACGGGCATCTCACTGGCTAAAAGGAGCTGGTGCGAAGGGAAAGATGGAACTGGGCTTGATAAGGGTTGGGGTGCAAACCAGCCAGGTACTGGGGAGGTCCTCCCTTTAGGCGATGTCTGACTGGTTCTCAAAGTGCGACCCTGAACCAGGAGTTTTATGTGCCCTTTTAGAATGCAGATCCACGGGTCCTTCTTTGACCTATTGAATCAGAATCTCTGGGGATAGAGCCCGGGAAACTGTGTTAAAAGATCTATTGGAGATTCTTGTGTGCTCTAAGGTTTGGGAACCACTGAGGCGAAGGAAGAGATTCAATAAGCAAATCATGTAGAAGCAACTCAAGGAGTCAAAACTAACTGGGAAGACACACGGGAATGAGTACTAGTCACCTCGCTTCTGGGACTGGGGCAGCCAGAGCAGGACCACAGCCCACAGTCGGGGGAGGAGAGGTCCAGGGAGGAGGTGTAGACTTTGGATTGGCAGAATTATTGGCAGGAATTATACAGGATATTACATCCTACACAAGCTGGATGGTATTAACGGATTTATTCTACTCCCAACTGGGTTGTCAAGTAGGTAAACTAAAATGTAAGTTCAGTCATCAAGGTTAGAATTAAATTAGAACCTAATATAATCATCAGGTGACCAGGGCAGGGGAACAATGACCGCTGCTATTCAGATGTCCAGTGCTGATGGGTCTTTAGGTGCAACGTTAAGTTGAGGTCCCGCCAGACGAGTGGACTGAGGACCCTGATTTAGTTCCTGCTCTGGTCAGCACTGACTTGAGACCGAGTTCATCCCAGACAAAGCCTGGCCAGTGGAAGAAAGAGGCAACAGAGGAGGAAACGGGCCACCCTGATTTCAGCACTGAAAATCTGAGGTCCGAGCAAAACCCTCAACTCCAGGGGAACCAAGAAACCTGGTCACCGCGCAGCCAAGTAAATTCTGATTTTCCAACATCACATTTCTAACGTAACATTTGTAATGTACTGTTACTTGGCATCTTGCTGAGTCAATTAAAAATATTGCTTTAATAATAATGTTTAAATAATTCAAGAGATCCATGCGATTCTGAAGTGTTTCCAGAAATTTGCATAGCTGTTTATTATTTATGGATTGTGGACCACGAATAACTGTAGGCACACGTTATGTGTAATTGTGGGCTAGTGGAGGTTTTTTGGGTTTTTTTTGCAATACCACTATTCAAAAAAAAGGTCATATTTTTAGCTTTTAATAGATGCTTACTAGATGGGTGAATAACGAGCAACTCTGGGACACCTGGCATGACGATGCTTATTGAAACTCAAGGACAAAACCTTGGAGCAGGTGTGAATGAATTGAAGTGACGAATGAGTCACTGAATCACAGAACTACGGGAAACATAAAGAGCTCTGACCAGGTGCAGGATAAAGCCACAGAATCTAATCTATGTTGCCCTACTTGAGGGTTATGCCCTGTTATTTAGAACGCTTGCGAAGAAAACCAATTTCCCTTCCCTTGAGAACACTATTTCGGCTCGTTTCATACTTTGATATAAATCACAAATATTAGATATTTTTCTGAAAATGACACCTTTTAAATAGAGCCAATTTTATACATATCGATTGCTATGCCTAAGGAACTTGGGAGCTATTCCTCTAAATTAGGAGTCTGTAATTAGGCGCTCTAGGTTCTAGGTTATAAAAATAAAAATCAAAGCTAATGGAACCTAAAAGATTGCATTATCTCCTGCAGAGAAACAGCTCCTGGGAGTCATGAGTACATGACCGGCAGCCTTCAGATGCAATCATGTTTCTAGGAAGGTGTTCAGAAGCCCCTTCCACCAACTCCACGCTGCACAGGCTGAGAAAGAGGAGTGGACAGACAGGGCTCCCACAGGAGACAATCCTGACTGTGGTCTAATAGCTTGGATCTCCTTCACCAAAAATGGTCTAAAATCCATTTATAGTTGTCCAAAATAGCTTGTTGTAAAGAAATAAATAGGAAACCAGAATAGTTATCCAGGAAAAAGAATGAAAGGAAAATCTATTTTTAATGTCTGGGTCAGGCTGCTTTACTTGAAACTTCAATTCCTGGAGGAGTTAGGACTGCCTGGGTTCTTACACCCCTTATAACTGAGAGCAGACCTCTGATTCTTACCACATTTCAACAATATCTCTCAGAACAGAACAAAAAAGTCACCAATAACTCAAACAAAAATGTTAACTGTGACACTATTCATTTAGAAATTCAACAAGTGTTTGGTAGAGAACACAAATATACTTTTATGAAATTATAGCAGTGACTTTTCTGACGACCTATTATATTGAGCTTCACAAAATCAAGACATTCCAGGAGACTTTCTACAACAGTGCTACAATCAAAGTTAATTTTTTAAAAAAAATGAAAAGGTCAAAACACTGACACAACTATCGCAGTGTTTAGGAAGAGGTGACAGGTAGAATGAGCCTCGGAAAATGAGACAGCTGCACCCAAGGAATCCGACCCACCTACAAAGTGATGACCAGCGTGAAACCTAGAAGGTAGACTCAGCTGGCTGGAAGCAGAAGCTGACAGAGGTGTTCCCTTAACACAACGTGCACACAGGGTAACTTCAGTGCCCTGCCTCCCAAGCAGAACCCAGCAAGGGGGAGACTTCCATCGAGAGGGATGGACTTTGGAGACAAGCTTGGCCTCCCAGCCTTCACACAGAGCTGGCTGGGGAACCAGGCCAACTTCCCGCCCTCCCATCAGGTCTGCCCTTCTGCCCGTACTGTCAGTCTCCCTCTCGACGTGACTTTCTGTTGGTTTCTTTTGCTGTGTGAGTAGAGTTTAGGTGGCCAAGCACTTGTTTATAGGTATAGGGGTTCACAAAAATGGCAGAACTGCCCTAAGAAGGGCATTAGTATGTTCTGCTACAGGTGTTTAGACAACAGAGTTATCCAGAACTTTAAGAACTTGCCACCCCAAGCGTGGCCATGTATCGTCAGCCATCAGCAGGCAGACAAATGCAAATTCTCAGGCCCACCCAGACCTACTGAGTCAGAACCTCTGGGGATAAGACCTAAGTTTCAAAAAAACTCCCTCAGATCATTTTTATACTTGAAGTTTAAGAAGTACTATGTTATGACACAAATGCACTAGCTCTTAGATATGCTAGGAGGATGGGTTAGGAAAAATCCATTGTATTTTCCCTTGTTGAGTGTGAAGGTTGTTTGGCTCCATTACCACAGTTCTTGGCCAGGCCTCACTTTACATGTATAAATACAGTGTCTGTGTCATGCCTAAAAACCTGTACGTCAGCAAAATGAAAACTAAGCAGCCCAAATGTATGTTATAAATAGGAATAATTATATTCTATAAGAAAATATACACATCTGCCCAAAGCAAAGCAAGCCTACACTTCAGACTAAATTTACTGTAACACTTACTATACACATGAATATATGTGTATATATATTTGTACATGCATGTCTGTGCATATATACATATGCACACATTTACATGCATACATGTACGTGCTTACAACACACACTTCTGACCTTTAAGGAGCTAAATATCTGTAAAATGTGGCTCCATGGTGTCACTGAGATTAGACATGGCCACGATCATAGTTTTATTTCCTGGAAAACACCACTCATTCAAGACAAACACTATCAGCATCTCAAAAATAGGCAAAAAATGTTACTATCACTATGAACAGACTTCTTTCTCTAACTGAGGAATGCTGCCCAACTCTACCAGTTGGACACCGGCCGACCTGTTCACAGAGAATCAGAGGACATCCGCCAGTGTGTGCTACAAAGCAAATTTTTTAAAAAGTATTACAACTTGGAAAATAAAGTTCAGCAACTAAACACTGAATGAACAGACTAATAAAATAGGTTTTTAAGGGGCATAAACGGTCTCATTTTTCATTACTGTTCTTTTAAATGGTAAAGAAGGCCCTTTCCATCTCACATTCAAATACCAGTGAATTCTACACAAAATTCAGAATTCAGAACGCCAGTGTCTGTGACTGCGACTGATTAGTTTACCTAAAAGGACCTCTCCCTTTGAAGTTTCAGCCTCGATTTTCAGGAATCTATTTCATGCGGCACCTACCTGTCTACAGGAGCTCTGAATACCTGTTCAGTTTGAGAGCTACCCTCACGCCATCCTTCACCAGCCTGTCCGTCCCTCCCTCGCATCTCTCTTCCAGAGAGCAGAGCACTCAGCAAGTCGATGCTCCGCCCTGCTCTCTAGCTTCTGTAAACCAGACTATGAAGGATGGAAGAAAACAGGGAGGTGGGGGAACCCGTCATGATTTCCTATCATTAAAATTTGTAAATATCTGATAGAAAACAGAGACATTTGTTTATTTTGAAATTATTTTAATTCAGAAATAGAAAACATCTTGGAAGAAAAAAAAAATGAAAGAAGAACACAAAACACGTAGGGAAGTTTTTTACTCCATGACTTTCTCAAGTCTTCACTGTTCACCAATCCCCAAGATGAAAAACCCTCCTCTAAAAAGGTATTCAGCCACCACTGTAAAAGAAAGAAAAATGGTCAACTGTGAGTGTATGTAAGCTTTTAACAATAATGATCTGAAATGCAGTGCACTGTGACTCTATGGAACCAAACCAGCTATCTGAGACCACATCTTCATTACTACAAGAGCACACAGGAGAAGAAACTGAACTTTAAAATCTTGGACAGAAAAGGTCCTTGGAGATGAAGTGGCTGCTAGAACAGACTTATCTTAAAAACTCAGAATCCTCACTTGGGAAATATGTTCATTAGTCTAGCACAATGTCTTTCTGAACAAGACAAAAAATACGCATTACATAACAGAATGGTCAGTGGAGAAGTTTCACTTTGACAGACAATATGCTAGTTGAAAATAGAGTTCAGACTAACACAATGGTTCTAAACCATGACAGCTTACTACAGTCACTCAAACACCTTGTTTAATCATAATGAAAACAAAATCACTTCAAATTACTGGATACTCAATACATAGCAGTAGATTCTAGCAGCATTAAAAAGGCAAGAGACATACATATCTGTGCATTAATTAAATAGCAAACTGTCAACTCAAATGGTTTCCATTTTCATTCCATTCTAGATATTGTCTATTTCAAAAAGTTTACTTACACAATGATGTTATTAATTGGGATATGGATCAATTTCACAAAAAAGCCAATGAATCCCATTATAGCAAATCCTATTGCTGTTGCCATGGCAATCTTCTGGAATTCTAGATTAAAACACAAAATTTATCACTTTCACATTTAAGTATATAAGGGAAAAAACTAGCAGTGACATAAACTTACTGGTGTACATTTCTCCTGATAGTAAATCTATAGTTTTAAATAAAATATGACACTACTTACTAATAGTAAATAAATTGATAGATTTTAAATTTTTATACTTTATTGATATTTAAGGAACATAGAAATAAAGTAAATGCCGCTAATAAATGCATCAACAAGCAGTGAAATATTTTATCTTCTCAGCAAATGACCAAGATTCCAAAAAGAAATAAAATGTGGACAGAATATGGAGTATTGGTCCTAAAAAATTGGTAACATTGCTAAAAATATTGATTATAAAAGCACAGAACATAACTTTTTTATTAAAAAAAATAGGTCCAGTGTCTTTGATATTATGATGAAGCCAAAATTAAGGCTTGAAAATCAGACTGGGTTGAGCACAATTTTATGGGAAGGTCTCAGACCCTGGCACTGCTCCCATTTCACCCAGTTCCCTCGGGGATCTGCCCCCTGGTTCGCCCCCTTTCCCTTCCGTGACACTCCCCACAGCAGTAACTGAAGACGACTGCTGAACAAGTCTAAGCTCCACGAGAGCAAGGACTAATCCCTAGTCTCTATTTTCCTAAGTTCTACGATATATGTAATATACTGTACTACATTCTCTGCTGTAATCCCAGCTCCTAACCCAGGCAGCAGTCATGAATAAAAGCAGACAAATCTGGTGCACCTTTGAACACATGAACCATGACAAATAAGAAATTAAACTTCCTAAGTTGGCAACAATGATGTAGTTGACTCATGTTAGGGTTCTGTGTGGGGGAGTGACAGGGGCAGTACAGAGCACAGAGAACTCCCAAAAGATTTTCCACAATAAAAATATCGAAGATATTAAAAACTCTAAAGTCATTAAATATGACTAAGGCAAACATAACATGAAAAAGAAGGCTGTAATAAATAATCTTACACCATTTGAAAATACATAAAACAGAAAAATGTATAAAGTGCAAAATTTAGGAACAAGTGACAATGTTAAAAAGCAATAAAGCGAAATAAATCAATAAAAATGTGAATGAAAGAAAGTAATGCAACGACTATTAAACAGGACAATATTAATCAAATAAAAGGCTTAGAAAATGCAAAGATTGAACTTTTTCTCTCACTTTAAAGCTATTACCTTTTCTATCGGGTTTGGTGCATCTTTTAACCAGCCGAATTGAATCCTTCACAAACTGCCGACTTGGCTCAACAAACTGCATTACCTGATCCATGATGCTTGTTTAAAAGACAAACAAGAGAGAAGATAGTCATTGGTATTATTCATCATACAGCAAGGACTTGTTTAGTTATATCAAAGTGTAAGTGAGACCAACCAGAAATTCATGCCTGATGTGGGTCAATCCCATCTCACAAAATAAATAAAACACGGACTCCGAGCCTAAACTGTCATTATTTTTGTGAATTCCAGCAAAGCATCAGATCAACAGCAAAGGCACAGGTTTTACCCATGTTACGGTCACCGACAAAGGATGCGCAGGGCTACTGCCATCAAACGGTTAAGTGATTACAACACCTCCAGGCCTCGCCACTCTGCAGTCCTCTCCTCGTGCCTGCTGAGGAGCCAACAATGTTGGGAACCCAACAAATATTTCCTGTATTTTATTTTAAACTCCCCAGCACCAGTGTCTCCTGCAGCAAATGCCAACTGTAGTACCAGAGTAGAGGCAAACATGGATTTCAATCTGATTGGTCCAAACCATGCCACTCAACATTTCTAGAAAAGAGTATATTTGTGTGGGATTGATCAATCACATTTCCAAAACCACAAGGACTCACTAAAGCTACCAGCTAAACTCCAAACCTTTAGATTTGCACACAGCTCTAAGGAAAGAGGGCTACAAAGTTTCTCATATAGGTTCTTTTAAGGAATCTATTACTCAGTAGAAACGCCTTCTAATCTTAGCTTTGAGAGCCGCCCATACAACAGCTGCACAGGCCAGTGTACCACCTGTATCTTACTGTTACCTTCAGTGCTCAGGACCGTGGCCTGCACACGAACACTCACACACTTCTGCTGAATCAATGACAGTGTCACTATATAACAGGTGCTGGTTCAAATGCGGCCATTAAACATTTCCTCGTCCAGGGCGGGCAGGTGGAATAATGGCCATGAAACATTTAAAATACACTGGGAATTCTATACACATTCTGGGCCAAGTAGGTTGGGTCCCTCCAGAATCATATTAATGCCTGTTTTCTCAGTATTTCACTGAACTGTGTTCTTCATATCCAGTGGGCTTGAACTTTACAGATGTCACGATGAAAGTTAAAGGCCCTTTCCCCGGAGGATGGGGAAGGGACGAGGGGACAATACACAAACCCCCCACTCAGTGTCAGGGAGGAGATCCAATAAGGCACTGTGATCTGTTGATCTAGAATCCTGACAATCCTCCAGGAGCGTGGCAGGGCCGCCTGGACACAGCTCTCCCCAGGGGCTCCCATCGGAGGGGACGCCCATCCGAGGGGACCCATCAAGAGGGCCCATGAAGGGGGCTCCCATTCGAGGAGACACCCATCCGCGGGAACGCCCAGCCCCAAAGCCCACCCCGAAGGAGCCCTCGCGGCAGGTCCCCGTGTCTGACCACCACACAGAAGACACCGAAGCCCAGACTAAGGACTCATACAGAGGTGGCCGAGGATGAGCGACCAGGAAGCCGACACCCGGGTTTTTTCGTGCCGGGAAGGACCACGAGCCGTGGAGCCCCTCTCCCTCGGGGCCGCGGCGCGGGGTCTCCGCCTGCACGCGAGACGCTGGCCGGACCCTGGTCGCGGCCCTGAACGAGGGGTCCCCTCACCGCCCGCCCGCCGCCTCCAGTCACAAAGGGCCGGCCCACGCCCCCCGGAAAACAGCTCCCTACCTGCCCGCGGACACTTCGGATGCCAGGGACACGTAGCACTGGAGCCGGCCCTCCAGGGCCCACCGGAACCGGAAACGGGGTCGCTGGCCTACAGCCCGCCCACCCCTCCGTTCATTGGTCCTTTCCGCATAGACCTCCGTGCGCAGGCGCAGCTCGACGTGCGTCTCGGCCTCGCTTCCAGGAAGAGGTTCGCCGAGGGGCTGGACTTCCGGTGGGGCTTGGCTTTCTGATGCCGTTGGCGTTTGGCGTCCACCGTGTTCTTCCCCGCTGAGCCCCAGGTACCCCAAGCCCAGCCGCCCCCTTGGGCGGTGCCTGCTCTGTGGGACGCCGACGAGGCAAGTCCCCGGACCTCCCGCCGGATGGGGTGACTTACAAGGTCCCGTTTCCTGCGGCCCTTCGTGGGCGCGGACCCCCGACCGCCCTCTCCCTGTGCACCATTGCACCGGTCACAGCGGAGCGTGTCAGCCCCGTAACGGTGTTGTCCGACCTATTTCACAGGGGTCTCCCCACCCCCAGACCTGGCTCCTCCCGTGTCAGCCGTGCCGCCATTGGGTGCTTTAGGTTTGGTTTGGGGCCGTGGTTGTCATCTTTGTGTTTTGCTAAGGATATTATGAACCGGGGCGTCTGGTCCCTGGTGAGCCTGTCAGCTTGTGGTTTTGTTTGTAGAATGACTCAGTCTTCCGACAGTTGTTTATTGAGCACCTACTGTGTACAACCCTCGACCAGGTGCTGTGAGAAAACCAGGCATTGCTCCCCCCTTGGAGCTGGTTAGGGCCTACTAAGGGAGTTTGCAGTGCAGGGACCGGGGCAGGCGAGCTAACAGTAATTATAACTCAACGTGACGACTACGTATGTAGCAAATAAAAAGGGTATTGTGAAGAGATGGGGGGGGGGGGGGCACGGTGGGACAAAGACAGGACTCCCTTAGGTGGTCACTATAGGGTTCTAAGGCTGAAATCCGAGGGATGAAGACTTAGTCAAACACCCCAGGTCAATTCAGAATTTAAAAGTGATTCTTAAACTAAGACTTATAAAAGGGTATATCAGGTGTATTTGTAACAGCCAAAAAAACTAAAAGTGATTCAGGGTCCATCAACAGGAAAGTGGATAAACAAACAAACAAAAAAGGCATATTTCTATACAATGAAATACTACACAATTGAGAAAAATTATATGCAACTTCGATGAATATCAAAAACATTGATATATGTGAAAGAAGTTATTATAAGATAGATATTCTTAAAAATGTTTTAGTTTTAGACGGTAAAATTAGTTCCCCTTTAGGATGAAAAAAATTAACACACATCCTCCTAACCCCCTCCACTGTCACTTGTTAATAATTTGGGATATTCCCTAAATAAGGGATGATTCTTTTGTGGGCTTCATTAAGTATCACTTCATTAAGATAAAACAACAACAAAAAAAAAAAAAAAAAAAAAAAAAAAACCTCTCTGAAGACACTATTAAGAGAATAAAAAACAAGACATAGACTGGGAAAAAATAATTGCAAAACACATATCTGATGAAGGACTTGTGTCCAAAATGTGCAAAGAACTCAAAACTCATTAAAAAATAGGTAAAGAATCCAAACAAATGCCTCGACCAGAGAAGATATACACATAAACATGAAAAGGTGCTCAATATCACACATCATCAGGGCATTGCAAAGTAAAACAACGAGCTACCACTGCACACCTGTTAGAATGGCTAAAATTCAAAACACTGGCAACACCAAGTGCTGATGAGGGTGTGAAGCAAGAGGAACTCTCATTTATTACTAGCAAACTGGTATAATCACTTTGGAAGACAGTGCAGCAGTTTCTCACAAAGCTAAACATCCTACTAGACTATCCAGCCATCACTGTCCTTGCCATTTACCCCAATGAGTTGAAAACCTGTCTGCACACAAAAACCTGCACACATGTTTATAGCAGCTTTGTTTATAATTGTCAAGATGTGGAGGCGACCACACTGCCTTTCAGTAGATGAGTGGGTAAACAAACTGATACACTCCGTCAGTGGAATAGTATTTAATAATAAAAAGAAACGAGCTCTCGAGCCAAGACATAGAAGAAGCTTCAATGCACATTGCTAAGTGAAAGAAGCCAGTCTACAAAGGCTACATCCTGTATGATTCCAGCTATAGGACATTCTGGAAAAGGCAAAACGGTAGAGGCAATAGAAAGATTAGTAGTTAACCAGGGGCTTGAGGACAGAGGAGAGGTGGAGTAGGAGGGACACAGGATTTTTAATGCAGTGAAACTGTTCTGTACAGCACCACAGCAGCAGATTCGCAGCAGTAGACAACTGTCAACACCCACGGAACTGCACAGCCCCACAGGGAGCACATCTTGGTAGTGTCCTGCAGTCCGATCACGGAGCTCGTGCTTCCTCCCACCTCCATGTCATCTTGCTTGGGTTTCCACCTTCATTCAGAAGTATAAGAGAAGTTTCAAAACTGTCATTCTCAAGAGCATTTGAGTTCTTGCTCCCCAGCATGTCCTCCATTTGGCTCAAATAAACTCAAAAATTCTTAAAGGTTTGGAAGTGCTGAAAGGAACTAGGGTGTCCGTATTTCTAGCAGAAGAATCTAAGAAAGACACAAGATGGCACTATAACTCCAAGAAAGCTCAGGTATGTGAAGTGCACCTCTCTCTGCCTCTTATACACATACACACACACTCATCCCAGGTTCACCTGACAGCCCTTCAGCCTTCCAGGACGACTTGTCCTCACTACCTTTTTTGCTTTGGGGTGTCTTATCTAATATACTTAACTTTCGTCTTCATTCCATGACTCTGCCCCAGATCCTTTAAACATCTCAAGAGCTTTTTAAGAGCTGCTTTTGTTGCTGTTTTTTTATTGTTGTTAATAAGACTCAAAATGGTAAATAGTTCACAATCAGTAAGATATTTTGTTATTAGGGAGACTCATGATTCCTGCAAGTTGTTACCAGTTGAGCTGTCTGAACATTTTGGTTCCACGATAGTACTTTGATTTGTATTTCAAACATTCAGCCATTAGAGGGCAGTGCGGATGCATGTGTGCGGTCATACGTGCTTGTGGTGGGAAATGCCAGTGGAATTGTTTGGTTGTTGGTCTGGGAGCATTGCTTTTAGTGTAGAAACCAAGTAGATCTTCTACTGAAGGACACTATAACCAGATTATCAGAGAGCACCAAGAAGCATTCTTTCTATCAAAAGTGTAAAGAAAATGAACGTATTTCTAGAAACCAACTATTTGATTAAAAATTTCTTGTTTAAGACATTATTTCTTGCCCTGCTGGTGTGGCTCGATGGATTGAGTATCGTCCCATGGACTGAGATTCCGGGTCAGGTTACATGCCCAGGTTGCAGGCTCGATTCCCAGTAGAGGGCGTGCAGGAGGCAGCCGATCGGTGTTTCTCACATTGATGTTTCTATAACTCTCCCTCTCTTTCTGAAAAACCAATGAAGACATATTTTTTTAAAAATTATTTCTCAGTGATGAAGTAGTTCCTACCAACAAACTCTCATGAAGAGAACTAATCTCTAGGCTGCATGTATACGTGAAGACAGAGGAGAGAAGAGAAAAGCAGGCAGATTCTGGAGGGGCTTTGGCAGGGAAGAAGAGGAGGCACTTAGTGAATGTCCCACTTTATGACTTTCACCCTGAGGGAAGTGCCCAAACTGTGCCATGTGGACACCAGAGCTCAGACAGGAAACCTCATTTTTCTGGCCGAAAGAAACAGAAGACAGAGCTCAGCGCCACTGTAATAACTAGAAAGCGAGGGGGACATGGCAAGAGCAAGAGCCAGAGAAAGAGAAAAGCAACCTCTGTGCATAGTCTGACTTCTAGCTGCCCCTAGACTCGGCTTGCACAGGGCGACTTGGAACGGCTAAGGCTGAGCCCTGGCCTGTCCCAGCTCCCCTGCTGCCCGACGCCTCTCTGGGCCAGAGAGGTGAGCTCAGGGCATGGCCGATTCTGATCCAACTACTACTGTCTAAGGCCTTGAGCGTGTTTCTAACCCTCCCCAGGCTTCTTTTGTTCTGCCAGACCCTGAGGGGACCACGCCTCCCTCGCAGGGTTCTGCTTGAGGATTAACAGCGCATGTGTGTCAAGTGCCTGCACCTGGGAGTTCAGTCACTGATTAGTCTGCTTCCCACTTCTCCTTTGTGGTTGACATGGAATCTTGTGACTAATTCTCAATTTCTGAGATAAATTCGAGTGGCAAACCTCCCAGTCGCCTTGAGAGTCTGGTCCTGAGCTTGAATAAACGGCTGTGTGAGCTTGCCTCTGACAAGCTTTGGTTACCTGCCCCACTTTTAAATCCAGGTTTAAAGAGTAACCTGTCACATGTTTGCAGTGACCACTAGGTTGCCAGACTTCTCAAAAGAAGCCCCGGATGGCTGTATCGTCTAAGTAACCAGGACAGTTATCAACTTCCAAAGAATATTTCAGAATCGCTGGCCTATCTAACCATCGGCTTTTCTGACTTTGTCTCTACTCGGGACTCTCTAGTCTTTGTTAATCTTTATTTCTCATTGCCTCTTTTCCTTTCTCAGTGGTTACTTCTACAAGCTTTCGAGTGACGGGTGCACCAGTTATCTCTCTCCTGGACTCGTCTATGATTCTTCTCTCCTGGCTCTCCCACCCCATCGCCGCTCACCCACCAGCCCTGTAGACCAGCCAGCTTTGCCCTCTGCCTAAAACCTGTCCCTGGATCTCTGTGGTAGCCTCCTGCCTGGTTTCCCTGCCTCCGCTCACGTCCCCTGCACGCCATTCTCCGCCATGTCCAACAGTCGGAATTTTAGTATGTTTATCAGCTTGTATCCATCTTTCACATGAAATTCTCTCATAGTTTCTTATTGTAGTTGGGATACAACTGAATCTCCTTGCATGTCCCCTGATTACTTCTCTGCAGTCACCGCTGAGACCCTTCTCTTTCGCTGGTCCTGGCTTTCTTTCTGTCCCCACACACTCCAGACTCACCCCTTCACCTGAGCTGCACGCTCACTGTTCTCCGCGCTTCCGTGTTCTTTCTGTGCTTGGCAGCCTGCCTTTTCCCATTCCTGCCGAGTCTGTTACTGCCTCCTCCAAGAGGTCCTCCCTGGCCGTCCCGACTAAAGGTCTCACCCAGCCTGGGCCCCCCATCCAGTGCACTGGTCGGTCACCGTGATGGGAAATTGACGTCATCTGTTGCAGCTGTGTTCAGGAGCAAGCGAGTTAGTTTATCAGGGAAATTCACTGGGAGAAGTAGTAGAGCATCGGGCCTTTCTAACTCGCCTTGTTAGAGCTCAGGCGGGGTGGAGATAGTCTGCCTGTCCCGTGGCCAAGGCACCAGTGAAGAAGGACAGCCCCTGAGGACACTCTCCATGTTGGTGGCATGTATTTGGGCTGGAGAGCAGAGTCAGGGGACATCCATGAGACTTCACGCTCCCCTGGCTGGGGAAGTGGCCTTGGGAAGAAGGACTCCTCTGTCCCTCTGTTCAGCTGACCAGATCTCTGACCCAGCTCTCTGCTGAGCTACCGAAAGCAGGAGGGCATGTCTCCACCAAAAGGTAAACAGCACAGAGGCAGGGACGAGCGCCGTGCGCATGGAAAGGTGATCAGAAATATTTTCTGATTGAATGAAAGAGTAATGGCATGAGTAGTGGTGAGGAGGAGGACTAGTGAGAGAGTGAAGTTCAGAAGGCAGGGCCATAGTTCCCTGAAATCATGTCGCCGTCATGGACTGGGGCCTTCCGTAGACAGTGTCTAAACTGATGGCAGCGTTGTCACCGAGAACAGAAGCTGCAGGGGGCAGCCTGTCACTAATGTGACTCCAGCTACCAGGGTTCTTCTATTGCTTTTAAACTCACACCCATGCTCACTCTGCTTCATTTCCAGACGTCCAGCCATCAGCTCAACGGCTCCTGAATCCGCAGTTCATTCTTAGGTCTTTGAACCCGGTTTCACCATTATTTTTGTAAGAGAAACAGATGGAGTTCTTTGGGAGACGTGTTCCACGTGTCTCTTTCTCATTCTGACTTTTTTTTCCTCTCCATTCAAGACCACATTCTGTCCCGGATTGGTTTTGGCAACAGGAGTGGTAATGAGGTCATTTCCACTATGATAAGGTCACTGTTAGTAACACTTACTGTGTAGTCACCCCTTTTTGGAATGCTTCTAAATTAGCAAAATAGGAGAAAAACGGTCAGATGAAGTTGAAAAGTATGTGACGAGCTGAACCCTGAGAAGAGAGACTAACGACAACGTGCAACCCTCACCAAGCCCGGCCAAGTTCACCCCTGAAGGCTTCTCATTGTGAGGAACTCCCCCGGGCTCAAGTCTGCGTCTGGTTCCACTCACTTCGTAAGTGTAAGTCTGAGGGGCAGGTCTTCCAGACTTGTAAGAGCAACAGGAATTACTTTCATCATGTCCGTGGAGACCATCAAGTAGGCAGCACGAATCTTTAGTGTCTCCACCGTGACCTATGACTGGCATCATTCTTCTCTACCAATGTACTCTCTACTGTTAAGGCCTCTTAGGGACCAAAGAATGCACGTAATGGAGAAGTTCCGTGAATTAGTTCACCGTGTATGTCTACAAGTCGAGTAATCCAGTGCAGTAATTTCAGAGCAATTTTCTTCACGTAATGATTAGTGTAAGACGGTCTTAAAGGCTCTGAAATTTTATACCCTTGGCTACTTTTTTCTAAGATTCTCTTCAACATCATGTTTTCCTCATTTTCACTCTACTTCCTGTTTCTTCTTGGGCTATGAAGTGATTTTTTTTTTCTTCCTCTGATCACCTCCTACCCGTTAGTGAAACCACAGTAATTTATTACTTAGCTCACATTTTACACACTTTTTAACCTCATCTGATCACTTAGCTTCAGCTTTCACTTAACTACAGACTTCAGGCCAGACTTGGAATGACCTTTGTAGTCACATACACAGCTAGACAAGTCCTACAAGCTTCTCCCACTCAGTCATGTGTCCGCTGTGCCCGACAGCATGCCCTTGTGTTTTCCTGATGGCAGGGTTATGATGAACAGCACCCGCTGTCCAGTCCCTAAGCATAGGCCTGTGCCTCTCACACCACTCTCCACACCCGCTCCAGCTCCTAGCGTGTACTTTCTTCAAGTCTTTTCCTCTAGGGTTAAGGAGTGTGAACTGGTTGTCACAGAATAGGCATGGGGATGTAAAGTCCAGCATAGGGAGTGTAATCGATAGTATTCTAACAGCTAGGCATTGTGCTGGGTGGGTGAGGGATGTATTGGGTTGATCACTTACTAAGTAATGTCTGGTCACTGGGGTGTACACCTGAAACTAATATAATGATGTGTGTCAACTATCTTTGAAAATAAAAAATGATTTTTTGCCCAGCCAGTGTGGCTCAGTAGTTGAGCGTCAACCCCATGCACCAAGAGGTCGCTGGTTTAATTCCCGGTCAGGACACATGCCCAGGTTGTGGGCCAAATCCCCAGTGGGGGGCATGCAGGAGGTGGCCAGTCGATGTTCTCTCTCATCTATGTTTCCATCTCGCTCTCCTTCTCCCTTCCTTTCTCTCTGAAATAAAAAAATATATATATATTAAAAAAAAAGAAAAGAAAAGAAAAAGCGATTTAGCCCTGGCCAGTTTGGCTCAGCGGTTAGAGCATCGGCCCATAGACTGGAGAGTCCTGGGTTCGGTTTCCACTAAGGACACGTACCTCGGTTGCAGTTTGTCCCCGGCCCCAGTTGGGGTCGTGTCAGTGGCAACTACTCGATGTGTCTCTCTCAGATTGATGTTTCTCCCTCTCTCTTCCTCCCTCTCTCTCTCCCGCTCTAAAAATAAATGCAAAAATATCCTCAGGTGAGGATAAAAAAAAAAAAGAAAAAGCAATTTAAAAAAATCTTTTCTTTCTACACTTTCGTTCTAACAGAGTAACTATAACCTCATGTCTGGTTTCTCTGCAGCTCAGTGGTGCTCACCGTTGTCCACAGCAGCTGGGAGGCAGCAACCCTGGACCCTGAGGTTCTTCAGGGCTTGCCTCAAGGCCTCTCTAGGCCTCTCGTATGAAATGTGACCTCTTCACTATTGATAAGGCTCAAAATTGATTATCCTGAAATTATAGGGAGTCTGTTGGGATGGACTCAAATATTTCTTACCCTATCATATATTTCTTGGCTATAAAAAATGAATAAGAATTTAGAAACAAAAATTCCGTAAGTGAAGGATATGAACCTGACCCCCAGAAGGAGTGGGGAGTAAGTGGAAAACGAAGGTCAGCGTGGCCTGGGTGATATTTCAGCTCCACCGTGGGTTTGACAGTGGACAAGATGCTTCCATGACCTTCACTTCAGTTTCCTTATCTGTTAACTGAAGACAACATCTCCTTCAAACGGGCATTGTAACAGTTAAACAACATTGTGTGTAAAGTTTTCATCTCAAACTTCATAACTGGTAAGACTTGGATCAATGGACTTTTATACTCAAAAAGTAATATATCGATAATAATAACAGGGTAAGGAAATAGTAATGGAAATGCCACAAAGAACTGCACCGTGTCTGCCATGGAACGGTGCCGATGGTCACCCTTGCAGAGTGTCTGGAATGGAGAGAGCACAGGCAGGGAACCCTCACCTGGGACACAGCGGGACCACAGACAAAATACTGTTGCCCTCCTCAGCTTCAGGACAAAGATTTTGCCACATAGAGAAAGAAAAATAAAGAAGGTTTATGGATTTTTATGGTCTTCAAATAAAATCAGACTGAGACTCACCTCTCACTGCCCACTGACTTCTAGGTTTGAAAGCATTTTCCAGTGACTCAATATTTAAGAGAAGCATTGGGGGAAATAGAGATGAATCCACCTTTCTATAGATGTCGCTGCCTGGACCCCCCAGACTCTCCCGGGTGTGGGCTTGGTGAGGAGGGCGACTGTGATCAGAAACTGCCATCCATGTCCACTGAAGACAAGCAAGAGCTTTTAGCTTGCTTTAGGATTTCAGAGATTGTGGAGTCTAACATTTCATTTCGCGGAGAGCAAAGCCAAGCTCAGACCTGCTGAGTTGGACGAAGTCATGCCGCGAATGAAAGGCAGGACCAGGCCTGGAGCCCAGCTCACTCAACTCCTAGTCCAGAGCCTCTTTCCAAGGACCACAGGGCCTCCTACAGTACCGAGGTGGTGGATTTCACTCGTTCAGATGCCAGTGTTTTGTGTGCTTCCCCAATAGGCCACTTCTGTCTCACTGCAAACTAGAGCTTGCTGTCCGGAGGAGGTGAGCGCAGATGCGGAGGTGTTCCGGTCATCAGCCTCTCCTCGAGCACCGTTCCCGTCCCTTTGTGTCTGTGGATGATGCGAACGCTCGCTCTGATTCTCCTTCCAGCCTGCACTGGGTCTGCTTGTTCTAGGGGACGTACAACAGTGAGCATGAGGGTAATGAAGTCAGTGCAGCTCACAGGGAAGTCCTGCCCATCCTCACTCCTACTCCTCTGGGAATTCTTCCAGGGGATTCCTTGAGGGAATTTGCTGCTATGAAACAGGGCCGCAGCTGGGCTCCGTGGGGGGCCCGGGACGTCTCACAAAAGCTGTGATTTCTGCAGCTGTGAGATGGTTAGAGATGTTAGGGGCCATCCAATATTAACCACTGGAATAAGTCACGATTGACCTCTTAATAAAGTTTCTCATTCATTCATTCATTCATCGATAATGAACTAATTCATCAGTTGTTTGTTAAGCCATTACATTCCAGAAATTCTGTTAGGTCCTAGGGACATAACTGTCCCTGCCCCTTAGTCTAGACAGGTAAACAAGGGATCATAGTGCAGTGTTACAGGTGCCGTGATGGGGTGAGACGAAGTTCGGAGGTTAACACACCAGAGTGGCACGACACCCCACCTTCCAAGGGCGGTGAAGGCTCCTGAAGGAGACGATGTTTAAGCAGAGACCTGGAGAACACAGGAGGTTGTGCAGGTGAGGAGGCAGAAGAGAGGATGTTCCTGGCAGAGGAACCAGTGTGTGCAAAGGTTCTGAGACCCCTGTGCGATGCAGGCAAGCACAGGTGAAGAGGGTCTGGAGCACAGCGAGCCAGAGTAGGACCAGGGAAGGGGAAGAGCGGGAGGAGCCGAGGGGCCTTGCATATCGTGCTCTTCCTGTCCTTGCCCCAGGAGTCAGCGTGTATACCGGCACCTCCAGGAAAGCAGGCGCCACCTCCCTTCCCCGCGAGCTTGGCCTTCGGTCGTTGGAGGGCCGTGGTATAGAGTGGTGCAGGTGAGCTCAGAGGACAGGGTGTGTGCCTGGCCACTCAGAAGGAAGCCCCTGAGTAGAGGGGCACAGGCTTCTGAGGGAGCCACTGTCTCCTAGAGCTGGAGCGAGACGGCAGCAGAGGCAGGATGAGCTTCAGCGGACAGAGATAGAGTTGATGCAACAGGAGGCTAAACAAGACAGACGTTTACCCTCCTCCGAGTGAACGTTGCCTGCATCCCGGTCGTCCAGGGCTGGTGTGGCACCTCCCAGTGCATCGGGGTCCCAGCGTCTGTCTGCAGCATGGCCGTCAGCATGCGGGTCTGCTGCTGAGGCTGCCGCCCCCACACCTGCGTGCCAGTGCAGCGTGGGGACAGACAACGAGCAGGCCCTCCAGGAAGCCAGCGCTGCCTCCGGCTTCTCCCCAGGTCCGTGGAGCATTTGAGTTCGGAGCACCAAGTTTCTGTGTGCTACTGATGGGCTTTCTCAGCCTTGCTCCACGGCACCAGAGCTGGTGAAAATGTCCATCACCATGTCATCGAGTAGCCTAGCAATCGCTTACTGTTATTTCCGATGCTGTCACACGCTAGGGTCTTGTAAAACGTTATTTATTTTTTAACTTTTTATTTTTTTAATTATTCCAGACTTACAAAAAAGTTGCAGAAATACTGCAACGAGTTGCCATATACCTGTCTTCCAGCTTCCCAGTGTCAACATAGTATAATTACCAAACCACAGTATAGTTATCAAAACCAGGAACGTAAAAGGACCGAATCTATTAGTACGTCTATAACACCGTATTCAAATGCACAGCCCTCTGCTGTCCTTGGCTCAGGTCCTGTCCCGGAAAGACTGCAGGTTGCGTTCGTTGTCATGCCCCCTTCAACAGCACCACTGCGGTGCCTCCTGAGTGCATCGTATCAGAAGACATGATATCTGCTGTATCCCCAGTACCAGTGACTCTAACTCTGACCTTTTGGTGAAGGCAGTGTCTGCCAGGTTGCCTTACTATTTTCCCCTTTGCAGTTACTAAGGATCCTGTGGGGAGACAAACTGAACTATGCAAATTCCGTTTCTCGTCATGCTCCCACACACAGGCATCTTAGCACTTACTGACACCCCGTCTGCAGCTGACTGCTGCGGTACTGGTCAGATGGTGACTGTCCCCTCTCGAAGTGCCATCGTGGGTGCACAATCTGAGGTCGGGCTCAAGCACGTCAGGGACTTAACTGTTCACAGCCCGGCATCCCACTGGTCAGCCCCTGATGCTCTCCAGCCACAGACCCGCCATGTCTGTCAGATGAAAGCCAGCCACAGGGTATGGATCCGTTCCGGGCAGTCACTGCTTATATAAACCTCATCTCCTGGGTTTTTTCTCTTCTTTCTGTTTTGAGTCTACATTCAGGCTTTCTTCCTGGAATAAATCTGGATCTGAGGTTCTAGGCTCTGTGTCTTTTTGGTTCAACGCCCCATTGCCTCTTCTCTCTGGCTTCTTTGACTTGACCTCCTCCGTGGTTCTCAACTCTGTCCCGCCCTCTGACTGCGGAGTCCATCACGGCCCTAGGCATGTGGCTCCCTCCTCGGGCCAGCTCTGCACCCCCACACACTTCCTGAGGCGTTCCCTGATGGTTCCCCTCGGGAGGAGGGAGAGCCGATGTAGGACAGATTATTTAACTGCTTGGGAATCTTGTGGACATAGTCAAAGTGGGTAAGTGATCATTTTGTCATTAACAAACTGTGCTGCAGGGCACTGGTTAGTACAGGGGGAGTATGGAATCAAGGCAGAGGGCAGCAGAGGCCGGTCTCACAGGAGTGCGTCAAAATCTCCTCGAAGAGCTGCGCTCATATTTTTATATTTAGCAAAAGAATGCATGAGTCAAAAAAAAGTCTGAGGAACAGTGTCTAAGCACCAACCAAGCTGTTTTCAAAATTTAGGTATGAGAACAAATGAGAGACAAGATTGCAGTTAGCGAGTTGAGCTAGGCCAAGCACCTCATAGGGGAAAAGAAGGACATGACAATAACTGATTTTTTTATTGAGTCCTGATGATGCGCCGGGCACCACGCTGGGCTCCTACAGCCCATGAAGTGGAAACAGTCGCTGTCCCTATTGTAGATTGCTGTTCAGAGCGGGCAAGTAGCCGGCGGGCACTCAGGCAGTAGGTGGATGAGCCTGTACTCCTCCCCAGACTCCGACTCCAGAGCCCACGTCCAGACGATCACCCACCGTGCCAGGAACCTCTTCCTCCCTGGATGCAAGGCGCCAGTGAGCCGGGGCTCTTCTCCAGGGTGGTACCAGAATGTCCCTGTGTAGGTGTGTTCCCACTGGAGGAGGGAGGCACATCCGTTCTCAGGTCCTGTGTGCCTCCTCTTCTGAAATGAAGAGCTCGTGTCTGAAAGCACAGTCCAGCCACGAGACATTAAAAAGGCATTCCAGTTTTTACACGCATTTGCAGAGGGCACGAAGAGAGACTCAAACCCGAAGTGACACTTCCAAGACCCTTCATCCTCCGATTCCTTTGCACCCCAGAGCTGCTGACAAACCCACCCCCACCCTCTCTCATTTCAACACCTTATTTTGTAGAGCAACCCAAGCCTCTCGTAGTCCTCCCCAGCGCTCCTCCTCCTCGGCCGAGTTTCTCTCATTTCTCCCTTCTTGATGATTTGTCATTTAAAATATCCACAAATTGTGTGGTGGAGGGAAGTAGATTAGATGAAGAACACACACACAGAACTCGTGCTGTCTTGGTTCAGAGAAGGTGGGCTACCAATACAGCTGGTCTTGGTGGGTCCCTTTTGCCTCAGGAAGACTCGGGGAGCTTTTGTTAAAAAAGCCAAGCTTTTGAAAAGGTCAGTTCTTGGGTATTTAGGAAGTTGACTGTCCTGAATTGCCATGGCCTAGAAAATGATGGTGGCATGTAGTGACTAGGAGGCGATGCCTACGGGAGGGGACACGGCTGGTGTAATTAAGTCAGTCAGCTAAGCAACCTACTTCCTGTGGGTAACGCAGATGGACCCTGGTGCTGGTGAGGGAATTAAGGCGATCAGGAAATGGTCTGTGCCTCGGACCCAGCCTACAGCTCTCGGTCTCGTCCCCTTAGCCTGGGTGACGTCTCAGTGAGACCTGGACTCCTTCCTCACGCTTCCTGCCTTTCGGGGGTTTGAATTTTCCACACAACATTTTAAACTCTTACATAAATTTTTAAAAATAAAATCACCCATAATCCTAACTCACTGAAAGAATTGCGTTAACTTTTCAGTTGCCATTATAGTGTGTGTCCATAACCGTATACACAACTGCGCACATAGCCTTCAAATATCATCTCAGATATTTTTCATGTTGCCACCTTGTATTCCAAATTACTGTTTTAGTAGCTGACTGTGTCCCTGAGCTGCTGTGCGCTAGTTTTCGTCACCATCCCCCTATTGTTCAATATGTGGCTTGTTTTTGTTTATTGTTACAGATAATCTAGCAACTTAATACTTCCATGGACCCAGCTTTTTCTCCTTTCCACTATTTCCTTAGGATAGACTTCTAGATGTGAGAATACTGGTTAGAATACTTACATAAATATTTTCATAGCTGCTTAGCTTTCCCTCAGGGAAGTTATACCATTAAGACCACTGGCTTTGTTATGTGCATGCGTTCTGTTTGCATGTGTTACCGGATCTTCTGCGGCATTGTTATTTGAAGCATTCTTTGGCTTATAAAAATGTTACATTTTTATGTAATATAAATGTTATTTTCCCTTCTATCTTATATTGCTTCAATTCTTAGAATATTACGATCACTTTACAGTTCTAACAAATCCTGCCTTCTTGCTAGTGTACCAGTGATTCCCCGAATATTTAGTTCGTTGATATATTTGGAGATCATTTGAACATGGTTATGTATTTATTTCCTGAAACAGTCTAGTTTTAACCCAATATCATGAAGTTTTGTGGGGTTTTTTCTGTTCTCCATTCACTGTCCAGCAATGTCTCAGTAACCCCACACTAATCTAGGTCCATTTCTGGGCTCAGACGCTTTTCCACTTGTATGTTTTTCTACTTTTCATCTTTTTTTTTTTTTTTGCTTTAAACATGATATTTTATAATATGTTTTGATACCTAGTAGAGATACTTATCTTTTGTTATCATTCTTCTCAAAATATTCTTGTCTCCTGTCCTGAGAGTCTCCACTGCGTGCCACGTGGGCGATCCCCTCTCCCAGGCTCAGCCGAAGCCCAGCCGCCTGGTGGGCGCTGAGCCTAGCACCCTTTCCCTGCGCCTCTCCGATGTCCCACGTGCGCTGCTCTTCCGGGTCCTTGGGAGCGTTATCCCAGGTTCTCGGTCCACCCTTTACCAGCCTGGCAGAGCAGACTGACCCCCCACCTTATACTAGGACCACCTCTCTCACTTTCTCGTCCTTCCAGCAGAGTTGTGGGGCCAGTTCCCTACTCTGGAGAGGCCCGCCTGTGCGTGCTCGCAGTCTCTGCTCCTTGAGCCTGGTGCAGCGCGGGGGAAATGCCGTGACCAGGGGTGACAGGGCGACACACTGCTGCTACTGAGCACCTAGGAGCTGGGTAAAAGGTTGGCATTGGCAGATATAGATGAAGCCTTGATGAGAGAAATTATGGTGTATTCTTAAATCTCTGACTTTCTTATATTCGACGTTAAAACATTCTAGACCAGATTCTTAGAGACGTGTCAGTCACCAGGTAAAGACGGCTTAGCTACCCTCGGAACAAGCCTGTGAGAACAGAAATTTGTTTTAAGTAATATTAGTTAGAATGGGAAGCTATAGGAGGAAAAATAGAGAGGGAGCATGAGAGAAGGGGGCAGAGACGGGGAGACAAGGACTCCTATCTCCAAAAAACATTGGAGCTGTCGTACATCCTCTTTTCCAGCCTGGCAGACAGCCCGCAGAAGCAGTGAGCCCAGCTCCCAGAAGAGGTAGCTGAAGCTCAGAAAAGTGAGGAAACTTCTCAAGAAAGCTCGAGTCGTGGTGGAAGCAAGATCCCAGGTGCGGTCTGCCGCGTGGAAGCCGGTCCCTCGCCTGCTCTGACAGCCTCTGCGGTGTGCTGCTAGCCTGTGGGAGAGGTGACTCAAATGCTCTCTCTAGCTGGGCACATTCATGCCTTGTTGAATGGATGCAGGTTGCTATAGCTCCGTGTGTCTGAGCTCCAGAAATCCACTCCCTTCCTCCTTCCTAGGCCTGTAGGTGTCAGAGAGGCCCCTCAGACGCAGTGAACCTGCCCAACTGCTCCTCCTGGTCCAGGCCTTCCTATGCCCGTGGGTGTGAAGCCAGAAACCAGCATCACCCTGGACCCCACTGTTCCCAGCAGCGCCCACTGCTTTCCCCGTCTCCACCCGCCCCTCTCCCGCCGGCGATCCTTCCGGACTGCTGGTTCTTGCCTCATCCGTCAATCCTTATCTTCCTCTGGCTCCTTTCATCTCTGATGTTTAGAAGAATGGAATGACTTTCTATTGGGGGAAAGGAGGGCATAAAGTTCAGAATCCTTCCCTCAGCTGTCACAGTCCAGCGAGACCCGGCTCCTCACCGTCCCACCGTCCCCACAGCCTCCAGCTCACCCACCTCCTGGCTCACCAGGTGCGCAGGGCAGACCCGTTATCCCTCCTCAGCTCCGCCACGGTCCTTCCCATCTCCAACCAGGACGTTGTTTCCCACAGTTCTTAGCGTTTTCTTGTACTTAGCCTGTTGTAACCCGCGTATGGTGGTCAAGCTCCTTGTCCGCCTCCCTGAGCTAGAACAGGAGTTCCTCGGGCGGAGGTTGCTGTCGGTCTGTTCACCGATACCCAGAGCCATGCCTGACCTCTTCCAGTTAGTAACAAACAGTTGTTGAATAAATTGTTTCCTTCACTTATATGTATGGCCTGTGGAGGAATAAAGAACACACCCACCGATTCCTGGACGGCATCTGCCCATGCACCCACAAGAGAATCAGGCATGTGCTGGGCGACGGGGCCAGGGCTAGAAGCTATCCGACCAGTAGGTGAGCAGCGCAGTTGAATGGGGACCAAATGAAAAACCTGCCTTTCCGTTCGAAAGGTAATAGGAAAACAGGGTAAGGGGATGAAATGACAGGGTGCACCAGAGTATGAGAAGTACTTAGGTTTTGGTTGAGGGTTGGAGTCTTTGTTTGTTGCTATTTTCTTGTTGTTAATATCTATACTTACATTAGGGCTCACTCTTTGTCCCCTAGTTCTGTGGCTTTGACAAATGTGTAATGTCATACACCCACCCTCAGAGTGTCGTACCGAATAGTCCCGTGGCCCTAAAATCAACCTTTGCTTCACCAGCTCAGCTCTCTCCCACCAGCTCCCAGCCACCAGCAACCACTGAGCGTGGCTGTTTCTGTAGTTCTGCTTTTTCCAGAGCGTCGTCTCGTTGGAATCGTACAGTGTGGAGTCTTTTCACATGGGCTCCTTTTACTTAGCGATAATGCATTTACCGGTCCTCTGTGTCTCTCCATGACTTGATAGCTCATTTATTTACTGCTGAACAATACGCCATTGTCTGAACGTACCACGATGTGTTTATCCACGCACGCACTGAAGGACGTCTGGGCCGCTTCCAGCCTTCGGAGTCGTGGACGAGGTTTGTAGTTAGCAGAAACGCGCGTGCGTGCCGAGCCCCGTCGAGGAGGCTCCGCATCTGCCCGCCCACCCCAGGCCCCCCGGGAAGACAGCCGCACAGCCGGCTTCCGCTCTCCTCCGCACAGCCGGACCAGCTCTTGGAGGCCTTTCCTGATTGTTGAGGAATATGGTGACAAATTCTGAGACCAATCGTTCTGGATAAACTGGAATATTCAGGAGAAAAGCAGCCAAGAAAATGGAAGGCAGAGATCCTTTAAGGAAATACTGAAGGCACTACAGATGTTTTGATTGAAAAGGAGAACTCAGAGACCCTGGCAGGTGTCTTCAACAATGTCAAAGGCAGTCACAGAGAAGAGGGGCGGTCTTGTTCTGGGGGACCATGAGAAATGGAGCCAGGAGCCGTGGGAAGGCAGCACTGAGATGGACGTCAGGCTGTGAGAGGGTGCTGAGACTCCGTACCATGTGTGGTAGGCATTTTCCCATCTCTGTCATCCAGGAGTAGGGGAGAGCAGCCATCTGGCAATCTAGTCTCAAAATATCCCATTCCTGATAAACCCTAAAATACTGCCCCCAAGGAACTTTATTCTAAATCTTGCCAATCAAGAAATCTGAGTAGAAACTCTCTGAAACGATCTTGAACTTGAGTCCAATAAGCCATGTATTCCACGTGTCAGGTGTCACAAGATACCCTTGAACATGATTGACGATGATTTTTTTTTAAGTTGATTTTTAAAACGATTAAATGAGAACATGCACTCTACCATGGGTGTGATCTTATGTGTGAGAGGCAGACTTTGCTTTCCTCTGGCTCCCGTGTCTTGGTGTTTGGTGCATGGTCTGTGTCCTCCCAACTTCAGTTTGAAACTCTCCCCACAATTTTCACTGGAAGCAACACCCTTGGGTGGCGCCCAGTGCTTTTCACTAAGTGATGTGAGGACCCAGGCGCTTCTCCTTCCCTTCGGGCCAGAGACACCCATGGAGTACATGCCGTCTCACACAGCAGGTCTCCCGCGGCCAAGTGAGTCACCTCGGCAGCTGCCTGTTAGAGCCAAGCTGACTCCCAGCCAGGCCCCGTGGTTACCACTCCTGAGAACGATCCCCAGTCCTTCTCTGAAACAGTTGCTCAGGGCCTTCATTTCACACCTGCATCTCCTGTCGCCTTCTGGTATTTTCCCTAACTGATGGTCTTACACTCTTCATTTATTGCCTCCCTTCTCCGTTTCTCTATTATTTTTAAAGAAACTAACATCTGGGCACCAAGAAACCACAGTCCTGTGGATGGATGTTCTCATTTGAAGATACCTGCCCCCCATCCTTGGTTTCCCGGTGCCCAGTGTGAAATCTCACTGGGGCCGAAGCCCGCGCCCGGGGAGGAACTAGTTCTCCATACTTAAGAGCAGCCCCCAGGGCCGGCCTGGACTCCATGAACTCAGCCTGGGCTCCTCGTACGAGAGCCATAAAGGCCATTTTAACTCAAACCTATATTTCTTTTGGCTTCAAGGGAAACGTGTATAAACTTTAATTTGGCTGTGCAGGTCAGGAAAGTCAATGTCATCGCCAGATCAGAGTTTACACTTGACACCCTGTCTGTCAGAGCAAAGGACGGAGAAATGAGGAGCCATGCTTATAATGCAGTCAGTTTAATTAGTTTCTACACACTAATAAAACATCAAACCTTGGCGCAGTCCCCGTCTTCTGACTTACGTCCTGCTAACATGAATGCCTCACATTGTTACCCGCTGGTTTCGTGTTAAGACACGATTGCATCATTTCATACTTCAAAATCCTTTATTTGCTCAGCCAGCTGTGCCAAAGTAACAGTGAGAGAAGCAGACTGCACACCACACTGGCGTCTGTGTTAACGTGCGTTCGGGGTCCTGACCCCCTGTGTTTTCCTGATACTACCCTGCGTGGTGGGTTGGGGGGCCTGGGAAAGATGCTACGGGAGGAGCTTGAAGAAACAGAAGGAAATCCAGAATGTGTCTGAACGTGACAAGTCAAGTCAGAAACCCGGTTCTTTGAGTCTGGGAGGTGAGGGGAGAGGACAGCCATTGGCTCCACTCAACTTGATGCGAATTGTTATTCCGCCACAATTTCAGAACATGCGCCAAGTGCGGGGACCCAGAGAGGAGTAAGAGGCTGGGCCTGCGGGGGAAAGGGGGGGTGTGAACCCCACCCCAAAACAGTGAGTCCCCTGAGCGCTGAAAGAGCAGAGAGCTGCGGAGCACAGGGGAGAGGGCCCTCGCCTGTCCGGCGCTGTGACTCGGCTGAGGAATCGTTTCCAGAGTCCCTTCTGGTGGCTTCCGCCGGACAGAGGAGGTGGCTTGGCGCATATCCCGACTCACCCCGGCACCTGGGAAGCAAAGGCCGTTTGCAGTTGTGTCTCCAACAGAAAACCACCTTTGGAACCAGTATTGATTGAACAGCTGGGCATCACCCCGTGGGTCACTGAGCCATTCCTGACGCAGACTGCACGCTGGGGGCTGGCAGCGCGCTTTTCCTGCGCTTCCCAGAAGCCTTTCGGGATAGCTCTCACCGAGCGGGAAGGAATGCTCTGATCGGCCATCGGCGGGTCCTCCAAGGGCCGAGCTCTAGGGAAGCAGGTGGGGGTGGGGGTCCCACTCTTCTCCATCCTTTCCCAGGCACACTTAGCCTTCTCTAGAAAACCACTGGACAAGGACAATACCCATTTCAAGGGACACCAAATTATCACCTGGCCTAAATTTGAGACGTGCTGAGCACAACGTCTCTCTTCAATCTCAGCGGTGCCAGGACGAGGCACTGCCGGTGCCCAGGGAGGGCAGAACCAAGGAGGCTGTCTCCTGCAGGGTCTGCCTCAGGGGTGCCTCGGGGAGCCTGAACAGAGCACCTCAAACTGACACATGTGCAGACAGTCCTGCCTTTGCATGGAGCGAGGTCAGAGTGACCAGCTTCCCCAGCAGCCGCGTTGTACTGCTAGGGCGCCCACCTGCCCGCGGCTCCGCTGGGGCAGCTGCAGGAGGCTGCAGGAGATGGCGTCCCTTCACTCCTGGTATTGCTGCTCTCGGCTCCGGCTGCACCTCAAACACCCGCGCGAGGAACAGGCTGGACGCTGCTCCAGAAACGTCTGTTTTCCAGAATTATGCAAGCCAGAGCGCCATGCATTCCAGAACCTCTGTCTCTCTGTTTCCCATCACACTGACTGAAAAGAAGGAAAAGAGCTGTGATTACAGCTCCTGCATGCAGACAGGTGCCTGGCTGCTGCCATTTCTCCTGGACGTCTGGAGCGCAGAGGAAGTGGGGTTGACAACCATGTGGGGGCGTCCAGTCCCCCCTTTCTACTAACCTTCTCGCCCCACCCCCAACTTCTGTGCTGGGGACTCGGGAAAGACACCAGCTGCCTCCCCAGAATCCCCAGGCTGTGCTCACAAGTGCCAACATGGGTCGCGGTCACCGCAGTCCCTGCCCCTAAAGACGGGTGTCTCCTAGTGCACAGACCAGTGTGTGTCTTTCTACCCCCCGGGCTTAGCACAGTGCTTGGCACAAAGCTGGTGTTCAGTTAGTGTTTGCAGAGCCCATGGGTGAAGGAATGAGCGAGCTATTTGCCAGGAGAGGGTCGGAATAATTTACCTCACCAGGTTGCTCATGGAAGGACCAGGCACCCTGGGTGGACATCACCATACCAGGGCAGGACACCCTCCGGCACCTGATCCTGGTCGATGCTGACCACTGCAGTCTGGGTTAGGGCACAAGGAGCTACCAGGCCTGAAGCTGCCTCAAGTTCCCCAGGCGGCAAGGAAGGAAGTGTGATGGGTGTGGAAGTATTATGAAGGGCGGTGTGCCAGCCTTCTTCGTTTTTGCCCAGGGTCCTACTGCCAGCAGGATGAGGGCTGATGTGCAGTGTCCCTGGCCCCACATAAAGTCAGGGGTTCCAAGGAAAGAGTTTGAGAACACCAGCCAAGCAAGCTGCTGAGGCCACTGGACACTAAGTAATGAGCTCAGTGCCATTTTGGTTTCTGTTCACTCTGCCTTGTTCTCTCATGAGCCAAAAGCACTTTTTATTCATTCATTCATTCATTTTTATTGCTGAAAGTATTGCAGATGCCCTCCCCTTTTCCCCCATTGACCCCTCCTCCCCACCCCCACCCCCTCCTGCTCTCCCCACACTGTTGTCTGTGTCCATTGGGTGTGCATGTATGCATGTAAGTTCTTTGGCTTATCTCTTCCCACCCCTCCACCAAAATCACTTTTTTTTTTTATCCTCACCTGAGGACATTTTTTCATTTTTTGTTCAGATAGAGTGGGAGGGAGAGAGAGGAAGAGAGAGAGAGAGAGAGAGAGAGAGAGAGAGAGAGAGAGAGAGAGAGAAACATCGACGTGAAAGGGACACATCGAGTGGCTGCCACCTGCATGACCAACCAGGGCCGGGGACAAACTGCAACTGAGGTACACGCCCTTAGCGGGAACCGAACCTGGGTCTCTCTGTACCGCAGGCCGATGCTCTAACCGCTGAGCCAAACCAGCCAGGGCCAAAATCACTTTTTAAATAAATGATGTACCAATAGAAAAATGACAAACTCCTATGACATGTGGCCAGCTGGGCCCTGGGGACAGGATTGCAAATTATAGAAAACCTCTGCAGCGCCCCTCACCCTGCTCTGGGCACCCTTCTCCCACTTCCTGTTACTCCCCTGACCCCTCCCTCCCCCAGAGAGTCCTTCCTTCTGAGAAGGCTGTGTCTCTGCCTGGGCCTCAACCCTGAGCCCACGGCTCTCAACCAGCTCTGAGAGGAAGAAAGCAGGCTCATAGTTTTCATTGATTTATTCACACCAGGGTGGTAAGAACTGGCAGGTTTTAACTTACTGGTAATATATTTGCTCAAAAAATATTTGCCCTTCGGCGAATTCCTTAATTAGTGCAAGGTATGGAGGGGACATACTCCTGGAGAAGGTTTCCAGGCCCCTCCCTGCCTTTTTCTCACCTGCACCGGCAGAAGTCAGCCCCTGAGGATGGAAGTCTGGAAAGCTGTTCATTTTGTCTGGGAATCTGAAATCACTAAAATCTAGACTGTTTCCTCTGTCACTCTGAATTCTGGACTTGGTTTATTCCCTTCCCTAGTGGCTGCTGCTCTGAACTTTACTAGGACATCAATTTAAGAATTGACAGGCAAGCCCCGGCCAGTGTGGCTCAGTGGATGGAGCGTGTCCCATGGACTGAGAGGTCCCGGTTCAATTCCCAGTCAGGGCATATGCCTGGGTTGTGGGCTCGATCCCCAGTAGGGGACTTGCAGGAGGCTGCCAATCGATGTCTCTCTCTCTCCCTTCTTCTCTCTCTAAAAAATCAATAAAACACCTTTTAAAAAAAGAACTGACAGAGGAGCCACTGGCCTCAGAGAAACTTCCTTGAATTTCTTTCACAGGAGGATTTAAGCAAGTCGATTGTTATCTGTTGTGTAAACACAGCTGATAAGACAAGAAATGGCTTGAATTAAATTATGAAGACACAGGGTAAATAGCTAGAAGACGATGTATAGTCTTAATTAGGTCCTCTCTGGGTGAACACACCCCACTGCAGAGCATTTCTGGCGGGCAACAGAGAAGGCAACCTGGGGTTGGGGAGATAGCCTCAGATAAAAGCAAAACAAGCAGAGAAAAGTAATGAAATAAGTGTTTACATGTTTTAGCTACAAATCAATTTTATGGAAAAATTGCGTAAGTTGGAGAGGTGGAAATCAAATAAGAAAGAAGGAAGCAAACACTTCCAATAAGCTCAGCCCACTGAAAAGCTTACCAACAGGGAGGCGAGAGCCCGTGGCGCCAAGCCTTACCACGTTCTCGCGTGTGTCTGCCGACCTCCTGACACGTGAACACGGCTGACCAAAAGATTGAGGGCATCAAAGATACGTGGTGGATCGTAACATTTAAACGTATTTTCTGTTTCTGCACCTTTTTTTTAAAACTATTTTTTCCCGCCCTGGCCGCTTTGGCTCGGCGGTTGGAACATCGGCCTGCGGACCAGAGAGTCCCGGGTTCGGTTCCCACTAGAGGCACGTACCAAAAAAAACAAAAAACTATTTTTTCCCATACATTGTTTTCCATTATTTCAAGGAATTTTTTTTTTTTTTTTAGAACCCTGTGACTAGTTTCAAGGAACCAGCAACTATGATTTAATCTTCAATCTACTCACCTGGTGTGACCATGACCCTTTGCCGCTGGTGGATGTGCTGGGATCCTCCACCAAGGTGAGCGCCTGGGCTCCCGAACCAGTCCACCTGCACTTAACAGCAGGGCCTCCTGCCCGGGACACCTGTCTCCTGAGCAGCACCCTCGTTTCCCCCACGTCTCGCTTAATGTCTCTCTGCCCCAAACCCAGTGGCGTTTCTCACTTGGGCCCTAACGAGTAACCATGTTGCCATTTCTCACTTGGGCCCTAACAAGTAACCATGTTGCCATTTCTCACTTGGGCCCTAATGAGTAACCATGTTGCCATTTCTCACTTGGACCCC